>CM067167.1:199580418-199747918 GCA_034093135.1 Erigeron breviscapus | reverse complement strand
AAAATATATCACCTCTAGTTTTATTCAATCTATTGATCTCAAACTTGATGAGCTATCAATGTTGACCTCTTTACTTTTTAGATTGAAAAAGATGACTAAGTTTAAGTTCTTGTTTTTCACCAGGCTATCAAAGCTCAGAACCGGGTTTATACTCCTGTACCTAAGTGACATCAAATGTGCCTCATCTATATGGTTCATACTTCTTTGTATATGTTGCAAAGATAATGTAAAGGATGTATGAATGGTAAGGATCAGATTATCTTAAACGAGTTATAAAGCATATGTATCCAATCAAAATGGTAATAATAAGTTTATATAAAGTAAACTAAAGAGTCATAACTTTAAAGAGTCCTCAATCTATCTATTTTAGTTTCAATATTTTTGGCCTATAATCTTTGGCACCCAATGTATTATGTATGTTATTTTAAGTCAATCGGTGCAATGTATTATCTAGATACATCAAGAACTATTCAAAGTAATATTATATTTCAATTCCTAAGTGTTAGTTTGCCTGAATTTTCTGTTCAGAGTATCTAACATACTTTTGTCATATATAAAATTTGTATCGAATGAATGTTAATGAATTTAGGGTTTGAAGCAGCTTTATATACACGAGCAACTTTCATCCTTTTGCAGCTTTAGTCCCTGAGAACTTCACCGACTTCATCTTTAGTCCTAAATATCCTTTTCTTCAAAATGTCAACATAAGCCCCTCAAACTCTTTCTTTCCTCTTATTCAGTCCTGCATTAAACTCAACCAGCAATAAGTATTTATATTTTTAAGAATGGGATTATAATTTTATCAGTGGCGTAATGGGCAATTCGGGTGGGTCGAATAACTTGTATAACTGAATTTAATTTGACAGTGGCATATTAAGACTGGTGGAATGAACCACTTCTTATGTGATTTCAAAAATAAGAGAAGTCAATATGTAGTTTTGCCTTGACAATTTGCACCAACACAATTTGCACTAACACTGCCTGCAATAAAACTAAATGATGATGCATTATCATACAAAAAGGTCTTGCAAGAGGTTGTGGACGACAAAAGATGGGCGCTTTTGTGAATCTTGGAGCATATTACCTTGTTGGTTTACCTTTAGCAATCACCTTGGCTTTTGTGTTTACTTATGAAGGAAAGGTTAGAACTAGAGGATTTTATGTTGTAATGGTTAGTTATCTTCCGATAGTACAGAAGCTCTTGCTTATCTTTGGTTGAACTCTTCTTTTCGATGTAGGGACTTTGGATGGGAATCATCGGTGGCAGGCTGGCAGCAGTATTCAAGCACTACTCTTTGGTGTTATAAGTATGCGCACAAATTGGGACCTAGAGGTACAAAGTTTTGACCCATTTGACCCGTTAGAGATACAATGTCATATGTAAACTGGTCAAAATATATCACCTCTAGTTTTATTCAATCTATTGATCTCAAACTTGATGAGCTATCAATGTTGACCTCTTTACTTTTTAGATTGAAAAAGATGACTAAGTTTAAGTTCTTGTTTTTCACCAGGCTATCAAAGCTCAGAACCGGGTTTATACTCCTGTACCTAAGTGACATCAAATGTGCCTCATCTATATGGTTCATACTTCTTTGTATATGTTGCAAAGATAATGTAAAGGATGTATGAATGGTAAGGATCAGATTATCTTAAACGAGTTATAAAGCATATGTATCCAATCAAAATGGTAATAATAAGTTTATATAAAGTAAACTAAAGAGTCATAACTTTAAAGAGTCCTCAATCTATCTATTTTAGTTTCAATATTTTTGGCCTATAATCTTTGGCACCCAATGTATTATGTATGTTATTTTAAGTCAATCGGTGCAATGTATTATCTAGATACATCAAGAACTATTCAAAGTAATATTATATTTCAATTCCTAAGTGTTAGTTTGCCTGAATTTTCTGTTCAGAGTATCTAACATACTTTTGTCATACGTAACATATGTTTTTGTGTATTTTTATCATTTGGGCGGTTGTAAATATTCCAACACACAAACCTATGTAATCCCATTGCACCAAATGACCTTAAATTCAGCATGCAAGATACATATTTTCTATACTAATAGTGTTCATTAGTCTACCTGAACATCTTCACATTAACGGGAAAAAACTAACCATATACGAAACAACAACGAAGTTTCATTACAACCACTTATACTGAGAGTCATTAGGATTAAATTAATACTAACACCTATGTACGCTACTTCATATATATATACTATCTATATATCATAGAATCATATGATTATGAGGTTGATTGTGTAAATATTTTATTTGATTGAACTTCATTAAAGAACTAAAGTTGGTGTGGTTATTGACAACCAATCCATGTGCAAATAATCCAATAGCACATGCAATACAAATTCTTCTCACTTTACACCCATTATTTATTCATCTTAAAGGCAACATTCTTCCATTCCATTTCCATCTCCACAATCATATATTATTCTCTCCAAATGATCACTAAATCAAAAACTACTACATCATGTATGTTCTTCATGATTCTTTCATTGTACATTTTCATGTCTTATGACAACAACCATAACGGGTCATGGTGGTTGTCATACCACATGTGGTCCGTTGTTCGTGTTGTAAGTGTTGTGTTAATTGCAAGTTTGATCGTTGTAATGGTGAGAACCACCATTGTGACGTGGATCACCGTATTGGTGATGCTTGCCTTTGCAGGGAAGCGTCGACGTGTGTTGGTGGTGGAAGGGCGGACGATCACTAAAGATGTTACAATGTATTTGTTGAAGGTTTTGATTAAAGAAAGAAGTCTTGTTGCTGTTGCTTGTGCTACATTTTTTAGCTCAATGGCCATGGTTTGGGTTGCTTAAACCATAATTCCCTCAACGTCGATATAGTATACTTTTGTTCATATATAAAAATTGAAAGGAAATATGTATTTACGTTTTCTTTTTGCTTTAGGGAGAATTTTTTCCTCTGTGAAATGATGCATATAAAAATTTGAGTTTTTATTTTATGGAATTGAGTTTTTCATTCATGTAAAGCCTGTAGAGTTAGAAGTTCTAAATACATGTCTATATATTTTTTTATCAACATGGAATACATAGATATCGATCCATTGAATTAATTCTTTGAGTTGTTTCTAGTGAGATATATATAAAATTGATATAGGATATAAACTTGTTTACCCAATTTATATTTATAAAGTTGAGCTCTTTTTGTTTCCAACTTTTACTTAAAATATTTCATTTTGTGTCATATAATATTTTTGATGAAACCGAATTTGAAAACCCCCAAAAGGGGTGCCTATGGTGTTGGTTTACATGTGAAATGCAACGTGTGTCGCTTTTGCACACGACGGAACCATTGACGGCCCTTTAACGTACGCTACCTACTTAAAGTTCTAAAAGGATTTTATCAGCTTTAAGTACTAAATTTTAAGTATGATTGATGAAAATTTTTTTATATATACTTTTTTGGGCTTAAGGTATCGAAATGTCCCATTTTTTGTTAATGTAGGGATCATCCTAAAATTTTCTATAAACTGGGGTATATCGTGACAAGGAACAACACCGTCATCTAAAGCAAGATCCTCTAAACCTTTTGCATTCCCACCATCAACATCATTTGTATCTTGACCAACACCCTCATGTTATAGGAAATTCTAGGATGGCCCCTATATTAAAAAAATTGGGATATTTTGATAACTTTTAAAGTAATAAGCCCTATTTTTTTTTTTCTACAACTCCATTCGTCATATATCAAGTTGAGAGGATATAAACTGGTAACTAGTTACTCGGTTACTCCAATTTTAACTATTTTTTTTTTTGAAGTACTAAAATTTTTTTGGTTGATGGATTTGAGTTGAAAATATATACATTGGGAGATGAGAGACGACTTGGTTATCAATATCATATTCACAAAAAGTCGTGCATTGTGATATACTCATTCATGCATTGCGTCTAACAATTATATGGTGATAATAATGTTTTATACACATGTTGTCGTAATGGACCTATTTATAAGTTTGAAAATAAAGATAAAAATTCAACCTAAAATTGAAGGTGTGCCCGACTCATGGAGTGGTCATTTTGGAGTTTTGGCCAAGTGGATAGACTTTGATCAGGCTGAGTTTCGGTCACAACTCACAAGGTTAAGAACATTTAATTAATTTGGGCCCGGAGGTTTTGTTGAGGCCCAATTTAAGAGTAGAACAATCCAGGGATAATGGCATACGAATGTAACCACCTATGACAAAATGGTTATGTAATGTAGTGACCTACTCAGGTGGCTATATAATGTATGCACCTATGTTTTTTTGGCTATACTATGTAAGGACCTTTTTATTTGGGTCAATCAATGTAAGGACCTATGTATTTTTTTTTGGCTATACTATGTAAGGTCCGTACATATTTTACATAGTATAGCCAAAAAAAACATAGGTGCATACATTACATAGCCACCCGAGTAGATCACTACATTACATAACCATTTTGTCATAGGTGGTTACATTCGTATGCCATTATCCCATAATTATATTACTCCCTCCGTCCCCGTCCCATTAGAAGTGTCTTATTTTAATTTTCAAAGTCTTTATTTATAAACTTTGACCATATATATATAATTTTTTGTGTTATAATGAAAAATTATATCATTGAAAACACTTCTAAAACACAATCAATTGATATAAGTTTCATCGAATATTTAACACAAACAAAGTTATTTACGGTCAAAGTTAGAAATGTTGACTTTAAAAATTCAAAATATGACACTTCTAATAGGACGAAGGGAGTATCTTATAGTTGAAAAATTACATTTTTGATAAAATGAATCTACCAATATAATTAAATTATACCATCAATCATTTATTTTGAAAAATATCTTCCCTAATCCTTTACATCGATTACTTTTACATCATTTATCTACACCACTCGACACTGTCACCAGGGGCGGATGTAGCCTATGAACACCGGGGGGTAATGCCCCCTATGATTGGTCAAATAATAATGACAGTATAGTGCAATTCGTTACAAAATTTTAAGCTATTAATGATGATACCCTCGTTTTATATGGGTGTTGCCCCTTGCTACGTGGCTGATTCTCTTATATGAATTTTAAATTGAATTATTAAAATGTTAGATTAGCATTAGATATTATATTCAAGTTAGATTTTATAACTTTTTATATTTTAAAAAAAAGATATTGAACGTTTTTACTTGCTGAATATGGATATACATTTGTTATTGTAGTGTATTCCTTTTTCTTTTTCTTTGTTCATGTCGTGTCTAAGTCTTATAACTTACTTCTTATAAAAGAAGAAAATTTAGCTCCTATTAGTATCTAATGTCTTTTTGTTGTTCATGAAGTTACCTTTTTAATAAAAAAAACTTCCGTCGATGACATCTTTAATTGATATCTGTGTTATTATTTAGTCTTGTTTCCAAAGTTGTCGCGGTTATTTTTTTTACTACAAGTCGTCTTTGTTTTATCGTTGTTATAGTTTTTTTGCTGCTTGGTTATAATTTTGGCGGCTCATTGTAATAGACGTACGTAAAACTTAAATCTTAAGGACTTATGGTAATTAAATTCGTGCCCCCCGTAATATGAATTCCTACATCCGCCACTGGCCGTCACCACCACCAACATTAGATCCAGTGCGCTAAAACTCTTCTAAGAAGGAATGAGTTCCCACCCTTGATTGGTAAAAGCTTTAAGCCTATACCGCCATCACCATCGGTCGTCGCCGTATTGTGCGGATATCGTGCTAGGATGACGTTAAAAAAAAAAGATAAAAATAAATAATTTAAAAGTTTTGGTGGTTTTTAAATACAAGAATCTAATACTATATTAAAAGAGGATTCTAAATAAGCATTTGGAGCCACCGCCTCTTGAGACCAAATTCCCGCCCATCCCTCCTTTTACTTTTTGATTTTTTTCATCTTTTTCTTTTAATTTACTTTAATTTAATATAACATAAAAAAAAAAATTGAAACCCCTCTTGGACGGCCAACACCCCCTTTATTTCTTTTACTTCTACTTTTATGTTTACATAAAAATTGAAAAGAAAAAAAAACCTCAATAAAAAATCTTCCACAACAACTTCTAACAATTCAACCTAATCCTATCTTGAAAATTTTTGCAGAACATTCACACACCGATTATTCTTTTCTCCCCATTCAATTTTGTATACAATTGATTATGTATACAATAAACTCTCATCCAATTGATGAAAATGTATCTATTGAAAATTGTTCTTTGTTCATTTACTGTAAAAATGTATATTTTAGCATATAAACGATAGCTCATTGATACGAAATCTATAATACGTATCGTTTTAAGCGAAACCTAATTGATGATATACCCTCCCAGCGGTACGCAGAACCTGTCACACAAAGGAACAGTAACACGCTGCGATACGAAGGTCTGTCCGTAACGAAGGCTTCCGCAGTAAGATAAAAAGAGATAAGAATTGTTCCCCTACAAAGTCGGGATTTGATCTTATCATTTCCAACTGATAATTAGGGAATTAATATTCTCGGCCTAAGACTTAGGAAACCCTAAAGAGGCCTACTTGTTTTCCAAGATAATTCTCCTCTATAAAAGGAGGACGTAAAGACCTCTAAAGGCATCATACACATATTCGATCATACATAGATCACACATCTGCTCGATTGGCGTAAAGAGGCTAGAACCCTACCTTCGGGGAATCGCCAACGAACAGCCCCAAAACACCTACCATCCCATCTTTAGCCTAACCCCGGTTCGGTGCACAAACACTAATATCCTTAAAACGAAACATGTAAAATATTTTTTGAACTTACCCGTCTATCGGACGGGCCTGAAAATAAGTACACGAATAAAAAAAAAGAATTCCTTCTTATGATATCCAAAAGATATAAATCGGATCCCGGATTAGTTGTTAGTTATTGTTTTTCTTTTCTGCGTCATTTAAAATTCTTTGTAGGTTTCTTTGCTCTTTCATATTGTCATGGAACCGTCTTCCATTATGATCAAGGTTTGTGCGACCAATATAAGATTCTCAGTTTTTTTTCTTTGCTTTTGTTGATTATTTTAGGTTTTTCATTTCTAAGCGCTTAGGATTTTGCTGTTTATTATGTTCATACACATAAAAATACTGTGTTTGAACGTTCATTTTTTATTTTATTTTTTAATTTTAGAGACGGTTATACACTTATTATACTATTATAGTACTAGAATGTAGCACCATAGCCCTAAGCGTTATACTTAATAAAATGAAAGTATTTATTAGGGTCTTTTTTAATTTTAACATGCAAGATAATCCAAGGAGCTAAATTAAGCAGACTGGATTCGAGATTTTAGGTTACATTTTGTATGGTTCATGGGGAGGACGACCCTAGATGTTACATCGGTATCATATCAGTTTTTCACTCCACTACCATAAACACATCACTTTATCTTGTTATCATTCAACTTAGAACTAGTTGAATTGAGATCTCTAAAGTTGGAAACAATTTCATTGGTAAAGTTGAGGTATTTTAACCCTTGTATCAAAATCAAAGATCAAGATTTAAAAATCATTTTTAAATCTTAACCCTTGATTTTAATCCAAGGGTTAAGATCATCCAACTTTATTTATAAAGTTATTTCCAACTTAAAGATCTTCATCCAACCTAGTTATATCTTTATGCATGTGAGAAATGGGGGAGGGCCGAATCCCACCACATGTGGAACATGGTCAATGACAAGTAGCCCGGTATGGCCGGCGAACAACGTTATTACATTAACGCCATATTCTCGCTACGCCATGGAGCTTCTAGTATCTTGTAAAGCTCGCACATTATTATAGGGGTAAGTATGAGTCAGTTTTGGCCCAAAACTGATTCAAACTGAAAGTTTCGGTTATCCAATAATCCAACCCAAAAGGTTTTAGGTGGGTTGATTTTGCGAGAATTTGAACTACGTTATGGACCGCCAATTCTGCAACACATATCTCATACTCAAATCTCATGATTTACGAAGTATTGTGACGAAACCGTTGGAACATAGTCTGGGGCCCATTTTTCACATTGTTTCTACTAAAAACAGTCGAAAAGTGCATGTGGGCCCCACCTCTCCCCCTACCATACCCTTGCAACATAATGCTTAGCCCGAATGGGCACGCAGGTTGTTCTACCTGCGTGTGCCTGGGGCGCATTCTGCGCCCTTTCTCCCCCGCCTTACCAGTTACCATTCCCTTTAACTATACACTTGCAATTACTTTCTATGTTCATTCATATGATCCATCTTTCTATGATTACAACATTTTTTAAAGATCGTGATCTTATTCAGGATTTTTTCGGTCCCACAACATGGAGAAAGATCCAAATATTCTACTAAATGTTTGTCTCTATCAAGAATGTTGTAACAAATGCTAATTAATATTCATGGAATGTTCTTAGTTTAAAACATTAAAGCAGTAGTGTTTTTAGTTTGAGTGAATTTCATATATCATATATATCCCTCCTAAAACACTAAATATCATATAGATTATATGGTGTTGAGCTGTTAGTAAAACTATAATATCAACTTTGATATCTTAAGAACACTAATGGAATAGACTTTAGAGGATTAAGTTCGCATATGAAGTTGTATCTATGCTGAAAAACTGCCTTTTTTGTGTTAAGGACAAAAAAGATACTGAGAAAATCGACATCAAATCAATATCTGTTGGTTTTAGTACTTCGAATCTTGATTATCTGAAGAATTGCCTTCAAGATTCCACTACAACATAATGCTTAGCCCGAATGGGCACGCAGGTTGTTCTACCTGCGTGTGCCTGGGGCGCATTCTGCGCCCTTTCTCCCCCGCCTTACCAGTTACCATTCCCTTTAACTATACACTTGCAATTACTTTCTATGTTCATTCATATGATCCATCTTTCTATGATTACAACATTTTTTAAAGATCGTGATCTTATTCAGGATTTTTTCGGTCCCACAACATGGAGAAAGATCCAAATATTCTACTAAATGTTTGTCTCTATCAAGAATGTTGTAACAAATGCTAATTAATATTCATGGAATGTTCTTAGTTTAAAACATTAAAGCAGTAGTGTTTTTAGTTTGAGTGAATTTCATATATCATATATATCCCTCCTAAAACACTAAATATCATATAGATTATATGGTGTTGAGCTGTTAGTAAAACTATAATATCAACTTTGATATCTTAAGAACACTAATGGAATAGACTTTAGAGGATTAAGTTCGCATATGAAGTTGTATCTATGCTGAAAAACTGCCTTTTTTGTGTTAAGGACAAAAAAGATACTGAGAAAATCGACATCAAATCAATATCTGTTGGTTTTAGTACTTCGAATCTTGATTATCTGAAGAATTGCCTTCAAGATTCCACTACAACCGCTGAAGTTAAAGATTCTGCAAGCTCTTCAGGCCTGGAAATGGTAATGCTGAGTGCAATTAATGAATGTCCATTTAACGCACATACATGTCCTTATGCGTCTCGTGTCCTTCCTTTAAAGAGGAGATTTAATCACGATAGCGGGTTATGTGGTGTATCTGATATGGGTGATTTTTGTGATGAATGTGGAGTTGACCGAATAACTAGACCGTGTTTCAGGACTGAACAGTAAGTTTTATTTGGAATGTGGTTTGTTAGACTTTTGTATTATCTTTATAATTTAGTAACAGAAACTTTACCCTTTTTTGTAGCAAATATGATAACGATTTGTGTAGCATTTGCACCGATGTTATGGGACAGGATGTTGATATCAGAATAGATCTCCCAGTGATTCCTCGGCGTTCCCTAAATCTTAATATCTGTTATAATCTTGTATGTAACTGTTATTAGAGATCGAAAATTGGGCAGGTCGATGATCAGGTTGGGTAACAGGTCAAAATAGACAATACTGCACAAGATGACATTGGGGAGACCCATAATATTTTTTTTTTTAAATGTTTAAACTTTTTGCATATCATCAGTTTTTCAAATATGATTACAGAAGTTGGATTATTTCAATTACTATATATTATATTCTTGATTGAAATACTAAAATGACTTTGGGGTTTATGAGGCATCAGAAAGTATATTTAATTTTATTCTTTGTTCAACCAATCCTTTTCGTTTTAAGCTAATGTACTTGATATTACCCATTTGACTGATAGAGATAAAACATTCAGGTTGATGTCATTCCAACTCCTGTGGGCAATGACCAGAAACACCCTAAGGTAGTAAATACCGAAATGGATCAGGATAATGCACTTTGCGATAACAAATTTGTTGGGGTCGTGGAATTTAAAGATCTGTTTGCAGATATAGAGCCACATAAGGATCAGGAGACACGCCTTCCTACTAACCAAGACTCGCTAATCGGTTGCAGTGTAACAAATTCAGACTCTGAACCCCCTACCAAGGCTCTCGAGGCCCCAGAGGCTGTACAATCCCTTTCATCATCGGTCCAAGATATAGAATCGAGCATTTTTCATGGGCTAGAAGACTTGGGGTTTGAAAATACTGAAAAGAACAAAATGGTCTTGAGGATTAATTATCTTGATATGGAGCAATCTGCAGTAGATCTTGATCAGTTTTGTTTTACGGATTTCTAAAGACACTTGGTTTCAGAAGACTGTGAGCGATGAGCCTCACTTGTAACTAAACTTGCATAACATTAGTTCTAGTAAATGCAACTATCTATGATGTATTGCAGACTTTTCTAATGAGGAAACGAACGATGAATGGTACATTAACAAGTACTAAAAGCTAGTCATTACTCGATTTTTCTTTGTTTTAGTAGGTTTAAACCTCTTTAGGAATGTATGAACCACATTAAGTATCTTGCATTCATTCTTAAGTAAATAGCATTCTTCATATCGTCAAGTACATCATTTGGATACAAAATCTGTATTTTCTAAAAGCTCAAAAGTAAATTTTAAACGAAACAAACTAAATCAAGAAAGTTTACAAAGCCCATTACCTTACCCAAATTCACAAAAATCATTTAGGAAGGTATCTGTTCATCAAACCTCCTGGACGATGTTCGATTAAGTATGTTCCTGAGACTATTCTTGCTCTCTTTCTTTTTCTTTTTAGATTGACTCTTACTCGTCTCATTAAACTCGTTCTCCAATAATAACCCGGTCTCTAGCCTCCTTGACACAGCCACTAATTCATAAGAGTCCCAAAGCGATTGTTTGAAATCCCAACTTGTCATAAGCCCGTCATTATGGCTATAGTCTCGCAATGGTTTAGTCATTGCTTCAAGCTTAAACCGAGTGGGCTTGTTCTTGAAATTGAGACGACGTGCATCAAACTCGTTCGTGGAGGCTGGTGTCGACGTCGTGGTGGTGTGACCGAGCCATGCTTGCGCCACAGCCTTGATGATTTCAAGTTCTTGTTGTTCTTCAGTTTGGTCAGTTTTTTTCTTCATGTTAGTTTGGAATGGTAATAAGGTAAGGAAATGTGGGTATGGGAGCCATGACAATTTGTTATCATATTATTCTTATTCTATCTTTTTTGGATAGAATAAGAGCCTCATATGGTTTGAATTTTGAATGAAGATAAATTGTGAACATATTAATGTGCATCAAATGGCATGGGGTTGCATAGGTTGGCCTATAACTAAAAATTCTTGTATCACAAATTTAAATATGTGGAAAAGAGATTACCACGTCATGTATATGTATGGGAGTTTTAATTTGGTGAAAAAGTCATTAAACTATAAAAGCTGTCTTTATTTGTACTAGAAATCGACAAATGAATACATCTAACATAATCCAGTTAAGTGTTTTTGAAGCATGGCATTATTTTATTTTTTTATGAAAATGTGTGTTAGATAACCCAAAACCTACGATAAGTGAAGTCTAGTTGTTATATGTACATATACTAAATGAAGTTTATGAAATCTGTTTTAAATTTAATTTACACCGGAATTTAAATAAGTGGAGAAATATATTTTGTGCACTATGTGTGAAGATGATGCTTCACTGGACATGAGTTTTATGCAGTGTGCGTTCTGGGTACCAAGATGGCACATGGGACCATGGGGTTCTCACCCAATTACTCGAATACTATTTTAGTTTAAGTAAACCTAAACTTTTACTTAAGCTACTTTTCAACTAATGATATTTAACTATCACAAACTAAACCTTAAGGCATAGTTATTACATTACAATTTGATAAGAATTGGTCATTCCAATAGCTAATTCTCGTGAGCAACTCAGTAAATATGAATTATACACTGCCATAAAATTGATCCATAAACAACATAAAGAGATTATGATGCAGCATCATTAAGCACATGTGCTTGATGTATGGATCAATTTTAGTATTGTACAAATCACCTGTTGATGGCTTTTTGGCTTTTGACACCAGGTTGGTAAGCCCGTAGTTTTTTGGTCAAGCCATTTACACGAACGATTGGGTTCCAAAAACGATCTACTTGTAGGCTTGGAGGGCCAATATCGACATATTACCTACCGCAGTCCACTCGTGAAGCTGCACTGGAAACCTTGGACCATATTAATTTTACTTGTCCTAAGGTGAGACAGGTTTGGTTGAAGAGCCGGGGCCGGTGTAATGTGCCTTGGCTCCCCGTATGTAGTATCATTAACCAGCCTGGCATCCTCTGCCAGTGTCTCTCAATCAATCAAATGAGAGGTTGGCTGGAAGATGTTACATGGACTGTCCACACATCTCGTGATGCTAAAAACGATGCTCAATTCGAGAAAGGCTAATTTTTGGGATTTCAACAGAGGCAAGAAGATTATTGAAACAACTTCTAACTAGTTGTGTAAAATGGCAGAAAGTTGTATAACTAATGATTTAAGCATTACAAGCTTTTTTTGTTGAGACATATTAGATTCAACCCTGCCTACAAAAAAAAGAAACCAAAAAAAAAACGAAATCATACTACAGATGATTGAACAGACCCGAAAAGACTAGTGATCGCTTTGTGCTTACGAATATGAGGCGGACACTTAAATAGCAAATCTTTAGCCTCAAATTCTCTACCTTCATTAAACAAACTCTGAAACACATTCTGGTAAGCCGAAACTGCAGGACTTTCTTTGAAACTCAATGCCTTCAAGAACCGCAAAGCATTATCAACAGTCCCATATTTCGAAACATACTCCACAAAAGGCTCAGAAAACGGTGGGTAATTGTCTTTCTTCATTAACTTTAAGAGCTCCAAAGATTCATCAAACTTTCTCTCCAATAACAACTTTTGAATCAGATTCTTGTAGGTCGCTTGCCATGGTTTCACCCCACCCGTTTTCACCATCTCCATTAGTAACTCATACCCGACAATCGAGCTTTTTTGACCCAAAATCCCATTTAGTAAAACATCCAAAAGATCTGCATCTGCTTCACATCCTTTCTCTATCATGCTAGCCAACAAGATTACAGCTTTATCAACTTCATTGGCATTACAATGCCCTTGAATCAAAATAGTCCATGTTTTAATATCAGGAATGCATCCATTTTCTTCCATTAGCTCAATCACTTTTGATGCATCTTCTAGTCTTTGAGCTTTACAAAGCCCATAAATCAACTGGCTGTAAGTTATGTTATCGGGCTCATAACCTGCATCTTTCATGGCTGACATCATCTTTTCAGCTTCATCAAACTGACCAACACTAGTCAAAGATCTATGAATACCATCATAAACACTCTTTGAAAGAACATTACCCGTTTCTTTAAACTTATCCACGACCCGAAACACAAGATCCAAATCAGGTGAACTTCTACCTGCAATGGTTCTTAAAAGCACACTACAATCTTGCACTGAGGGCTTATACGGGCTATCCATCATACGTTCATAAAGCTCAACTGCTTCCTTTAACATCTTACGCTTTTGAAACAATCTTGCAATCTTCAAATAAGTATCCAGATCCATTTCATAACCATTACTCTTCATTTCATCAAACACGTCCCAAAACTCTTCCATCGAATCCTCTTGACCAAGAACACGCAAAATCCCATTATAAGTAACGCTACTATGTTCAAACCCAAAATTCTTCCCAACCCATCTAAAAAATGCCAACGCCTTCAAAGGGTATTTTCTTAACTCCTTTAAAACCCTAAGTACAAAATTATCCGACAACTTTTCATCAAATTTCATCTCATTTAGCCTCTTTTCAACCCCATTTCCCCAACCATCCGATTCAACAACGACACGGACAATTTCCTTAACAACACCATTCACAACATTATCTATCACCATAGCATTATAAAACTTAGTCAAAACCGCAACCTCGTTAACCATATTAGAATTCTTAAAATCCCTAACTAACAACATATAATCTTGATCATCAATGAAAAAGCCCTCTTCTTTCATCTTATGAACAATATACCAAAATTGTCTTATCGAATCTTTATTCGCGTAAACTCGGAGCATTAAACTATATATCGATGAGCTCGGTTCAAACGCTTGTTTTCCCACAACCCAATTGAAGAAAGTTGAAGCCTTTTTGGGTTCTTTTAATGATAATTTCTTTAATACATACATAACACTTTCATGGCTAAAATGGGCTTTTGAATTTATCAATTCTTGTACTAATTGCACGTAAATGTACTCATTGAACTCAATTGCACGTAAATGTACTCATTGTACTAATTGCACGTAAATGTACTCATTGAACTCAATTTGCACGTAAATGTACTCATTGTACTAATTGCACGTAAATGTACTCATTGTACTAATTGCACGTAAATGTACTCATTGTACTAATTGCACGTAAATGTACTCATTGAACTCATTTGCACGTAAATGTACTCATTGTACTAATTGCACGTAAATGTACTCATTGTACTAATTGCACGTAAATGTACTCATTGAACTCAATTTGCACGTAAATGTACTCATTGTACTAATTGCACGTAAATGTACTCATTGAACTCAATTGCACGTAAATGTACTCATTGTACTAATTGCACGTAAATGTACTCATTGAACTCAATTGCACGTAAATGTACTCATTGTACTAATTGCACGTAAATGTACTCATTGTACTCAATTGCACGTAAATGTACTCATTGTACTAATTGCACGTAAATGTACTCATTGTACTCAATTGCACGTAAATGTACTCATTGTACTAATTGCACGTAAATGTACTCATTGAACTCATTTGCACGTAAATGTACTCATTGTACTAATTGCACGTAAATGTACTCATTGTACTAATTGCACGTAAATGTACTCATTGAACTCATTGCACGTAAATGTACTCATTGAACTCAATTGCACGTAAATGTACTCATTGTACTCAATTGCACGTAAATGTACTCATTGTACTAATTGCACGTAAATGTACTCATTGTACTAATTGCACGTAAATGTACTCATTGTACTAATTGCACGTAAATGTACTCATTGTACTAATTGCACGTAAATGTACTCATTGTACTAATTGCACGTAAATGTACTCATTGAACTCAATTTGCACGTAAATGTACTCATTGTACTAATTGCACGTAAATGTACTCATTGAACTCATTTGCACGTAAATGTACTCATTGTACTCAATTGCACGTAAATGTACTCATTGTACTCAATTGCACGTAAATGTACTCATTGTACTCAATTGCACGTAAATGTACTCATTGTACTCAATTGCACGTAAATGTACTCATTGTACTCAATTTGCACGTAAATGTACTCATTGTACTAATTGCACGTAAATGTACTCATTGAACTCAATTGCACGTAAATGTACTCATTGTACTAATTGCACGTAAATGTACTCATTGTACTAATTGCACGTAAATGTACTCATTGAACTCATTGCACGTAAATGTACTCATTGTACTCAATTGCACGTAAATGTACTCATTGTACTCAATTGCACGTAAATGTACTCATTGAACTCAATTGCACGTAAATGTACTCATTGTACTAATTGCACGTAAATGTACTCATTGTACTAATTGCACGTAAATGTACTCATTGAACTCATTTGCACGTAAATGTACTCATTGTACTAATTGCACGTAAATGTACTCATTGTACTAATTGCACGTAAATGTACTCATTGAACTCAATTTGCACGTAAATGTACTCATTGTACTAATTGCACGTAAATGTACTCATTGAACTCAATTGCACGTAAATGTACTCATTGTACTAATTGCACGTAAATGTACTCATTGTACTAATTGCACGTAAATGTACTCATTGAACTCAATTTGCACGTAAATGTACTCATTGTACTAATTGCACGTAAATGTACTCATTGAACTCAATTGCACGTAAATGTACTCATTGTACTAATTGCACGTAAATGTACTCATTGTACTAATTGCACGTAAATGTACTCATTGTACTCAATTGCACGTAAATGTACTCATTGTACTAATTGCACGTAAATGTACTCATTGAACTCATTGCACGTAAATGTACTCATTGAACTCAATTGCACGTAAATGTACTCATTGAACTCAATTGCACGTAAATGTACTCATTGTACTAATTGCACGTAAATGTACTCATTGTACTAATTGCACGTAAATGTACTCATTGAACTCAATTTGCACGTAAATGTACTCATTGTACTAATTGCACGTAAATGTACTCATTGAACTCAATTGCACGTAAATGTACTCATTGTACTCAATTGCACGTAAATGTACTCATTGTACTAATTGCACGTAAATGTACTCATTGAACTCAATTGCACGTAAATGTACTCATTGTACTAATTGCACGTAAATGTACTCATTGAACTCAATTGCACGTAAATGTACTCATTGTACTAATTGCACGTAAATGTACTCATTGTACTAATTGCACGTAAATGTACTCATTGAACTCATTTGCACGTAAATGTACTCATTGTACTAATTGCACGTAAATGTACTCATTGAACTCATTGCACGTAAATGTACTCATTGAACTCAATTGCACGTAAATGTACTCATTGTACTCAATTTGCACGTAAATGTACTCATTGTACTAATTGCACGTAAATGTACTCATTGAACTCAATTGCACGTAAATGTACTCATTGTACTCAATTGCACGTAAATGTACTCATTGTACTAATTGCACGTAAATGTACTCATTGAACTCATTTGCACGTAAATGTACTCATTGTACTCAATTTGCACGTAAATGTACTCATTGTACTAATTGCACGTAAATGTACTCATTGAACTCAATTGCACGTAAATGTACTCATTGTACTCAATTGCACGTAAATGTACTCATTGTACTAATTGCACGTAAATGTACTCATTGAACTCAATTGCACGTAAATGTACTCATTGTACTCAATGTCCACACATACCCAAACATCATATGTATATACTTCGTACGATACTACTTTTGAAAGGCCATTGATGCTTATATATAGGGTCACCCGCAGCCTTCCCACCACATCTCCAACCTTTCAAAGGCATTACCGTCCTCCATATATACACAACTGCCTAAACAACTCAATACGCAATTTACAATAACCATACAACTAATTACATGATAGCACAATCAACAAACGTCACAAAAGCATCACGCACAAGGTACACTTTTCAGCCCGACTCTTAAAAGAGTAGGGGAGGCTACGAAAACTCACCTTTGCTTTGATTTACTGAAGTCAAAGTGAGTTAGAACGTCAATTAATTGCCGAGCGATCACAACCTATCATAATGTACATGTACGTATCAATATATATACAATCATGCCCACATTTAGCTTTTATGAACCTTAGAATTGAACCCGGGACTTGAACGCGTATTGGAACTGAATACGATAACTTGGAAGACAAAGAGAGACCCATTTGGAAGTTCGATGTGTCCCAAGGAAAGTGAAATAAGATTTAGAAATCAAAGCAGGAAAATGAACTTTAGGGACAGGCGTAAGCTACGGCCCATCTGGGCGTAGGTTACGCTAGGCAGAAATTAAGGGGCGTAAGCTACGGCCCAAATGGGGCGTAAGCTACGCTGGTTGGAACCCAATGGGGCGTAAGCTACGCTGGATTGGGCGTAGGTTACGGCTACCCCGAAACAAGCATTTTGGCGTAAGGTAGGGCGTAAACAGTAAGGTTTTGGCGTAATGAAGATGGAGAGGGCCGTAAGTTACGCCAACAGGGGCGTAAGTTACGCCCGTTCAAAACCAGCACAGCACCAGCAGGTGTTCTTGACCTATGCACGACCCAAAACCCTAATTTCTTGATACCTAGACCATGAAATCGATTTGCACAACTTCGAGACCCATTTTTGAACATAGTTAAACATAATTGAACATAACCAAACATGTTTCATCATCCAAAACCAACCTTTAACACATTTTCTTGTTAAAATTCGATCTTGACCCATTTGAACACAAAATCGACCCAAAACCTAGCTTTTGACTTATAAATCGTTTTGAGGAGTTCCTTGGCCCGATTCTGAACATAACCAACTCATTTGAACATAACCCACTCACAAATTCCATTCCAAAACATGGCTTTTGACCCAAATCGCATTTTGACCTAATTTAGACCTAGAAACCCTAATTTCGGATTTTGAAGCTATAAGGACCAAGAGTGCTTAGATTTAGATGAAATACAAGTTTAACAACTAGAAATGATGAATTTAAGCTAGAAAACACTTACCAAACTTCCACAAGCAATCAAAAATCCGATTTTGACCTAGTTGAAGCTTTTCTTGCACTTTGAGACTTGAAATCTTTGATATGATGTTAGAATGATAATAAGGATGATGATTTTGTTATTAATCTTGTTGAACTAGCATAAATGACCAAGAATCTAGAGAAAGATTGAGAGTGTGAGTATTTAGTGAGATGGGAGAGAAAAGATGAATGGATGGATGGAGGAAATGAGTGAGGGGAGGAGGATAGGGTTTGTTTACTTGGGTGGGTCATGGGTTTGGGTATAACCCATGGATAGGATCCAACCATTTACTAGTTATCATAAATATCATCTAATGAAATTCGATTAGCACCCACTAATGATATCAACTTGCACTTAAGTCTCTAATTGCACAATAAATTGACCCATATGAACCACATTGCACTCAAATGACCCTTAGATTGCACTTGAACATATATTAATTAAATCAAAACTTAGGAAACGTACCCATAGTCAAAAGTCGAAATGCACGGTTGTTACAAAACCGAAAAACCGAACCGAGTGAAAACCGAATTCAACGGTTTCTGGTTTTCAAAAACCGAAAGGTTCGGTTCGGTTTTCGGTTTTAACCAAAAACCGACCCAAACCGAACCGTGCTCACCCAGAAATCCAGCAAAATAAATAACCTAAAAATCATTGTAATTATGTAATGATTACAAGTGGTAAAATCAAAGGATAGATTAGCAAAAGAAAATTAATGGATTCTACATGTTACCATCTTATGATTTTAAAAGAATTATTTGGGTTATTTTTAAAATAATATATCATCTATTCATTTTTCTTTGCTACTTATTTTTGAGTTTAATTTACTGATGAATGTATGAAATGAATTATATTGTAGACACATAATCTTAATTCACACAACATGAAATGAAACCATCTACAAGTAGGATGTTCGAAAACTTTTGAATTCGGAAATTCGTAGAACCGTTTTCATTTTGTAGGTTAACCAAACTGTATTTTTATACTATGTTTTTAACTTTTCCTTTTGGGTTAAGTTTTTAAACAAAGTTACTTCATTCTTTATCCACATTAAAATGATTATCTATACTATATTATAAAGCAAATAAGGTTTCAACTTTCAACTTTCAATTTCAACAATGTACACATGATAATGCATGATGTATCATACATCAATGCCTCACAACTTTCAACTTTCATTTTCATCTCTCATCAAATCTCAACCACTCATTTTTTCTCTCTCCTCCATAAATCATTTTATTTCTCTAATTCATTCAAAATCTTTTATCTCAAAAACCGTACATCGATAAATTATAAAAATTATATGGGTGTTCTTAAAATTTCATTCTCTTTCATTAGAGATGTCATTCGATATACTTTTGACGAATTTTTAAATCCGAGGGCGGAGCCCGTACGGCTAAGGCATTTGGCTATCACACTCTATGACCTATTACACTTTATGACCTATCTCACCCCCATCATCTCACCGCCGCAACGCGCGGGTACTTGCTCTCGTTATATCTTAACATACGAGTTATGTATAAATTTTAGTATTTTTGGGATTTTGGGTTTTAGCTTTTCTTGTTTGGTCAGGCTTTTAACTAAATTAACTATGTTTTTATCCGTTATTTGATTTGTATAAAGTTCTAAATTGGCTACGTTTTCATTCGTTTCATGCTTTTTAATTGTATACTACATTTGCCATGTACATTTTCATTTATATTTGCTTCCTGCAGAATAACTGATACATCTTATCTTATGTTAGTATATAGAGTTAAGTACTTTTTTCGTCCCTGTGGTTTATCGTTTGTTCACTTTTCGTCCTCGCCGTTATCTTTTGGCTATAATCATCCATGTGGTTTACTTTTCGTCCTTTGGTCCGTTAACCCCCCACGTGCAAGTCACGTGAGGGGTAGTTATGTCTTTTGACAGCTGTCTTTCCTCGTGCAAATCACGTGCAACGATATATAAAAACCCACCCACCCCCATTTTCCCCCATTTTCATTATAATCGTCCCTGTGGTTTCACTGATGAAAAAACACACAAAAAACACACAACAAACACAATTCCATCACATTACTTCACCACCATGAAAACACAGTCAAAATGGATGAGGAGAACCATGAAGCCCAACGCTATGTCCTTTATATTCGGTTCGTATATTTTAATTTTATTATTTTTAGGGTTTTATTTGATTTTTCTATTTTAATTTATTAATTTAATTTATTAATTATCAATTTTTTTGTGTTGTTTACAGATGATTACGAAGGGATGCTAAGCTTAAACGTTCATCATGGTGGTAAGTTCATCACAAACCCTAAAAGACAATATGTAGAGAAAGGTTGATTATTTTGATTTCATTGACTTAGATGACTTCTGTTTGAATGACATGAATGAAATTATTAGGGAGATTGGTTATAAACATGGGTTATGTTATTATCATTACTTGGTACCTGAAACAAATTTAGATGATGGGCTTAGGGCATTAGTATGTGACATGCATATTGATACAATGAAAAAATATGTTCCTAAGTATAAACAAATTGATGTTTTTGTGGAACATGGTTTTGGGTTATCTATTGACCAAATTAGGGAGAAAACCCCTGAGCTTGAGAATGAACCAATTAGGGAGAATGTGGTTGAGAAAACCCCTGAGCTTGAGAATGAACCAATTAAAGAGAATGTGGTTAGTTTAGAAGAAACAGAGGCAGTAAAAGTGAGTGAGGATAGTGAAACATATGGTGAAGAAGAGAAGGATAATGAAACAGATGGTGAAGATGAGAGTCAAAGTAGGTCAGAGGGAGATGACAGTGAGGATGTTGACTTTGAACCAGATAAAGAGAAGGATGTTGGGGATGATGAAGATAGTGAAGAAGTTAATGAAGCAGTTAGGGAGAATGTGAGAGATTGTGCCAGTATACCACTTGAGAAGGAACCAGTTAATGATGTTGAGGTTAACATGAATGACTTTGAATTTAACTTTGAACCAGAAGGTCTGCAAGAACAAGAAATTACAAGGATTGAGTGTCAAGCAGCTAAAACAGTTGAATTTACACCACATATAGATGAACTGAATGTAAATGAAGAGTTGTTAGGCATTGACTTTGATGACTTTGATAGTGGGCCTGATGATGACACCATAGAAGGACAAAGGAAGAAGCAGTTAAAACAGTTTAGGAGAAACAACCAAGTGAAGGCAATGGCTCAAAACCAGTTTGTTAAGAGAAAGTTTTATGTAACTCAAGTGTTTGGGTCAAAAGAGCCTGTTAAGGAAATGGTCAAGAATCATGCCATTGAAACTAGGAGGGACATTAGATTTGTGAAAGATAACAAGGAAAGGGTCAGGGCAAGATGTTTTGGGACAGTGCCTGAACCTAAGCCAAAATACACAAAGTCTAAGGTTGTTTTGGAGAAACAGCATTTGGCTTCACCAGAAAAAAGCAAAGAGACCAATGAAGAGGGTGTGAAGGGTCTGCATGACAATGCAAAGGGTGTGAAGGGTCTGCATGACAATGCAAAGGGTGTTAAGGGTCAAAAGGGTAATAACTCAAAAGGTAAGGGGGTTGTTGGGGATGTTGGGGACTGTGAGATGGAATCTGAACCAGAGAAAAAAGTCAAAAAGGTAGAAAAACCAACATGCCCATGGACTTTATTTGTTTCCAAGAGAAAGGATGAAAAAAGGTGGATGGTGAAGACATTAATAGAAGAACATAAATGTAATTCAACTAAGACAACTTAGGCAGTGTAATTTAACTTTTATTTGAGTCAATTAAGAATGCTGCAAACCATTGTACTGCTCTATGGAATGGATCACATAGATTCCAGGTTAAAGATTCATACACAGATCAGTGTGTAGTTGATATTAGGGAGAGGACATGTAGTTGTAGAAAGTGGCAGTTGACTGGGATGCCCTGCAAGCATGCAGTTTGTGGTATTTGGAATGCTAGAGATAATTCTGTGCATGACACAATAGTTGAGGATTGGGTTGATCCATGCTATAGGTTAGATACATGGAAACAGGTTTATGCTTTTAAGGTGGAGCCTGTGACTGGATCTTCTTCATGGCCAAAGAGTACTTGTCCAACTAAGCTTCTCCCTCCTGTTCATAAGACTCAAGTTGGCAGGCCTAAGAAACAAAGAAAGAAGAGTGCCATGGAACTTGAAAAAGGAAAGATGGTTAAAAATGGTAAGCTTACAAGGGCTGGGAAGACTCTTACTTGTTCAAAATGTAAGAACAAGGGACACAATGCAAGGCAATGCAAGGGTCAAAAACAAAGTCAGACTCAAAGTCAAGCTAGTCAATCCAGGAAGAGAAAGAATCAAGTTGGTGATGCAAGCCAATCTAGTGCAAGTGGTAAGAGGTCAAGAAAAGCTGGTGGTGCAAGTCAAGGTGCAAGTCAAAGTGCAAGTCAAAGTGCAACTCAATCTGCAAGTCAACCAGTGGGAAACAACTAATACCAATTTGTTTTTGTTTCATTTAAAATGGTTCTAATGTTATCTGTTTCAGACATTAAGTTATCTTTTGTGCTATTATGTTTAAGACATTGTGTTTACTTATTTCAATGGTTGTATGTTTAAGACATTGTGCAATTTGGTTGTATGTTGCCACTATCTGTAAGACAATTTCAAAGCTTGTATTTTGGCACTTTGGTATGTAATTTGAATGGTTGTATTTTCTTTATATGTATATATATATATGTATATTGTGATATGTATGGTGGTGATGATACCGTATATATATATATATATATATATATATATATATATATATATATATATATATATATATATATATATATATATATATATATATATATATATATATATATATATATATATATATATATATATATATATATATATATATATATATATATATATATATATATATATATATATATATATATATATATATATATATATATATATATATATATATATATATATATATATATATATATATATATATATATATATATATATATATATATATATATATATATATATATATATATATATATATATATATATATATATATATATATATATATATATATATATATATATATATATATATATATATATATATATATATATATATATATATATATATATATATATATATATATATATATATATATATATATATATATATATATATATATATATATATATATATATATATATATATATATATATATATATATATATATATATATATATATATATATATATATATATATATATATATATATATATATATATATATATATATATATATATATATATATATATATATATATATATATATATATATATATATATATATATATATATATATATATATATATATATATATATATATATATATATATATATATATATATATATATATATATATATATATATATATATATATATATATATATATATATATATATATATATATATATATATATATATATATATATATATATATATATATATATATATATATATATATATATATATATATATATATATATATATATATATATATATATATATATATATATATATATATATATATATATATATATATATATATATATATATATATATATATATATATATATATATATATATATATATATATATATATATATATATATATATATATATATATATATATATATATATATATATATATATATATATATATATATATATATATATATATATATATATATATATATATATATATATATATATATATATATATATATATATATATATATATATATATATATATATATATATATATATATATATATATATATATATCTCTCTAGATCTCTACCTTTATATATATATATATATGTATGTTGCCACTATCTGTAAGACAATTTCAAAGCTTGTATTTTGGCACTTTGGTATGTAATTTGAATGGTTGTATTGCACTTTGTTCACTACTGCTTTTTGTTTACACTTTGGTATGCAATTTGAATGGTTTTTTGCACTTAGCTTCATGTAAATATTAGACATAATTTACTGCACTTCATGTAAATACTTTATTGCACTTTGGTTGCTGTAATTATAATCCAGGGAAAACAATAACAGGAAAAACAATACCAATGAACCAAAACTTATATTCCATTCATCTTGCATATTACAATACAAACATTGTTCTGGGATTACAACAACAGTGAAAACAAGAAGAATGAACCAAAATATAATCCAGCTAGCTAAACCAACCAAATTACCAGCTATACAACCAAAAACATATGAAAAATAACCAGCTAAGAATCAAACACTTATTCAATTTCTTTACTTGGCCATTTTTTTCCTTCAAATTTTCCTCCAATGTGTTCTTAGCTCTTAGCAATCCAGGTATAATGTCCATAGATCTTGTACACATTGGTGGATCAACCCATCCAATAAAGCCACAATTATTTGCCCTGTTAAAATAAACATTTGATTTCCAAGAAAATAACAAAATCAAATTGCTAAAATTAGGGTTTTTGATTACTTACAATACGTGAACAACAATAAAATAGACGACCTGGGTTCCTTGTAGTCCATGATGTTCGAACGATTGAAGCCTTCCCACACACACAGTGAACAACCATTTGTGATTATGAAGGGATGCTTGGGAGAGAAAGAAGAAAAGGTAGAAAGGGGGAAAACAAAAGTCTGCAAACTTAAATGTGTGAAAAATGAGAAAATATTGTTTTTTTAGGGATATATAACGAAAATATGTAAAGGGAATTCCAAAAATGCCCTCACGTGCATGGCACGTGCAAGGGCCAAACGGAAACGTTATAACGGCAAGGACGAAAAGTAAACCACAGGGATGATTATAGCCAAAAGATAACGGCGAGGACGAAAAGTGAACAAACGATAAACCACAGGGACGAAAAAAGTACTTAACTCTATATATATATATAATATATTATAATATACATATGATTTTGTTATTTAGTATATATATATGGGGGAAATGAATATGGGGTTATCCCCCATCTAAGCTTAGATGAGGAACCCCTCACAATTTGTTTTTTTAATCCATAAATATCATGGGGGCCCCATCATTTGTTTAAAATACAAATACTATTAAAATATTTGTGTGTGAGGGGTTCCCATCTAAGCTTAGATGGGTAACAACCCCATATTCACTTTTCCCATTATTAATCAAATTATATTGTTATATGTATATATAAGGGGGAAGGGAATATGAGGCTGTTAGGCACCTAAGTTGGGAGGAACCCCTCACAATTTGTTTTTTTAATCCATAAATATCATGGGGGCCCTATCATTTGTTTAAAATACAAATACTATTAAAATATTTGTGTGTGAGGGGTTCCCATCTAAGCTTAGATGAGGAACCCCTCACAATTTGTTTTTTTAATCCATAAATATCACGGGGGCCCTATCATTTGTTTAAAATACAAATACTATTAAAATATTTTACACTACCCCTTAACATGAATGATTAAATTACACTATCAATTCTTTATCTTTTAAAATATCACTATTAACCCTTACATCAATTATCTACACCACTCGACGATCCATCTACCACCAACAGTCGCCCCTACCACCACATCGTCGCTGCCACGACTACCGCCGCATTGCGCGGCATAAAAAAAATTAACAAATGCATGTGTCGCGTAAATAAATGTTGTGCTATGTTTATATGATTATCGGTAAATTTATGTATAAAAACTTAATATATGAGTTATGTATATGTACTATTAAGGTGCTGTTTAGTTCATTAGTATGTCAATCCTTGTGTGTTTAGTTCAGTGTGTTTCTTGTTATTGAATTTGTATTATTATTTCCCGTGATTTTAAAATTATGTATTAAAATATTATGAGTGAGGGGTTGTCCCCCATCTAAGCTTAGATGAGGAACCCCTCACAATTTGTTTTTTTAATCCATAAATATCATGGGGGCCCTATCATTTGTTTAAAATACAAATACTATTAAAATATTTGTGTGTGAGGGGTTCCCATCTAAGCTTAGATGAGGAACCCCTCACAATTTGTTTTTTTAATCCATAAATATCATGGGGGCCCCATCATTTGTTTAAAATACAAATACTATTAAAATATTTGTGTGTGAGGGGTTCCCATCTAAGCTTAGATGAGGAACCCCTCACAATTTGTTTTTTTAATCCATAAATATCACGGGGGCCCTATCATTTGTTTAAAATACAAATACTATTAAAATATTTTACACTACCCCTTAACATGAATGATTAAATTACACTATCAATTCTTTATGTTTTAAAATATCACTATTAACCCTTACATTAATTATCTACACCACTCGACGATCCATCTACCACCAACAGTCGCCCCCACCACCACATCGTCGCTGCCACGACTACCGCCGCATTGCGCGGCATAAAAAAAATTAACAAATGCATGTGTCGCGTAAATAAATGTTGTGCTATGTTTATATGATTATCGGTAAATTTATGTATAAAAACTTAATATATGAGTTATGTATATGTACTATTAAGGTGCTGTTTAGTTCATTAGTATGTCAATCCTTGTGTGTTTAGTTCAGTGTGTTTCTTGTTATTGAATTTGTATTATTATTTCCCGTGATTTTAAAATTATGTATTAAAATAATTTTTATATATTATTAAAATTATATTTGTAAAGATGAAGTAATCGATTAATCATTTGATTTACATACAATCATTTTTTTCTTCATAAAACTAAAACGTAAAAAATGAATGTGTAACTAGGAGAGTAGGAGGTTTAATGAGCCCTGTGTTGTCGGGCTTTGACTATCGTGTTTGTGTTTAGTGTTTTCTTCTGTTCTATTTTCTGTTACATTATGCTACCGTTTATGATAGTTTATGGGGATCGGGTTATGATGTAGATAGTGTTATCTCTACCTAAGGTAGAAAGTTTACTTTCGGTTTTACCTAAGGTCGAAAGGACCTCAAGCTTTACAAGGAATATGAATCGAACCTTAGTGCTCTAGCTGCAGAGGTAAAAGTTTGCAGTTTCCCCCATTGCAATGACTCGAGTATCATGATTGCGTATGTTATTGATGTGCTTTTAAAATCAACCTAATAATCATCTTAACTATTTGTTCATGCATTTGGTAACGTATGAGTCAGCGCCGGCCCTGGGGGTGGGCCAAGCGGGCGACCGACCGGAGCATCACAATCCTAGTGGGCATCAAGCTAGCGGTTCAATCTATTTTATATTAGGTCGAGTTATGCATCGAAACTATGTTTGACTAATTTCATTTTGTCATCGAAGTCATCAAAAGCAAAGTTACAAGGAAAAACTAAACAAAATCCAATCCGGTGTTTCAGTGTGGAAAAAACTTGCAGGTGCTAAAGATGATGTATCTATTTTGTTTTTATTCATAAGTTTATATATTGATCCATGTTTTTTTAAATACTACATAATAACCCTTTATCGTTTAACCTTTATTCTTTTAACTAGTTTTTGTTCCCGGGCGTTGCCCCGGGAGACATTACGTAACATCTACACATGTGGCAAAAACTATATAAAATGAAACTTTCGTGGCAAAAGTTAAAAAGTGAAAAGTTATGTGGTAAAAAGTAAAGAAAATGAAACTTTGGCGTCTGAAGTTGAAGAATTTAAAGTTATGTGGTAAAAAGTTAAGAATATGAAACCTTGTTGACAAAAGGAAAAAAAATCCAAAAGTTATGTGGTGAAAAGTAAGGAAAATGAAACTTTCGTGAAAAGTTACAAAATTGAAAGTTATGTGGCGAAAACTCAAAGTTTTATGGTAAAAAGTAAAGAAAATAAAACTTTGGTGACTGAACTTGAAATACTTAAAGCTATGTGGTAAAAAGTTAAGAAAATAAAAGTTCGTTGACAAAAGTTAAAAATCCAAAAGTTATGTGGTAAAAAGTAAAGAAAATGAAACATCGTGTCAAAAGTTATAAAAAAAGTTATGTGGTAAAAAGTAAAGAAATGAAACTTCGTGTCAAAAGTTATAAAAGAAAAAGTTTTATGGTAAAAAGTAAAGAAAATAAAACTTTGGTGAATGAACTTGAAATACTTAAAGTTATGTGGTAAAAAGTTAAGAAATAAAACTTCGTTGACAAAAGTTAAAAATCCAAAAGTTATGTGGTAAAAAGTAAAGAAAATGAAACATTCGTGTCAAAAGTTATAAAAGAAAAAGTTTTATGGTAAAAAGTAAAGAAAATAAAACTTTGGTGACTGAACTTGAAATACTTAAAGCTATGTGGTAAAAAGTTAAGAAAATAAAAGTTCGTTGACAAAAGTTAAAAATCCAAAAGTTATGTGGTAAAAAGTAAAGAAAATGAAACATTCGTGTCAAAAGTTATAAAAGAAAAAGTTTTATGGTAAAAAGTAAAGAAAATAAAACTTTGGTGAATGAACTTGAAATACTTAAAGTTATGTGGTAAAAAGTTAAGAAATAAAACTTCGTTGACAAAAGTTAAAAATCCAAAAGTTATGTGGTAAAAAGTAAAGAAAATGAAACATTCGTGTCAAAAGTTATAAAAGAAAAAGTTTTATGGTAAAAAGTAAAGAAAATAAAACTTTGGTGAATGAACTTGAAATACTTAAAGTTATGTGGTAAAAAGTTAAGAAATAAAACTTCGTTGACAAAAGTTAAAAATCCAAAAGTTATGTGGTAAAAAGTAAAGAAAATGAGACATTCGTGTCAAAAGTTAGAAAAGAAAAAGTATAAAGAATTGAAAGTTATGTGGCGTAAACTCAAAGTATGTGCAAAAACAAAATAAAAGGAAGCTTTCGCGGCAAAAGTTAAAAGAACCGAAAGTTATGTAGTAAAAATTACAAAAAGTAAAAGGTTAAAAGTTTTTTGTGATAAAAAGTAAAGAGAATGAAACTTTTGTGGCAAAAGTTAGAAAAACGAAAGTTTAAAAAGTAAATAAAACAAAAATCTCGTGCCAAAAGTAAAAGAAATAAAAGTTATGTGACAAAAAGTAAAAGGTTAAAAGTTTTTGTGATAAAAAGTAAAGAGAATGAAACTTTTGTGGCAAAAGTTAGAAAAACGAAAGTTTAAAAAGTAAATAAAACAAAAATCTCGTGCCAAAAGCAAAAGAAATAAAAGTTATGTTTCAAAAAGTAAAAGTTTAAAAGTTTATGTGATAAAAATTAAAAAGAATGAGAATTTCGTGCCAAAAGTTAGAAAAACGAAAGTTTAAAACCTAAATAAAACAAAACTTTTGTGCCAAAAGTAAAAGAAATTAAAGTTATGTGACAAAAAATAAAAGGTTAAAAGTTTATGTGATAAAAAGTAAAGAGAATGAAACTTTTGTGGCAAAAGTTAGAAAAACAAAAGTATAAAAACTAAATAAAACAAAACTTTCATGCCAAAAGTAAAAGAAATTAAAGTTACGTGACAAAAAGTTAAAAGGTTAAAGTTATGTGGCAAAAATTAAGAAACTCAAAAATCTAAATAAACTAAGTTTGTGTTAGAAATAGAAGATGTGAAAGAAAAAGTTAAAAGGTTAAAGTTATGTGACAAAAATTAAGAAACTCAAAAATCTAAATAAACTAAGTTTGTGTTAAAAATAGAAGATGTGAAAGTTTGGTGTAAAAGTGTGAAACAATAGAAGTTCCCTGTAGCTAAGGGAACTTCAATTGTTATATATATAATAATAATAAAAACATTAACCGAAATAAAAATTGAAAACTTATAAGTATTGCAAACTAATATTCGGAGATGATTAAGTATATATGTTCAAAGCGTACCCAATATTGTTATTACGTGTATATATATTATGTAATAGTTTACTTGTAGTAAGGTGGGGTAATCTTAAAAGTGTAACAAACTTAGAAAAAATGATAACAACCAATTAAAATAAGCCATCTTTGTGATAGAATTATAAACAAATTAAAAGATCAAAATATCATGCCCAAAACAAATTAGATATGCGAAGTCCAAAAATAAGAAAATGAAAACGGATCTAAAGAAAATGAAAATTGCCCGTAGAAAAGTTAAGAAAATGAAAACGGGCTCAAAGAAAATGGAAAACCAAAAAAATAAAAATGGCCCATTAAAAAAGTGAAATCGGGCCCAAAGAAATAAGAATAGCCCGTTACTATTGTTTGCACGCAAAACGATGACTTTGTTTTTAATATATATATTAATGTCAATTTCTAATTCCCTTTCATATTTCAAACAATATGTCATGTTGTTATTATAAAGATATTATTACTTTAGATGCCGATTAAACAATAATTTAAATTTCTAAGTAAGTTTTAAATGCACATATATGTTCATAACTAATAACTCACTCCAAAAACTTTATTTATTTTTTTTTTTTAAATCTCTATAAAACAAGATGCTACAAAAGCTAAGTAGAAAATATACAAATATAAAACTATTGATAAATTATTTGATTCTATAACTACATGATTGATTTAATCAAGGACATTATATGAATTCAAACCAATAGATTGTATGTATTTATCATGAATATAAAATACATAATGATTAAAAATACAATACATATTGTATATTTGGGTTACAAAATAATGACTCACTTGGTCTGAGTGGTTTAGCACTCACCAATTTTTAGTATTGAGATTAATATTTTAGCAGTGATCTATTAAGTGAGACATATAATATAAAGTTTATCTACTCTTTTTACGTACTTAAAGAAGATTGATGCGAAGATAAGTTTAGATCGACTAGGTTCCAATTACGTTTTTGTTTAGACTTTGTTTAGTATGAGTATCTTTTTACTGTCTCGCCCGGAACATTAAAAAACTCAGGACCGGCCCTGGTATGAGTTTAAGAAAAAAAATGAATGGATTATCATTTTTATATAATCATGTTCTTAGGAGGAGTTGATTTGTTGAAAGATATATAAATTACTTTTTAAATAATCTGGAAAACAAGATTTCACTTTGAGGAAAATATTTTTCGATATGAGAGATAAATACACAATGACAAATTGACATTTATGTCCCTTGCCATATTGACATGCGTGGCCCACTGGTTTGTGTCTTTTTGGGCCCAAGTTGGATTGTCTTTCACGCGACGCTTTTGGCCGCAATTCCGGTTCCTCAAAGGCGTGCATATGTGATATGTGTGGAGCTTTTCATGCTACGTGTATACCTTTCATTGGACTGAATTTCTTATGTGGATCAAGCTACAAAGTCAAAGATAACATACAAATATACAATGCAAACTATTTATCCATTTTAATTTTCAAGTTTGTTCACGCCTTGTGAGTTGTTTATGCCTTGTGAAAACAATATATAAGATTTTTGCAACACAGATATGAAAGTAAATTATTATAAGGTAGGTCTTGATAGTTGTTAAAACAAAACATTTTTATATGCAACGTAGTTTGGTGTTTCATAAAGTATTTATGATTTGTTAAATTTTTTGATAGCGACCCAAGGACGTTATAGTAGTGTAGTTCGCAAGCAAAGTATGGCGACAAGACAAATCGAGAAATAATGTGATGGATAACGAATAACTTTTAAGTCTTAAGTAAACCTTCTTTACAACATGCATATGCATGCATGCATAATGATTTAACAACCTTTAGTTTAAACATACCATAATGAATAGGAACAAATTAAATGATACTAAGGGCGCGTTTGGTTCGCAGAATGTTTTTGGAAGGAATGGAATCTGATGGAATGGAATGGAATATGAAGGAATGAAATTTAATTATGTAGTGCGTTTGGTTGTCAGGAAACGGAATGAAATTTAATTCCTTTGGTCTGTTTGGTTTGTAAATATGTCAACGGAATTGGAATGGAATTTTGATAAAAGACCAAAATACCCTTAATAAAAAAAATTAATTCTTCTGTATTTATGTAAATACATAATATTAAATGCCAAATATAAAACACATAAAATACATTCATGAAAGTGAGCATGCATAAAAGACACATTTTTGTTGTTAATAAAGGAACTAAATTAGTACACCGTCATTAGTAGAAGTATCATACAAAAGTTTGATCACAACTACAGATACCATACAAAAGCATTCTAGTAGAACATACTGGTGGTTTAATTACATTTCTTGATCATAACTACAGATACCACAACTACAACAGAAGTATCATACAAAAGCTTCACAACTACAGATACCACAACTACAACAGAAGTATCATACAAAAGCTTCACAAAAGATACCACAACTACAACAGAAGTATCATACAAAAGTTATCATAACTACAGATACCACAACTACAACAGAAGTATCATACAAAAGCTTCACAAAAGATACCACAACTACAACAGAAGTATCATACAAAAGTTATCATAACTACAGATACCACAACTACAACAGAAGTATCATACAAAAGCTTCACAAAAGATACCACAACTACAACAGAAGTATCATACAAAAGTTATCATAACTACAGATACCACAACTACAACAGAAGTATCATACAAAAGCTTCACAAAAGTATACCACAACTACAACAGAAGTATCATACAAAAGTTGATCATAACTACAGATACCACAACTACAACAGAAGTATCATACAAAAGCTTCACAAAAGTATTTGATATTCACCACTTTCATACTAATAAAGCAACAAAAGTATTTTGATATTCACCACTTTCATACTAATAAAGCAACAAAAGTATTTTGATATTCATATCACTCTTCTGCCAACATAAGCTTCACAAAGGCCTCTCGCTTGGTTCCAACTATTTGTTTTCTCCTTTGCCTACGCCGACGTGTTACTAAACTAAGACATGACATCCTGTCATCACCCAATGTGTAAGAAATAGCATATATGATTGGGAAAAAAAACCTTAATTAGCAGGAATAGAAAAAAAAAAATAAAAAAAAAAAAAACAAAAAAAAAAAGCTTCCCTAGAAAAGACATGGCTGTTAATATAAATTAATATCAAAAAAAACATGGCTGATGCATAATAGCTTTTGTTTTTAGCAATGTTGGAGGAATAAAAGATGATATAATATTAATATCAAAATATTACATCGAATCGTTTTTGAAGTTTACCTGATGGAAAAGAAGATGGATGAGGAGATGTGCTTGGAGTAGATGCAGATCTGTAGTATTGAATGAAAAAAAGAGATGGAGGCGTGAGTTTTCTAGGGTTGTAAGGGTATATATGTCTTTTGGAGATTCAACTTAATAATGGAATGAGATTCTTTGGCATACCCTAGGATTGTGAATTCCATCATTTAAAGGAATGTTTAAATTCCATAGCAATAAGATTCCTTCATTTTTATCCAAACAAACACACCTTGGAATGGAATTTAATTCCAATTCCATCAAATTCCTTCACATTCTGCCAACCAAACGCGACCTAAGAGGTGGATATACTACAAGAAATATGGGAATATGGCAATGGAAGTTTTTGATGACACTTATTAATTGTCGTTAATTGCTAAAAGTTACCCTCAATATCTTTTGATTTTGATAATCAACTATTCAAAATAAATAACAAGCCTTCAATGTCGTCATGATATGAGTTTTTACATAACATCTTTTGATTTTGATAATCAACATTTCAAAACAAACAACAGGCCTTCAATGTCGTCATGATATGAGTTTATCAATATGTATAATTATAACTTGTTTACTAATAAGTAAACCAAGAAAGCCTTTTAACAATCGTCAAGCATTTGCCAGTTGATCTGTGTATCATTAGCAAAAGTAAGGTTGCAACACGAGGACTTCTCAAAAGATCAATCATTCTAATATTACTCTCAGCCCAAACATACTTAATTAATTGTGGTGTTCTGGTAGAATCCTTGCATTAGTGCTAATATGAGCATAGCCAATTTAGCAACCATACACTTTTAAAATAAAAGACCAGATAATAAAGAAAATAAGACACCCAAATCAATGAATCATAAATACTATAGCTGTCTTTGAAAAGAATTATCTTAACTAATGTTGACTACGAGTGTAAAGGTGTAGGAAGGAGGAACATATGTGTACTTAAAAGTAATTAGTTGACTACACTGACAAAAGGTGATTAACCCATGAGAGATCCACAAAAGATCCATACGTTGAACAATAATTCATATACAAAAGTTTGTAATCAAACACAAAATTATATGCTATCATATCTATGTGATATTTATACCACAATTTTTAATTTATTTATCACAAATATTTTTACTAGCTTAAATAGTGGACTTTAAAAACTTCACTATATCAATATTTGTTAAATTAATATTATTTCCCTGAAATTATATAGGATAATTGTTTATTGCTAATATATATATATATATATATATAGGGGATGATAATATAAGGCTATTAGGTACCTAAGTTTAGGTGTGGAACACTCACATATTGTTTTTTTAATCCATAAAATTCATGGGGCCCAAACATTTATTCATTAATAAAAAATTATTAAAAAGTTAGTATGTGAGAGGTTCCACACCTAAGCTTAGGTGTCGGAGAACCTTATATTCACTTTTCCCATATATATATAAGAGGGAAAAGTAATATAAGGTTGTCCGAACCTAAACTTAGGTGTGTAATTTTTGAATATTTTGTGTTTAATGAATAAATGTTTGACCCTCATGAATTTTATGGATTAAAAAATTAGTATGTGAGTGTTTCATACATAAGCTTAATACCTAAAGCCTTATATATCCACCCTATATATATATATATATATATATATAGGGGATGATAATATAAGGCTATTAGGTACCTAAGTTTAGGTGTGGAACACTTACATATTGTTTTTTTAATCCATAAAATTCATGGGGCCCAAACATTTATTCATTAATAAAAAATTATTAAAAAGTTAGTATGTGAGAGGTTCCACACCTAAGCTTAGGTGTCGGAGAACCTTATATTCACTTTTCCCATATATATATATAATATATATATATATATAGAAACAATAGATTGAAACATATTATTTAATTTTATGTTGATATTTTAATTTATAATACGAGTAATATATTAAAATTTTGTTTTAATTAAAATTTATTTTGTTTGATTTGCATTAATTTACTAATATATTTCCTACAAGAATAAAGTTAAAATGTATTTTAAGATTTAAACTTCTAAGACATTATCAAATGTTAATGTAGTCTATATATATTGGTAAAAACTAAGGTTGATCTTTGTTTGAAAAGCTTTTGGAGAAAGAGGTGATGAACATATTTATATTGGTTCATACTAACATGATACTCGCGTAATGCGGTAGTGGTGATGGTGGCGATGAGCGATGGTGACGGCGGCGACTGGTAGTAGTGGTGGCGAATGTTGGCGGTGGTGGCGGTATCGAGTGTTGTAATTGATGTAAAGAGTTAGTAGAGTTATTTTAGAAGATAAGAGACTGATAATGTAATTTAATCATTAAGAGTATATTGGTAAAAAAAAATTATCCAAAAAAAAACTTTTTGGTGTGATCTTTATAAGGTAATATAGAAGTATAGATAAAGGTTGGATTGTGCATAAACTTCATACAATACAAAAATTCCAAATGTTATTATTCATATCACAATTAAAATTCAACTTAACTTGAAGTTTAATCAAGCAAACAACACACACACCCTACTTTAATTTGGTTCTTGAAAAGACCAGGGTCACAGCTTTAGGGCACCATGCCTTTACCTCCATGTCTTTTTGTGTGTCTTTTCTTTTTCTACTCTTCCTCTTTCACTTTCACTGTCACTCTTATATATGAACGTGCTTTCAAAGCTCACTTTTGCACTTGCATGCGGGAATATATATATATATATAAATATATATCTATATATATTATATTCTCTCTCTTTTCACAACTACTATATATACTCCCACATTTTAACGTAAGCAATTCTCTACAACACTCTACTTGTCTAGCTTGCTTGAAGATTATAAGAATTAGTGGTTAATTACCGAAATATATATATATATATATATATGGCTTTTTACATTCGTGTAATGACGAGTGAATGCTATGATCATTCTTATGATTGTTGCAATGAACCTTGACGACTTCATGCACGCATAATTGTGTGAAGACGGATATACGTGTTATGATCATGTATCCGAGGGGAATTAAGCGCTACTGGTCCGATTACCATCCGCAATTCTGAATTTCTATAATGTTGATGTTTATTGTTATATATATATATATAATAGTTTTAATAACACATAATTCTTTTAATGTATGGTTTAGTTATTAATTAAGGAGTTTGTCTTGCAGTTTTAATTTATGCATGAGAGGATTGTAGTAATTGATATAGTATGGAGTGGCTATTTTTTGTGGTTGATTAAGTTGTGTACTGTAATATTTTGTTAAGTTTGATTTAAATAATAAAATATTTTAAACATATCTTGATCTTATTTCTCATGCTTTTCTTTGGGTTGATTTCATATGTATCTAGCTAGTTGGGCATGATCAACATATATGCTCTAACTTGAGGAGTGTTTTTTTTACTTAAATGTACTTGGCCTAATCGGGATATCTCCTTTACCTTTTCGGACCATTTCCTTGGCAACCCTCCCTCAAGATGTTTACGTAGGAGGCCTTGGAACGGATACAGGATGTCATTACATTCACACTCTACAAATATCAATCAAACCCGTTGCTGTAAGTAAGCAAAACTTAGTCTTATGGACAAGTTTCCAGTCTGACCCTCTCCAAAACTTTCTATAGAATACATAAGAATTATATATTGAAATATTATGTACCCTCGATGCTCGAATGTCAACCAAAGCTATCACTTTCCAAAATTAAAGCGAGGCCCAAGTTTGGTGTCATATACTCAATCCCAGTTTTAAACTTGTGTCTGAACATATTTCGTGGGTAACTGCTCTCAGCTACTCCTCCCTTCTCTCCAACTTTGGCAGAAATATGCAAATCTTCGGCTCTGTGAACATTTGGAAATCTTTTAAGATCAAATTTGGAGATTAGAAATTCAGTCCATCTACCTATGGAAGTGTCGATTTGAGTTTTGTTTTTATTCAAAAGGGTCAAATTAAAGAATAGCTAAAGGTGACACTAGTTTGATAAATGGCAAAATTGCACCTAAGTATCAATTTGATTGGCAAATTTGTTCTTTACATGCATTTTGAGTGGCAAATTTTTCCTTTTAACCATTAAAAAACATTACCTAAGGGGGGATCGGGTCAAATGGGCTGATAGCTGCCCAAAGTCTAATTTTAATGCATACGACCTTAATATGTAATCATAAACATCGCATTATATTCTAATTATAAAACAAACAAAGAGGTGTGTGGGTCAACCAAACAACACTCATCCAGTTTCAATTTGTACTAAATAGACCCATTAAAACCCAAACCCAACTTGACCCATTACCCAAGTCGTCCGACCTATCCATCATGCCACCTCTAACTACATGTTTCGGCACATGAATCTGTGAAAGTTGAAAAGACCAGAAAACATACGTGGCAATTGAACGATCATAATCTGTGTACTTATCCAAGATGCATGCTTTCAAGATCTCAACTTTACTACAAGTGTTAAAAACTTGTTGTCGAGTTTCAGGAGGAAGTTTCATCAAAATATCATTTATAATCAATCCATGTCTCTTCTTAAGTTCATCCAACTCTTTTTTCTGCTCCACAATTAAAAGTTCCAGTTTCTTTACAATCATGAAATCGTACATCATCATCATCATCATCATCATCATCATCATCATCATCATCATCATCATCATCATCATCATCATCATCATCATCATCATCATCATCATCATCATCATCATCATCATCATCATCATCTTGTAAGAGTTTATCCATTTTTTCAGTCGGTTCACCATGACTTGAACCATGGTCCTCACCATCAAACGGTATGAGTTCGAGTGAAGAACAACCACTTTTGGGTGCATCAGTCCAATATTTCCCACCAGAAGGTAATCTTTCAAGAGATATCGATCCAGGAGAGGCACCAGTTCTGTTTGTTGATTGGGATGGAGATTCGGGTTGGGGGTCAACGATGGAGTCAGAGTAGACATCATTGACCTCATGATCGGATAAATCAGTCACTGCCCAACCAGGGTAACACGACTGGATTTCTGATTCAATCATCTCAGCAATTGCAGGCACATCTTGTTCTGTTAAGTCCAGCTCCTCGACCATTTCTCTTGCCACTGCATTGGCGGTATCAAGTTTGATATCAAATGGGAAATGAATATTCTGAGTATTACCTGTTTAACATTTAAAATAAAAACATTCATCAATGTTAAATCATAATGGAACTTTAGGTCCTAAGGTGGAAAAATGGGTGGGTCAAACATGTTGTGTAACGGGTCAAAATGGAGCAGGTCCTATCAGGCTGACCGACAAACGTTTTTTTTTTCATTTCTAATATAATTACTATTGACTATTGCATTAATGATGATTACAAAGTGACATGGTTACAATACATGGAAAGGGAAAACGTTTATTCCGGGAAACCTTGACCACCCATGCTAGACCGGCCAGACCCAACCTGAAAAAGGTAAATTGAGCTGACCGAGTAGCAAGGCGATGGGAGTGGTGTCGACTACTGATCAAACACCTGACCTCATTTTATGGAAGGGCAAAATTGTTCTACAACCAACTCAGCTACGCGCCCGGGGGCTACATGGTCACAAGAAATATTAAATCTGTGAAAAAAACTATTTAGAAGGTTTTATTAAAAAAAAAAAAAAAAAAAAAAAAAAAAAAAAAAAAAAAAAAAAAAAAAAAGGCTAGTCAACGTTAGCAGGGTGTAAAACCTGCCCATTTTGTCCAAAATGTAAAGATATAAGTATCCAACCTGTTGTATCATCCATACTTAGTTTCAAAAAAACTGTTTCCAAGGTCTCCTTTTTGACCTTCAATGCTGAAATTTCTAGGATTATCAGGCATATTGTCATTAGGAGTTTCAGCATTTTCAAGCTTCTTAGTGTCAGCATCTGCAAAAATCCATCAGAAAAAAACAAAAAACATATTAGGGAGCCTGTTTATCTATATCTATACAATACGATACAACGGCTTCAAGTTGCAATGCTCAGATAATAAATTTCTTAGCATACATCTAAATTCCCCCTTGGAGCTGTTAGAATGTGTATCGGTCCAATAAGGGCCCAAGCCCAATAGTCATGTGTTACCTAATTAGTTCTAGTATAAATAGAGGCGTAAGATGTAATCAAGAGAGATGAAAAAATGAAAATCAATACAAAAATTCTTCTCTTCAATTTCTGTTTCAATTAAATTCCAGTTTCTTTACACATATCACATCATCATCATCATCATCATCATCTACATCATCATCATCATCATCTTGTAAGAGTTTATCCATTTTTTCAGTCGGTTCACCATGACTTGAACCATGGTCCTCACCATCAAACGGTATGAGTTCGAGTGAAGAACAACCACTTTTGGGTGCATCAGTCCAATATTTCCCACCAGAAGGTAATCTTTCAAGAGATATCGATCCAGGAGAGGCACCAGTTCTGTTTGTTGATTGGGATGGAGATTCGGGTTGGGGGTCAACGATGGAGTCAGAGTAGACATCATTGACCTCATGATCGGATAAATCAGTCACTGCCCAACCAGGGTAACACGACTGGATTTCTGATTCAATCATCTCAGCAATTGCAGGCACATCTTGTTCTGTTAAGTCCAGCTCCTCGACCATTTCTCTTGCCACTGCATTGGCGGTATCAAGTTTGATATCAAATGGGAAATGAATATTCTGAGTATTACCTGTTTAACATTTAAAATAAAAACATTCATCAATGTTAAATCATAATGGAACTTTAGGTCCTAAGGTGGAAAAATGGGTGGGTCAAACATGTTGTGTAACGGGTCAAAATGGAGCAGGTCCTATCAGGCTGACCGACAAACGTTTTTTTTTTCATTTCTAATATAATTACTATTGACTATTGCATTAATGATGATTACAAAGTGACATGGTTAAAAAGGGAAAGGGAAAAATCCCTTTGCCTTCCACACGGTCAAACAACCCTACAAATAATAAGAATTTTCAAAAACAATCCCTAACTTGTCATGGAAATGCAAATATAGCCAACGAAGATACTTTAAAAGAAAATAATGGGGAATGGATATTTGATTGTGGTGCCACCGACACAATGACCTATGACTTGTCGGATTTTAAGGTCATAACGAAACCCAACAAAACCCATATTAAAGCCGCAAATAAAGGGAAAATGGATGTAAAAAATGGTGGAACAATTAAATTCTCCACAGACATTCAATTGTCTAATTGTCTTTATGTGCCTGACTTATCACACAAACTTTTGTCGATAAGTCATGTGACAAAAGAACTTAATTGCTCAGTTCTCATGCATCCAACCTTCTGTTTGTTGCAGGATATCAGGACGGGACGGATTATTGGGCGTGGCACTGAGAAAGGAGGACTGTATTATGTTGATGAGGTTACTGAAAGTGGGAATGTCATGCTTGCTCATGGAACTAGTGAAAGAGAAGCATGGTTATGGCATAGAAGATTGGGGCATCCATCAGTGAGTTATTTGCATATTTTATTTCCAAAACTTTTTCCGTTGAATAAAAAGATTGATTGTGAAACTTGCATTCTCGCAAAAAGTCATAGGCAAACCTTTAAACCCCGTAAGAGTAGAGTTGAATCTCCTTTTTCATTGGTTCATTCAGATGTGTGGGGTCCTGCACCGGTTAGTGGAGGTCATAATTTCAAGTACTTTGTGATTTTTGTTGATGATTGCACCCGGATGACATGGATTTATTTTTTGAAAAATAAAGATGAAGTTTATGATAGATTTACTGTGTTCTATAACATGGTCCAAACTCAATTTCAAAAATCTATCAAAGTCATGAGAACAGATAATGGTGGGGAGTATGTGAATTCACAAATGAACCTGTTTTTTCAATCCAAAGGTGTAATCCATCAAACCACTTGTCCTCACACCCCCGAACAAAATGGTGTGGCTGAAAGGAAAAATAGAATTCTTTTAGAAATGACTAGGGCACTTATCATTGAGTCCTTGGTTCCTAAAAGTTTTTGGCCCGAAGCTTTAGCTACTGCTACCTACTTGATCAACCGTCTCCCTACAAAGATTCTCGATATGAAAACCCCTTTGAAAGTCCTCTCTGAGTTTCATAAGCTTCCATCAGTTCTTACTTTGCAGCCTAAAGTGTTTGGATGTACAGTTTTTGTTCATATTCCAAAATCATATCGTAATAAACTCGAACCGTGTGCTGAAAAATGTGTATTTGTGGGATATGGGGTTAATCAAAAGGGGTATAGGTGTTACAATCCTAAAACTCATCGTATGTTTACTACGATGAATTGTGATTTTTTGGAAACCAAGTATTTCTACTCTCAGGAACTCAGTGGTCAGGGGGAGGAACAAAGTGACACACTGAGTTGGCTCCAATATTCATCAGAAGTTCAGACCACTACATCATCAGATGTTCAGACTCCAGATAAAGATTTACAGTCCTCCTCTCAAAGTGACAACCTATATCCAGACCTGATATCCGAGGTAATTAGTTCTGAACCAAGTCATACTTTGAATGGTATGGATATTCCAGCTAATGAAATGCAGGAAAATGTTAATGGAGAGTCAGAAAATATAGAAGAAGTAACTCCTCCAGAAAATGTTCCAGAAAATGCTCCAGAAAGTGCTCCAGAAAGATATGTTCTCCCACCAAGGTCTACCAGAGGAATTCCTGCCGCTTTGTCCGGCGCTCTTAACAAGCTTCCCAGAGGAATTCCTGAGCGATATTCTCCAGAAAAGAGTTCTCGGTCTACTAAGTATCCGGTAGACAACTTTGCTAATATTGCAGAAGGTTTTTTCTCCAAAGAAGCAAAAACATTTGCAGCAAAACTATATTCAGAAGAGCTCCCGTCAGATGTAGATGCTAAGTTGCAAAGCTAGATACAATAAGGTTCTTTTCTCAATAGCAGCAAATCTGGGTTGGTCCCTTCATCAATTTGATGTGAAGAATGCCTTCTTGCACGGAGAATTACAAGAAGAAGTGTATATGGAAGCTCCTCCTGGATTTTCTCACAGCTTTAAGGATGGGGAAGTTTGTAAATTGAAAAAGGCCTTGTATGGGCTTAAACAATCACCCAGAGCTTGGTTTGGAAGATTTCACTCTTGCTATGAAGAAATATGGATATCAACAAAGCAACTCAGATCACACGTTGTTTCTTCGTCATAGAGGGAATCTTGTGACATGTTTGATAATTTATGTTGATGACATGATTATAACAGGGAATGATGAAAAGGAGATTAATAAACTAAAAACAGCTTTGTTTGCAGAGTTTGAAATGAAAGATTTGGGAGATCTGAAGTATTTCCTTGGAATAGAAGTTTCAAAATCTGAACAAGGAATTTTTATTTGTCAGAAGAAATATATACTAGATCTTCTGGCAGAAACAGGAATGGTCGATTGTAAACCAGCAGATACTCCCATGGTCATCAATCAGAAGTTGTTTGTGAAGATAGATGCTAAAACTACTGATAAAGGAAGATATCAAAGGTTGGTAGGAAAACTTATCTATTTGGCTCACACTCGTCCAGACATAGCATATGCTGTTGGAGTTGTCAGTCAATTTATGCATCAACCTCAGGAAGATCATATGGATGCAGTTCTGCGAATTATTAGGTATCTCAAAGGAACTTCAGGTCATGGGGTGTTATTTAAGACTAATGGTCACCTCAAAATTCAGTTATATACAGATGCAGATTGGGCAGGAGATAAAGGTAATCGAAGATCTACTTCAGGATATTTCTCGTTGGTAGGTGGTAATTTAGTTACATGGAAAAGTAAAAAACAGAAAGTTGTCTCCTTGTCAAGTGCTGAAGCTGAGTTTAGAGGTATAGCTAAAGGACTAGCAGAAGCTTTGTGGTTAAAGAAGCTGGTGTCTGAAATAGGTTTTGCCCCCAAAGAAAGTATCCGAATCATGAGTGATAATGAAGCGGCTATCCAAATCTCAGAGAATCCAGTTCAACATGATAGAACCAAGCATGTGGAGGTTGATCGTCACTTCATAAAAGAAAAGTTGGAAAGTGGAATTATCAAGTTACCATTCGTAAAGTCTGAAGATCAACTGGCTGATATTTTAACTAAAGCAGTGGGAACATCTATGTTTCATAAGTGTCTAAGCAAGTTGAATTTCGGTAATCCCGATATTCAACTTGAGGGGGAGTGTTAGAATGTGTATCGGTCCAATAAGGGCCCAAGCCCAATAGTCATGTGTTACCTAATTAGTTCTAGTATAAATAGAGGCGTAAGATGTAATCAAGAGAGATGAAAAAATGAAAATCAATACAAAAAATTCTTCTCTTCAATTTCTGTTTCTTAACAGGAGCTCCACCGAGGTACCTTGCAAATATTACCTGCATGGGGATTTGGTTTTGATCGTTCATTTATGTTTTCATGATCGGCTTCATTAAGAAAATGGTCCATCAACAGTTCTTTGGCACTCAACCTATCGGAGACCTTCGCAATACACTTTTTAATAAGTGATTTGATCTCCAGATCCTTAACTTTTGCTAATGAAGCTGGCTTGACACCCTAATGAAAACCAAAAAGTGATATCAGATGCAGATGAAACTAATTTTATTAAAGCAAGATGAAACTAGTTTTTAACTCAATGCAAGTGTCCAAGGGATGAGAAAAGTAAACAGTTATTGATTAATTTAGCTTCAGGCTATGCAAACTTAAAACCATTCTACTGAAAAATGAGTTCTGTCAGACCCGTAATTCATTGATGAACTAATTGATGACACCTAGGCCAACATAAATACATATTGATAATCTGATTCCATTTAAGGGTCGTAGTGGCAACTTACAAATTCATGAAGACGACAAAATAGGATGAATGAAAGAGCAGATGCACATGAATCACTTACTGATGTCACTTTTCTATATATTTCAGCAGGATTGGCGCATTCAACATATGGATACTCAAAAGTCACCAATTCAAGTAGGCACATCCCAAACGCATATATATCTACCAGTTCGTTGTAATCCTCTTCATAAAGCTCTGGTGCCATAAACTCCGGAGTTCCTAATTATAAAACAAATTTTCACGAGGGATCACTTGCTTGATAGTAATCATCACAGATCACAATCATAAAAGTAGGATTAGCAGCCAATGGGGTTTGTTGCCCACTAGTAAGGTCTTTGACCTTGGGCGAATCCACTTGGATTCGAGTCCCAGTGTCCCACTCTCCACATTTGTGCGGGTGGATTATTGGGGATTTTTTGGAAGTCATAGATTGCATCCTAAGCGTTCGTGCTAAGAGTAGTAGTCGGATAGATTGCCGTTCAAAAAGCAGAAAAAAGTAGGACTAGCGTTGGGAAACGGGCCATAATATGAACCTTTCTTATCCAAGAATCTGGATAAAAATGGGTCAGGTCTGCTAAAACTATACATGAACAAAGAATAAATCTCAATTTATCACCAGAAACCTCAATCTATTCTCAAATAGATTAAAACCAAACAACCACAAAATCACACTTGCTAGTCAAGTATGATTCACTCAACTATTTGTTGAATGTTCTATTACAAACAATAATCAAAAACCTAGATTATTATTACAGATTATTAAGCAGATATATATATTTGTATATATATATATCGAATAAAGATAGAGAGAATAATATGTGTGTGTATTTTAGATTTAGGGGTCTTAACCCTAAATCTGAAGACATGAAGTATATATACACACACAACTATTGACAAATTACAACATTAGTCCCTGTACTTCAATCTTCTTCCAAACGTACAGCTCCAGTCCTTATAAGCATAAACTTTACACTCCAAGTCCTCCTGCAACACTAATCACACAATGAGCTAAACAATAACAAGAAATTAGATGATAGTTGATAAACAATTCAAGAGAATGAGATTATAACTTCAACATTCCCCCTTAATCTTATTCTCAAATAAGTTAACAAGCTTCAGTTTGTTACAAATAATCTCATGACTTTTTGTATCCAACCCTTTTGTTAGAATATCTGCTACATTTAAAGCAGACTCTATTTTCTCAGTTTTGATAACACCAGCAAGTATCTTTTCTCTAACAAAATGTAGATCAATTTCAAGATGCTTTGTTCTTTCATGGAACACAGGGTTGGTAGCAATCTTAATTGCAGATTTATTATCACAAAACAACTTAACAGGCAATACATTAGTAACTTGTAAATCCTGCAAGATTTTCACAATCCAAATTATTTCACAAGTAACAGAGGCCATTGCCCTATATTCACCTTCAGTAGATGACTTAGATATAGTGTTTTGTTTCTTACTCTTCCAAGATACCAAAGAACCACAAAAATATACAAAGTAACCAGTAACTGACCTTCTGCTTGAAATGCATTTGGCCCAGTCAGAGTCAACATAGGCTTCAAGATTAAAAGAATCAAACCTGCTGATCAAGATACCTTTCCCAGGTGCACCTTTTAAGTATCTCAATACTCTAAGTGCAACTTTAAGATGTGAAGCAAGAGGTTTATGCATAAACTGGCTTAAGCAATGAACAGTATATGCAATATCAGGTCTAGTATGAGTCAAATAAATAAGCTTGCCAATCAACTTTTGATATTCTGTAACATTTTCAAGAATAGGATCATCAATTGACTCACAACTAGACAATTGAACATTAGGATTTAAAGGTACACTGACTGGCTTCCCAGCCAGAAGGCCAAATTCAGACAAAAGATCTAAACAATACTTTCTTTGGTTTAAACATAAACCATCATTAGTGTCAACAACTTCAATGCCTAAAAAATACTTGAGCTTCCCTAAATCTTTTATCAAAAATTTGGTTTTAAGATAAGATTTAAACTTATCAATTTCAGCCTCATTATTGCCAGTGATAATAATATCATCAACATATACTAACAATGCAATAAAAACACCATTACCAGTCTTAGTAAAAAGTGAGTAATCACTTTTACTTTGCATAAAACCATCACCAATTAAAGCTTCAGTAAGCTTAGCATTCCATTGTCTAGGAGCTTGTTTTAAGCCATAAAGAGACTTATTCAACTTGCATACTCTAGTATCACTCCTGTCAAAAAAACCTTCAGGCAGTTTCATATAAACAGTTTCTTCAAGGTCACCATACAAGAAAGCATTATTTATATCAAGTTGATACAAACACCAATTATTTTGAACAGCTAAAGCAATTAAGCACCTAACAGTTACAATCTTTACAACAGGTGAAAAAGTTTCATCAAAATCTACACCTTCCTTTTGACTATAACCCTTAGCAACCAACCTAGCTTTATATCTTTCTATTTCACCATTAGATTTATACTTAATCTTATATATCCACTTGCATCCAATTGGTTCTCTTCCTTCAGGAAGGTTAGTTAATTCCCAAGTATTGTTTCTATAAAGAGCTTCCATCTCAAGATTCATAGCATCTACCCAATGTTTTTCTTTACAAGCAATACTATATCTACTAGGTTCAGTGCTTTTATTAAGCTCAGAAATAAAGGAAACACAAGTAGGATGCAAGTTAGAATAACAAACAAACTTTTCAATGCCATATTTAACACTGCTATTAACAACAAAGTCTTTATATTTGTTAGCAGGAAACACAGAAACTCTATCAGACCTTCTAAGAACTTGATCAGAATTATTATCAATAACATTATTGTTATTTTCATTTTCATTTTCATTTTGTAAATCATTGATTTGTTGATTCTGCATATGAGCATCTTCATTATTGACAACATAATCATCACCCTCAGAATTATTTCCATTCAAATCATTAGCAGCAGCATCCAGATTCTCATTAGTAGAGCTAGAAGAAGCACTGCCAGAATGAGAATGGTTGCTACCATCACTTACCTCATTTCCTCTCACTTCATCATTGGGAATAGAAGGCTGCTCATATAAATCAAAAAAGGTTTCTTGAACTAAAACTTGTTCAGAATCTTTAACTTGTTGTTTATGTTTTAAAGGAAAAATGTTTTCAAAAAACTTAACATCTCTAGAAAAAAATATTTTGTTATCATTGAGAGAAAGAAGCTTGTACCCTTTTTTTGAATTAGAATAACCAATTAAGATACATTTAGAAGACCTGCTTTGAAATTTATCCAAGACATTTAAATTTTTTGAAAAACATAAGCAACCAAAGTTTCTTAAGTGAGAGAAAAAAGGAGGTTTATTAAAGATCATCTCATAAGGAGTTTTTCCATTTAGCACTGAAGAAGGTAATCTGTTAATAATATAACAAGCAGTCAGAACACATTCAGTCCACAAATTTAAGGGAATACCCCCTTGAAACAAAAGAGCTCTAGCAACATTAAGAATATGTCTATGCTTTCTTTCTACAATCCCATTCTGTTGAGGAGTATGAGGAATAGAAGTTTGATGCACAATACCATTTGTCTCAACAAAATTAGTAAAATTTTTGTTAACAAACTCAGTCCCATTGTCACTTCTTAAAGTCTTAATGGTTTTATTAAACTGATTTTTTAACAAGTTATAAAAAACAACAGTGTTCTCAAACACTTCATCTTTAGTTTTTAACAAGTATACCCAGACAGCTCTGGTGTAATCATCAACAATGGTTAAAAAATATCTGTAACCATCTCTGCTAGTCACCCTGTAAGGACCCCAAACATCTAAATGTATAAGCTGACCTAACTCAGTAGATTTATGATCACTTTGAGGAAAAACATCCCTAGTTTGTTTTGCCTGATGACAAATTTCACAAACATAATCTTTACATTGTTTAAAATTCAAATCAGACTGAAGTTTATTTAGAACAGATTCAGAAGGATGACCTAATCTATGATGCCAAACAGTTTTAGACACATTGCAAGTAATCATTCTATCAATACCTTCTAAACATTCATCAATATAGTACAATCCACCTTCTTGTCTACCAGTCCCTAGAACTTTCATTGTATTCAAACCCTGAGCCATAACATAGCACATAGTATCATCAAAAGCAATAAGATATTTACTATGCTTAGCAACTTTGTGAACAGATAACAGGCTGACACAATATTCAGGAACAACAAGAACATCAAAAAGAGTTAAATAAGGAGTTAATTGTAAATTCCCAATTTTATGAACATAAGCAAAGGTTCCATTTGGGTGACCAACTTTGATTTTTAAAGCAGAAACATCCAAAACATCAACAAGATTAGAATCAGAATGAGTAATATGATGATTGGCTCCAGAATCATTGATCCAACCCTTTTTTACAAGTTTTTGTCTCATATTAGAATTTGAACAAAAAAATTGATTAAAATTTTTATGAAATATCTTACTATTATTGAACAACACACCTGCCATGTTGGCATTCACATTTTGAGATGAATCAGAACTATCTTTCAACAAGTTTAGAATTCTGCTCAGCTGTTCATCAGAAAAATTAGTAGTACTAGAAGTAGAGGCTTGAGAAGTAGAAGTATTATTGCTAGAAAATTTCTTTTGACCATTCTGAAAATGTCCAGACTTCTTTTTACCAAAATCAGGTGGATATCCAATCAATTTGAAGCATTTATCAACAGTATGACCATTAAACCCACAATTTTCACATATCACAGAAGGACCTTTAGAGGTTAAAGAGCCATTATTTCTAGAATTCTTAGCAAAGTTATTCACAGAAGGCATATTTCTAGCATTATTAATCTTTGACACAAAAGCAGAAGATTGTGACTTGGCATTAGAAGTAGCAGATAACCCTCTATGTGACTCATCCCTAGATATAATAGAATATGCAGTTTTTAAGTCAGGTAAAGGATCTCTGGTTAAGATATTACTTCTAACACTCATGTAAACATCATCAAGACCCATCAAGAACTGCATCAGTTTAATCAATTGAGAATGTTTAGAGAAATCTTGAGCAGCATGGCAAGTACACCTAGGTAACTGAACTAAAGCATCAAACTGTTTCCACAAAGCATTCAGTTTATGATAATAATCAGATAAAGGCATACCATTTTGACATAAAGAGTTAATTTTATGATGCAAATTAAAAATCACAGAACCATCCACTTTATCATAAGTTTCTTTTAATTCTTGCCATATAAGAGAAGCTTTTCTAGAAAAAATCTGACCAAGATATAACTCTTCAGAAATAGAATTCAGAATCCAAGAAATAACCACAGCATTACATCTATCCCATTGTTTTCCTAGAACTTCATCTATATTAGATCTTCTGCAACTACCATCAATAAAACCAACTTTGTTTTTAGCCTCTAAAGCAAGAAGCATAGCACAACTCCATATTTGATAATTTTCAGTACCTTTTAATTTTATTGACACAATAGACAAAGTACTAGAATCATTAGGATGCAAATGTAAAGGACTTCCTAAATCCAATTGACTTATTTTAGTGATACTATCATCACTTCCATTTTCAGACTCATAATCAAAACCATGAACATTATCATCATCCATATTAGCAAACAGAATCAAACAGTCACAAGTAAACAACCAACAGTTAATCTCAATTAACAATCGACAATAAAAACAAGAAAAATTAAATGAAAAATTATATATATATATATTTTGAAAAATAAATCTTATCCTCGCAAAAGTGCCAGAGACAGGATTCCTAACCTCTCAAAGAAGGCAGGTCAAGTATTAGCACAGTTGTTTTGAATGAGAATAAGATAATAAAAAAAAACCTTTAGAGTAAAGAAAAAGAAGAAGAAGACAAAGAAGAAGAAAGAAGAAGAAGAAGAAGAAGAAGAAGAAGAAGAAGAAGAAGAAGAAGAAGAAGAAGAAGAAGAAGAAGAAGAAGAAGAAGAAGAAGAAGAAGAAGAGGAACCGAACTATTCAATCGATTCACTTAGTCGATGAACAGTGAAACCCTAACCCCAACTTTCTAAAAAAAAATTAGGGTTTGTCACCACAATCGGATCCAGAACCAATAACGGTGATCAAAGGATCATACGCCGTTAACAAACACCAGATCTAAACACAAAAACCCCAAAAAAAAACGAAACCCTAGATCTGAGATCTCGAAACCCTAAAAATTATATATATATATATATATTTTGAAAAATAATATATATATATATATATATATATATATATATATATATATATATATATATATATATATATATATATATATATATATATATATATATATATATATATATATATATATATATATATATATATATATATATATATATATATATATATATATATATATATATATATATATATATATATATATATATATTAATCAACGATTATTATTACATATAACATATATAATAAAACCTAGATTATTATTACAGATATTAAGCAGATATATATATTTGTATATATATATATCGAATAAAGATAGAGAGAATAATATGTGTGTGTATTTTAGATTTAGGGGTCTTAACCCTAAATCTGAAGACATGAAGTATATATACACACACAACTATTGACAAATTACAACATTAGTCCCTGTACTTCAATCTTCTTCCAAACGTACAGCTCCAGTCCTTATAAGCATAAACTTTACACTCCAAGTCCTCCTGCAACACTAATCACACAATGAGCTAAACAATAACAAGAAATTAGATGATAGTTGATAAACAATTCAAGAGAATGAGATTATAACTTCAACAATACACTATGATAACCTGAACCTGTTTTAGTAAAGCATTTTAGGAGGTTTTGCGCATTTGATAATACACTACAAGTGACTTTCAACACCTTTACCGGCTTCAGTTATAGTTTAATCTTTTAGCTCTACAAAGTTTACACATGAAATGATGAATGTAACCCAATACGGCAATACCCATTCGTAATACAAATGAGTCGAAATTGCTTCCTCTGCATGAAAACAAGGAAGCGTGACACTAAAAAACATACACTCACCAATCACACTGTAAGCAGAATGAGCTTGGCGAAGAATCACAGCTAGTCCAACGTCACCTATCTTTACCTCTCCTTGATTTCCATTAACAAAAACGTTGTCACACTTAAGGTCACGATGAATTATTGGAGGGTTGTGACTATGAAGATACACTAGTCCTTCTAGTATTTGTTTGGACCAATTCTTCAATACTCGCAAATCCACATGTGTATGCTTCTTGCGGTACCTACATAAATTTCTCACATGGTTAAGTACACACTTTTGTTTTTTTGTTGAATGGTAAACGTCTATACTCTGGATTTGAGGTGCCAGGATGGGTGGATCAGGCAGGCTGGTTACGGGTCAAACTGGACTCGGGTTGAGACATGTCATTTCTGATACAAGGTTGAAACGACCTGCATTGGCTTGGGTTGATGCACGAAAGCTAATATATTAACGGAATAATCATGTAATCTTTGAACAACATTATTTAGGAGGTTTTGGGCAACTTAAAATACATTCCACCCATTCTCCTTTTAGCTAAAAGATACCGATGTAAGATACATAAAACCCAAATTCGACCCATTCTAGTATTCTACCATGGGAACATAAGAAACCAAAAAGTTCATGAATAAGTCCCACAAACATACTGTCGTAATGTCCCGGATGTAAAAATCTCGGTGATGATGTTGATATGCTCGTTCTTCGTATCAACCCAATAGTTGTAGAACTTGTTAATGTTCTTGTGCTTAAGTGTTTTGAGCAAATGAACTTCGGAGTATAAACGCTCCAACTCTTCAGGGTTCCTCACAAAATCAGAAACCTTTATTTGGTTCCAAGCTACTTCAATTCCTTCCAATTCATCAAATGCTCTGTATCTAATACATGCATTAAGGATTTAACAATAGGGCCATTCATTTTATAGGGATATAAGAATAAGTGTTTGAAGATGTGTTCAACTTTAATCTAAAGTCTACGAAATGTATCCATCTTAAATACTCCATCCGTCCCATATTAAGTGTACTAGTTTGACTTTCTCAGTCTTTTTCTTTCAACTTTGACTGAAAATATTTTTGTTTTTGTTATATAACACTTGATATAACATATATGAATTAATTGAGTTATAAATGTACTTTTCATTGATATAACTTTCATCAACTAATATGTAACACAAAGAAAGATATTTACGGTCAAAGTCGGAAGAAAAAGACTTGACCAATTAAAATAGGACAATTAAAATGAGACGGAAGGAGTACTTTATATCATGGGTATTCAACTTTCAAATATCGTCTATGCATGTATCCAAGTACTTTTGTTTGATGAGAAAACTTACATGGATGCGGCGTTGTGGGCCCATGTAGCATAAAAGTGGAGGTCAGTGGTTCAAAATCCGGCCCATGTCCCTTCAATCGTAGAGTTATACAATTTACCTTATCTCATGTTGGCCATGGGACCGGTTAGTAGGGCAGCGATAATGGGACACAGACAATAGAAGCATTCAAAGTCGGATGCAACATTTTCAAACGCTTGCCCTATAATCGAGCTTACCAATTATGTTCTGTATTAGAATAGATTTTTGATGCAAACATACTATCATTCTTGTATATATGCAGAAGAAACATTATCTTTGCAAGAAACAAACCATCATCTGAGTGTTATATATTCAGCAATTAGCATACCGTGCTAACAATTAAAAACTGTTTATATCAATTATATATAAGAAAAAAGAAGCAAAAACAAAATGAAGGATACATATTTTTGCAAGCACCTTTCCCTAGCACTTCTTTGTACTGCAAGTTATATTATACCAATATATACATAAATCAAAATCCTAACAAAAAAAAAACATAATTGTAGAATTTAGAAGTATGTAACATGGTACTAACACGCCCATAACGACCGGATGGATCAATTTCAACGAACTCAGCATCCGAGTCATCTGCATCTTGGTAATCTAAAGACAATCCTAATGGCATTTCAATGAGATTTGTTGGAAACCATGTAATGTTAGAGTATAAAAAAAAAAAAAAGAATATAATGTAAGTCTATGTGTTGGTGTTTTTTTATACTAAAAGTGCATGCGTGTAGACTAATAGACATGTAGAGGTTGAAGAAGGAAGGCTGAACAATTCCGTACACATACTGACATAAAACTATATATTTATATCTATTATTGAATCTTTCAATTTAAAATATGATTATTAATTAGTAGATTTGCTAGATATGGTAACTTTTCGTTACTATTATAAGTTGGTTGGCCCCAAGAAACAAGTTTATTGCGTCATAAGCTTTTTAATAAGAAAAGTCAGTTATGTACGTTGTCTATGATAAAAACAGAACTCACGCCTATTTAGTGATGAATATTTGATGGGTATATATACGTTAAAAAAAAGGTTAATTTTTTTTTTCTTTTCAAAAATGGGGTAAAGACTATAGTCAAACGGTCTTGTCACCGTTACACACTCCCTCTATTCTGCTTCTCACGCGGTCTCCCAAACCGATCGACCTTCTCCAAACCGACCCCGTACCACACGAGTGGCGGGCTGGCGGCGGTGTTGCCGTACGGTATGGGTTGATGTTCGTGCTCATACCATGCTCATTACCACCCTTATACATTTCTTTACCTTTCATAACATGACATCGAATAAAATGAAGAAAAATGCAAATTCCATTCCACCAATAAATTCGATATACATAAATACATGAGTGTCACATAAATTTTATTAAACCTTGAGACACTGCTGATCATGCATTTTTCTTTTATTAGCATGTGGCAACATTACATATCTACATTTACAGAAAGTTTTACAAGAAAAATCACAAAAATTTTGGTTTGTTAGCAACTTGCAATAACGGGCACAAAATAATTGAAATCCCGGGAGTCCGGAACTAGTCATGGGCTGGCTCAAAACCAGTAGTAAAAGGTACGGTCATATAAGGCCCAATCCTTGACTAGTTGAGCATAACATAAAAGTAAACAAACACATGAGACACGACCTTTTATTTTATATCATTTAAAAGTTTAGAAATAAAAAAGCATATGACCTTTGGTTCAAATGAATGAACATTAAACATTTTACATATATAATATAATGATTTAATAAAGGTAAAAAAGTTGATTTTTTTTTTTTCAACAACGATGTGGTGTAAATCAACATTTTTCATTTCATTGTTTTTTTGTTTTTTTTTCCCACTGTTTTATCCGAGAATTTTGTAATACAAATTTTTTTTTGTTGGTATTTTCGATGATTTTTCTAGTTCTTTGACAATGGTACAGTTTATTAATGTGAATAAGAAGTATAAACATTAATTAAGTTTAGATATCAAGGTTAACTAGTTCAAGTTCATCTTAATTAAGTTGGTCGAAAGTTACCTAAGGAGTTCTAAATACATGGTATTGATGGTCGAAAGTTACCCAAGGAGTTCTAAATACATGGTATTGACCTCCTAAATTGGTTATTCAAGCAAACTAAATTATATGTCTAAACACATTTTATATTATATTATATTATATTATATTATATATTATATATTATATAATAAAGGAAATGGATGTGAATAGTGTTTTTTTGTCTTTATCTGCTTTAAAAAGATAAATAATAGAGTTAGCAACATTATAACTAAAATCGGATTTGGTGGAGTGGTTGGTCTTTTAGCTTATGGGAGTGGAGGTCATGGGTTCAAAACCCTCCCACCCCCATTTTATTTTTTGGGTTATTTTTATAATAAGGTTTTTGCATTTAGCCCCCTCTCTTTTTTCTTTTTTATTTTATGCCCCTCCTGTTTTCTATTTATTATTTTAACCCTTAACCTTATATTTTATTTTTTTGACAAGTGAATTTTACCTCAGACGCGTATGATGTGTGCTAATCGCACAACGAAAGGGTCCCGCACTAAGCGGATCTTAAATAGCCTTTCTCACCATACCACCTCCTTAATTGGAAAATACCGTCGAGGAGAACCTACCAAGGTTCGAACTCGAGACCTTGGAGTAAACTCCCCCGGGCCCCCGCATAGCAGGTTTAGTGAAACACCCCTGGCCACTGGGGTTTTAACCCAGTGGTTAACCTTATATATTTTGTAGTTGTTTTCTTTAATTCTTTTTAACATTTGTTTTTTCCATACTTTTTTCTATATTTAATATTTTATTCTTTTATAACTTTTTAAATGTTTATATAAAAACAAATATGTGGGGTTTTTCACCCAACTTGGGTGTGAGACAACCCCACTTCACTTTCCCCATATTATATATTTTACTATATATATATATATATATATATTGTTTTTTATACTATTTGTTTTCTCTTTTTTTGACTTTTTGGTTGCATTATATATTCCTTTGTATTTCTTTTAAACATTTGGTTTTAATACCTTTTTCACATGTAACATTTGGTTTTTATAACATTTTCATTTGGGTATTGTATTCCTTTTTTTGTTTCTTTTTTTTTGGGTTTTAGTATATACCTTATGTATTTATTTTTTAGCATTTGGTTTTCAATAATTTTTGTTGCCCATGAATTTGTGGTTTTTTTTACCCCGTCCATAAACGCAAATGCTTTAAAAAACCGCCGCCGCCCAATGGGCGGCTTGAAATTTCTAGTTACCAATATCATCTATTGTTCATAAAGAGAAAAATAAAATAAAAAATAAAAGTGTTTACATGTCAAGTGTCGACCCATTTCACATAATCTGTTCCCTTCTCGTTCTAAACTTGCATAATGTAAACTTACCTAAATATTCACTTCACAAGAAATCCACATCGGCACATGGTTCGGGTTTCTTTCTTTTTCATTGACCCACTAAAGCCTGATACAACCCCACCCCAACCTACAATGGGCCAAACCTCTTTCTTAGTGGCAAACAAGCTAGATTGGGTCAATGACAAGTCTTTGTGAAGTTCCTATATCTTGTCTTGCTGATACTTAAAGTTTGGCCTTCAAATTTTCTACTTTTATAATAACATTATTGCCATAAAGTTGGGTTTAAGAGTACCTGTCATCATCAAATTAACCATTATCAGATAGCAAACACCACCATGATCCGCGAAACGACAATACCAACAAACGACAAACTACTTTGCCTCGTAATTCGTCAATATCCGACCCATTCTCAACAAAATGCCAAGGAGAGAAGTGGCAAAATGACAAGATGGGTAATGGCAGCTTGTGAAGGTTGTGTGATGGTATAAGCAAGTTCGGGTTGGGTTGTTTTAAGAATAACGGTAATTTCGTCCATATTTTGTTTACAAGTAATTAGTTCATTAGATGTCTTTCAAAAAAGTATATTAACTATGATTTCATGGAGGGCTCCAATTATGACATACATTACTTCAATTCTCATCGGTTTTGCCACATCAGCACTACCTGATCACTTTCCTCCAACGCATCACTTTTAAAATTTGATATCAAACTAAAACCTCATCAGTTTTTATTTTTACAGCAAGAATATTCATAAAGATGATATTATTTTTGTACATTTATGGATGTTAAAATGAAGATAGTCCAAGTACACCAAAAAGATAACAGAAACTTTATCACTTTTCAATAGAAAGTTCATCTAGCAGGTCACATGCATAGGTTTCACAAATTAGTACCTTTTTATGGTTTATCTTCACTCACTTTTAACCTGCCAGCTTGGAACTCTCTTTTTTATTAGTATATTTCTAGAATGAATAACATCACAACTGCCAAAAAAAATCCCATCTGGCAGCATATTCCATACCTCTATTATCACTCAAAAAATCCCTCTAAACATTGTAGAAAAAACATTTAAAAAAAAAAAAAAAATTTCATCAAGAAGATGATTCAAGACCCAATTGGAATCCCAACTTGCTTCTCTGCCGGAGACAAGCTAGATGACTTAGCCACAGTTACAAAATCCGGCCAAAGCGTCTTCATGTCGGTTTACGTGACTAATATAGCAGACCAATGCCGCCTTGTCACGGTCACCTGGTGCAAGAATTTGCTCCTTCGTGGTTTATCGGTTTCTATTAATGGGCTAGAAACCGAATACACATGTAAAGTCGAGTTGAAGCCATGGAACTTTTGGAGAAAACAAGGGTCTAAAAGCTTTGTAGTTGATGGGAAGTCTCTTGACATTTTTTGGGACCTTAAAAATGCAAAGTTTCATGGCGAAACAGAGCCCATATCAGAGTATTATGTTGCAGTGGTTTCGGGTGAAGAAGTGGTACTTGTTTTAGGTGACATGAAGAAAAATGCTTATAGAAAAACTGGTTGTAGGCCGGCTTTGATTGATCCGATTTTAGTATCAAGGAAAGAGCATGTGTTTGGAAAGAAAAAGTTTCATACAAGAGTTAAAATCCACGAAAAAGGGGGATTTCATGATATTTGTATCGAATGCAAGACCAAAAACAATGCAAAAAATAGTCATGCTGGCTCTAATGCACAGGGTCCCGCTGGAATTGGCGATTTGGAAATGGAAATAAGAATTGATGGTGATTTAATGATACATGTGAAACATCTTCAATGGAAATTTAGAGGCAATGAATTGATTAAGTTCAAGAAAGGTAAGATTGAAGTATATTGGGATGTTCATGATTGGCTTTTTAATCCTGGTTTAAGGAATGCATTGTTCATTATTAAACCATCGTCTTTAGTTACTTTGTCGGCGCCGGTGTCACCATCTTCAGCAGGGAATATTTGTGGGTCAGTTGAAAAGTTTTACCCAAATTGTTCCTATGAGTTTTGCCTCTTTCTATATGCTTGGAAAGTTGAGTAATATATAGTTTAATGTTTTGACCACCATATATAAACTTTGTAATCTATAATATTATTTTGTGAAAATACACCAAAACATCTCAAAATACAAACTATTCCTCGCGACCCAACCATTACCTGGTTTATCTTTCTCTTTTAGACCATGACTTGAGATTTTAATGGGTATTTTGTGATTCTAAAAAAAAGGTTGGGTATCATCATATATTTTTGATTATTTTTAAGTTTTAGATTATTTTGTTTGATAATTTTTTTTTCCTATATCCAATATGGATAACACCATAATGTCTCCTTTGAAGTTTTGATAGTTGTGTGGCGATTTTAAGATATTTCGCATACTTGAGTGACATTCTATATGATGATGATAATTGATATGTATGGAAGTGAAAAGTAGAATTTATTACTTTTAATGCTATAGCATGTGATTATTTGTTGTTTTTCACATCTAGCATGGTCCTTCAAAGAGAAATAGGAACTAAAATACTATAGCTCTTAGTTTATACTTACTTGAAACATAGACACACATAAAAGATGATACCTTTTAACTACTATATCGATTTTTTTACCTGAAATTGTTTGTTTAAAGTATAAAATAAAAACGACTTTAAAATCTTTGGAAACATAGATGCATAGATTTAATACACAATTTTTTTTTAATCGGACCTTGATGCATCTCAAGTAAATAATTAATTAAGGAAAAACCCGACATCAACCCCCACCAATTGAGGTTATTAAAGATTGAGGCAAAAATTTCACCAATTGACCAAAAGATCATTGACTAATGAACAAAACTTAAAGATTGGTTGAATGAAGTTCCTCCAATGACTTGGTACTTGTACGTTGAAAGTTACAATAATATGTTGATACTATCATTAGTTTATGGGAACCGGTAAAGAATTTATATCTACAATAGATACAATCAAATTATCAAATACTCCATATGGAAGTACACATGGGCCAATAGCTAAGATTAGTGCACATGGCTAGGAAGTAGAAACAGACCCTATTGGGGCTTGGGCACAACTTGAGTGTTTTCCTAATTGTATATTAGTGGATTCGATCTTCATAATTGAATGAGACATACATTATGTATCTCTTTAGGCTAAAACGAGTGAGGTAATCTCGGAACAATTTGCGTTATGTAGTATGTTACGGTTGTTTTGGGTAGCCACTTAGGTTGAACGGTACAAGGCAGAACACAAGCGTTTTACGGCCTGAACACCCGGTACAATGGCCCGACAGGCGTTCCTGGCTGTTTTTTCTTCCATCACGGAACGACACAAACGTCTACTATTGCTTGCATTTTTTGCTTTCTCCATGCCATCCCTACCTTGGCTAGGAAATAAAAATAAAAAAAGTTTTTTCACTTATTAATTTTACATTTATTATTTACCTAAAAAACCACCATTTATCACTTTTATTTTTTTTAACAACAAACGCTCTTCTACTCTCTCACACTTTCTTATCATTTTCTTTTTACAAACTAGAGAAATGTATCCCAATAATTTTAACTATGGTTTTGGATGTCCAAATAATCCGAATCTACCCGACGTCAATATATCCTAACGTGTTAGATAGTCCGGGTGTTCTTAGGTACGTGGCTCAGATGCTGTTGTCCACCCAACCGATGCCAATGCAGCCGATGCGTGGTTTTCAAGGTTGGAGCAACCCGATATGTACAGTTTTGGAGCGGGTCATAATAATTCACAACTTTATAATAGTCCGTAACAAATGTTTGTTATGTTTACATTTAAAATTTATCCTTCAAAGTTAAACAGGAACACCCCATTCACAGTTTAACATGACCATTTTGATATTCATACTTGATAACTGTTGTAGTACCTACACAACAATCAGAAATAAATAATTTTATATTGATATTCAAAGACTTTTTGTCATGGTTTTTGTAGAAGGTTCATTAGTTGAGAAGACTGTTTATTTGTATTTTAATTAATGAAAAACTTTATATTTTTTTTTTTTGTAAAATATTTTGAGATTTTCATAATTAAGTTTTGTTAAATACGTAAAAGAAAAGTTTAACTAAATAAATTAAGTATTAACTAAGATATAAGTAAAGAATATTAGAAATTTTATATTAGTAGAATTTAAGTAATCTATTGATTTTTATTTTATAACTTTTATTAGGATGTATTGATATGAGTAATACTATTAATCCACTATGTGGGCCCGGAGGTGAGTTTTTCCCAAAGTCTCGGGTTCGAGTCTTGGGTTTCTCATCTCAAGGTATTTTCCATGAGGAGGGGGTTGGAGGTTCAGCAAATCGCTGGTTCTCCAGCACGTCTGAATCGAAACTAACTTTACTAAAAATGCGTAGACAACAACTCTTAGTTATGTTATATGTATACTAAAAGCCGGCCGGCCATGGCAGGCCCAAGCCCATTATAAAATCATTTTTCCCTTCTTTGAAACCCATTTTGCACTCTTTTTAAAATACTCCTATTAATCATTCACTTCACATTTGCATTTTGCATCAATTAATGGCCACCACCATCAGTTCCCTTTTGATCCTTCTTGTATTTACATTCATGAAACCCATATTATCCGTACAACCATATGACTATACACCATGCTCCATGACTACACCATCCGGCCAAAGTTCAACTTTCACATGCAACTCCAACACCAAAACTTGCAACACTTATGTCGTTTATAGGCCTCAACTCAACGAACCACTTTCCGCCATTGCCGCCCTTTTTAACGTAAATGAATCCCAACTCAACTCCACAACACATTTACGAGATCGTGAGGTCGTCGTCCCTATCGTGTGTGATTGTCCTGACTCGTCGTCTAGGGTTGTGGTGAATTACTCAAACAATAACTCATATTCTTTTTTGGATATTGCTTGCCAAGTCTATCAAGGGTTGGTGAAACCATTTGTTATAGCACAACAAAATGGAAACTTTCATGAGACTACACTCGTGAAGGTGCCAGTCAAATGTGCGTGTGTTAACACGTCACGGGATACAGGCAGTATACAGTATCTTGTCACATATCCCGTGATGGAAAATGATACGATTGATATAATTGCAAAGAAATTTGGGGTGACCCAAGGGTCAATAGAGGAGGCAAATGGGTTAGACCGAAAACAAACTATTTTTGGGGGTACCACGTTGCTGGTGCCAACAATGGGTACCCCTGTTTTGGACTTGGATCATGTAATTACTGGTCCAAGTACACAAGACACAATTCCCATTAGTGGAGTCTTGAAAAGTAAAATGGAGAGCCGCTTTTCACTTTTTCTCATTATTTTTGCGTCAATTTCTCTTTTTTGTGTAGTTCTGTTACTTATCTTCCTAAAGCGAAAATGTCATCCCAAAGAACCATCTCTAGTGTTGGTAACCGGGTTAGAGTATAATCGTGTGTCACCCGATTTTCTTGATGGTATGTCAAAACTAAAACACTCGCTAACAAGTTTTAGTCTTGACGAGCTTAAACTCGCTACGCAAGACTTCTCTAAATCCTCATCCATTGGAAAATCTGTATACAAAGGCCTAATTAGGGGCAGTTTTTACGTTGCGATTGAAGAAATGGACTCAATTGAATCCGCTCATCACGTTATCTTCATCTTGACAACAATTAACCATTTCAATATGGTTAAACTTGAAGGGTGCTGTTTTGACATGAATAAATCTTACTTATTGTTTGAATTTGCCAAAAATGGCAGTTTAAGAGACTGTTTGTACGACCCGAAATTGAGAAAAATGTTAACATGGGAAAAACGTGTGAAAATCGCATTTGATGTTGCTGAAGGGTTGCATTACATACATTATTGCACAAAACCAACATATGTTCATAGGAATATAAGTAGTGGAAATGTCTTAGTAACATTAGACTGGAGAGCGAAAATTTCAGGTTTTAAGTATGCTAGACCGATAATTTGCACCACAGGGGAGATTGCAGAGGGTGAAGATTGCTCAAACTCTAGGATCGTCGAGACAAAAGAACAGTTTGCCCCGGATTATCCAGTAGACGTATATGCTTATGGGGTTGTGTTGTTGGAGCTTTTATCGGCAAAAGAGGTGGCTATTGGTCGAAAATGGTTGGAATGCGTCGAGTTTTTGGCAGACGGGGAAGTTGCCAGTGGTTCATTGGAATGTTTGGACAAATTCAAGGGATTCATGGATGTGGATTTGAAAGGGGAGTATGGTACAGGGGATGCAATGTGTTTAGCACTTTTGGCTAAATGTTGCATACAAGATGATCCTCAAAATAGGCCTACTATGAATGATGTTCTTAAGGCCCTATCAAGAATTTTATGAAAATGTACATGTCCAAGATTATTTAGCACCACTTTGAAATTTAAAGTTTCCAACTACGTTTCATTTGTTTTTTTTTGAAAGTTGATTCTCGCTTGAAACTTCATGTCTCGATTCGATAGTGAGAGATCTAGCATACTTTGTATCAATCGGGTCTGCGCTAGAGAGCTCTCTCGAAGTAGAAATGCCTATTTCAAATACCCAATGGGGGAAAACCCCCTACTAATCCGACTAAAAGCACGACGATTAATAAGAGTAAAGTTTGGGTTATCTAACTGATGGTCAAATACAACTTCAATCAATCAAGTATAATATAACACAAACAAAAATATTTAATATTAAATTTGTTAAAAAAGAAAACAAAGAAGTATATTCGTAAGATCCTTTTTGGAACATTAAGTCGGAAAATGATATCAGGAAAACCTCACCGTATAATGGTGAAGCCTTGCATGTATCTTAGACAATGAGATGTTGACCATGAACCATTTATAAGTATTCAGAGGGTAAAACCCCAAGGCTTATCATCCATGATTGAACTCAAGACTTTGGGTAAAATCGGAAGTGATTCTGACCATCTGACTTAACCATCATCGGCATATCTATTAGATTCTAGTATAGTGTTGGGATATGTGTATTTAATTTTTAAAACTTAACCATATATCATATGTAGCAAATAATCTATTCTGATATATCATCAATATCTAACCTTTGTAGTTTGTACTGTAATTGTTTGTGTTCGGTTACCTTTTTATTAGTTAACAATTACTTTTATCGACATAATTAACATGCACTATTATGCATATATGTGAATATATGATCTATATATATATATATTATATATATATATATATATATATAGTGAAGGGATCAAGTGAGAACAACATATATGGTGAGAACCGTGAGAACCACTAAAAATCCATCTCTAAGGGCTTTGCCCTTAGAGTTAAGGGCTACGCCCGTACCGTATACAACCGCTACCATCTCTTGGATCGCCGCCCATTAAATCCATACCATTCCCATATGCGTCGGTGACAACCCCTTTAGAACAGATGAGGGCAACGCCCGTACCGTATCCATACGTTTTCTTAACACGTAACCCATATGATTTTTTACAAAAAAAATTTTTTGAAATGGGTTTTTGTTAAAAGAAAATAAAAAGCAAAAAAAAAGTTCAAAAAATAAAAAATAAAAATAAAAAATTAAAAAACTACACCAAAAAGGAGAAAGAGGGAGAGAAACTAGTGGTTCTCACGGTTCTCTCCATATTTGTTGTTCTCACGTTAACCCTACCCTATATATATATGTATATATATAGGACCCTTATTTTGAGAACCCATTTTTTTGTAAGAACCGTGAGAACTCCTAAATTTCATATCCGTTCTAAACTGGCCGTCAAGGGACGCATATGGGAATCGTATAGATTTGATGGGCGGCGATCCAAGAGATGGTGACGGTTTGCTACGGTACGGGCGAAGCCCTTGCTGCCGGCGCCGGTGCCGTGGTTGGGGTGGTCGGAGATGATGGTGGCTGGTGGTGGTTGTCTCGCGAAGGAAAAAACCTAGAAATTTTAAACCCTAAAAATGCTAAAAAAGTTGTACTTACACATGTGTAAGTCTCGCCGGAGATGGTCGCCGTCGCCGGAGGATCATGGTGGTGGTCGGAGATGATCATGGTGGTGGTGGTGGTGGTGGCGGAGATGGAAGGAAGAAGGAAGAAGAAGGAAGTAAGTTAACTTACACATGTACTTTTTGTACTTTTTTTAATGCTTGTACTATAATTATCTTTCCCCTATATATATATATATAGATATATAGGTGCAAGTTATTTTAGGACCACTCTTATTTTAGGACCAATTAGGACATGTGTAAATTGTAACTTACACATCATCATCATCATCATCTCCGACCACCACCATGATCATCTCCGACCACCACCATGATCATCTCCGACCACCACCATGATTTTCCGGCGACGGCGACCACGGAAAATCATGTTTAAGTTAACTTACACATGTGTAACTTACACATGTGTAAGTTATATACAACTTACACATGTGTAAGTTAACTTAAACATGATTTTCCGGCGACGGCGGTGGTCGCCGTCGCCGGAGGACCATGGTGGTGGTCGGAGATGATCATGGTGGTGGTGGTGGTGGTGGTCGGTGATGATGATGATGATGATGATGATGATGTGGTCCTAATTGGTCCTAAAATAAGGAGTTGTCCTAAAATAGCTCACCCATATATAAAAAAAACATGTGATCCAATATGAAATTTAAGAGTTCTCACGGTTTTTACAAAAAAATGGGTTCTCAAAATAAGGGTCCCCTATATATATATACATATATATATATATATATATATATATATGAAGGGATCAAGTGAGAACAACATATATGGTGAGAACCGTGAGAACCACTAAAAATCCATCTCTAAGGGCTTTGCCCTTAGAGTTAAGGGCTACGCCCGTACCGTATACAACCGCTACCATCTCTTGGATCGCCGCCCATTAAATCCATACCATTCCCATATGCGTTCGGTGACAACCCCTTTAGAACAGATGAGGGCAACGCCCGTACCGTATCCATACGTTTTCTTAACACGTAACCCATATGATTTTTTACAAAAAAAATTTTTTGAAATGGGTTTTTGTTAAAAGAAAATAAAAAGCAAAAAAAAAGTTCAAAAAATAAAAAATAAAAAATTAAAAAACTACACCAAAAAGGAGAAAGAGGGAGAGAAACTAGTGGTTCTCACGGTTCTCTCCATATTTGTTGTTCTCACGTTAACCCTACCCTATATATATATGTATATATAGGACCCTTATTTTGAGAACCCATTTTTTTGTAAGAACCGTGAGAACTCCTAAATTTCATATCCGTTCTAAACTGGCCGTCAAGGGACGCATATGGGAATCGTATAGATTTGATGGGCGGCGATCCAAGAGATGGTGACGGTTTGCTACGGTACGGGCGAAGCCCTTGCTGCCGGCGCCGGTGCCGTGGTTGGGGTGGTCGGAGATGATGGTGGCTGGTGGTGGTTGTCTCGCGAAGGAAAAAACCTAGAAATTTTAAACCCTAAAAATGCTAAAAAAGTTGTACTTACACATGTGTAAGTCTCGCCGGAGATGGTCGCCGTCGCCGGAGGATCATGGTGGTGGTCGGAGATGATCATGGTGGTGGTGGTGGTGGTGGTCGGAGATGGAAGGAAGAAGGAAGAAGAAGGAAGTAAGTTAACTTACACATGTACTTTTTGTACTTTTTTTAATGCTTGTACTATAATTATCTTTCCCCTATATATATATATATAGATATATAGGTGCAAGTTATTTTAGGACCACCTCTTATTTTAGGACCAATTAGGACATGTGTAAATTGTAACTTACACATCATCATCATCATCTCCGACCACCACCATGATCATCTCCGACCACCACCATGATTTTCCGGCGACGGCGACCACGGAAAATCATGTTTAAGTTAACTTACACATGTGTAACTTACACATGTGTAAGTTATATACAACTTACACATGTGTAAGTTAACTTAAACATGATTTTCCGGCGACGGCGGTGGTCGCCGTCGCCGGAGGACCATGGTGGTGGTCGGAGATGATCATGGTGGTGGTGGTGGTGGTGGTCGGTGATGATGATGATGATGTGGTCCTAATTGGTCTAAAATAAGGAGTGGTCCTAAAATAACTCACCTATATATATAATATATATATGTGATCCAATATGAAATCTAAGAGTTCTCACGGTTTTTACAAAAAAATGGGTTCTTAAAATAAGGGTCCCCTATATATATATACATATATATATATATTTATAATATATTATATATATATATAGGGGTGGGATAAATTGAGTCCAGCTTAATTTGAGTCCAAAAAGGGTCCATGTAACTTACACATGTGTAAGTTAAGTTAACTTACACATGTGTAAGTTACATGGACCCTTTTTGGACTCAAATTAAGTTGGACTCATTTTATCTTTTGTAACAATTATCATTTTTGGCCCATAATTGTAGACCAATGATTTATTATGAACTATAGACTAAGTTCAAATTTATAGCTATGATTGATTGATAGAATGAGCTAAGATTTTTGGAGACTATAATGTTCAATTAAAGTGAGATACTATGAAATATTAGGAGACCTAGTGTGTTAAGAGGCATTTTTACGAACATGAAGTTTGAGTTGGTAATTTAACGGATGTGTTCAAGAAATGACTAGAATAAGAGCAAACACGATGGTCGTAGAAGATTATGAACTTAAATGATTATATGGAGGAATAAAGTCTTGTAGTTTTCACTCTTAAATGATTTGTACCTTAAGGTAAGAATACATGATTTTACTATGAGGTACTATTCGCTTATATAACGTAAGCAATGACGTCAAATGAAAATAATTTTCAAAATGGCCGACAAGGAATAACTCCTCGCCAATAAAGCCAATAATGTAGCGTTATTATATCTATATCTAGAATTGAATGAAATAAAGTTGAATAACTTTATCAGAATAATTTAACGAGACCAATAATAGGGTACTGATTATGAACAGGAGTAGAGCGGGTAATTGGAATGCGATAACTTTGGTATGAATATATATTGCACAATCTATATATATAACTCGCAATAGTAATTGGATGCAATAAAGAAATAAAAATAAAAATGGTGAAATCGGCCGTCCCCGGGATCGAACCTGGGTCTAGGCCACACCCTTTCGCGCATATAGCCAACCGTGCTAAATGCCTAGTGTTGTGAAAGTTTTGTTATGATTAAATATAAACATACGTACAATAAATTCCTAATCCACACATATATTGTAAGCTCATATGAAATTTTCTTTCCTAAACAAAATTTCTCGAGGAAGGGAAAACAAATGAGAAGAGTTGACTACAAGCTGTTTAAGTAATTAAACTTGGAGAAGTTGAACGGAAAAGCTGTAAGAGTGTTCTCTAAGATAGAGAATATTGAAGCAGTCGTTTCCACTAATGAGCATGAAGTCGATTATCAAGATAAAAATGTTGCTAGAACTTTTTAACTGGGGAATAGTTTGAGTAAGAGTCGTGAGAGAATCGTAGTGCATATGGAAAAATTGTTATAATTTATAAAATTGAATAAATTATAAACTTGAACAAAAGTAGGAATTTTATTTGATCGAACATAGCAAGCCAATATTACAAACATTAATAATACATACGCTCTCAACTGGAACATACACTCAATTAAGTGGCTCGGTGTGGCTTGGCTAACTCTTGCTCAATCTGCCTTAAGAAGTTGATATTACTGGGATCCTTGGAACAAATCTTCCAAATGTTTGTTAAGAAATGAGTAGAAGCCTTATCGATCTCGCCTAAACGGAAGAACTTCTCATCCCCATCCTTTGAAGTGTAGAAGATCCCATCAGGCCTACTTAAGACCCTTCCTTCCACAAACACTATGCCCTTTGGAAGCTGAAGATTTAACAAGGCATCATCGTCAGCTGGTGGAAGCATATCGGAAGCGGATGATGAGGCGCCAACAGTTCTTAGTCTTTTCATGGGTCTTTGAGAAAGTAGAGGAGTGCTACTTTCGTCGCCTCTAAAAGTAGTGTCTTCTTCTCCCATAGTTTCCTGTAGATACTTCCTTAGACTTACTTCACCTTTAGCCATTTTGGCATACCACTCAGCTTCTCTTTTACTAGCAAGTTCTAATATGTTGACATGTTGACTTGCTGGTGTTTGCATCTCAAAACCTGTTTCTCCTGCTTCTGCAAGCAGTAGTTCCTTAGCTAACTTCAGAGAAGCCTCTTCCTCTATCGCTTGTATTTTCTGACGTTCTATAATCTCTTTGAGGATCACGTCTTGAGAACTACTTCGGAGTATTTCAAAATTTTCATGAAATATAACAGGAGAAGGTGATGACATAGGTCTCTTTCCCTTGAAAACAGTTGGGTCAACTGTTGTTTCAACTTCTTCAGATTGTGAGAAATCAGCAAGTTGATACAACAACCCTTTAATTTCTCTAATTTCTGCTTCAAGTTTTGTTTGTTTTTCGATAGATTTTCTCAATAGTGCTCTATCAGCTGCTAGGAGAAAAGGAGTGCTATAGTGTATTTGGTCAATTTGGGAAGTAAGAGACTTAAACGAGGTGGTTTGTTCAGTAGCAAGTGATACTATAGTACTGTTAAGTTGTTCAATTTGCGTTGACAAAAGTTCGATTGAATGTTCAAGTGCAATAAATGTGTGAGTGGCCATGGCTTAGTTGAGAAAGAACGATGGTTGATTTGGATGTGTGGAAATATAGTTTCACACAAAGGAAAATGTAAAAGAGAGAAGGAAATTTCAGAATGTCTATTATCTTTAAAAGTGCCTTTCTTATATAGAGGATGAAAAGGGAAATGTAACCTGAAAGAACGGACAGGTGTCCATAAACTACAGAAATTTTAATCATTGCTACGGTAATTAGTAATTACCGAATTATTTTTTTTCTAAAGATAAAATTTCTAAACTTTATCATCCCTTTAACCAAGGTTGAAAGGAGCTGAACAGTTTACTTAAAAGCGTATGCTATGTCGAGAAAATCCTCAACTAAATTAATAGCTTAATGAATAGACCGTCTTCCACACATCACTATTTTTCTTCACTGCTTCTTTTTCAAGAACCATATCAATTGCTAATTTATCTTTTTGAACCCTAGATGAATTTTTGATCCAAACTATTGTTTCAGGAGTGATCCAGGTAATATTTGTTTCTTTGACCCGTGGATCGCCTTTAATGATTGAATTTAAGAAAATGAGACAAATGTTATCAACAAAAATATGTCGACTTTTCCAACTGAATAACAGTAGTGTCTTGGTAAAAGAACTTCAAATTTGAAAATAAGAATTATTTGAAAGGTTAAAATTTATGATGGGCGATCAACGATTAAAATAGACAAATGAACTTGGTATAAAAATCTATCAAGACAAATATGGGAAATTCTTTTAACTGGGGAATTTCCCTAATCGACAACAATCCCCAAAAGAGAGCGAAGAAAGTTGTATTTCATTATTCGTAGAATACAAGTAAAACTTGTTACATTATTTAAGCGGAAATACAACAATTAGGAATGCAACATACTTAAAAACCATACAAAGAAACCCATGTGGCGACGAACAGTAAGGGAACCACACCAAGAACAAACGCTACTAACCACGGATAAGCCTCATCCAATGGGAGCTGAGCCACAGTAAGTAACCAAGCTATGATAATTATGTAAATCACAATTAGGAAAGGGCTCAACATTTTTGGTATAAGTATTCGTGTTGGTTAGATTTTTGGGAAGGAAAAATGTTAAGTTAATATGTATGGAGAGATCTGGCTTGTTGTATTATTTTATAATCTAAGAAGGAGCCGTTTCTAACGGTCAAATATGGAAGATAAAGTGAATTTGAATTTTGTATAGTGTTTTAGTCAGACTTACCTGTGTACGGACAGATCATCTATACCATAGATGTGTAAGTAGTCTATACTATATGTGTACAAACTATTGATTTCTTCATGAGTACAAGTTGTAGGATGTTATACATGCTAATTATAAATGCTAATCGTATTGAGGATTGTGTGCAAGTTCATCCTACTCTGTTGAGAGTAGAAGGATTCTATTTAGAATCATACGAGTTCATTTTACTCTGTTGAGAGTAGAAGGCATCAATTAGGGATGCGCCTTGTATCTTTCTGTTAATTATGTGTGATTGTCTAAAGTAGAATAAATACTTAGATGCCATGTCCTCTAATATCGATTTATTGTCATTGAGATAAAACGTAAATCAAGTTAAGTATAATTTTATACAATCTAGATTTCGAGGTCGAAATCCTTTTAACTGGGGAATAATGTAACAATTATCATTTTTGGCCCACTAATTGTTGGAAATAATGAAAACAAACTTTTTGAATTTATATTGCCGATATGATTTTGTTCACATTCTGTTCATATTATTGAGCCGAATGAAATATGAGGTTGGATTCCATGTCCTGTGATTGGGCTACTGTGATTAGACATTATTTGGAGGAAACGTATATAAGAAGCTTTAGTATAATGTACAGTTTCAGACAGTGTCGGTGGATAAATAATAATGGTACAAATAAGACAAAGGTCGACACAATTATATGAAAAGAAATAATACCCGTGATCCCTTTTGTTTGTTTACTTGACTATGAATCAACAATACATCTTACTTTATAAATCTGATAAAAGATAACTAATGAAGGATATAAAAATTATAAGGTATTATGTCTAAAGCTTTAATCGAATCACATTTAAAGTTTGACAATCTAACGACAATTATTTAGATTAAATCACGGATTAAACATTTAGCAAACAATGACTATCAATTAAATAATTATACGAATTCAGTCCGTGATTTTTGACATAATTCTTCTTCTGCTTTTCTTGACCACTACTTCCACCACCTTTTCTTATCCTTATAAATATATAATATAGATATAGAGTAATAAATAATTAATATAGATAAAGAGATGTCTTTCAAAATTCAACAGCCTGTCAATTTCAATTAACAAAGCCAATTGGCTTTTGGCTTTCTACCTTTTCATTTCTATTCGACAGCCACCAGTACTTATTATATATATATATATATAACATAGATAGAATATAGATATATCATATATATATGAACCTATCACCACCCTCATCACAACACCACAAACCCATCACCTTTTACATGAAAAATCTCGGCTTCTCTCCCTCTCACACTAAAACTCACGAACACCATCTCACACCTACATACACATATATACATATATACACGTACATATATATAGCTAAGTATAGATATAGATGTTGATGCATACTCTTTATCATCTTCCTCTCATCTTGCTCGGCCTCCATCATCAACGGCCTGCATACAAACTTCATCATCACCATCACGACCAAACACCACCACCGTAAGTATATATATATATATATATATATATATATCTAATATAAGATATAGATATAGATATATATATATATAGACTGAAGATATAGATCAGATATATATATATATATATATATACGAGTATGTGTGTACGTGTGGTTATATATATGTACCGTATATATACATGTGTGTGTAGTGTGTGTAATATATATATATATATATATATATAAAAGATTTATACAAACCAAGTATATACTTAACTGCCATTAACGACCGTCATAAAATCCATTACAAAACAGGTCCATTTTCTGACGACCGTTAAATACCGTTAGATTTCTGACAGTTTCAGTCCTGAACCGTTAAACTGTTTACAGTTTTAGTCCTTTGTCCGTCAGTTTATTACTAAACTGTTGACTCTATTAAAATGGGTTATTCTATACAGTTTCCTTTCCAGAGACTAATACATTTGGACTATTCGGGTACATTTCAGACTGTTACATACCTCCTACTGTCTGACAGGCGTTTCAGGTGAGTTTTGTAAACCCTCCCTACTCAATTGAGATTCGGGCTGAAAAGTGTACATATTTGTTGATTGATTGTTTGTTTAATGTATTGACTTGTTGCTCGGTTAACTTTGTCTTCGTTATGAATACTTGTTGTGCTTTAGATAGTTGTACAAACATGGAAGATAATTATACTTTTTATGAATAGTAGATGTGGTGGGAAGGCTGCGGGTGACCCTATATATAAGCATCGATGATTTCTTTAAAGTAGAATTATAAGAAGTGTATGTGCATCGTATTTGTTGATTGATTCACTTGTTATGATATGGACCGAGATGTTAATTGTTTATTTGTTGATTGTTGATATGATTACTTGTGGTTTAATGTCACTTTGATTATCATGTAAATGATATATCATGTTAGGCGTATTGGTTAATGATGATTGTCGCTTTGATTATCATGTAAATGATATATCATGTTAGGCGTATTGGTTAATGATGATTGTCGCTTTGATTATCATGTAAATGATATATCATGTTAGGCGTATTGGTTAATGATGATTGTCGCTTTGATTATCATGTAAATGATATATCATGTTAGGCGTATTGGTTAATGATGATTGTCGCTTTGATTATCATGTTAGGCGTATTGGTTAATGATGATTGTCGCTTGATTATCATGTAAATGATATATCATGTTAGGCGTATTGGTTAATGATGATTGTCGCTTTGATTATCATGTTAATGATAAATCATGTTAGGCGTATTGGTTAATGATGATTGTCGCTTTGATTATCATGTTAGGCGTATTGATTAACGTTTAATGGTGTATTGTATAATGATATTGATGTTGAAACGTTGATTGTATTGAACTGTGCTAATGTGAAACCTTTTAGGGTTTCCTTGGACATGATTAGGTATTCTAATCCTCGCTTATTGTTAACGGTTGTTATCTCGACACGGTTATTCCTTGTTACTTGTCCCTACGAACTCACCAACTTTATGTTGACGCTCTTTAGTACACTTTTCAGGAAATCAAGTTAATCAGAGACAAAATGGATGATTGCATGCTTACTTGCTAGGATTGGACTAGCTTTGGACTTTCTGGATCCATGATCCTTACTTCCCTTTTATGGGTTACTTTTAGGATCAACTACTATCGATTGAATTGCCTTTTATTATTGATTGAACATGTATTTCGATGAATGATGATGATTGTATACGTTTGTACAAGTTTATGGATTGTTTCAATCCTATGTTTTTCATATAGTTTGACTCTACATAATTTCCATGTCGTGCTGTGCTTTTCTAAGTGATACCCCATGATTCCGCCATGTTGGGGTGTTACATCTTTTCCCATATATATATATAGGGTGAGGATCCTGGAAAAAGGTGTGTTAAGGAGAGAAGGGAGAGAAGGTCCTATTGGCCAATCAGAACGCAACATGTGTCAAAATATAAAAAAGCGCGGTGGCAAATTTGTAAATAAATTAAACTTTTTTGAAGCTTGGTCAGCTTGGGCTCTCAGTCAGCTTGGTCAGCTTGGGTTGGGTCAGCTTGGGTTGGGTCAGCTTGGGTCAGCTTGGGGTCTGGGTCAGGTTGGGTCAGCTTGGGGTCTGGGTCAGGTTGGGTCAGCTTGGGTCAGCTTGGGGTCTGGTCAGGTTGGGTCAGCTTGGGTCAGCTTAGGGTTGGGTCAGCTTGGGGTCTGGGTCAGCTTGGGTTCTGGGTTGGGTCAGCTTGGGGTGGGCTGGGTCAGCTTGGGGTCTGGGTCAGGTTGGGTCAGCTTGGGTCATTGGGTCAGGTTGGGTCAGCTTGGGGTTGGGTTCAGCTTGACACAATTTACACATAATCTACACAAATGTAGATTAATCTACACAAATGTAGATTATGGGTTTTGGGTCAGCTTGGGGTCTGGGTCAGGTTGGGTCAGGTTGGGTCAGCTTGACACAATTTACACATAATCTACACAAATGTAGATTAATCTACACAAATGTAGATTATGGGTTTTGGGTCAGCTTGGGTTCTGGGTTGGGTCAGCTTGGGTCAGGGTTGGGTCAGCTTGGGGTCTGGTCAGGTTGGGTCAGCTTGGGGTCTGGGTCAGGTTGGGTCAGCTTGGGGTTGGGTTGGGTCAGCTTGGGGTTGGGTTGGGTCAGCTTGGGGTTGGGTCAGCTTGAGGTTGGGTCAGCTTGGGAGGTCAGCTTGGGGTTGGGTCAACTTGGGGTGGGTTGGGTCAGCTTGGGTTTGAAGTCAAATTATTTACAAAAATGCCACCGTTTTTTTTAAAAAGCCACATGTCACGTTCTGATTGGTTCATAGGACCTTCTCTCCCTTCTCTCCTTAAGACACCTTCTTATTTGATCTCTCTCCTATATATATATATATAATATATATATATAAGAGGAAAGGGAATATGTGGCTATCATGTAGCTAAGCTTGGGTATATAACCCCTCACATGCCATTTTTTTATACCATTAAAATCATGGGGGCCATGTGATTTATTTATTTTGCAACAAATATTAAAAAATTGATATGTGAGGGGATCTATACCTAAGCTTGGGTACATGATAGCCATATATTCACTTTTCCCATATATATATATATATATTTATGTTATATATATTATGGGAAAAGTGAATATATGGCTATCGTGTACCCAAGCTTAGGTGTAGATCCCCTCACATATCAATTTTTTAATATTTGTTGCAAAATAAATAAATCACATGGCCCCCATGATTTTAATGGTATAAAAAAATGGCATGTGAGGGATTATATACCCAAGCTTAGCTACATGATAGCCACATATTCCCTTTCCTCTGTATATATATATGTTGTAACGTGAACTGCAACATAAGTTGAATACATATTGATACACTAATTAATTAATATCTCTTAGTCAAATTATGCTGATACGAATAAAAGTCAATATTTGTGTGATGTAAGTTAATATTATTTATGTTGTTGTCATCCTTGGGCCATATACATAGCCGTCCTTATATGTAACACGTAAAGCGCAAAGCCTGGTGAATTAATGCCAATTGTACGTAAGTATGAAACTATTCACAAGTCCCAGGAAAATTCACTGTCAATGTCATCAGAGACGTAGACAGCAACTATTTCTGATTTTGTTACAATGTAAAATTTTTTTTTACCGTAAGGTATTTGTGAAATTTTACTCTTATTGAAAATGTAAATATAATATATAGGTACAAAATGAAAGTTTAAAATTTACCACCTCGAGATATTTGGAGTAATATTTATTGATTGGGCATAATAGTTCTTGCTAAAGGCCACACCTAACTGGGAATGAGTTTGGTCCCGAAATCGTACTTCAGTACTGTACTGGTTAGTACCTATACCGAACATGACCTAAAGATTGAATTTTAGAAAGGTTGATTTGTTTTGTCTATTTTTGTGTTATCAATCTAAAAAAAAAAATGTTTAAACATCACTTTGATTGTCATTCACGGCCCCGGCACTCCAAATCGACACCATGATGTTGAAGCGACTCGTGTGCATGAATGCTGATACAAAATAAAAGTTCGGGATAATTGGTAAGAAAACACATGCGTTGTTAGTGAGAAAATAACAAACCAGTGGGAGAATTTGCGATAATCATGGTTTAATTAGAATGTTTATTGTATGATGACAAGATGAATAATGTTGGTTAAAATCTTATAACACGTTGTCTTGATTGAAGATAATTTAAACAAGAATCGAAACCATTTTATTGTTTTGTTGTCTACATTGAAATAGTTTGGCTTTTGTACCCTTTAGCCCAAGCCGGTAGAGCGTGGGCATTATAACTTCGTATATTTTCAATTGTCAATGTATTGTACATTCAAGTAGCATATTATGTGCTGGGGCTAAATTGATTTTGGCGGAGATTAGCTATTGGTGCACATAGGCCAATCTACCTTTTCTGTATTACTAGCTAATTAACCCGAGTTCAACCCGCACATGTTAATTAAAATTTTAAAATCATAAAATATATGTAATGTTTGTTATTGATACATTATAACTTAATATATAAAACTAATAATTCAACTAACACAATAATTATAAAGTTAATAAATCAACTAACACAATAATAATTTATAAAATAAAAATAACTATTGCATTAAGTAAATAAAAAAAAGTCATTTTGTTTGTAATATTATATAAGAGAAAAATTTTCTTTTCAATAAATGATTAATATTTTTATTAAACATGTAAGGGGCTATTTCTATTTTATTTTCTTATGACATCATAATTAAATAATAAACTTTTTCAGGTAAAATATGTGATTGCCCCATCAAAAACTTTCTAAAAATATTTGTAGAAAACAATTTGTTTTATTTATTATAGAGATAGAGATATTGAGGATTTTTTTTTTCAACGTGATTTGCGAATTGGTAAAAGGAAGAAAAAGTTCATCAATAGCGTCGTCATGACGACTCTATGGAGCATATGGAAAGCAAAAAATATGTTTATTTTTGAAAATGGAAGCTGGAGTTCACTTGTGTTATGGGAGAATTATATCATACTATTTGTGGATAAAAATAGATCAAATGATAACTATATGCATGGATTGGAAGGGGGTGGTTGCTTTTTGAAACTATTTCTGGTGTATACATTGTTTTGTTGTTTGTTGCCACCAAACAGTTTCTTTGGTTGGCTTAATGAAATATGAAGTTATAAAAAAGTAGTCTATTATGTTGCAATTTTTGTTAATTAAGGCTGTGTTTGAAAACAACTGAATGGAATGATTCAGCATCAAATGCTGAATCGGTCAGCATTTTATGTGTTTGCGAAATTGTTCTAAACACTGAATGAAGGGAAAAAAAGTTCTAAACCGTTCCACTCCCATACCCTTCTTAATCATTCCTTATCCAACTATTACCCTAATACCCTTCTTTTCACACCCTTTTTTTTTTTTTTTTTTTTTTTTTTTTTTTTTTTTTTTTTTTTTTTTTTTTTTTTTTTTTACTGAACCACTTTTACTCTTTTTTTTTTTTTTTTTTTTTTTTTTTTTTTTTTTTTTTTTTTTTTTTTTTTTTTTTTTTTTTTTTTTTTTTTTTTTTTTTTTTTTTTTTTTTTTTTTTTTTTTTTTTTTTTTTTTTTTTTTTTTTTTTTTTTTTTTTTTTTTTTTTTTTTTTTTTTTTTTTTTTTTTTTTTTTTTTTTTTTTTTTTTTTTTTTTTTTTTTTTTTTTTTTTTTTTTTTTTTTTTTTTTTTTTTTTTTTTTTTTTTTTTTTTTTTTTTTTTTTTTTTTTTTTTTTTTTTTTTTTTTTTTTTTTTTTTTTTTTTTTTTTTTTTTTTTTTTTTTTTTTTTTTTTTTTATGGGGTATGTTTTTGTTAGGTCCAGATTTACTGGACCCACTCCAGACTTGAAGACTGGAGCGACACTGAAGATTTGTCCAGAAATAATAGAAGACCAGTGAGCTGTTTACTTGTACAGGAATCTGGATTCCACCAGATTAGCTCATTGGACTTCACTCCAGTCAAGATCGTTTCTACTGAAGACATTCTTACTGAAGTCAAAGACTGAAGTTTGAAGAAAGAAGACTGACAAGCAGTGGAGCCCACTGACAGTCTTACCAGATCTCCTGACTGGAGCTTTATCAGTGTTCTAGACCTTACAAGTCTGAACACTGATTACGAGGAATTGACTTTTTCCTTTACACACTTTTACACGGACAACCCATTTGTCTATTGATAAAAGTACAATACGTGTGTAAAGGTGGTTGGTTAAAAGGATGACAAGTCACATCAATATGACTTTATCCTTATACTTTAACCAATGCATTTAAGGAATTAAAGTAGTTGCCTTAAATGCATGCAACCATATTTGTACGGCATAATAAATTCACTGTTGAATTTATTTGCCTATAAATACCAAGTCACATACCTCGTACAAATTACTTTTTACAATTTGGTGAACTTGCTAAAATACTTTTGATCAAAATAGTTATACTTCACAACTTTAAGTATATCGATCCAAGGAGATTATTTAGCAAGTATAGATCACTTGTAATTCAAAGATTGTTTAGATAGTTACATACTTGTAATATCTAGGTTCCGCAACAATCTTGTATTTTGTTTAACATCAATAAATAAAATACACTTGAAAATTACATTTGTGTTCCACCATTTATTTACTTGCTTAAATATTGCTTTAAGTCTTTATTACTTTATTTATATTCTTGCATTTGTATTTAAAGTAATACTAGTCCAATCTAGTGCATACTTAACTTGTTATTTTACACTCGTGGGTTAAACCATCGTGTGAGGGACTTTACAATTGGTATCAGAGCAGAAGGCTAATATACTTGCCTAGATCTGTTTCACGATGGCCAACCCAGAAAATACACAAGGTAATCCTGAACCTAATTTTAATGAACCACCACCCGTTGTCAATAATAATCCTCCACCTCCACCTCCTCCTGCTTCTCCACATGTACATGTGCACTACTCGAATAATCCTGTTCCTAAATTCAATGGGAGCAGTGATGAATTTGGTACGTGGAAAGCTAGGATGATATTACATGGTACTGGTATTGAAAGAAATATGATGAAAATTTTAAATGAAGGACCCTATGTGCCTAGACTTCCTATCAATGCACTCCTTGACCCAACTGGATCAAGAAGTGGAAGGGAAAAGAGGGAGGAACACTGGTCCGAAGAGGAGAGGAGATTGGTAAATCTTGATACCATCCTTAAAAACATGATCCTCGGGGCTGTTCCAGAAACCCTAATTCCCACACTAGTTCTCTATCCCAGTGCTAAAACCATGTGGGATGAATTGGTGAACTAGCATGAGGGAGGTGATGACACTGTTGTTACCAGAAAGGTCTCCCTAAACAAAAAGTATGAGTCATTTTTTGCTCTCCCCAATGAGTCTTTAACTGGTACTTACACCAGATTTATGAGCATTATAAACCAGTTAAGAGGACGGGGTTGAGAAAGACAAGGATATACTTTTAGAGAAATTTTGTGATATTCTTCCCACTAAATGGTCTCACATGATTCTGGTCTTGAGACAAGGTAAAACCTTGCACTCCCATACTCTGTCAACTTTGTACGGAGCCTTCAGATTCACTGAAGAGAATCAAGCCCAGAGGATTGAGGCTGAAAAAGATGCTTTAAATCATGCTTCCAGTAGTTCCACATTGGTCAGTAATTCTGAACCACCCTGTGCTGCATTAATATCTTCCGAGAATGTATTTTCTATGAAGAAGATGATGTCTGAACTAATGGATTCTGGAGTCACTAATGATATCTCACCAGACTATGATGAAACTGACAGTGATGACCTGGTTGCAATGATTGCTAAAACATTTAATCGTTTTAAAGCAAGAGCAAATAGGCCCACTGGACAACATGCACCAGTTCCTCTACTGACAAGACCAATCTGACATGCTTTAAGTGTGGCAGAAAAGGTCATTTCATGAAGGAGTGCAAGTCCAGTCAGTTTGTCTCTCAGTCTGGTCCATCTACTTCTTATAACAAGCCTGATGATAGCTACAAGTCCAAGTACAAAAAGCTTAAGGCTCAAATTGCTCTCATGTCTCAACAAATAGAAAATAATAAATGCATGATCGCAACCACTGAAGAAGCATGGGTTCCCTCAGATGATTCATCAGTTGATGAAGAAGAGGAAAGAGATTGTTGCTTTATGGCTCTGGCAGATCAAGAGCATCTGGTGAAGGATGATGTCACATCTGGTCGATGGGTGGACATAGTTATAAAAAAGGTTAGTGAGTATGATATTGAAACCGATCCTGAATTAAAATTGGACATTGTTGAAGCTCTAAATTCTGATTTAATTTTTGTGGAAACTGTTAGATTTGACAGTCTTAATGTCTTAGAAACAGATTCCTCTGAAATCGCTGCTTTAAAATCAAAATTAAAAGAACTTCAAGATATTGAACTGGTATTTCAAGCACAAGTTTTGGTAACTGAACAAATGGTTCAAGAAAAACATGACCTGGAAATGATTTTGCAAAAAGAAAAACAGGTCATTAAATCATGGCTAGAAACAAGAAAGCCATATGATGCTGGAATAAACCAATTTCCATCCCAAAAACGTGCATATTTGGATGGAAATACTCATATTGCAGCATTAATACCAGTTATTGACCGGTTACCAGAGGAGGTTAGACCAAGTACCATTTATGATGAACCTTCTACCCCAAAAACTTGTAATATACCAGCTCAACTTCCAGAGGTTAAGACTGGAGCATCCCAGATGACTGCTCCAGTTAAAAAGGTCAATCAGAATAAACCTTTGCCTCAGACTGCTTCTAAAGAACCCCGGGTTCAAAAGAAAAAGAACAGTTCCCTCCCTAAGCCTAAGGTCCAGTCATCTGGAAAGGCTCAGGTGTCATCTGAAGAAACTATTTTGTTAAGGTTGGAGAGAGAGCCAGTTTCAACTACTGGCTCTTCAAGTTCAAAGCTGTAATGCAAGACTGAACAACTTTGAGGGTACTTCATCTGGCCCTAAACAAAATCCCAAACCCTTTTCTAAGAAAGATAAAAATATTCCTTCAATTGAGAAAAAGAAAAAGGTTTCTAAACTGATACGTCCCAAGGTGTATCAATATACCAAAGTATATTGTACACAGAACAATTGTAGAGGGGGGGGGGGTGAATACAACTTTCCTTAATCTTTACAAACTTTTAAATAAAAACGTTTTAAGATTCAATTTATATATATTAAGCAAGTAAGTAAAGAGCAGGAATCATTAAAACAGTAAAGCAGTAAAGAAATAAAGACATTCTTGAACACATATTGTGGTTTTCAAAGTAATCCTTTATTAAGAAATAATCTATACAAAGAACTACATGGTTGTTGCGGAATAAAGATTGACTATAGATATCTAAACAACCTCTGAAATGACAAACTACAATCAATAAGTTCTAGCTCAAGAGAATCAGCCCAAGCTGATCTCGTACAGACTAAGCTGTGTATAAGAGCAAAGAAACTTGTGTGAAGAATGATTCTCAGGAAAATGCCGCACATATGTAATCCATGAATGAGGCTTTTATAGGCGAAAGCGTTCCTTCACTTGGTGTCCGTTGCAGCCACATATTCTTCATTCGGTGGATGATAAAGGAATAATCAATCGTGCCTTTCATAGTACTTGTGGTCCCCCACGTACTGACGCACATTCTTCATCAACCAATAAGAGTATGGACACACATATGTAAAACCAACCACCAACCTGGATCCTAGGATTCTTCCTAGTCACGTCATTTGTCTTTATCTTCAATCCAGGTTGTTATCTTCACTTGATTGTCAGACACAGATTGGGCCGTTTGTCAAAGCACCAATCTGCCTAAGTGTTTCCAAGCTGACTGCTAATCCCAAGCTGTCTTCCACTAACAGCTTGGTCTTCTATCTTCAATCCTCCTCTTCGACTTGGACTAAATGCTAACACATTGTTGATGCAGCTTGAGTAACACTTTCTTCCATAAGATTTTACAATTACAAAGTATGAAGCATGATCCGGGTCAGTTACAGATCGCAAGCTGTGTCAGCTTAGTCTGACCCAGATCAGATTACAAGAACCAAAAGATTACTAAGTGTTTATAGGTCAGATTTGTCATCATTAAATTTACAATTAACATTGGGACTCAACAATCTCCCCTATTTGATGATGACAAAACCCAACAACACTTCTAACTACCAGCTTACAAAGAATCAAAGTAAAATGAGACTAATAGATTGTGACCCTTTGAATCTTTTGGGTTCTTTTGAACTGAAATGAAGTTTTAATAAAGAAACTAGATTTGTACAACTATTTTTGCATATATAGAGAATAAGGTAAAGATATTACATGATATAACTATTCTCCAAGCATTTCTATAGCTTCTTGCTTAACTTCAAATGATGGGGCAACTTTCACATCTAACTGCCTATCTAAACCTTCATCAATAAGGAACTGCTCATACCCATTACCTTCACTAAAATTTCTGCAGAATCTGTATAAGGTAAAAAGGTGCATAGCTGGTACCTGTTGTAGTTCAGCAGTCCTTTGGAAAACCAATTTCCCTCTTGCATCCACAAAATACATCCCATGTTCAGGTTCAGTGATGAACATCCCACATCTTGCATTTTCAACACCAGCAGGTAGAGGCAGATTGAGATTATTCAGAATCTTGTCAACAGCACCAAAAGATAATTGTGCAAGCAACTCTGAAGGAGACAAGTTTTTGAGAAAAACTGTATGATCACCTCCAGGAGCATTAATCCTTTCAAACCTTCTTCTTTTCTTCTTCAGTGGCTCAGCTGACTCATCTTCATCATCCATATTGTAGAGTCCCTAACTTGATGGTTTAACCCAAAGTGTAAAATATAACAAGTCTAATAAGCACTAGATTGGACTAGTATTACTTGAATATAAATGCAAGTATATAAACAAAGTAATACACGACTTAAAGTAAAGGTGGAACACAATGTAATATTTTCAAGTGTATTTTATTTATGATGTTAAATAAAATACAAGGTTGTGCGGAATCAAGAGAATACAAATATGTAAGTATCCTAACAACCTATGAATTTCAAATGATCTATATTTGCCAAATAACTCTTTAGATCGAGATACTTAAAGTTGTGAAGTATCCCTGTTACGATCGAGAGTATTTAGACAAATTCACCTTTAATTGCTAAAAGTAATTTTAACAAGGAAATGACTTTGTATTTATAGGCAAACAAATTCACCAGTGAATTTGTGTCGTACAAATATGGTTGCATGCATTTAATGAACCGACAAGGTTATTAAATGCATTGGTTAAAGTACAAGGATAAAGTCACATCAATATAACTTTATTCTTTTAACCAACCACCTTTACACACGTATGTACTTTTGGTAAAGACAAGTGGAATGTCCTTTGAAAAGTGTGTAAAGGCAAAAAGTCAATACCTCGTAATCAGTGTTCAGACTTGTAAGGTCTAGAACACTGACAAACCTCTAGTCGTAGATCTGGTAAGACTTCCACTGGACTTCGCCATTTGTCAGTTTTCTTTATTCTAACTTCAGTCTTTGACTTCAGTGAGAATGTCTTCAGTAGAATAGATCTGGACTGGGGTGAAGTCCAGTGAGCTAATCTGGAGGATTCCAGATTTCCTATACAAGTATTTTGCTCACTGGTCTTCCATTATTTCTGAACAAATCTTCAGTGTCGCTCCAGTCAGCAAGTCTGGAGTGGGTCCAGTAAATATCATTTCTGGACAAGTCTTCAGAGACTTTCCAGTCTTCAAGTCTGGAGCGAGTCCAGTAAATCTGGACCTAACAAATTCCCCCTATTTGTTTAGAAATAATGCAAGGTTTTTCAAGCTTCTATCTATACAAATTTATATGCTTGAAAAACACTTGTTTTGACTTAGTCTAAAAATTTATGTTACTGGGAAACACTTTATAGATCATCAGTGTTCCAGTTTCATCTTTTAATTCTAACTTAGACTAAATCTGATCATTTACTTTGTGAATCAAAAATTGCAACAATATTTACAGTCATCAACAGAAAATAAGTTACAATTTTGGGAAATTAAATACAAGTACAAGTAAATGATACAAGAGTCAGGACCTTCTCTTTGACGTCTGTCCTGGAGCATCTTCAGTAGCCTTTCTCTTTGGTGATGGTGAAGATGGTATAGACTCTGGTGGTTTCATGCCTATTGCAACTTCCATCTGTTTCTTTCTCTTCCATACCTTCTCAATCCTCTTCAAAAATGCTTTAACATCAGTAGACAAATCAGTCTTCCCCCTGAACGTTAAGGCAATCTATTTCAGTTCAATCCATCCAAAAGCTTGGACTGAAGCATTTTTCCTTTCATCAGTAAAGTTACCCTCTCTGGTCAACTTTATTTCAAATCAACTCATGCCTTCATGATTTTTAGCAAGCTTAATCTCTGCACCAATGATCCTTCTGGCATCAGCCCTGAAATTCAACATTTCTTCATACTTGGCTTTCTGCTTTGCCATCTGGATCATGTATTCAGTTTCCTTAGATACTTTCTGCCATTCAATGGCAGACTGGAGTTCTTCACGATTGATTCTTTGTGAAGTATCCAAAGGAATGAATGTGCTCAGATCAGCATCTCTGATTTCCTTGATCTGTTTGGCAGTGAGTTTTGGTAAGCCCTTTATCTTCTTTCTGTACTCTATCTCCAGAGCACCAGCATTCTTTCTGATCTTCTTCTGGAGGTTCACCAGTTCCTCCATCCTCTGTCTGATCAGTTTAACTACACTGACTCCATACGTTACTGCATCATAAGTTTGTTCTTCTTCAGAGTGCCTGGAGCGAATGTATACGTCATCCAATGCATCCAGACATTGATGAACTCTGGGGTCTTCCTTCATTCTTTTATAAACATCAATATGTATGCCCAACCTACCAGCATTGTAAGAATCAAGGGTCCCCATGTTTGCCATCTCCCTTTTGTGGGCCACCAGTTCATCCTTTTGTTTTTTCTTGAAAATTTTATCATTATGCACTCTTGCTCCAGTCTCTTTGAAGTGTCTTCATCAGTAGTAGGAAATTCTGATGACTTCCCAGTAGTTTCACTTTCTTCTCCAGATACCATATGTTGCTTTCCTTTTACAGACTTTTGAGTAGTTATGATATCTGGGAATGATTCAAACTAGGGCTCACTGACATCAGTACCAGTAGCCTCTTCAACCTGCACAATGGCTTCAGTGCCAAGTGCCTTCGTCGCTTCTTGTGCACTGGCATCAGTACCAGTCACTTCTTCTTGTTGCACAATGGCTTCAGTGCCAAAGGCCTTTTCAATTGCCCTAGCAACCACTTCTTTCTTTTTCTCAATAACCTGCTCTTTCTTCTCAGACCTTTCCCCCTTGGAATGATCACCAGTTCTTGACTTGAGATCATTCCACAACTGTTCAAGCATGTACCTGTCTGTAGCACCAAAAGTTCTTCCAGCCACTAGAGATGTGATATTCACAGTGCTCCTCAAAGCAGTCACTTCCTTTTTAATAATCTGAACTTCTTGAGGCAAGTGTTTTGGCATTTCATTCTCAATCATCTTTACCACCTGTGGCAACAACCCATCTTGAATGGTTCTAAGAGCAGACCCAGAAATCTCTTCAGTGATTTCTTTCAACATACCATGTCTGAACTTCTTAGCACACTCATCATTGATTGAACTGACAACAGAGTTCTGGTCAAGGGTTGGCCTACTTTCCAGACTACTAATCCTGGTGGTCAACTTCTGAACTTCATCTGTCAGACCTGCCAGTGGTTGAACAATTTCAGCTTTCACTGCAGTATGAACAGAATTCACCAGTTTTGCCTCTAATCCCTGGACTGCCACTTTGATATTTTCAGAATTTTTATTTGTGGCCAGTACCAGTTCATTCATCTTCTCAAATACCAGCTTCTCATTCCCAGCAAAAATATTCATTTCTGATGCAAGGTTATTTGATAATAAAGACTTAAAATCAGAAACAACCTGCGATGAAGACTGGAGTGATCTCTCCAGGTCCGCCACCTTACTTAAAAGGCCTTGGACCTCGGCTGAAAACGAAGTGGAGAGACCACTGGGAGGTGCCAATTCAGAAGCCAATCTGGTCACCAAAGGTACTTGTGCCTGGACCTCTTCAGTGGGAACTTCAGATGTTACTACAGTAGAGTCCAGTACACGGTGTTCAAATAAATCAATTGGAGTTTCAAGTGGTGCTGGTTGATTTTGTGAAATTTGAATTGAGGGTGGATTGAAATATGAAGTGTTTTGTGGAATTGAAAGTGGTGGTGGTGGTGGTGGCATTTCAGTAGAGATAAGTGGTTGGGTGACTGAAGAAATAACAAAAGTAACCACATTTTCTACTTCATCACCCAGAAAATTCATGTTCACATCAAACATGTTACCTTCAGACATTGGGGAATCTACCTCATCCCAATCTGGAGCCGTCCCAACTGCCTGATCATCCACTTCTCTATTTAAGTCTATCTGAGCATCTTGCTCACCAGTCACCTGTTCCTCAACCTGGACAACATTTTCAACCTGCTCGACAATTAGAGATCCATCTTCATTCATGATGTCACCTGGATGGCTCGATTCGGCTCTATCTGGATTGACCTGAACTCCAGCCTTTCTAAGGTGTCTGGAAGTTCTGGGTCGAGTAACTTTTTCAGTTTGTTGAACCTCAGGATCCACCTGGGTTACTGGTTGTACAATTTCAGCACTGAGGACTCCAGAGGGTCCTTCACCAATCTGGTTCCCTCCTGGAGCCTCTTCCTGTTCATCTGATGATGATGCATCAAGTGCATCATTTCTAAAGTGATTCAGCATATTTACAGGAATTTCAACCTCACCAGCTCTTGATTTCAATGAACTCAACTCCCTCAGATATTCGCACACAGAAAAATGATTTGTGTCGAAATCATACTCAGCACCTAGAGCTCTTAAAAATATAAGTGACAGAAAACGAATATAAGGAATATGCGGTTTTCTACCTTTCACCCTTATACGCTCTACCAGATCATCAAAGAAGATCTGAGCAAAATCAACTCTATATCCAAACCAAAGACAGTAGGCAATCTGGAGTTGCATTTGATTAATCTGATCCAACCCTCCATAACTGCCACCCAAACACTCAACCAGATGAGTGAAAAAGTATCTCCATGAGTCTGACAGCTTGCTCATGTAGATTGTGCCTTTCCTTGATAACTGGCCATGCTCATCCAGTATATCAGTGTGCCCCATCAATCTTCACACATCTCTGTAATTAAGACCAGTAGGGAGAGTAATTGCCATCTCATTTTCAGCCAGATAATTCAAATAAAGAATATCTCTGAGAGAATCGGCAGTGAGAGTGAAGGCCCTGGTGCCTTGTTGCAATGTGTAGTTGATGGATTGAGTGTTTTCAACATACACAACAGTATACCAAAATTCACATAGGTAATCATGATACATTTTACCAGGATTAAGAGTAAGAGCACCATAAAGTGGACAACTGAGGAAAAAGGCATTCAGTCGTCCGATGAGGGAGGTTGGAGCATGAGTGGTGCTAGTGAGTCTAGCCATCCAATTGTTCATGTTTATTCTGATGGCCTTTGCCTCTAATGAATATGACGTGCCTTTACAACATTTGGAACGGGAGAATATTCAGCAGCGAGCAGATTTTTCGGTGAATTAGATTGTCTTGGTGCCATTGAATATGATAGATAGATGAAAAAGAAACTGAATTTAGGGTTTATGAAGATTTGATGAATTAAGTATGAGAGAGATTTATGATTGGAAATTGAATGAAAAAGAATTAAATGAAGGAATTTGAAGAATTTTGGGAGTAAAAATGTTCGAAGTAAATGCTAATGAAAGTGAAAGTGGGTATATATATAGGAGAGAGAATGTGGAACTCAAACGGTTAATTTTGAATTTATCAAATATAATTTTGATCGGGTTTTGAGATCCGCATTAAGTACATCACATCACACATAAATGTGTGACGGTTTACAGCCCACAAACATAACCAACTTGCACTTTTTGTCTTCCCAAGGTAAAAATACCATCATTTCTTTGAAAAATAACATGCCACGTAGGATAATAAGATAAATATCTTTTTAAAGAGTTTGCATACGTGGCACGCACAATGACCAAGTATTAAAAAATATTATGACTCATTTCAGTGTATCTGGAGGTTGACTGGACACTCCAGTATCACTGGTGGATTAGGCCAGTGAAGCATGCACTGATGGTACACTGGAGGGACACTCCAGTAAAGTACCAATGAAAACCATTTGAAAGAGACTGGTAACCTCAAACATGCACGTCAACTAATACAGACAAATGAGAGGGACACATTTACAAGGAGAAAAAAGTCACCTCAAACATGCACTTCAACCTATCTAATTACCAGTGAGAGGGACACATTTATAAGGTACCAGTGATATTTTCCAGAAAATTTTGTCCAGTGAGAAAATAAATTAATAAATTCCCCCTGAACTTAAAACATTTTTAAGGACAAAAATATAACTTTCAGTCTTCCCCCTCGAATGTTGATCCAGAAATCTATTAATGCAAAGATAGTACACAAAGGCGTTCGATATCTAAGCAGTCATAGATTAATAAATCTTTAAATCAAGGATCCCTGATAGTACACAAAGGCGTTCAATACCAAGGTTCCAGATTTAAGGGTTTAACATTCCCAACTCACCAACAAGATATTCAAAAGTTTTAACATCCAGTGGTTTAGTAAAAATGTCAGCGAGTTGTTTGTCAGTGGGAATAAAATGGAGTTCAATATTATTTTTCATAATATGATCACGAATGAAATGATACCTGAGATCAATGTGCTTCGTCTTTGAGTGCATGACTGGATTGTTCGAGATAGCAATGGAACTGGTATTATCACAAAAGATTGGGGTCTTTGAATACTTAATACCATAATCAAGCAACTGGTTCTTCATCCAGAGTATCTGAGCACAACAACTGGCCGCAGACACTTATTCAGCTTCAGCAGTGGACAATGAAACTGAAGTTTGCTTTTTACTGGTCCAGCTGACCAGTTTGCCACCAAGGAAATGACATCCACCAGTAGTGGATTTCCTGTCTATCTTACAACCTGCATGATCTGAATCTGAATAACCCATTAGATCCATGCCTGAGCCTTTGGGATAACAAAGACCCAAACTGGGGACACCCTTAAGGTATTTCAGTATGCGCTTTACAGCAAGCATATGAGATTCTTTTGGATTAGACTGATATCTGGCACATAAACATGTTGAAAACATAATATCTGGTCTACTGGCAGTTAAATACATCAGTGAACCAACCATGCCTCTATAGACAGTGGTGTTCACTGGTTTACCATCTGGATCTGAGTCCAGTGTCAGTGGTGCAGAAAATGGAGTGGGTTTAGATGGTGAAGAGTTCATATCATATTTCTTTAAAAGATCTCTAACATATTTTTCCTGATTAATAAAAATACCATCTCTGCTATGTTTAATCTGGAGTCCAAGAAAATATGTTAATTCACCCATTAAACTCATTTCATATTTAGTCGACATTATTTTCAAAAATTTCTTGCACATTTTATCATCAGTAGACCCAAAAATAATATCATCAACATAAATTTTTACCATCAGAAGATTACCTTTTTCATGAAGAATAAATAAGGTATTGTCAATTGCACATCTTTTAAAACCATTTTTCAATAAATGTTTAGTCAGAGTATCATACCAGGCACGTGGGGCTTGTCTGAGACCATAAAGTGCTTTGTCCAGACGATATACCCAATGTGGATGCTTTTCATCAACAAAACCTGGTGGTTGTCTGACATAAACTTCTTCTTCAAGTTTTCCATTCAAGAATGCACTTTTAACGTCCATCTGGTAGACCTTGAACTGATGATGAGCAGCGAATGCTAAAAATATTCTGATCGCTTCAAGTCTAGCCACTGGAGCAAATGTGTTAGTCCCTGAATTCGATGGTTAACCCCGAAAGTGTAAAATACAACAAGTCTAATAATCACTAGAATGGACTAGTATTACTTAAATATAAATGCAAGTATATAAATAAAGTAATACACGACTTAAAGCAATAAACAAGTAAAGTGGAACATTATGTATTTTTCAAGGTGTATTTTATTTATGATGTTAAATAAAATACAAGGTTGTGCGGAATCAAGATACTACAAATAAGTATGTATCCTAACAACCTATGAATTACAAATGATCTATATTTGTCAAATAACTCTTTTGGATAGAGATACTTAAAGTTGTGAAGTATCCCTGTTTAAGATCGAGATCATTTAGACAAATTCACTCTAATGCTAAATGTATGCTTAAAAGTAATTTTCTCAAGGAAATGACTTTGTATTTATAGGCAACAAAATTCACCAGTGAATTTTGTGCCGTAAAAATATGGTTGCATGTATTTAATGAACCGACAAGAACATTAAATGCATTGGTTAATGGTACAAGGATAAAGTCACATCAATATGACTTTATTCTTTTAACCAACCACCTTTACACACGTATAAACTTTGGTAAAGAACAAGTGGAATGTCCTTTGGAAAGTGTGTAAAGGCAAAAGTCAATTACTCGATATCAGTGTTCAGATTTGTAAGGTCTAGAACACTGACAATCCTCCAGTGTACAGATCTGGTAAGACTTCCAGTGGACTCCGCCATTTGTCAGTCTTCTTTTTTCTGACTTCAGTCTTTGACTTCAGTGAGAACGTCTCAAGTAGAGTAGATCTGGACTGGGGTGAAGTCCAGTGAGCTAATCTGGAGAATACTCTAGATTTCCTATACAAGTATTTGCTCACTGGTCTTCCATTATTTCTGGACAAATCTTCAGAGGGACTCCAGATTCCAAGTCTGGAGTAGGTCCAGTAGAACATGTTTCTGGACAGATCTTCAGTGAGGCTCCAGTAGTCGAGTCTGGAGCGCGTCCAGTAAATCTGGACCTAACAAATTCCACCTATTTGTTTAGAAATAATGCAAGTGTTTCAAGCTTATATCTATACAACTTTGTATGCTTGAAAAACACAAGTTTTGATTTTAGTCTAAAAAATCTAAGTTACTGGAAAACACTTTATAGATCATGAGTGTTTTCAGTTTCATCTTTTAAGTTCTAACTTAGACTAAATCTGATCATTTACTTTTATAAATCAAAAATTGCAACTAATATTACATACATCAACTGATAAATAGTTACAATTTTCATCAAATAATAAATTACAATAAGTAAATGATAAGAGTCAGGCCCTTCTCTTCGATGTCTGTCCTGGAGCATCTTCAGAAGCCTTTCTCTTTGGTGATGGAGAAGATGGTACTGATTCTGGCGATTTCATGCCTATTGCAACTTCCATCTGTTGCTTTCTTCTCCATACCTTCTCAACCCTCTTCAGAAATGCTTTAACATCAGTCGACACATTTGTCTTCCCCCTGAATGTTAAGGCAATTTCCTTCAGTTCACTCCATCCAAATGCTTAGACTGAAGTACTCTTTCTTTCATCAGTAAAGTTACCTTCCCTGGTCAACTTTACTTCAAACTTTGACATACCTTCATGATTATCAGCAAGCTTAATTTCTGCACCAGTGATCCTTCTAGCATCAGCCCTGAAATTCAACATTTCATTATACTTATCTTTCAATTTGGCTGTCTGGATCATTGCTTCAGTTTCCTTTGACACTCTCTTTTGTTCTACAGCAGACTGGAGTTGTTGACGATTGATTTTCAGAGAAGTGTCCAGAGGAATGAATCTTCTTACATCAGCATCTTTAATTGCTTTGATCTATTTGGTAGTCAGTTTTGGTAAGCCTATCAATTTCTTTCTGTACTCAAACTCCAGAGCACCAACATTTTTCCTTATCTTCTTCTGGAGGTTCACCAGTTCCTCCTTCCTCTGTCTGATAAGTTCTGGTACACTAACGCCATAAATTATTGAATCATAGATCTGTTCTTCTTTAGCGTAAAAGGAGCGTACATGAACATCATTCAATGCATTCAGACATTGATGAACTCTGGGGTCTTCCTTCATCTTTTTGTACACATCAATGTTTATGCCTAACCTGCCAGCATTATAAGAGTCCAGAGTCCCCATAGTTGCCATCTCCCTTTGATGGGCCAGCAATTCATCTTTTTGATTTCTCTTGAAGATTTCAATCATTATGCATTCTTGTTCAAGCTTCTTAGAGGTTTCATCATCAGCAGTGGGAAACTCTGATGATCCTTCAGCAGTTTGTTCTTCTTCTCCAGATACCATTTGTTCTTTTCCTTTAACAGACTTCAGAGTAGTTGGAATATCTGGGAAAGATTCAAACTGGGGCTCACTAGCTTCAGTACCAGCAGCTTCTTCAGTCAGCATAGTGGCTTCAGTGCCAAATGCTCTTTGTGCTAATCGTGCACTGGCATCAGTACCAGTCACTTGTTTTTGTTGCACAATGCTTTCAGTAGCAAAGGCCTTTTCAACAGCACTGGCAACAACTTCCTTCTTTCTAATTAACCCTTCTTGGACACCAGACGACTTTTCCCCCTTGGAATGATCACCAGTTCTGGACTTGAGATCATTCCATAATTGTTCTAGAATATGTCTGTCCAGTGCACCAAAGGTTCTTCCAGCCACTGGAGTTGTATCAGTCACAATTTTCTTAAGTGCCTGCACTTCCTTTTTAACAGTTTCAACTTCTTTAGGCAAGTGCTTTGGCAATTTTTCTTCCATCAACTTCTCCACTTGGGGTAACAGCCCATCTTGAATAGTTTGAAGAACAGACTCAGAAATCTCTTCAGATAATTCTTTCAACATACTAATTCTGAACTTCTTTGTACATTCATCACTAATTGTGCTAACAACAGCAGCCTGATCAAGTGTGGGCCTACTCTCCAGAGAACTAACCCTAGTAACCAACTTTTGAACCTCTTCTTTCAGACCTGCCAGTGGTTGAACAAGTTCACCAGTCACTACAGTCTGAACCGAACTAACCAGCCTTGTCTCTAATCCCTGGACTGCCACTTTGAAATTTTCAGTATTGTTGTTTGTGGCCAGTACCAGTTCATCCAGTTTCTCAAAAACAAGCTTCTCATTCCCAGCAAACACATTCATCTCAGATGCAAGGTTATTTGATAATAAAGATTTAAAGTCTGAAATAACATGCGATGAAGTCTGGAGTGATCTCTCCAGGTCCGCCACCTTACTTAAAAGGCCTTGGACCTCGGCAGAAGATGAAGTGGAGAGACCACTGGGAGGTTCAAGATTGGAAGGCAATCTGGTCATGAGAGGTACTTGTGCCTAGACCTCTTCAGTTGCAGCTTCAGATGTTACAACTGTTGAGTCCAGCGCACGAGGTTCAGATATCTCGACTGGAGTTTCAATTGGTGGAGGTTGAGTTTGTGAAGTTTGGATTGTGAATGGATTAAAGTAAGGAGTGGATTGTGGAATTGAAGGTGGCGTTGGTGGTGGCATGTTTGATTCTGGTGGAGGTGGTGGCATTTCTGATTCTGGTGGAGGAATATTCGTTTCTGGTGGAGGAGGTGACATTTCTGGTAGACTTTCAACTTGTACAACATCTTCACCCAGAAAGTTCATATTGACATCAAAATTCTGATCTTCTGACATGGGAGAATCAGCCTCATCCCAAAACATTTCACCAGCCTGAGCACCAACCAGTTCACCAGCCAGTTCACTTGCTTCAACATTCAAATCGATTTGAGCCTCTTGCTCACCAGATACTTGTTCATCAGTCTGAACATCTTGTTCGACCTGCTCAGCAACCTGCTCAATAATCTGAGCCACATTTTCTATTTGTTCATTAGTCATCTGCCCAACAACCTGTACAGTTTGTTCAGTTTTAACATTCTCCTCTTCAAAAATAGGAGACCGATCCAAATTCATTACATCACCAGGATGTCTTTCTGGATTCACTTGAACTCCAGCTCTCATCAGACGCCTGTTTGATCTAGGTCGTCTGGAAGGCTCAACATTTGGTTGTTGACCTTCAGGAGCCACTTGTCTGATGGGTTGTACAGCTTCTATGATCTGTACATCTTGGTCACCAGAGGGTCCTTCACCAACTTGACCTCTACCTGGAGCCACTTCTACTTCTTTTCTTTGAAAAGAGAGCTTGGACTGAGGAATATCTACCTCATTCAGTGGAGATCTTAGGTTGGTCAGATCCCTCATATACTCACTCATAGAAAAGTGAGTAGTTTCAAAATTGTACTGGTCTCCAAGAGCTCTTTTAAACATCAGTGAAAGAAAACGGATATATGGAACAAAGGCTTTTCTACCTTTCACTCTAAGACGCTCTACCAGATCATCAAATAGGATCTGAGCAAAATCCACTCTGAGTCCAAACCAGAGGCAGTAGGCAATCTGGAGATGAGTTTGATTTATCTGGTCTAACCCTCCAGAACTGCCTCCCAGACATTCAACAATGTGCGTGAAGAAGAATCTCCATGAGTCTGTCAGTTTGCTCATGTAGACTGTTCCCTTCCTGGATAGCTGGCCATACTCATCCATAATATCTGTGTGCCCCATCAGTCTGCACACTTCCCTTGTATTGATACCAGAGGGAAGTTCGATGGGCAACTCATTCTATTCAAAATAATTCAACTGTAGAACAGACCTGAGTAAACTAACAGAGAAACCCAAGGATCTGGTACCTTGCTTCAGAGAATAAGTAATTGATGAAGTTGTATCATCATATTGTGCAGTGTACCAGAATTCACAAAGGTAATCGTGGTACATCCTCCCTGGATTTAATGTCAAAGCACCATATAAAGGACATGAGAGAAAAAATGTATTTAATCTCCCAATAACAGATTGGGCATCATGAACACAGGAAAGTGAAAGTCTGGCCATCCAGTTATTCATGTTTATCCTTATGGCCTTTGCCTCTAATGTGATATGAGGTGCCCTTTCAACATTTTTAGTCGGAGCATATTCAGCGGCGAGCAGATTTTTAAGCGATTTGGATTATCTTGGTGCCATTTGAATATGAATAGATGAAGATGAAATTGAATATTTAGGGTTTTGATGAAGAATTGAATGGAAATGGAGTAAATATGAGAGATGATTATGATTGGAAATTGAATGAAGAAATAAATGAAGGAATTTGAAAGATTTGGGAGTAAATATGTTCGAAGTAAATGCAAATGAAATTGAAAGTGGGTATATATAGGAGAGAGAATGTGGAACTCAAATGGTTTAATTTGAAATTATCAAATAAAATTTTGATTTGGTTCTGAGATCCGCATTAATTATATCACATCACACATAAATGTGTGACGGTTTACAGCCCACAAACAGTAACAAGTTGCACTTTTTGTTTTCCCAAGGTAAAAATACCATCATTTCTTTGAAAAAATTTACATGCCACGTAGGATTATAAGATAAATATCTTTAAAAAAACTTTGCTTACGTGGCACGCACAATGACCAAGTATTTAAAAAATAATATGACTCATTTCAGTGCATCTGGAGGTTGACTGGACACTCCAGTAAAGTACCAGTGAAAACCATTTGAAAGAGACTGGTGACTTCAAACATCCACGTCAACTAATACAGACAAATGAGAGGGACACATTTACAAGGAGACAAAAGTCACCTCAAACACGCACTTCAACCTGTCCAATTACCAGTGAGAGGGACACATTTACAAGGAGACAAAAGTCACCTCAAACACGCACTTCAACCTGTCCAATTACCAGTGAGAGGGACACATTTACAAGGAGACAAAAGTCACCTCAAACACGCACTTCAACCTGTCCAATTACCAGTGAGAGGGACACATTTACAAGGAGACAAAAGTCACCTCAAACACGCACTTCAACCTGTCCAATTACCAGTGAGAGGGACACATTTACAAGGAGACAAAAGTCACCTCAAACACGCACTTCAACCTGTCCAATTACCAGTGAGAGGGACACATTTACAAGGAGACAAAAGTCACCTCAAACACGCACTTCAACCTGTCCAATTACCAGTGAGAGGGACACATTTACAAGGAGACAAAAGTCACCTCAAACACGCACTTCAACCTGTCCAATTACCAGTGAGAGGGACACATTTACAAGGAGACAAAAGTCACCTCAAACACGCACTTCAACCTGTCCAATTACCAGTGAGAGGGACACATTTACAAGGAGACAAAAGTCACCTCAAACACGCACTTCAACCTGTCCAATTACCAGTGAGAGGGACACATTTACAAGGAGACAAAAGTCACCTCAAACACGCACTTCAACCTGTCCAATTACCAGTGAGAGGGACACATTTACAAAGTACCAGTAATATTTTCTGAAGAATTTGTCCAGTGAGAAAATAAATTAATAAATTTCCCCTGAACTTAAAACATTTTTAAGAGCAAAAATATCTTTCAAGTCTTTCCCCCTGGAATGTTGATCCAGAAATCTATTAATGCAAAGATAGTACACAACGTCGTTCAATATCTGAGCAGTCATAAATTTATAAATCTTTAAATCAAAGATCCTCAGTAGTACACAATGGCGTTCAATACCAAGGTTCCAGATTTAAGGGTTTAACATTCCCAACTCACCAACAAGATATTCAAAAGTTTTGACATCCAGAGGTTTAGTAAAAATGTCAGCGAGTTGTTTGTCAGTGGGAATAAAATGGAGTTCAATGTTGTTTTTCATAATATGATCACGGATAAAATGATACCTGAGATCAATGTGCTTCATTTTGGAGTGCATGACTGGATTGTTCGAGATAGCAATGGCACTGGTATTATCACAAAAGATCGGGGTCTTTGAGTAGTTAATACCATAATCAAGCACAACAACTGGCTGCAGACACGTATTCAGCTTCAGCAGTGGACAATGAAACTGAAGTTTGCTTCTTATTGGTCCAGCTGACCAGTTTGCCACCAAGGAAATGACATCCACCAGTAGTGGATTTCCTGTCTATCTTACAACCTGCATGATCTGAATCTGAATAACCTATTAGATCCATGCCTGAGCCTTTGGGATACCAAAGACCCAAACTGGGGACACCCTTAAGGTACTTCAGTATGCGCTTTACAGCAAGCATATGAGATTCCTTTGGATTAGACTGATATGTCGCACATAAACATGTTGAAAACATAATATCTGGTCTACTGGCGGTTAAATACATCAGTGAACCAACCATGCCTCTATAGACAGTGGTGTTCATTGGTTTACCATCTGGATCGGAGTCCAGTGTCAGTGGTGCAGAAATTGGAGTTGGTTTAGATGGTGAAGAGTTCATATCATATTTCTTTAAAAGATCTCTAACATATTTTTCCTGATTAATAAAAATGCCATTTTTGTTTTGTTTAATCTGGAGTCCAAGAAAATACGTTAATTCACCCATCAAACTCATTTCATATTCAGTTGACATTATTTTCGAAAATTTTTTGCACATGTTTTCATCAGTAGACCCAAAAATAATATCATCAACATAAATTTGTACCATTAACAGATTACCTTTTTCATGAAGAATAAATAAGGTATTGTCAATTGCACCTCTTTTGAAACCATTTTTAAATAAATGTTTAGCCAGAGTGTCATACCAGGCACGTGGGGCTTGTCTGAGGCCATAAAGCGCTTTGTCCAGACGATATACCCAATGTGGATGCTTTTCATCAACGAAACCTGGTGGTTGTCTGACATAAACTTCTTCTTCAAGCTTTCCATTCAAGAAAGCACTCTTTACATCCATCTGGTAGACCTTGAACTGATGATAAGCAGCGAATGCTAAGAATATTCTGAACGCTTCAAGTCTAGCCACTGGAGCAAATGATTCATCAAAATCGACATCTGACTGGCAGTAGCCTTATGCTTCCAGTCTGGCCTTGTTTCTGATTACGTGGCCATCTTCATCTACCTTGTTCCTGAAGACCCATCTTGTTCCAATTGGTTCTTTCTTTCCAACTGAGAAAGGAACCAGGTACCAAACCTTGTTCCTTTCAAACTGGTGAAGCTCTTCTTGCATAGCAGTCACCCAGCTTGGATCTTCCATAGCCTCGTCAATCTTCTTTGGTTCCATCAATGATAGAAAACTACCATATAAGCATTGATTACTGGAGGCTCTTCTGGTCTGAACTCCTCTACTGGAGTCACCTATGATCTGATCAATAGGATGAGCTTTTGTCCATCTTGAGTACTGACCAGGATTGTTACTGACAACAATATCAGTGCAAGAATTCAGTTGAGTCTCCTCTGGAGTTGCTTCAGGAGGAGGATCTTGCCAGACTACTTCAGCATCTTCATCTGAGTCATTTAAATCACGATTTGCATCATGAAATTCTTCATTTGAAGGCATTTCTTGAAGTACTGGTTCAGTTTGGAATTCTTCATAAGAAGACATTTATGGTATATTCTCAACTGACACTGATACTAGGGGAGTAGTACAAACATCTGATCCAATATTAAATTCAGAGGGTAGTTTGAAAATAATAGAAGGATAGAATGGAGTACCACTGGAGCGTTTCTTTTTCTGAACAGGTTCCAGATCAGGATGACTGGAAACTGTGTCTTCTGAATCTTCTTTATTGTAGTTGATAGGATCAGATTCACAAAAGACAATTGGAGTTACCGGGGGAGTGTCAAGGGCTGACTTCTTGTTGATTGCAGCATTTGATTCATCAAATGTGACATGAATTGACTCATGGACCTTCTCCAATCTCTTGTTGTAGACTCTGAAGGCCTTGTAAATGGCTGAATAGCCTAAGAAATACCCTTCATCAGCTTTGGCATCAAATTTGCCTAACTTACTGGAGTCGTTCAGGATGTAAACTGGACATCCAAAAACGTGAAAATAGCCAATATTTGGTTTTCTATTTCTTAAGACTTCATAGGCTGTCTTTTTGTGTCGCTTCACATACACTGACCGGTTCTGGGTGTGGCAAGCAGTAGCAATTGCTTCAGCCCAGAAACTGGTAGACAGACCAGATTCAGCAAGCATACTCCTGGCAGCTTCAATCAGCGTTCGATTCTTCCTTTCCACAACTCCATTCTGTTCTGGAGAGCGGGCTAATGAGAAATTCTGGGAGATGCCAGTGTCAATACAGAATGACTCCAGAGTTGCATTCTGGATTTCTATTCCATTGTCACTTCTTAACTGACACACCTTTCGACTGTACTTGAGCTCAATTTGCTTGATAAGACTGATGATTTCAGCAGCAGCTTCAGTTTTGGACCTAAGAAAGATAACCCAACAATATATGGAAAATTCATCTACTATAACCAGGGTGTATCTTTTACCAGCACGAGTCTGAACATTCACTGGACTAAAGAGGTCCATATGAAGCATATGAAGAGGTTTAGATATGCTAAAATTCTGTCTGGTCTTGAAACTGGTACGTTTCTGCTTACCCATCTCACATCCTGGACATGGCCTTTCCTTTTTGAAGGAAACTGAAGGTATCCCATCTGCAAGTTGTTTTCTGGAAAACTTATTAATATTCTTGAAATTTAAATGGGATAAACTTTTGTGCCATAATCAGTTTGTGTCTTCATCAGCTTGAGTATAGAAACACTGCTCTGAAGGAGAGCTTTCCATATCCATCACGTACACATTCCCTTTTCTGGGAGCAATCAACACTACCTTCCCGTCCTTGTTGAATACGATACCCTGAGCAATATTGAATAAAACTTGATAGCCATCATCACACACTTGGCTTACATTGATCAGGTTATATTTCAAACCATTCACAAATGCAACCATCATTTCCAAAAGTAATGGAGGGTCCATCAGAAATGGTGAACTCCTCCAGCAGGGTCTTACATCCGGTCATCATCCTGCCAGCAGCACTGTCAAGATACCAGATATATTTCTTTCGATCGCCCTGCACATCCACCAGATATTATCAGTTAGATTTGGGAACCCATCAACTGATGGGTTCACTGGACCCTCCCTTATAGGTCCCTGGGGCAATCTGGTTTAGTTCCTTTTATTCAACAGTGGTCTTAGTTGAAAAGACCACTGGGGTTGATAGTTTTGAAACCTTTTTCTTTTTCTCAACTGTAGAAATAGATTTAAATTTCTTTGCAAAAGGTTTTGTATTTTGTCTAGGGCCAGATGAAATACCCTCAATAAAGTTTAATCTTGCATTAAAACTTTGAAATTGACGAGTCAATATTTGAATCTGGCTCTCTAACCTAGACAAAACATTTTCATCAGATGATACCTTAGCCTTTCCAGTTCTAGGCTTAGGTAGGGGATTGGTCTGAGGCAAAGGTTTATTCCGATAAACCTCTTTAACTGGAGCAGTCATCTGAAATGCTCCAGTCTTAACCTCTGGGGATTGAACTGGGAAAATATTGGCCTTGGGAGTTACAGGCTCATCATAAACAGTGGTGGGCCTGAACTCCTCTGGTAATCGATCGATTACTGGTATTAATGATGCTACATGAGTATTTCCATCTAAATATGCACGTTTTTGAGCAGGAAATTGATTTACTCCAGCATCATATGGCTTTCTGGTTTCTATCCATGATTTAATCACCAGTTTTTCTTTCTCTAAAATGTCTTCAAGATCTTGTTTTTCTTGAATCAATTGTTCAGTTACCAGAACCTGGGCTTGAAATGCCAGTTCAATGTCTTGAAGTTCTTTCAATTTTGATTTTAAAACAGTTATTTCAGAAAAATTTGTTTCTAGACCATTTACACAATCAGATCTAACAGTTTCTACAAATATCAAATCAGAATTAAGAGCTTCAGCAATGTCCAGTTTTAATTCTTGGTCAGTTGCAGTATCATAATCACTAACCTTTTTAATAACAATGTCCACCCATCGTCCAGATGTGACATCCTCCTTCACCAGGTGCTCTTCGTCTGCCAGAGCCATGTAGCAGCAATCTCTTTCTTCTTCTTCATCAGCAGATGAATCATCAGAAGGAACCCACTTCTCTTCAGTTGTTGCGATCATGCACTTATTATTGTTTTCCAATTGTTGTGCCACGAGAGCAATCTGGGCCTTAAGCTTTTTATATTTCAATTTATAGCTATCATCAGGCTTATTATTTGAAGAAAATGGACCAGGCTTGGATACAAACTGGCTGAACCTGCAATCTTTCATGAAATAACCCTTTTTGCCACACTTAAAGCATGTCAAATTGGTCTTATCAGTTGAAGAACTGGATGCAAATTGTCCAGATGGCCTATTTGATCTTGCTTTGAAACGGTTAAACGTTTTAGCAATCATTGCAACAAGGTCATCATCATCAGTTTCATCACAACAGTCTGGAGAGATTTGACTGGACTCTCCAGAATCCATGAGTTCAGACACCATCTTCTTCATAGAAAATACATTCTCAGAAGATATCAGTGCTGTACTTTGTGGTTCAGTATGACTAACCACAATAGGACTACTGGAGGCATGGTTATAAGCATCTTGTTTTGCCACCACTCTCTGAGCTTGATTTTCTTCAGTTTACCTGAAAGCTCCATAAAGAGTTGAGAGAGTGTGTGTGTGCAGAGTTTTACCTTGTCGTAAGACCAGGATCATGTGAGACCATTTGGTGAGCAGAATATCACAAAATTTCTCCAGAAGTATATCCTTGTCCTTCTCAACCCCAAGACCTCTCAACTGGTTTATGATACTCATAAATCTGGTGTAAGTACCAGTGAGAGACTCATTAGGCTGAGCGAAAAATAACTCATACCTCTTGTTTAAGGAGACCTTTCTGGTGACAATGGTGTCATCTCCTCCTTCATGCTGGTTTAGAAGTTCATCCCACATGGGTTTAGCACTAGGAAAAAGAACTAGTGTGGGAATTAGGGTTTCTGGAACGACCCCGAGGATCATGTTTTTGAGAAGGGTGTCTAGATTCACCAATCTCCTCTCCTCTTCAGACCAATGTTCCTCTCTCTTTTCCCTTCCTCTTCTAGATCCAGAAGGATCAAGAAGGGGATTGAGAGGTGATGTGGGGACATAAGGTCCTTCATTTAAGATTTTCATCATATTCCTCTCAATACCAGTGATATGCAATATCATCCTAGCCTTCCACGTACCAAACTCATCACTGTTCCCACTGAATTTAGGAACAGGATTATTTGAATAGTGCACATGCACGTGTGGAGAAGCAGGAGTAGGAGGAGGTGGATTAGTGTTATTAACAATAGGTGGTTCATTATTTTGATCATTAACATTAACATTAGGATCGGGACCAAAATTAAAACTTCCTTGTGTATTTTCAGGGGTGGCCATCAAAGAAGCAGATCTAGGCAATGTTTAGCCATCTACTCTGATACCAAATGTTAGTCCCTAAATTCGATGGTTAACCCCGAAAGTGTAAAATACAACAAGTCTAATAATCACTAGAATGGACTATTATTACTTAAATATAAATAAAGTAATACACGACTTAAAGCAATAAACAAGTAAAGTGGAACATTATGTATTTTTCAAGGTGTATTTTATTTATGATGTTAAATAAAATACAAGGTTGTGCGGAATCAAGATAATACAAATAAGTATGTATCCTAACAACCTATGAATTACAAATGATCTATATTTGTCAAATAACTCATTTGGATCGAGATACTTAAAGTTGTGAAGTATCCCTGTTTAAGATCGAGAGTATTTAGACAAATTCACTCTAATGCTAAATGTATGCTTAAAAGTAATTTTCTCAAGGAAATGACTTTGTATTTATAGGCAACAAAATTCACCAGTGAATTTTGTGCCGTACAAATATGGTTGCATGTATTTAATGAACCGACAAGAATATTAAATGCATTGGTTAATGGTACAAGGATAAAGTCACATCAATATAACTTTATTCTTTTAACCAACCACCTTTACACACGTATAAACTTTGGTAAAGAACAAGTGGAATGTCCTTTGGAAAGTGTGTAAAGACAAAAGTCAATTACTCGATATCAGTGTTCAGATTTGTAAGGTCTAGAACACTGACAATCCTCCAGTGTACAGATCTGGTAAGACTTCCAGTGGACTCCGCCATTTGCCAGTCTTCTTTTTTCTGACTTCAGTCTTTGACTTCACTGAGAACGGCTTCAGTAGAGTAGATCTGGACTAGGGTGAAGTCCAGTGAGCTAATCTGGAGAATACTCCAGATTTCCTATACAAGTATTTGCTCACTGGTCTTCCATTATATCTGGACAAATCTTCAGAGAGACTCCAGATTTCAAGTCTGAAGTAGGTCCAGTAGAACACGTTTCTGGACAGATCTTCAGTAAGGCTCCAGTAGTCGAGTCTGGAGCGAGTCCAGTAAATCTGGACCTAACAAAATGATTCATCAAAATTGACATCTGACTGGCAGTACCCTTGTGCTACCAGTCTGGCCTTGTTTCTTATTACGTGGCCATCTTCATCTACCTTGTTCCTGAAGACCCATCTGGTTCCAATTGGTTCTTTCTTTCCAACTGGGAATGGAACCAGGTACCAAACCTTGTTCCTTTCAAACTGGTGAAGCTCTTCTAGCATAGCAGTCACCCATCTTGGATCTTCCATAGCCTCGTCAATCTTCTTTGGTTCAATCAGTGATAAGAAACTGACATATAAGCATTGATTACTGGAGGCTCTTCTGGTCTGAACTCCTCTACTGGAGTTACATATGATCTGATCGATAGGATGAGCTTTTGTCCATCTGGAGTACTGACCAGGATTGTTACTGACAACAATATCAGTGCAAGAATTCAGTTGAGTTTCCTCTGGTGTTGCTTCAGGAGGAGGATCTTGCCAGACTACTTCAACATCTTCATCTGAGTCATTTAAATCACGATTTGCATCATGAAATTCTTCATTTGAAGGCATTTCTTGAAGTACTAGTTCAGTTTCAACTGGGACTGATACTGGGGGAGTAGTACGAACATCTGATCCAATAATAATTTCAGAGGGTAGCTTGAAAATAATTAAAGGATAGAATGGAGTACCACTGGAGGGTTTCTTAGTCTGAACAGATTCCAGATCAGGATGACTGGAAACTTCATCTTCTGAATCTTTATTGTAGTTGATAGGATCAGATTCACTGAAGACAATTGGAGTTACTGGGGGAGTATCAAGGGTTTTGCTTTTTATTGATTGCAGCATTTGATTCATCAAATGTAACATAAATTGACTCATGGACCTTCTCCAGTCTCTTGTTATAGACTCTGAAGGCCTTGCGAATGGCTGAATAACCTAAGAAATATCCTTCATCAGCTTTGGCATCAAATTTGCCTAACTGACTGGAGTCGTTCAGGATGTACACTGGACATCCAAAAATGTGAAAATAACCAATATTTGGTTTTCTATTTCTTAATACTTCATAGGCTTTCTTCTTGTGTCGCTTCACATACACTGATCGATTTTGGGTGTGGCAAGCAGTTGCAATTGCTTCAGCCTAGAAACTGGTAGGAAGACCAGATTCAGCAAGCATACTCCTGGCAGCTTCTATCAGCGTTCGATTCTTCCTTTCCACCACTCCATTCTGTTCTGGAGAGCGGGCTGATGAGAAATCTGGGAGATGCCAGTGTCAGTACAGAATGACTCCAGAGTTGCATTCTGGAATTCTGTTCCATTGTCACTTCTTAACTGACACACCTTTCGCTTGTACTTGAGCGTAATTTACTTGATAAGACTAATGATTTTAGCAGCAGCTTCACTCTTACACCTGAGAAAGATCACCCAACAATATCTGGAGAATTCATCTATGATCATCAGGGTGTATCTTTTACCAGTACGAGTCTGAACATTCACTGGACCGAAAAGGTCCATATGAAGCATATGAAGTGGTTCAGATATGCTGAAATTTTGTCTGGTCTTGAAACTGGTACGTTTCTGCTTACCCATCTCACATCCTGGACATGGCCTTTCCTTTTTGAAGGAAACTGAAGGTATCCCATCTGCCAGTTGTTTTCTAGACAACTTTTTAATATTTTTGAAATTTAAATGGGATAACCTTTTGTGCCATAACCAGTTTGTGTCTTCATCAGCTTGAGTATAGAAACACTGCTCTGAAGGAGAGCTTTCCATATCCATCACGTACACATTCCCTTTTCTGGGAGCAATCAATACTACCTTCCAGTCCTTGTTGAATACAAGGCCCTGAGCAATATTGAATAGAACTTGATAGCTATCATCACATAGTTGACTTACACTGATCAGGTTATATTTCAAACCATTCACAAATGCAACACGTCTGAATTTGACTTGTCCATTGCTCAGAACACCATACCCCTCAGTTTTTCCACAACCATCATTTCCAAAAGTAATGGAGGGTCCATCAGAAATTATGAACTCCTCCAGCAGGGTCTTACATCCGGTCATTGTCCTGCCAGCTGCACTGTCAAGATACCAGATATATTTCTTTCGATCGCCCTGCACATCCACTAGATATATCAGTTAGATTTGGGAACCCATCGACTGATGGGTTCACTGGACCCTCCCTTATAGGTCCGTGGAGGTATCTGGTTGAGTTCACTTTCTTCAACAGTAGTCTTAGTTGAAAAGACCACTGGGGTTGATAGTTTTGAAACCTTTTTCTTTTTCTCAACTGGAGAAATATATTTATCTTTCTTGGAAAAAGGTTTGGTATTTTGTCTAGGGCCAGATGAAGTACCCTCAATAAAGTTTAATCTTGCATTAAAACTTTGAAATTGACGAGTCAGTAATTGAAACTGGCTCTCTAATCTTGACAAAATATTTTCATCTGATGACACCTGAGCCTTTCCAGTTGACTGGACTCGAGGCTTAGGAAGGGAACTGGTCTTTTTCTTTTGAACCTGGGGTTCTCTAGAAGCAGACTGAGGCAAAGGTTTATTCTGATTAACCTTTTTAACTGGAGCAGTCATCTAGAATGCTCCAGTCTTAACCTCTGGGGATTGAACTGGGAAAATATTGGCCTTGGGAGTTACAGGCTCATCATAAATGGTAATGAGCCTGAATCCCTTTGGTAAACGATCAATTACTGGTATTAATGATGCAACATGAGTATTTCCATCTAAATAAGCACGTTTTTGAGTGAGAAATTGATTTACTCCAGCATTATATGGCTTTCTGGTTTCAAGCCATGATTTAATAACCAGTTTTTCTTTCTCTAAAATGACTTCAAGATCTTATTTTTCTTGAATCAATTGTTCAGTTACCAGAACCTGGGCTTGAAATGCCAGTTCAATATCTTGAAGTTCCTTTAATTTTGATTTTAAAACTGTAATTTCAGAAAAATCTGTTTCTAGACCATTTACACAGTCAGATCTAACAGTTTCAACAAATATTAAATCAGAATTAAGAGCTTCAGCAATGTCCAGTTTTAATTCTATTACCTTTTTAACTGGAGCAGTCATCTAGAATGCTCCAGTCTTAACCTCTGGGGATTGAACTGGGAAAATATTGGCCTTGGGAGTTACAGGCTCATCATAAATGGTAATGAGCCTGAATCCCTTTGGTAAACGATCAATTACTGGTATTAATGATGCAACATGAGTATTTCCATCTAAATAAGCACGTTTTTGAGTGAGAAATTGATTTACTCCAGCATTATATGGCTTTCTGGTTTCAAGCCATGATTTAATAACCAGTTTTTCTTTCTCTAAAATGACTTCAAGATCTTATTTTTCTTGAATCAATTGTTCAGTTACCAGAACCTGGGCTTGAAATGCCAGTTCAATATCTTGAAGTTCCTTTAATTTTGATTTTAAAACTGTAATTTCAGAAAAATCTGTTTCTAGACCATTTACACAGTCAGATCTAACAGTTTCAACAAATATTAAATCAGAATTAAGAGCTTCAGCAATGTCCAGTTTTAATTCTAATTGACCTTTTTAACTGGAGCAGTCATCTAGAATGCTCCAGTCTTAACCTCTGGGGATTGAACTGGGAAAATATTGGCCTTGGGAGTTACAGGCTCATCATAAATGGTAATGAGCCTGAATCCCTTTGGTAAACGATCAATTACTGGTATTAATGATGCAACATGAGTATTTCCATCTAAATAAGCACGTTTTTGAGTGAGAAATTGATTTACTCCAGCATTATATGGCTTTCTGGTTTCAAGCCATGATTTAATAACCAGTTTTTCTTTCTCTAAAATGACTTCAAGATCTTATTTTTCTTGAATCAATTGTTCAGTTACCAGAACCTGGGCTTGAAATGCCAGTTCAATATCTTGAAGTTCCTTTAATTTTGATTTTAAAACTGTAATTTCAGAAAAATCTGTTTCTAGACCATTTACACAGTCAGATCTAACAGTTTCAACAAATATTAAATCAGAATTAAGAGCTTCAGCAATGTCCAGTTTTAATTCCATTAACCTTTTTAACTGGAGCAGTCATCTAGAATGCTCCAGTCTTAACCTCTGGGGATTGAACTGGGAAAATATTGGCCTTGGGAGTTACAGGCTCATCATAAATGGTAATGAGCCTGAATCCCTTTGGTAAACGATCAATTACTGGTATTAATGATGCAACATGAGTATTTCCATCTAAATAAGCACGTTTTTGAGTGAGAAATTGATTTACTCCAGCATTATATGGCTTTCTGGTTTCAAGCCATGATTTAATAACCAGTTTTTCTTTCTCTAAAATGACTTCAAGATCTTATTTTTCTTGAATCAATTGTTCAGTTACCAGAACCTGGGCTTGAAATGCCAGTTCAATATCTTGAAGTTCCTTTAATTTTGATTTTAAAACTGTAATTTCAGAAAAATCTGTTTCTAGACCATTTACACAGTCAGATCTAACAGTTTCAACAAATATTAAATCAGAATTAAGAGCTTCAGCAATGTCCAGTTTTAATTCTGATTAACCTTTTTAACTGGAGCAGTCATCTAGAATGCTCCAGTCTTAACCTCTGGGGATTGAACTGGGAAAATATTGGCCTTGGGAGTTACAGGCTCATCATAAATGGTAATGAGCCTGAATCCCTTTGGTAAACGATCAATTACTGGTATTAATGATGCAACATGAGTATTTCCATCTAAATAAGCACGTTTTTGAGTGAGAAATTGATTTACTCCAGCATTATATGGCTTTCTGGTTTCAAGCCATGATTTAATAACCAGTTTTTCTTTCTCTAAAATGACTTCAAGATCTTATTTTTCTTGAATCAATTGTTCAGTTACCAGAACCTGGGCTTGAAATGCCAGTTCAATATCTTGAAGTTCCTTTAATTTTGATTTTAAAACTGTAATTTCAGAAAAATCTGTTTCTAGACCATTTACACAGTCAGATCTAACAGTTTCAACAAATATTAAATCAGAATTAAGAGCTTCAGCAATGTCCAGTTTTAATTCTTGGTCAGTTTCAGTATCATACACGACTTAAAGTAAAGGTGGAACACAATGTAATATTTTCAAGTGTATTTTATTTATGATGTTAAATAAAATACAAGGTTGTGCGGAATCAAGATATTACAAATATGTAAGTATCCTAACAACCTATGAATTACAAATGATCTATATTTGCCAAATAATTCTTTAGATCGAGATACTTAAAGTTGTGAAGTATCCCTGTTACGATCGAGAGTATTTAGACAAATTCACCTTTAATTGCTAAAAGTAATTTTAACAAGGAAATGACTTTGTATTTATAGGCAAACAAATTCACCAGTGAATTTGTGCCGTACAAATATGGTTGCATGCATTTAATGAACCGACAAGGTTATTAAATGCATTGGTTAAAGTACAAGGATAAAGTCACATCAATATGACTTTATTCTTTTAACCAACCACCTTTACACACGTATGTACTTTTGGTAAAGACAAGTGGAATGTCCTTTGAAAAGTGTGTAAAGGCAAAAAGTCAATACCTCGTAATCAGTGTTCAGACTTGTAAGGTCTAGAACACTGACAAACCTCCAGTCGTAGATCTGGTAAGACTTCCAGTGGACTCCGCCATTTGTCAGTCTTCTTATTCTAACTTCAGTCTTTGACTTCAGTGAGAATGTCTTCAGTAGAATAGATCTGGACTGGGGTGAAGTCCAGTGAGCTAATCTGGAGGATTCCAGATTTCCTATACAAGTATTTTGCTCACTGGTCTTCCATTATTTCTGAACAAATCTTCAGTGTCGCTCCAGTCAGCAAGTCTGGAGTGGGTCCAGTAAATATCATTTCTGGACAAGTCTTCAGAGACTTTCCAGTCTTCAAGTCTGGAGCGAGTCCGGTAAATCTGGACCTAACACATATCATATGCTTTTGGTCTTGGAAGGCCAGTGATATCAATCTTGTATTTCACAATTACAGCCAACTTCTTTTCAATGGCTTCCAAGACAGTCTCTTTGTGGATTCCAGATATACCAGTTATGATATTATGTAACTCCACCCACTCAGTGTATCCTAGTTCAAACAGTTTGTCAAGATCATGGGTTTCCCAGCTTGTTTCATATCCTTTTCTAGTAAACCTGATGCTGGGAATGTTCTTTCCTTTTCTTCTTTTGAGTAGGACTTGGATGATTGGCTCTGGATACCTTCTATAATTAATATTTTCAGTCACCTTTCTTTTCTCCAGAGCCTCCCACCAATCAAGGGCTTTAACACTTTTCTCCACATCTTTCACTTTCTGTGATGGTTTAGTGTGAACCATCACTTTCTTGCTTTTGCCTTTGCCCGCATCTTTCTTCTTGGATCTAATAACTGCAAGGTCTTCTTCAACTTCCTTATTCAATGTCTCTTGAAGAACCTTGGCAACTTCAGGATCAGATTCAACAGCAGCCATCCTCTCTCTCTGTAATCTGTCCTCCTTAATCATTTTGTATGCCACCTCAACTGTTACCCCAAGCTGTGGAGCTTTTTCAATTGCAAGCTCCCAATCTTTTTCTTTGTCAGTTAAGATCTTCACACCACTTGACCCACCTTCTGTTGGCCTTTTCTTGAGCATGAACTAGGACAGAGTGGATGTGTCTTCACTTGAAGAAGATTCAGCAACTTGTTCTTTGGGAGCTGGGTTAGCTTGCGATGACACAGCTTGTACAGGAACATCTTAGGAGGACTTCCTTTTTTTCCCCAGCTTTCTTAACTTTTTCAACTCCAACATCCTTCCTTATATCTCCCATTTCAACATCAACAGTCTCCCCCTTAGTTGTATCACTCTCCTTTTCAGCCTCTTCATTCATTTTTCCAACATTTTCACCACCAGACTGTAACACCCATCATTTAAAAACACGGATTTCCAAAAACTTTTCACCTAATGGTGTTAAAGAATGCGGAATAACGTTTTAAAAGTCTAAACCATTACATCTCATATCATTGCTTAGCATTTCATAGCATATCATTACATCTCATATCTTTGCATAACATTTCATAGCATATCATTACATCTCATATCATTTCATAACATTTCATAGCATATCATTACATCTCATATCTTTGCATAACATTTCATAGCATATCATTACATCTCATATCATTTCATAACATTTCATAGCATATCATTACATCTCATATCTTTGCATAACATTTCATAGCATATCATTACATCTCATATCATTTCATAACATTTCATAGCATATCATTACATCTCATATCTTTGCATAACATTTCATAGCATATCATTACATCTCATATCATTTCATAACATTTCATAGCATATCATTACATCTCATATCTTTGCATAACATTTCATAGCATATCATTACATCTCATATCATTTCATAACATTTCATAGCATATCATTACATCTCATATCTTTGCATAACATTTCATAGCATATCATTACATCTCATATCATTTCATAACATTTCATAGCATATCATTACATCTCATATCTTTGCATAACATTTCATAGCATATCATTACATCTCATATCATTTCATAACATTTCATAGCATATCATTACATCTCATATCTTTGCATAACATTTCATAGCATATCATTACATCTCATATCATTTCATAACATTTCATAGCATATCATTACATCTCATATCTTTGCATAACATTTCATAGCATATCATTACATCTCATATCATTTCATAACATTTCATAGCATATCATTACATCTCATATCTTTGCATAACATTTCATAGCATATCATTACATCTCATATCATTTCATAACATTTCATAGCATATCATTACATCTCATATCTTTGCATAACATTTCATAGCATATCATTACATCTCATATCATTTCATAACATTTCATAGCATATCATTACATCTCATATCTTTGCATAACATTTCATAGCATATCATTACATCTCATATCATTTCATAACATTTCATAGCATATCATTACATCTCATATCTTTGCATAACATTTCATAGCATATCATTACATCTCATATCATTTCATAACATTTCATAGCATATCATTACATCTCATATCTTTGCATAACATTTCATAGCATATCATTACATCTCATATCATTTCATAACATTTCATAGCATATCATTACATCTCATATCTTTGCATAACATTTCATAGCATATCATTACATCTCATATCATTTCATAACATTTCATAGCATATCATTACATCTCATATCTTTGCATAACATTTCATAGCATATCATTACATCTCATATCATTTCATAACATTTCATAGCATATCATTACATCTCATATCTTTGCATAACATTTCATAGCATATCATTACATCTCATATCATTTCATAACATTTCATAGCATATCATTACATCTCATATCTTTGCATAACATTTCATAGCATATCATTACATCTCATATCATTTCATAACATTTCATAGCATATCATTACATCTCATATCTTTGCATAACATTTCATAGCATATCATTACATCTCATATCATTTCATAACATTTCATAGCATATCATTACATCTCATATCTTTGCATAACATTTCATAGCATATCATTACATCTCATATCATTTCATAACATTTCATAGCATATCATTACATCTCATATCTTTGCATAACATTTCATAGCATATCATTACATCTCATATCATTTCATAACATTTCATAGCATATCATTACATCTCATATCTTTGCATAACATTTCATAGCATATCATTACATCTCATATCATTTCATAACATTTCATAGCATATCATTACATCTCATATCTTTGCATAACATTTCATAGCATATCATTACATCTCATATCATTACATAACATTTCATAGCATATCATTACATCTCATATCTTTGCATAACATTTCATAGCATATCATTACATCTCATATCATTGCATAACATTTCATAGCATAGGGTCTGCATTTCAGGCCTCGATAGTCATGTACATAGCCTATATCACCTCCCGTGTAACCCCAAATACCAATAAGCAATCAAGATATCAATTGGGAAGTTATTATATGAAAACCATGTTTTTGTTGAACCCTCAGCATGTCAAAGTAGTGTATCTTACCTCAAAGAAGCGCACGACAAATGATAACTACGTTACCGTGCAAAGCAAGTATTCCTGATCTCCTATAATCATTAAGCGATCATTAGACAAGCTAATACCCACATCATTAAGGTCATAACTCAGACCTAAACACCTATAAACATGACCCATGACATTTCTTTATGCATTGGAGGTTTGAGTAATACAATAGGACTCATAGAATCCGACGAAACTCGACCTTCACTCACTAATTCTACCTTTCAGGAAACTTGACATCAAAATCATCTTTTAAAAGCTTTACCATTAGAAACTAGACTCTCTCACGATTCCAGGGATAGTTTATTTGTTAAAAACAGAGTTACGGTTCAAAAGTTATGGCCGTTTCAAAATCCAGTCTCTGTTGCGCCGCAATGACTTCATTGCGCCGCAACTTAACTCACTGACATCCCATTGCGCCGCAACTAAGTAGTTGCACCGCAACTGGGTACGAATCAGCACATCAACCATCATTAAACCTCCAAAACTTATCCAAACTCAACCCTGATACGTCCCACGGTGTATCAATATACCAAAGTATATTGAACACAGAACAGTTGTAGAGGGGGTGAATACAACTTTCCACAATCTTTACAAACTTTTAAACACAAAACGTTTTAAGATTCAGATAAAGAATATCAAGCAAGTTAGTAAAGTGCAGGAATCATTAAAACAGTAAAGCAGTAAAGAAATAAAACATTCTTGAACACAGATTGTTATTTTCAAATGTAATCCTTTATTAAGAAATAATCTATACAAAGAATTACAGGGTTGTTGCGGAATAAAGATAGCCTATAGATATCTAAACAACCCTATGAAGTGACAAACAACAATCAATTAGTTTCAAATCAAGAGAACCAGCCCAAGCTGATCTCGTACAGACTAAACTGTGTGTAAGAGCAGAGAAACGTGTGTGAAGAATGATTCTTAGGAAATGCCACACATATGCAATCCATGAATGAGGCTTTTATAGGCACAAGCGCTCATTCATTAGGTGTCCGTTGCAGCTACGTGTAATTCGTTCAGTGGTTGATGAAGGAATAATCAATCGTGCCTTTCATGGTACTTGTGGTCCCCCACGTACTGACGCACATTCTTTCATCTACCAATAGGAGTATGGACACGCATATGTAAACAACCACCAACCTGGATACTAGGAATATTCCTAGTCACATCATTTGTCCTTATCTTCAATCCAGGTTGTTATCTTCACTTGATTGTCAGACACAGATTGGGCCGTTTGTCAAGGCACCAATCTGCCTAAGTGTTTCCAAGCTGACTGCTAATCCCAAGCTGTCTTCCACTAATAACTTGGTCTTCTATCTTCAATCCTCCTCTTCGACTTGGACTGAATGCTAATACATTGTTGATGCAACTTGAATAACACTTGCTTCCATAAGATATTACAATTACAAGTATGAAGCGTGATCTGGGTCAGAGACAGATCGTAAGCTGTGTCAGCTTAGTCTGACCCAGATCAGATTACAAGAACCAAAAGATTACTAAGTGTTTATAGGTCAGATTTGTCATCATTAAATTTACAATTAACATTGGGACTCAACAATCTCCCCCTATTTGATGATGACAAAACCCAACTACACTTCTAACTATCAGCTTACAAAGAATCAAATGAAAATATGACTAACAACTTGTGACCCTTTGAATCTTTTGGGTTCTTTTCAATCTGATATGAGATATTTACCAAGAAGCTAAGTTTGTACAACTGCCTTTGTATATATATAGAGAATAAACCAAAAATATTACAATCTACATCACTATTCTCCAAGCATTTCAATTGCTTCTTGCTTAACCTCAAATGATGGAGCAACTTTCACATCTAGTTGCCCATATAACCCTTCATCTATAAGGAAATGCTCATACCCATTACCTTCTTCACTAAAGTTTCTGCAGAATCTGTATAAGGTAAATAGGTGCATAGATGGTACCTGTTTTAGTTCAGCAGTCCTTTGAAACACCAAATTCCCTCTAGCATCTACAAAGTACATTCCATGCTCAGGTTCAGTTATGAACTTCCCACATCTTGCATCTTTAACACCAGCAGGTAGAGACAGATTAAGATTATCAAGAATCTTGTCAATTGCACCAGAAGATAATTGTGCTAGCAACTCTGTAGGAGATAAGTTTTGGAGAAAAACTGAATGGTCACCTCCAGGAGCATCAATCCTTTCATACCTTCTTCTTTTCTTCTTCAATGGCTCAGCTGACTCATCTTCATAATCCATATCATATGCAATTGGTCTTGGAAGGCCAGAGATATCAATCTTGTACTTTACAACAGCAGCTAACTTCTTCTCAATGGCTTCCAAGACTGTCTCTTTGTGAACTCCAGACATACCAGTAATGATATCATGTAGTTCTACCCACTCTGTGTATCCTAGATCAAGCAGTTTGTCAAGATCATGGGTTTCCCAGTTGGTTTCATAACCTCTCCTTGTAATCCTTATGCTGGGAATGTTCTTTCCTTTTCGCCTCTTTAGTAGAACTTGGAGGATTGGTTCTGGATGCTTTCTATAATGGATATTTTCAGTGACTTGTCTTTTCTCCAAAGCATCAAACCAATTATGGGCTTTCACACTCTGCACCACATCTTTAACCTTCTGAGATGGTGTAGAATGAACCACCATTTTCTTCTTTCCTTTTCCTTTGCTCACAACTTTCTTTTTAGAACCAATGGCTGCAAGATCTTCTTCATCTTCTTTATTCAATTGTTCTTGAACAGCCTTGGCAATTTCAGAATCAGACTTAGTTGCAGCAATTCTTTCTCTTTCTAGTCTGTCCTCCTTAATCATCTTATATGCCACCTCAACTGATACCCCAAGCTGTGGAGCAGTTTCAGTTGCAGTCTCCCAATCCTTCTCTTTCTCAGTTAAGACCTTCACACCACTTGACCCAGCTTCAGTTGTTCTTTTCTTGATTATGAACTGGGACAGAGTGGCTGTGTCTTCACTAGATGAAGATTCATCAATTTGTACATTGGGAGCTGGGTCAGCTTGAGTTGGCACAGATTGTACAGGGTCAGCTTGGGAGAACTTTCTTTTCTTTTCAACCTTCTTTTCTTTTTCAACTACTTTTTCTTTTTCAACTACAACAGCCTTCCTTATATCTTTTTCAACACCAACATCCTTCCTTATATCTCCCATTACATTAACAGTCTCCCCCTTGGTTGTATCACTCTCCTTTCCAGTCTCTTCATTCAATTTTCCAACAGCACCAGACTCAGATTCTGGTCTTTTTATCTCTTCCACATCCTCCTTCTCACTTTCCACCCTAGAACCATACACAACCACTCTTCTATCTTTTTGAGCCTCCTCAGCTCTAGCCTTATCCTGTCTCACTTTCAACCTTTTAAGATAATCTTCAATATCTCTATCAACTTGAGCTTTTTGTCTTTCTATTTCAGCTTCACTCATAGCACTCCTCTTCTTAGCATTCTTCTCCCCCTTTTTGTCATCATCAGCAGGGGAAGAGCTCACTGGAGTTACAAGAAAACCTTGGAGTGTATTGTTGATCAAGTCAATTTTGATATTTGTGAGACCACAGGATCTTCTTAGCTCAACATAATCTTCATGGAGGAGTTTTATCTGTGATTTAACACCCTTAGAAGCTTCAATCAAATCATTCTTGAAGTCAGCTTGTGACTTGTTTGAAGATCGAAGTTCTATGGTGACTTCCCTTTTGAATTTGGTTGCAGCATTTTCAATCTGACCCAGAGTACTCTTGTTTCTTTCATTTTCTTCATTAACTGCCTTTGTAAGTTTGTCAAGAGACTCTGTTAGCTTGCTCTGGTTCTGCTGCATCACATCAACTGCTTTCTTAACATAATCTTCCAATGCAGTCTGATCAAGACACATCTTGTCCACCTTCTTAACCGTCAAATCCTGATCCTTTTGGATCTTTTCCAAGCATTCGGTCAGCTTTGAGCTTTCAACCTTAGAGGTTGAAATGAACTCAGTGAGCTGACCTACCACATCTGAAAATGAGATAGTGGCAGCTTGGGAAGAACTTGCAGTTGGCTTAAAAGCCACTGACTCTGGAAAGAGCAGCCTGCAATCCTTAATTTCAGGGTCATTGGGAATATTTAGAAGGGGGTGGAGGTTTAAGGAGTCTTGGAACATTTGCTCATGAGAGTGAGTCTCATGAGTGGATCTTTCAGAATTGATGATGAGTTGGTCAGCCTGAGAAAGATTGACATTTAGTACAGGCTGAGGGCCAGTGGGAATGTGTTGATCTAGATTTTGATCAACTCCTCCACTGGCATCTTCCATCAGAGCATCCCTTGAGGATGGATGGGCAAACTCATCATCGAATGAAGAATCACTTCCGGAGATAGTGATCATATTCTCATTGACATCGAGAGGACCATCAATGGTTCCCTTTGCTGCACAAGGGGCTGACATGACTGCCTTAAAGACAGCCAAGTAACCTGCAGAATCCCTCTGTCCAAGGACAGATGCAGACACAGACTCTGTAGGTGTAATGTTTTGTGTAGTTGATTGCCCTTCAACAGAGGTGTGTTGTTGCACCAAAGTATCCTCAGGGAGAATTGAGGCCTGTACCCCTCCTTGTGACATAGAAGGGGAATTGGCAGCCTGTGCAGACTCAGAGTGTAAGATTGAAGGAGTCTGATCAGCTTGGGGAGGAGAAGCAGTGTCACCAATGCGTTCGATACTTCCCACCTTTGGCTGACCATCCTCAGGAATGATGTGCATTGACTCTGACTCACTTTGGATCTGGGCTAGATCCTCTGTTACCCCTTTAATGATATCATCAACCTTTTGGGAGGCTGATGACGGTGAATTTGGTTTTGACACAGTATGACCTTGGGAGGAGGTCTTTCTTTCAATACCTTCACCCTGTTTGGAGGGTTGGGTAGCAATGGGTGTTCCCTTTAACTCGTCTACACTCTTTTGGGAGAGTGCAGATGGGCGTGGTGTTTTCGGCTTGTCAGCTTGGGTGGCAGGGACAGCTTTGGAACGTTCCTTAGCTTCCACTGCACCTTGGGGGATCTCAAGAGATGATGTTGCAATATCAACCCCAGAAGCTGACACAGATTTCTTTGAAGATCTTTTCTTTTTGGCCTTGAGAGGTACTAAGTCCTCAACAAGGGGTCTTTTAGAGTCGGATTTTGAGCGAATGGACGAAGGTGTGGCTAGGGAGGCTGATGTTTTGGCCAACCCTTCACCCTCTTTTGTAGGAGTAGAATTGTGAATAGATTCAGAAGAGTTTGAGGGTTCAGAAGCATGTGTACCTGGGTCCCCCTGATTAGCAGATTGAGTGTCAGACCCAGATCGCGTCGAAGTGGGGACAGCTTCCCTTAGTGCTTCTTGCTCCTCTTCTCTTTTCCTGCAAAAATCAAGGTAGATCTGCATTGCTCGGGTCAGACCCTGCACAGATACCTTTGGACTATTGAAGATGTTGTTATTGATAGATTTGCATTCAACAGTCTGACCAGTTGCCAGACTGAAATCATTGTCAAGAATGGCTTCAATGATAAGAGCAAGAATCCTACCATAAGGTATGGTAAGACTCTTCTTATGAACGCGATCAACAAGGTCCTTAAAGATTAAAGCAGCAAAATCTATTCTGGTCATGGTGACCATTGCATGAAAAATCTGCAATTCTAGGACATTAGGCTGATCAAAGCTGCCTGCCTTTACTTGTAAGGTTTTCGAAATTGTGCTCAATAAGTAGTTCCAAATGCCAGTTAAATGTTTCATTTTAACAACTGAAGCCAGTGGACTAGTATATCCAACTTCTTGCAAAACATTTTTGGCTTCAGTGTGAGACACAACATCATCATATTCATCATCAGGCATATATGACAGCTCAAAAGCAGACCTAAGCCTCTCATAAGAAATGTATACCTTTTTCTTACCGTTGAGGATTGAGCCATAGATTGCAGCATCTCCTTTCTTATTCGGTTTTACAACACAGCTCGCCCAAAATTCACATAAGAGATCTTGAAACACCCAGGCTGGCTTCTCAATCATCACTTTACCAAAAGGATGATGCCATAAGAACGCCACGATCTCATCGTATCCTTTTGCCCAAGAAGGAGGATAGATATTGGCATACACCAGACTACCAATCTTGATTTTACCAGTATCAAGATCAGCAGGAACCACTACTACCTTATCTCCAACCACATAAGGAGCAAGTTTGTTTGCGCTTATAGGAGCTGGGTATAGACTTTCAGATTCAGAACTGGATTGAGAATCATTAGATGATGATGCCATTTTGAAAACAAATTTTAGAAGAAATTAATTTTAATAAAACAGTAATCAGATTAGAGAGAAAAATTGATTTTAGGAAAATAAGAACAAGTGATTTGGGATTTAGGTTAAATTGATGTTTTATTCAAACCCAAAATATCTTATTTGAAAAAGTTGGAGAGAGAACGATTTTGATTGGACGATCAACAAGGTCCTTAAAGATTAAAGCAGCAAAATCTATTCTGGTCATGGTGACCATTGCATGAAAAATCTGCAATTCTAGGACATTAGGCTGATCAAAGCTGCCTGCCTTTACTTGTAAGGTTTTCAAAATTGTGCTCAATAAGTAGTTCCAAATGCCAGTTAAATGTTTCATTTTAACAACTGAAGCCAGTGGACCAGTATATCCAACTTCTTGCAAAACATTTTTGGCTTCAGTGTGAGACACAACATCATCATATTCATCATCAGGCATATATGACAGCTCAAAAGCAGACCTAAGCCTCTCATAAGAAATGTATACCTTTTTCTTACCGTTGAGGATTGAGCCATAGATTGCAGCATCTCCTTTCTTATTCGGTTTTACAACACAGCTCGCCCAAAATTCACATAAGAGATCTTGAAACACCCAGGCTGGCTTCTCAATCATCACTTTACCAAAAGGATGATGCCATAAGAACGCCACGATCTCATCGTATCCTTTTGCCCAAGAAGGAGGATAGATATTGGCATACACCAGACTACCAATCTTGATTTTACCAGTATCAAGATCAGCAGGAACCACTACTACCTTATCTCCAACCACATAAGGAGCAAGTTTGTTTGCGCTTATAGGAGCTGGGTATAGACTTTCAGATTCAGAACTGGATTGAGAATCATTAGATGATGATGCCATTTTGAAAACAAATTTTAGAAGAAATTAATTTTAATAAAACAGTAATCAGATTAGAGAGAAAAATTGATTTTAGGAAAATAAGAACAAGTGATTTGGGATTTAGGTTAAATTGATGTTTTATTCAAACCCAAAATATCTTATTTGAAAAAGTTGGAGAGAGAACGATTTTGATTGGACGATCAACAAGGTCCTTAAAGATTAAAGCAGCAAAATCTATTCTGGTCATGGTGACCATTGCATGAAAAATCTGCAATTCTAGGACATTAGGCTGATCAAAGCTGCCTGCCTTTACTTGTAAGGTTTTCAAAATTGTGCTCAATAAGTAGTTCCAAATGCCAGTTAAATGTTTCATTTTAACAACTGAAGCCAGTGGACCAGTATATCCAACTTCTTGCAAAACATTTTTGGCTTCAGTGTGAGACACAACATCATCATATTCATCATCAGGCATATATGACAGCTCAAAAGCAGACCTAAGCCTCTCATAAGAAATGTATACCTTTTTCTTACCGTTGAGGATTGAGCCATAGATTGCAGCATCTCCTTTCTTATTCGGTTTTACAACACAGCTCGCCCAAAATTCACATAAGAGATCTTGAAACACCCAGGCTGGCTTCTCAATCATCACTTTACCAAAAGGATGATGCCATAAGAACGCCACGATCTCATCGTATCCTTTTGCCCAAGAAGGAGGATAGATATTGGCATACACCAGACTACCAATCTTGATTTTACCAGTATCAAGATCAGCAGGAACCACTACTACCTTATCTCCAACCACATAAGGAGCAAGTTTGTTTGCGCTTATAGGAGCTGGGTATAGACTTTCAGATTCAGAACTGGATTGAGAATCATTAGATGATGATGCCATTTTGAAAACAAATTTTAGAAGAAATTAATTTTAATAAAACAGTAATCAGATTAGAGAGAAAAATTGATTTTAGGAAAATAAGAACAAGTGATTTGGGATTTAGGTTAAATTGATGTTTTATTCAAACCCAAAATATCTTATTTGAAAAAGTTGGAGAGAGAACGATTTTGATTGGACGATCAACCAGTAGTGGTGGTACTTTTTCAGTAACTGGTATGGACCACTACACGTGTCACGCTCCAAAAGGATCAACAAGTAAACTAAATAAAATAATGAAAGTAATAAAACGCACTGAGATATTTAATAACAAAAATAACCACGAAGCTGGGTCAGACTCAGCTTACCCTCAAAATTTTAGTAACACTCTAAGGGGTCAGATTTGCTATTACTTAGCTCACTACATTTTACAAATTAAGCATACCTAGCTTACTTATGAGGTAGTTGAACCTTGATTCATCCAATGGCTTTGTGAACAAGTCAGCAAGCTGATTGTCAGTTGGAATGAAATGGAGTTCAACATCTTCTTTCATCACATGATCCCTGATGAAATGATATCTTATATCAATGTGCTTGGTCCTTGAATGAAGTACAGGATTGTTTGAGATTGCTATGGCACTGGTACTGTCACAAAAGATTGGAGTTTTTGTTGCAGTGACACCATAGTCTTGAAGCTGATATTGCATCCAAAGAATTTGGGAGCAACAACTTCCTGCAGCAACATATTCAGCTTCTGCAGTGGAGATAGAAACTGAATGCTGCTTCTTGCTGGACCAGCTTACAAGTCTATTGCCAAGCAATTGACAAGCTCCTGAAGTACTTTTTCTGTCAATCTTACAGCCTGCAAAGTCAGAATCTGAATAGCCAATTAGATCAAATCCTGAGTCTTTGGGATACCAAAGACCCAGATTGGGACTACCTTTAAGGTATCTAAAGATTCTCTTTACAGCTTTAAGATGAGATTCCTTAGGACTAGCTTGATATCTTGCACAAAGACATGTAGCAAACATAATATCTGGTCTGCTAGCAGTCAAGTAAAGTAATGATCCTATCATACCCCTATAAGCTGTGATGTCAACAGATTTCCCATTTTTATCCTCATCCAGCTTATCACCAGTTCCCATAGGAGTTTTCATAGGTGAGCAATCAGTAAAACCAAATTTGTTTAAGAGATCTTTAACATACTTTCCTTGGTTTATGAAAATTCCATTTTTAGTCTGTTTAACTTGTAAACCCAGAAAATAGTTTAGTTCTCCCATCATACTCATTTCATACTTTTTAGACATTAATTCAGAAAACTTTTTGCAAAGTCTTTCACTGCTAGACCCAAATATTATATCATCTACATATATTTGTACAAGCAGAATATCACCATTATACTTTCTCACAAATAAAGTCTTGTCAACATTACCTCTTTTGAAGTTATTAGCCAATAAGAATTTAGACAAAGTATCATACCATGCCCTTGGAGCTTGCTTCAACCCATAAAGAGCCTTGTCAAGCTTGAACACATGGTCAGGAAACTTTGAATTTTCAAAACCTGGAGGCTGTTCAACATAGACTTCTTCTTCCAGCTTTCCATTAAGAAATGCACTCTTCACATCCATTTGATAAACCTTGAAACCCTTGTGAGCAGAGAAGGCCAAGAACATTCTGATTGCCTCTAATCTTGCCACTGGTGCAAAGGTCTCATCATAATCAATTCCATCCTCTTGTCTGTAACCAAGAGCTACCAACCTTGCTTTGTTTCTGGTCACAACTCCCCTTTCATCCATTTTGTTTCTGTAGACCCACTTGGTTCCAATCACAGTCTTGTGATGAGGTCTTGGAACAAGTTCCCAAACCTTATTTCTTTCAAACTGTGTTAGCTCATCTTGCATTGCATTAACCCAAGAGGGATCTTCCAGTGCTTCATCAACCTCAGTTGGTTCCATCTTGCTTACAAAATTGACAAACATGCAGAAGTTGCCTGTTGCCTTTCTTCTTGTTTTCACACCAGAGAGTGGATCACCAATGATTTGGTTGATTGGATGACTCTTTGTCCATCTTGTGACTGGGACAATGGACTGATTCAGATTAGATGGTTCAGCATGATCAGCTTGAGGAAGAGGCTGATCAGCTTGGACAGGAATGGAGGAGTCTGAACCAGTTGGAGAGTCATTTAATGGATTCTGAACAATAACTTCAGTAGGAGTAGGATTAGCTTGTGCATCTTCAAAGATTGGAACTTCTTCTTCTTCTTCAATGAGTTGCTCCCCCTGAGTTTGAGCATTATTAGTTCCAACTGGAGGATTAGTTGGAGGCTCATTCTCAGGTACAGCCAGTTCTTCAAAATTGAAGTCTTCATCTTCAGGAGGAGAGCAGTCTGGCTTAGAACAACCTTCATCAATGCTTACATTTACAGAGTTCTCAATTGTTTTAGTTCTCTTGTTGTACACTCTGTAGGCCTTCATCATTGTTGCATATCCAAGTAGGATACCTTCATCTGATTTCTCATCAAACTTTCCAAGATGGTCTTTCTGATTCAGAATATAGCAAGGACTTCCAAACATTCTTAGGAAACCAATTTCAGGTTTTCTCCCCCTAAGAAGTTCATATGCAGTCTTCTGGTGTCTTTTTACAATGAGGGATCTGTTCTGGGTAAAGCAAGCTGTGTGTACTGCTTCAGCCCAGAAATGAGACTTGACATTGTTTTGAGCCATCATTGATCTGGCAGCTTCAATAAGAGTTCTGTTTCTTCTTTCTGCAATACCATTCTGTTGAGGAGTTCTGGCAGCTGAGTAGACTTGTGAAATTCCCTTTTCACTGCAGAATGAATTAAGAGTGATGTTCTTGAATTCAGTGCCATTATCACTTCTTAATTGCCTAACAGGCCTTTTGTAGAGAATTTCAGCTTGCTTGATGAAATGAATAATGCTGTCAGCAGCTTCACTCTTGTGTCTTAGAAAGAAAACCCAGGTGTATCTTGAATACTCATCAACAATTACCAAAGAGTACCTCATTCCAGTGAATGATGGAGTACTGATTGGTCCAAATAAGTCCATATGAAGCAGATCCAAACAATTTTCAATGGTTGAGCATGTCTTAGACTTAAAAGTAGCTTTATGTTGCTTGCCTTTCTCACAAGCACCACACAGCTTGTCCTTCTCATAATTGATCACTGGAAGACCAGACACCAACTCTTTCTTACACAGCTTGTTGATGTCTTTGAAATTCATATGAGACAGCCTTTTATGCCACAACCAATTCAGCTCATCTTGAGACTTTGACATGAAGCAGACTTCTCTTGTGACAGTTGGATTTCTCATGTCAAAAGAATACAAAGACTCATCCCTCTTTGCAATAAGAACCACATTGCCTTCCAAATCAAGAACAATTCCCTTATCAGACCTGAATCTCACTTCATAACCAGCATCACACAACTGACTCACACTGATCAGATTGTGCTTCAAACCATTTACATATGAGACTCTTCTGAAAGTAAGAGGACCATTTGAAAGAACACCAAAACCTTCAGTCTTTCCTTGAGAATCATCTCCAAAAGTAACATTAGGACCAGCGCGAATCCTAAAGCTACATAGCAGGGACTTACATCCGGTCATATGCTTGGAACATCCACTGTCCAAGTGCCAGGTATTATCGTCGTGACCGCCCTGCAATTATGATAAGAGATTAGTTCATTTTGGGAACCCATCCAAGGATGGGTTCACCAGAGCAGACCTTCTGGTCTGACTCAGATTGGGGAACTAAACACAGACTCTTATCACTTTTTGAAACCCATTGTTGCTTGGTCTGTCCTTTACCAGATTCAAAGTTCTTTTTAGCAACATTTAAAGTTTCCTTCTTAACAAAACCTTTGCCTATTCCAGCTTTCTTAGATTCAGCTCTCAATTTTCTTTGATCAACAATTTTTGGATCAGACACATCCTTAAGAAAATTGGTTTTCATAGACACCTTATAAGTTCTGGACTCAACATAGTTTAAGATCATTTTTTCAGAGTCAGATTTGGTGTTACTTGAAACAGACTCAGATTTTGCTAGTGACTCATTTCCTAGAGAACCAGACTTCTTACTCTTTAAAAGCTTAATTTTCTCCTTTGGAACACTATGATCTCTATCCTTTCTTTTGTTTCTCTTTGAACTATTCTTAGTTTTATTCTTTGAATCTGACACAGAATGGGTGATAGTCAGCTTGGACAAGTCAAGACTTTCCTCAGGTTTTAACTCAACAACCTGATCAGCTTCAGACACAGCTTCAGCAATGGTCTGACCAATGGTTTCAGGATCTTTAAACCCAATACCAGATTTCTGAACCAACTTAATTGGTTTAGAAATAGTCTCTTCGGTTTGGACTTTGGGTGGTGAAGGAGGCTGATAACAAGGCTCCATAGCACATACTTCAGCTATGGCTATGGCCCTATCATAATCACCATCAAAAATAGCTTGGATCTGATGAGGTATTTGTTCATTTACACATTTTGCAACTCTTTTAGAACTGACACACCATGTTTCAGTGATCTGTTTGACCTTTAAAAACCTTTCTTCTGCAGTTTTAGCTTCCTTAATCAAAATGGAGTTTAATTGCTTTTGAGCTTTAACTTCGGGGGGGGGGGGGGGGGGGGGGGGGGGGGGGGGGGGGGGGGGGGGGGGGGGGGGGGGGGGGGGGGGGGGGGGGGGGGGGGGGGGGGGGGGGGGGGGGGGGGGGGGGGGGGGGGGGGGGGGGGGGGGGGGGGGGGGGGGGGGGGGGGGGGGGGGGGGGGGGGGGGGGGGGGGGGGGGGGGGGGGGGGGGGGGGGGGGGGGGGGGGGGGGGGGGGGGGGGGGGGGGGGGGGGGGGGGGGGGGGGGGGGGGGGGGGGGGGGGGGGGGGGGGGGGGGGGGGGGGGGGGGGGGGGGGGGGGGGGGGGGGGGGGGGGGGGGGGGGGGGGGGGGGGGGGGGGGGGGGGGGGGGGGGGGGGGGGGGGGGGGGGGGGGGGGGGGGGGGGGGGGGGGGGGGGGGGGGGGGGGGGGGGGGGGGGGGGGGGGGGGGGGGGGGGGGGGGGGGGGGGGGGGGGGGGGGGGGGGGGGGGGGGGGGGGGGGGGGGGGGGGGGGGGGGGGGGGGGGGGGGGGGGGGGGGGGGGGGGGGGGGGGGGGGGGGGGGGGGGGGGGGGGGGGGGGGGGGGGGGGGGGGGGGGGGGGGGGGGGGGGGGGGGGGGGGGGGGGGGGGGGGGGGGGGGGGGGGGGGGGGGGGGGGGGGGGGGGGGGGGGGGGGGGGGGGGGGGGGGGGGGGGGGGGGGGGGGGGGGGGGGGGGGGGGGGGGGGGGGGGGGGGGGGGGGGGGGGGGGGGGGGGGGGGGGGGGGGGGGGGGGGGGGGGGGGGGGGGGGGGGGGGGGGGGGGGGGGGGGGGGGGGGGGGGGGGGGGGGGGGGGGGGGGGGGGGGGGGGGGGGGGGGGGGGGGGGGGGGGGGGGGGGGGGGGGGGGGGGGGGGGGGGGGGGGGGGGGGGGGGGGGGGGGGGGGGGGGGGGGGGGGGGGGGGGGGGGGGGGGGGGGGGGGGGGGGGGGGGGGGGGGGGGGGGGGGGGGGGGGGGGGGGGGGGGGGGGGGGGGGGGGGGGGGGGGGGGGGGGGGGGGGGGGGGGGGGGGGGGGGGGGGGGGGGGGGGGGGGGGGGGGGGGGGGGGGGGGGGGGGGGGGGGGGGGGGGGGGGGGGGGGGGGGGGGGGGGGGGGGGGGGGGGGGGGGGGGGGGGGGGGGGGGGGGGGGGGGGGGGGGGGGGGGGGGGGGGGGGGGGGGGGGGGGGGGGGGGGGGGGGTGAATACAACTTTCCTTAATCTTTACAAACTTTTAAATAAAAACGTTTTAGGATTCAGTTTATATATATTAAGCAAGTAAGTAAAGAGCAGGAATCATTAAAACAGTAAAACAGTATAGAAATAAAGACATTCTTGAATACAGATTGTGGTTTTCAAAGTAATCCTTTATTAAGAAATAATCTATACAAAGAATTACAAGGTTGTTGCGGAAAAAAGATAGCCTATAGATATCTAAACAACCTCTGAAATGACAAACTACAATCAATAAGTTCTAGCTCTAGAGAATCAGCCTAAGCTGATCTCGTACAGACTAAGCTGTGTATAAGAGTAAAGAAACTTGTGTGAAGAATGATTCTCAGGAAAATGCCACACATATGCAATCCATGAATGAGGCTTTTGTAGGCGAAAGCGCTCATTCACTTTGTGTCCGTTGCAGCCACATATTCTTCATTCAGTGGATGATAAAGGAATAATCAATCGTGCCTTTCATAGTACTTGTGGTCCCCCACGTACTGACGCACATTCTTCATCAACCAATAAGAGTATGGACACGCATATGTAAAACCAACCACCAACCTGGATCCTAGGATTCTTCCTAGTCATGTCATTTGTCTTTATCTTCAATCCAGGTTGTTATCTTCACTTGATTGTCAGACACAGATTGGGCCGTTTGTCAAAGCACCAATCTGCCTAAGTGTTTCCAAGCTGACTGCTAATCCCAAGCTATCTTCCACTAACAGCTTGGTCTTCTATCTTCAATCCTCCTCTTCGACTTGGACTGAATGCTAACACATTGTTGATGCAGCTTGAGTAACACTTGCTTCCATAAGATTTTACAATTACAAAGTATGAAGCATGATCTGGGTCAGTTACAGATCGCAAGCTGGGTCAACGTAGTCTGACCCAGATCAGATTACAAGAACCAAAAGATTACTAAGTGTTTATAGGTCAGAATTGTCATCATTAAATTTACAATTAACATTGGGACTCAACATAAACTATCAACTCCAGTAGTATTTTCAAGTAAAACTACTGTTGAAGAAAGTGAACTCAACCAGATGCCCGCATGGATCCATAAGGGAGGATCCAGTGAACCCATCAGTCGATCGATGGGTTCCCAAATCTAACTAATATATCTGGTGGATGTGCAGGGCGATCGAAAGAAACATACTTGGTATCTTGACAGTGCAGCTGGCAGGACAATGACCGGACGTAAGACCCTGCTGGAGGAGTTCATAATTTATGATGGACCCTCCATTACTTTTGGAAATGATGGTTGTGGAAAAATTGAGGGGTATGGTGTTCTGAACAATGGACAAGTCAAATTCAAACGAGTTGCATATGTGAATGGTTTGAAATATAACCTGATCAATGTCAGTCAACTGTGTGATGATGGCTATCAAGTTCTGTTCAATATTGTTCATGGCATCGTATTCAACAAGGACTGAAAGGTAGTATTGATTGCTCCCAGAAGAGGGAATGTGTATGTGATGGATATGGAAAGCTCTTCTTCAGAGCAATGTTTCTATACTCAAGCTGATGAAGACACAAATTGGTTATGGCATAAAAGGTTATCCCATTTAAATTTCAAAAATATTAATAAGTTGTCTAGAAAACAACTGGCAAATGGGATACCTTCAGTTTCCTTCAAAAAGGAAAGGCCATGTCCAGGATGTGAGATGGGAAAGCAGAAACGTGCCAGTTTCAAGACCAAGCAGAATTTCAGTATATCTGAACCACTTCATATGCTTCATATGGATCTCTTTGGTCCAGTGGATGTTCAGACTCGTGCTGGTAAAAGATTTACCCTGGTGATTGTTGACAAATACTCCATATTTTGTTGGGTAATCTTTCTCAGGTCTAAAAGTGAAGCTGCTGCTGAAATCATCAGTCTTATCAAGCAGATTGAACTCAAGTACAAGCGAAAAGTGTGTCAGTTAAGAAGTGAAAATGGAACAGAATTCCAGAATGCAACTCTAGAGAAATTCTGTACTGACACTGGCATCTCTCAGAACTTATCTTCAGCACGTACTTCAGAGCAGAATGGAGTGGTAGAAAGGAAAAATCGAACGCTGATAGAAGCTGCCAGAAGTATGCTTGTTGAATCTGGTCTTCCTACCAGTTTCTGGGCTGAAGCAATTGCAACTGCTTGCCACACCTAGAATAGATCAGTGTATGTGAAGCGACACAAGAAGACATCCTATGAAATATTAAGAAATAGAAAACCAAATATTGGTTATTTTCACGTTTTTGGATGTCCAGTTTACATCCTAAACGACTCCAGTCAGTTAGGCAAATTTGATGCCAAAGCTGATGAAGGATATTTCTTAGGATATTCAGCCATTCGCAAAGCCTTTGGAGTCTACAACAAGAGACTGGAGAAGGTACAAGAGTCAATACATGTCACATTTGATGAATCAAATAATGCAATCAATAAAAAGCCAGCCCTTGATTCTCCCCCAGTAAATCCAATTGTCTTCTATGAATCTGATCCTATCAACTACAATAAAGATTCACCTGAAGAAGTTTCCAGTCATTCTGACTTGGAACCAGTTCAAAAGAAGAAAACCCCAGTAGTACACCTTTCTATCCTTCAATAAGTTTCAAATTACCCTCTGAACTTGTTATTGGATCAGAGGTTCGTACTACCCCCCCCAGTATTAGTCTCAGTTGAAGCTGCGCCAATAATTCAAGAAATGCCTTTAAATGAAGAATTTCATGATGCAAATCGTGATCTTACTGATTTAGATGAAGATATTGAATTAGTCTGGCAAGATCCTCCTCCTGAAATAACACCAGAGGAGACTCAACTGAATTCTTGCACTGATATTATTGTACGCAATAATCCTGGTCATTACTCTAAATGGACAAAAGCTCACCCTATTGATCAGATCATAGGTGACTCCAGTAGAGGGGTTCAGACCAGAAGAGCCTCCAGTGAACAATGTTTATACGTCAGCTTCTTATCACTGGTAGAACTGGAGAAGATTGACGAGGCTATGGAAGATCCAAGCTGGGTGATTGCAATGCAAGAAGAGCTTCACCAGTTTGAAAGGAACAAGGTTTGGAATCTGGTTCCTTTCCCAGTTGGTAAAAAGGAACCAACTGGAACAAGATGGGTCTTCAGGAATAAGGTAGATGAAGATGGTCATGTTATCAGAAATAAGGCCTGATTGGTTGCCCAGGGGTATTGCCAATCAGATGTTGATTTTGATGAATCATTTGCTCCAGTGGCTAGACTTGAAGCGATCAGAATATTCTTAGCATTCGCTGCTCATCATCAATTCAAGGTCTACCAGATGGACGTAAAAAGTGCATTTTTGAATGGAAAATTAGAAAAAGAGGTTTATGTCAGACAACCACCAGGCTTCATTGATGAAAACATGTGCATGAAATTTTCTAAAATCATGTCTTCAGAATATGAAATGAGTTTAATGGGTGAATTAACATTTTTTCTAGGTCTTCAGATTAAACAAACCAGTGATGGTATTTTTATTAATCAAGAAAAATATGTTAGAGATTTATTAAAGAAATATGATTTGAACTCTTCACCATCTAAACCCACTCCAATTTCTGCACCACTGACACTGGACTCTGATCCAGATGGAAAACCAGTGAACACCACTGTCTACAGAGGCATGGTTGGTTCACTGATGTATTTAACTGCCAGTAGACCAGATATTATGTTTTCAACATGTTTATGTGCCAGATATCAGTCTAATCCAAAAGAATCTCATATGCTTACTGTAAAGCGCATACTGAAATACCTTAAGGGTGTCCCCAGTTTGGGCCTTTGGTATCCCAAAGGCTCAGGCATGGATCTAATGGGTTATTCAGATTCAGATCATGCAGGTTGTAAGATAGACAGGAAATCCATTACTGGTGGATGTCATTTCCTTGGTGGCAAACTGGTCAGCTGGACCAATAAGAAGCAAACTTCAGTTTCTTTATCCACTGCTGAAGCTGAATACGTGTCTGCAGCCAGTTGTTGTGCTCAGATACTATGGATGAAGAACCAGTTGCTTGATTATGGTATTAAATATTCAAAAACTCCCATATTTTGTGATAATACCAGTGCCATTGCTATCTCAAACAATCCAGTCATGCACTCAAAGACAAAACACATCGATCTCAGGTATCATTTCATTCGTGATCATATTATGAAAAATAATATTGAACTCCATTTTATTCCCACTGACAAACAACTCACAGACATTTTTACAAAACCATTGGATGTAAAAACATTTGAATATCTTGTCGGTGAGTTGGGAATGTTGAACCCTTAATCTGGAACCTTGTTATGAACGCCTTTGTGACACTGGCAGGGTTCTTTGATTTCCAGATCTTTAAATCTATGCTTGCTTGGCTATCGAACGCCTCTGTGATACTATCTTTGCACTATAGATTTACTGGTCACCATTCCAGGGAGGAAGACTCAGACCATATATTTTTGCCCTTAAAATGTTTTTAATCTCATGGGGAATTTATTCTCACTGGAAGATTTTTCTGGAAAATATCTTTGGCACCTTGTAAATGTGTCCCTCTCACTGGTACTGGATAGGATGATGTGCATGTTTGAGGTAACTTTGGTCTCCTTGTAAATGTGTCCCTCTCACTTGTCTTTGTATTAGTTGATGTGCATGTTTGAGGTCGTCTGGTACATTACTGGAGTGTCCCTCCAGTGTACCATCAGTGCATGCTTCACTGGTCTAATCCACTAGTGATACTGAAGTGTCCAGTCAACCTCCAGATGCACTGAAATGAGTCATGGTGTGTCAGTCATAATATTTCGATACTTGGTCCTTGTGCGTGCCACGTAAGCAAACCTTTGAATGGACAGTTACTGTTTATCCTACGTGGCATGTCATTTTTCAAACTTAATGATGGATATTTTACCTTGGGAAGAAAAAAAGTGCAAGTTGGTTATTTTTGTGGGCTGTCAAACTGTCATACATTTATGTGTGATGGGATGAATTAAATGCGGATGTCAAAACCGATCAAAATTGTTTTGAATAAATTTAAATTAACCGTTTTGAATTCCATTTTCTCTCTCCTCTAAAAATACCCTTATTTACTTTCACTTTTATTTCATCTCGAAAAATCATTTACTCCCAAATCTTCAAAATTACTTCATTTACTTTCTTCTTCATTAAATTTCCAATCATCAATCTCTCTCATATTCAATTCATAAAATCTTCATCAAAACCCTAACAACAGTTTCATTTTCATCTCTTTATACTAAATACAATGGCTCCAAGACAATCAAACTCACCAAAAAATCTTCTTTCTGCTACATATGCTCCTGTTGCCGCCGTAACAAGGGCAAAGCATATTTCTCTTGCAGCAGATGCCATTCGTATTAACATGAATAACTGGATGGCCAAACTCTCTCTTTCCAGTGTTCATGAGGCCCAATCCATCATTGGAAGATTGAATACTTTCTTTCTTTCATGTCCTCTTTATGGTGCATTAACCTTAAATCCCGAAAAGATGTACCACGACTATTTATGTGAATTTTGGTACACAGCTGTGTATGTGGATGCAGAAAAATCCATCACTTACACACTGAAGCAAGGCACCAGACCATTGGCTATAACTGTTGATTCTCTTCGAACTGCTCTCGAATTGAATTACTTTTCACAGAATGAGATGCCCATTGAAATACCTTCTGGCATTAATACAAGGGAAGTGTGTAGACTGATGGGACACACAGATATCCTGGATGAGCATGACCAGCTATCCAGGAAGGGAACAATCTACATGAGTAAGCTGACAGACTCATGGAGATTCTTTTTCACTCACATAGTTGAGTGTTTGGGAGGAAGCTCTAGAGGACTTGACCAGATAAATCAGACACACCTCCAGATTGCTTACTGTCTCTGGTTCGGATACAGAGTGGATTTCGCCCAAGTTTTCTTTGATGATCTGGTAGAGCGTCTTAAAGTGAAAGGTATAAAAGCATTTGTACCTTATATTCGTTTTCTTTCACTTATTTTTAAAAGAGCTCTAGGTAACCTAGTACGATTTTGAAACCACTCATTTTTCAGTATGTGAATATATGCGTGATCTGACCAATCTTAAATCTTCTGCAATTGAGGTAAATATTCCTCAGGTCATGATCACTAGTTTTCAAAGGGAAGAAACTGATGCATCATCACCAGATGAGTCAGAAGAGGCTCCAGTCAGGCCTCAAAATAGTGAGGGACCTACTGGAGACCTCATTGCTGAAATGGTTCCACCTATTACCCAGGTGGTTCCTGACCCTCAGCAAAATGTTGATATTGTTCCACCAGACCCTCCCACTAGACCAAGAACTACAACCAGACGTCTTAGGAAAGGAGGAGTTCCGGTCGCTTCTCGTAGTACCCAATCTAGCCATCCAGAATCCTCCCAACAGGATTCTGGAGATGTCATAAGGGAAAACCCACAAGCAATCACTTCCAATATTCTTTTAGGGGATAGTGGTGAAGAAAATAGGGGGTCTGCCCAACCCTCAGTAGAGTCCGTGTCAACACAATCAATTGAACATAGCCAAATTTCTGACACAACTCTTGCACAGACTCGGGTTACTGGAGCCTCACCTCTAGTGATTCCAGTTTCAAATTATTCGGCTGGTGATATTATGAATGAAGATGGTACTTTAATTTTTGAAAGTGAGAATGATGAGCAGGAACAAAATGTTGAGCAGGATGCTCAGTTGGATTTGAATAGGGAGGCTGGTGATCAAACAGTTGGTGAAATTCTTGCTTGGGGTGAAGCTGAGTCACCAATGTCTGATGGTAATAATTTTGATGCTAATATGGATTTTCTGGGTGATGATGTTACATGGAAGTGGAACAGTCATCAGATATGCCACCACCTCCAGAATCATTAAATGTACCACCACCACCACCTTCAATTCCGCAAAACACTTCATATTTCAACCCAAGTTCAATCCAGATTTCACCTAATCAACCTCCACCTCTTGAAGCACCACTGGAATTACCTCGTGTGCTGGACTCAACTGTTATTACAACTGCAGCATCAACTGAAGGAGTCCAGACACAAGTTCCTTTGGTCACCAGATTGGCTTCAGAACTTGCTCCTCCCAGTGGTCTCTCCACTTCTTCTTCAACCGAGGTCCAAGACCTTTTAAATAAGGTGGCGGACCTGGAGAGATCACTACAGTCTTCTTCTCAGGTAGTTTCTGATTTTAAATCAATTTTGTCAAATAATCTTGCATCAGAAATGAACCTATTTGCTGGAAATGAGAAGTTGGTCTTCGAGAAGTTGAATGAGCTGGTACTGGCCACAAACAAAAATTCAGAAAATATGAAAGTGGCTGTCCAGGGTTTGGAGACGAAGTTGGTAAATTCTGTCCAGACTACAGTGAAAGCCGAGATTGTTCAGCCTCTGACAGGTCTGACAGAAGAGATTCAGAAGTTGACCACCAAAATTAGCAATCTGGAAAGCAGGCCAATCCTTGACCAGAATTCTGTCATCAGCAACATCAGTGATGCATGTACCAGAAAATTTAGAGGTGAGATGCTGAAAGAAATCACTGCAGAAATTTCTGGGCCAGTACTTAGAAATATTCAAGATGGGTTATTGCCTCAAGTGGTTAACATGATAAATACTGAAATGCCAAAACACTTGCCTCAAGAAGTTGAAATTATTAAGAAGTAAGTGACTGTGTTAAGGAAGACTGTGAATGTCATAACTCCAGTGGCAGGAAGAACATTTGGTGCTTCAGACAGACACATGCTTGAACAGTTATGGAATGCCCACAAATCTCAAACTGGTGGACATTCCAAGGGGGAAAAGTCTGCTGCCACTTAGTCCACTCCAGAAGGGTTGGTGATGAAAAAGAAAGAAGTGGTGGCCAGTGAAATTGAAAAGGCCTTCGGTACTGAAGCTAGTAAACAACAAGAAAAGGTGACTGGTACTGATGCCAGTGCACAGGAAGCACAGAAAGCAATTGGCACTGAAGCCATTGTGCACGAAGAAGAGGCTGCTAGTACTGATGCCAGTGAGCCACAGTTTGAAGCTTTTCCAGATATGCCAACAGAATTAAAAACCTTGAAAAGAAGGAAACATTTGGTATCTGGAGGAGAACTTGAAGAAAATGTAGAAGATTTTCTGAGTACTGATGAAGAAAGATCCAAGAGACTGGAACATGAGGGCATTATGATTGATATTTACAAAAGAAGCCAAATTAATGAACTCCTGGAACACAAAAATCAAATGGCAAAGATGGGCACACTAGATGCTTATAATGCTGGAAGACTGGGCATCCATGTTGATGTTTACAAAAGAATGAAGGATGATCCCAGAGTCCATCAATGCCTTGATGCCATGGATGATGTATATGTTCGCTCCAGGTACTCTGTGGAAGAACAGAAGTTTGACTCTGAAACCTATGGGGAAAGTGTTCTAGATTTGATTGCGAAGAGAAGGGATGTACTGGTGGATCTCCAGAAAAAGGTCAGAACAAATGCTGCAGCCCTGGAGATTGAATATCGAAAGAAAATAAAGGGTTTACCCAAACTCACTGCCAGACAGATCAAGGCAGCCAGGGATGCATATATTAGTACTTTCATTCCACTTGACACAACCAGAAAAATTGATAGGGCTCAAGTTCAGAAAGCCATGGAACAAGAAAAGATGTCAAGGGAAACTGAATACATGATCCAGATGGCAAGGCAAAAAGCCAAGTATGAAGATATGATGAAGTCAGGGCTGATGTCAGAAAGATCATTGAGGCTGAGATCATGCTTGCTGAAAATCATGAGGGCATGTCTAAGTTTCAAGTGAAGTTGACCAGGGAAGGTAACTTTATGGATGAAAGGAAGAACACTTCAGTCCAAGCTTTTGGATGGACTGAACTGAAGGAGATTGGCTTGACATTCAGGGGGAAATCTGATATATCCCCAGATGTCAAAGCATTTTTGAAAAGGATTGAGAAGGTCTGGAAAAGGAAGCAACAAATGGAAACTGTTTTGGGTATGCGCTCTCCAGAAGCTTCACCTTCACCAAAAAGAAAGGCCACTGAAGATGCACCACGACAAACTTCAAAGAGAAGGGCCTGACTTTTTAACTACTTACTTGTATTGTATTTATTTCCCAAAATTGTAACTTATTTTCTGTTGATGGTTGTAAATAAAGTTACAAATTTTGATTCACAAGTAAGTGATCAGATTAAGTCTATGTTAGAACTAAAAGATTAAATACTGGAACACTGATGATCTATAAAGTGTTTTCCAGTAACTTAAATTTTTAGACTTAGTCAAAATTCAAGTGTTTTTCAAGCATACAATTGTATAAATAGAAGCTTGAAAAACCTTGCATTATTTCTGAACAAATAGGGGGAATTTGTTAGGTCCAGATTTACTGGACCCACTCCAGACTTGAAGACTGGAGCGGCACTGAAGATTTGTCCAGAAATAATAGAAGACCAGTGAGCTGTTTACTTGTACAGGAATCTGGATTCCACCAGATTAGCTCACTGGACTTCACTCCAGTCAAGATCGTTTCTACTGAAGACATTCTCACTGAAGTCAAAGACTGAAGTTTGAAGAAAGAAGACTGACAAGCAGTGGAGCCCACTGACAGTCTTACCAGATCTCCTGACTGTAGCTTTATCAATGTTCTAGACCTTACAAGTCTGAACACTGATTACGAGGAATTGACTTTTGCCTTACACACTTTTACACGGACAACCCATTTGTTTATTGATAAAAGTACAATACGTGTGTAAAGGTGGTTAAAAGGATGACAAGTCACATCAATATGACTTTATCCTTGTACTTTAACCAATGCATTTAAGGAATTAAAGTAGTTGCCTTAAATGCATGCAACCATATTTGTACGACATAATAAATTCACTGTTGAATTTATTTGCCTATAAATACCAAGTCACATACCTCGTACAAATTACTTTTTGCAATTTGGTGAACTTGCTAAAATACTCTCGATCAAAATAGTTATACTTCACAACTTTAAGTATATCGATCCAAGGAGATTATTTAGCAAGTATAGATCACTTGTAATTCAAATATTGTTTAGATAGTTACATACTTGTAATATCTAGGTTCCGCAACAATCTTATATTTTGTTTAACATCAATAAATAAAATACACTTGAAAATTACATTTGTGTTCCACCATTTATTTACTTGCTTAAATATTGCTTTAAGTCTTTATTACTTTATTTATATTCTTGCATTTGTATTTAAAGTAATACTAGTCCAATCTAGTGCATACTTGACTTGTTATTTTACACTCGTGGGTTAAACCATCGTGTGAGGGACTTTACAGGTTGTTAGTATTATAATTTGTTCAACGAGATATATGTATTTTTCTTCTTCTTGTCTATTGTAGTACTGTAATAGAATGTTAGTTTAGAGATTAGTAGCAAAAGAACCTAAATTAGAATGGTTGTTATTGAAATTGGAGAGTTGTGTCAGTTGGATTGAAATTGGAGAGTTGTGTTTGCTTTGGTGAATTTTTATGCCAACAAATTGTGTTTGCTTCTGCACCTTGAGGAATGTGATGCGAGTACCATCGTCCATCGTCCATCTATTGTTAGTGAAGAACAACGTGAAGGAGCCGAGGAACAAGACATGCATGGCGTTGAATGGGGTCCTTTAGCGACGAATGTATGACTAATCTATGTGATCAAATTGCTAATCAACTATTCTAAAGTACTTCAAATTAATGTTTTACGAATTCAAGTATCCAACGGATATTAATGTAAGAGAATACTATTAGTAGGTTTTATAATATTATGAATGTTTTTTTGTGTGAAATATATATGTAAAAATAAAAATAGAACACATTTACCAAACTTATATTAATCAGTACGTATACAGAAGGTTAAAATGATAATTTTCTATCATTCACATTACTCATTCAGAACCAAATTCATTCAGAGTTTTTGAACAATTCAGGCTTTAGTATCATTCGGCACTAAATCATTCTTTGTTATCAAACGCAACCTAAGTATTTCGTTTTGCCTCTTAAACTCTAAACTAGCATATTATATGTGCAATTCAATGGGATTAAGGATTTTGTTTAAATGTTGCTTGGTTTGTCGTAGCCTTGAAAGGGGTTTAATAGTATATAAAATAATGTGATACATACAAAATTGTAATAATATATGGGTTCGTTAAATAAAATTAAGTTATAAATAATTTATATTGTATTTTATGTATATTAAAGTTATTAAAAAAAAGGTTTATTGGTAAAAACTATAGAATAAAATTTATAAAAAAATGTAGTTGTAACTAAATTAGATAATTATATAAATGAGAAAAATTAGTAAATATTTAAGGAATATATAACAAAAAGTAGTAAACTACCATCAACTTTTCATTAGGAGAGTAAGCAAACACACTTTCCTTTAAATCCTAGTCCATGGGTTCAAAGAATCAAAGGCTCACACCTAAACAATTAAAAAGTTAAAATAGAATATAGTTTTTTTTAGTATTATGTATATACTACATTAAAGAAAAAGAGGAGAAAATTGACAACTTTAGAAGTTTTCAGTAAATTCCAAGTTTACTTTTATATTTAATAATCTAATCAAATTGAATACAATATCAACTAATAAAAGCAAAATAAATTAATTAAAACAAAAAGTTGATATATTACTATAAATCATCAAAAAAGTCAATTTAGAACTAAATAGTAAATAGTATGAAGTTTTTTCAATAAAGAATCAACTTTGGTAATTGGTATAATATGGGTGAAATTTTAAGTACCAATATATTGAAAGCCTAAGATCTTGACATATCAGGATCTTGACATTGATGAATATTCTGATGACTTATTAATGTCTTGCTAACGTTATGAATTACTTGTTATTATTATTTCTACACGAGTTATCTGTGCAGATTCCAGCATGTTAGGACTAGTTTTGCTGAAAACTGGCCAGTCTCCAGTTGTATCTGGAGACTAAGAAGATTTGTCCAGAAATATATTGAAGTCCAGTTGCAACGTACAGTTAACGTAACTGAAGACTTCCTCCAGTTGAGATCTGACCAGATGAAGAATCATTCCAGTTGAAGTCGAAGACAACAAGTGGTAGATAAAGAATGACAATGGCAGCGAAGCCTAGTTATCATTCTACTCAGATATAAACTAAAGAACATCAGTGTAAAGTACTTACAAAGCTTTACACTGATTACGAGGAAAAGACCTTTATGCTTTATGTGCTATTACACGGATAAAAAGATTTATCTATGTATAAAGTACAAAAGGTACATAAAGCAGGTTGAGTAAAGTTACTTTATGTCATAACTTTACACAGCATTTTAAGGAATTAAATGCTATTCCTTAAATGCTCTCAACCATATTTGTACGGCCAAAGTTGACATCCCAATGTCAACTTTGCCTATAAATAGAGGTCTTTGCACAACAAGAAACAACTTTGCAAACCTGCAATATTCTTGGTGAACTTGTGCAATATTATCTCAATCGCAAAAAGGAACATTTCACAACTTTAAGTGTTTCGATTGTTTAGAGAATTTCCAAGTATAGATCAATTGTATTTCATAGGTTGTTAGGATATTTACATACTTTGTATTATCTTGGTTCCGCAACAACCTTGTAATTTATTTAAAGTTAATAAATAAATTACACTTGAAAAAATACATATTGTCTCACCAATTTACTTTACAAGTACTTTCTATTATTGCATTGTCTTTACTTATTTTACATTGTTACCTAAATAAGTAACTTCCAGTATACCTGGTATATCACACACTGCAACTGGTCGTCTCCAGATACAGTGTGTATATTGCAAAGTATCTCGCCATTGACATAGAGGTGTCTTCAGTTAGTACCATATATTGAGTTGGGACTTACAAGTGGTATCAGAGCAGAAGGCTAATATACTTGCCTAGATCTACTTAGATGTCTACTACTGAAGGTGAGAATGGTTCTGGTCCTAATATTGAAAATATTAACTTTAATGTTCCACCTGGTACACCACCTGTTCAAAATGCTAATACCAACCATCCTCCTCCTCCTAATGCCCCTAACCATGTCCATGTTCACTACTCCAATACTCCTGTTCCCAAATTTGATGGAAATAGTGAGACCTTTGGAACATGGAAGGCCAGAATGCTCTTGCATTTTGGTGGGATAGAGAGGTATATGCTGAAAATCCTTAAGGATGGACCTTATATACCCATGTCTCTTGGGGTAAGTCCTCTTCTAGATCCTACTGGAAGAAGAGGTTCCAGAGAAAAGCTCGAAGACCATTGGTCTGATGAGGATCGTAGACTTGTAGATCTGGACACCAGACTCAAGAACATGATCCTTGGAGCTGTCCCTGAAGACTTAATTCCAACATTTGTGTTGTTCCCCTGTGCCAAGGCAATGTGGGATGAATTAGTCATTCAGTTTGAGGGAGGAGATGACACTAATGTCACTCGTAAAGTTGCCCTGAACAAGAAGTATGAATCCTTCTTCGCTCTACCCAATGAAAGTTTAACTGGTACTTATACCAGATTTACTAGCCTTATCAACCAGTTGAGAGGCTTGGGTCTTGAGAAGGATAAGGATATTATTCTTGAGAAGTTTTGTGATATTCTTCCCTCCAAATGGGAAAACATGGTTTTTGTCTTAAGACAAGGTAAAACCTTGCACAGTCACACTCTTGCATCACTCTATGGAGCCTTCAGATTCACTCAAGATAATAATGCAACAAGACTGGTGGCTGAGCAGGATGCCATGAACCATGCCCAGAGTCCCAAGGTTGCTAGCATAACTGAGCGACCTTGTGCTACCTTAATGTCTGCAGAGAGTGTCTAGTCACACTCGATGAAGGAGATGTTAAACAGTTTCATGAACTCTGGCCTGACCACTGAAATCAGTGATGGTTGTGATGAAACTGACGATGATGATCTGGTAGCCATGATTGCTAAAACCTTTAATAGGTTTAAGCATAAATCTAAAAGATTTAATGGCCCAAACAATGCTTCCAGCTCCAACTCTCTGGATAAAGCCAATATTACCTGCTATAAGTGCGGTAAGAAATGTCACTTTATGAAGGAATGCAGATCTCGTAAGATGAACAACCAAACTGGTCCCTCTGTCCCTAATTTTAGCAGGCCTGATGATAGCTACAAAGCACAATACAAAAAGCTTAAGGCCCAGATTGCCCTCTTGTCATTTGAAAAAGAAAATGAAAAGAACAAATGCATGATGGCAAATACTGAAGGAAAGTGGGAATACTCTGATGACTCATCAGCTGATGATGAAGAGGAAAGGGACATGTGTTTCATGGCCTTGGAAGATCAACAGCAACATGTGGCAAAAGAAGATGTCATCACTGGAAGATGGGTGGACATCATTTTGAAAAAGGTATGTGATTATGACAACCAGGTTGACCCAGAACTGAAACTGGACCATGCTGAATCACTAAATGGTGATTTTGTATTTGTGGAAACTGTTAGAGCAGACAGTGAAAGATATCTGGAAACTATCTTAACTGAACTGAACAATGTTTAACCACAATTAAATGATTTACAAAGTGTCCAGTTGGCTCTCAAGGAGTCAGTTTTGAAAATTGAGGCTCTTGAACTTGAAAATCAAAAATTAAAATCTGATCTTGAAAAAGAACAAATGATTATCAAGTCGTGGGTAAAAGCATCTGGAAAGAATTATGATGCATTTTTAAGAACTATTGATGCCCAGTAAAATGCATGGAAATCTGGAGATCTTGAGATGGTAGCTCTCATACCAGATCTTCATGCATTGCCTCCAGCTCTTAGGGTTGAAACTCCATATGATCAACCTAAGAATGTCAAAACTGAATCCATTGAGACCACCCCCGTTGAGGTTAACCCTGGAGCCAATCAGGCTAGAGCTCCAGTTAAAAAGGCTTCTGGTAACAAGCCTTTACCTCAAAAGTCTAAGGAGCCCAAGACTCAAAAGACCAAAACTCCAGCTGAACCTAGGTCCAAGGTTCAGCAGCCTGATGAAAATAATATTTTGTCCAAACTGGAAAGTCAACTCCAACTTTTTTCTAGACAGGTTCAGAGTTGTACTGCCAGGATTAAAAATCTGGAAGGAGGTTCATCACCTCCAGTTGAAAAACAAAATAATAAAACCCCCTTAAAACCAAAACAAAAGGTTCCATCTAGAACAAAATCAGGAAAGAAAAAAGGGAGTAAATATCAAATACCAATCGTTTTTACTCCTGCACCTGGAGCTGGTGAAAAAGATCCAGATGCAGCCTCCAGTTCAACACCACAACAATAAACTGAGACTTCTGTAGTGAAGTCCAGTGAACCCATCAAGAAAAGATGGGTTCACAAGAATAATTAATGATTTTTGTGGGTGTGCAGGGCTATCGAAAGAAGAATACCTGGTATCTGGATAGCGCAGCTGGACGGACAATGACCGGATGTAAGCCCCTGCTGGAAGAGTTCACTGTCCAAGATGGACCGGCAGTGACGTTTGGTAATGATCAGAATGGAAAGACTGAAGGATATGGTGTAATCAATAATGGACAAGTCCAGTTCACCAGAGTTGCATTTGTGAATGGTTTGAAATATAACCTGATCAGTGTCAGTCAACTTTGTGACGACGGATACAAGGTATTGTTCAATATTGCTCAAGGCACCATATTTAACAAGGATTGGAAAGTGGTGATGATTGCACCAAGGAAGGGAAATGTGTACATCATGGATATGGAACCAACTCCAAAAGAGCAATGCTTCTATACCAAAGCTGATGAGGACACGAAACGGCCGTGGCATAAAAGATTATCCCATCTTAATTTCAAAAACATTAACAAGTTGTCTCGAAAACAACTGGTGGATGGGATACCTCAAATTTCTTTCAATAAAGAAAAGCCATGTCCAGGGTGTGAGATGGGCAAGCAGAAAAGGGTCAGTTTCAAAACAAGGCAAAACTTTAGCATCACTGAACCTCTTCACATGCTTCATATGGATCTCTTTGGTCCAGTGAATGTTTAAACTAGAGCTGGAAAGAAGTACACTCTAGTTGTGGTCGATGAATTCACCAGATATTGTTGGGTGGTATTCCTCAGATCCAAAAGTGATGCACCTGCTGAAATCATCTCTCTCATCAAAAGAATTGAACTCAAGTACACTCGAAAAGTCTGTCAGTTGCGAAGTGATAATGGTACTGAATTTCAAAATAAAGTACTTGAAACATTTTGCAATAACACTGGCATCTCTCAAAACTTCTCATCAGCACACTCTCCAGAGCAGAATGGAGTTGTGGAAAGAAAGAATCGCACACTGATAGAAGCAGCCAGAAGCATGCTATCTGAATCAGGTCTTCCCACCAGTTTCTGGGCTGAAGCAGTTGCAACTGCTTGTCACACCCAAAACCGGTCAGTCTACATCAAGAGACATAAGAAGACTGCCTATGAAGTACTCAGGAATCGAAAACCAAATATTGGATATTTTCATGTATTTGGTTGTCCAGTTTATATTTTAAATGATTCCAGTCAGCTTGGAAAGTTTGATGCAAAAGCTGATGAAGGTGTATTTTTAGGCTATTCAGATATTCGAAAGGCCTTTAGAGTTTATAATTATAGACTCCAAAAGTTTCACGAGACAATTCATGTCACATTTGACGAATCAAATGATGCAATTAACAAGAGACCAAGCCTTGATATTTCTCCAGTCGTTCCAATAAATTTTGGTGAAACTGACCAAGTTCATCAGTCAGTTGTTTCACCAGAAGATCTTTCCAGTTACACTCAACTGGAACCAGTTAAGAAGAAGAGCACCACCAGTGACACTTCATTTTATCCCTCCATCAGTTTCAACTTACCACAAAAACTGGTGATTGGATCTGATGTACGTGCTACTCCAATATCAGCACCAGTTCAAACTCCAACTTCTCCAGTTCTTCAAGAAATGCCTTTTAATGAAGAATTTTATGATGCAAATCGTGACCTCATTGACTCTGATGAGGATATAGAAGTAGTTTGGGCTGATCCTCCTCCAGAAGTTGCTGCAACTGAAGAAGATCACTAGGTGACTTGCACTGATATTGTAATGCACCAGCCTAGTCAATACACTAAATGGACTCGAGCACATCCAATTGATCAGATTGTTGGAGATCCAAGTAGTGGGGTTCAGACTAGAAGAGACACCAGTGAGCAATGCTTAAACGTCACCTTCTTATCACTGATTGAACCAAAGAAGATTGACGAGGCTATGGCAGACCCAAGCTGGGTGGAAGCTATGCAAGAAGATCTCATCCAGTTTGAAAGGAATAATGTGTGGGAACTTGTTCCTTGTCCACCAGGGTTAAAGAAAGAACCCATTGGTACAAGATGGGTCTACCTAAACAAGATGGATGAAGATGGCAATGTTGTCAGAAACAAAGCCAGATTAGTTGCCAAGGGTTATTGTCAAGCAGAGGACGTTGATTTTGATGAAACTTTTGCTCCAGTTGCAAGACTTGAAGCCATCAAAATATTTCTGGCTTATGCAGCCCATCTGCAGTTCAAAGTCTTCCAGATGGATGTCAAAAGTGCGTTCCTTAATGGAACATTGGAAGAAGAAGTGTATGTTAAACAGACTCCAGGCTTCATCGATGAGAAGCATCCTCACTGGGTATATAGACTGAACAAAGCTTTGTATGGTCTTAGACAAGCCCCAAGAGCTTGGTATGATACTTTAACTAGACATCTTCTTAAAAATGGCTTTCCAAGAGGTGCAATAGATAATACCTTATTTATCTTAAAAGAAAAAGGTAATATCTTTCTGGTACAGATCTATGTTGATGATATTATATTTGGTTCAACTGATGATGAAATGTGTAAAAGGTTTTCTAAAATCATGTCATCTGAGTATGAAATGAGTTTAATGGGTGAATTAACGTTTTTCTTGGGTCTTCAGATTAAGCAAACTGAAAATGGAATTTTTATAAACCAAGAAAAATATGTCAGAGATTTGTTAAGAAAATACAAATATGTATCAATCCCATCGAAAAACACACCTATTGCAGCACCTTTAAATTTGGACTCTGACCCAACTGGCAAACCAGTGAACACCACTGAATATCGTGGTATGGTTGGTTCACTGATGTATTTAACTGCCAGTCGACCAGATATAATGTTTGCAACATGTCTATGTGCCAGATTCCAGGAAAACCCAAAAGAATCACATTTGCATGTTGTTAAGCGCATCTTCAGATACCTGAAAGGGTGTCCTAGCCTTGGTCTTTGGTATCCCAAAGGCTCAAGGTTAGATCTAATGAGTTATTCAGATTCAGATCATGCAGGTTGTAAGATAGATAGAAACTCAACGACTAGTGGTTGTCATTTCCTTGGAGGAAAACTGGTAAGTTGTACCAGCAAGATGCAGACGTCAGTCTCTATGTCAACTGCTGAGGCAGAGTACACTTCTGCGGCCAGTTGTTGTGCCCAGATTCTCTGGATCAAGAACCAGTTACTGGATTATGGTCAGAAGTATACAAGGACCCCAATCTTTTGTGACAACACCAGTGCAATTGCTATATCTCACAACCCAGTGATGCACTCTAAGACAAAGCATATTGACATCAGGTTTCATTTCATTCGTGATCATGTTATGAAAGGAGACATTGAAATACATTTCATCCCCACTGACAAACAGCTCGCTGATGTTTTTACAAAACCTCTTGATGAGAAAACTTTTAAACATCTCATCAGCGAACTGGGAATGTTAAATCCTTAAAACTGGAGATTTTGTTATGAACGCATCAGTGACACTGATGAAGTTCTCCAGTTGAGGAGATCCAGATAATCTTTGCTCGCCAGGCTATCGAACGCCTTTGTGATACTATCCTGACACTTATTGATTTATGGATCATCATTCTAGTGGGTAAGACTCAAAATATTTTTCTAACCAAAATTCTTAAGTTTGAAAAATTGCAACTGAAGAACTCTCCAGTTGGAAACTGGCATTGGACTAATCCTCTAGTGTACATGTTCAGTCTTGTCTATAAACTGGTGGTCAACCAGATTTCATAACGTTGTAAAATACTTGGTCAATACTTGTGACACGTGATGGTACTCGAGTGTTTTAACCTACTCACTATCGTCATATGACGTGTTAAGGTCATTTTTGTAAAAGGTAACACTTTGCATTGGGAATATGAAAAGTTAGTGGGCGCGTGGGTAAGTTAAGCCGTCGTAGCATTTAATGCTGACACGGAGAATTAAATTTTATTTTGGTTCAAAATTCAAATTAACTTTTATAAAAATATCTACAAATTTGAGTTTTGATAATAAAATAATTCTTGGTATTTCATTGGGATCATAATTTTCCTTATAAATACCCCTTATTTACTCCGAAACACATTTACTTTCTTTTCACATTCTCTCATTTACTCCCAATCATCATCAAAATAGCTTCATTCCTCTCTCTGCTTCGTAAATCAAAAACCCTAATTCCCAAATTTTCAGTTTCATATTCAAATCTTTCTAAAATGGCACCTAAATCGAGAAGTAGGGATGTAAATCTGCTTACAGTCCCTTATAATCCATCAAATAATGTCAAACGAGCCAGTGGTGCCCCTTCAAATTCCACATCAATAAAATTGAATCCGAATAATCCCATGGCTAGTTTGAGGGGGAATCAAGCCGCCGATACATTAATCGGGAGAATCCAAATATTTCTTCGTGATTCTCCCCTCGGCGAGTCTTTTTCCATAAACACACACAAGATGTACCATGATTACTTGTGTGTGTTTTGGTACACAGCAGAACTTTCCGAAGACTGTTCATCTATCTCCTTCACTCTTAAAAGATGGATCAGTCGAGTGTACCTTAACAGCAGAAACGTTGAGGGATGCTCTGCACCTCAACTACTGGAGACAGGGTGAGTCTTTAGTTGTGATATCCCAAAATATAAATTTTTGCCAGGTACTCCTTGATATGGGAAACAAGGAGTGTTTGGAAAATGGGATATTAAAAATCAAAGGTGCTATGACAATGAAGGGCCTTTCACCATCCTGGAGGTACTTCTTCATTCACCTTGTGGAAAGCATGGGCGGGAGTTCTGGTGGACTGGACCAGATCAACTCCACACAAGCAGAGATGGCTTATTGCTTGTGGAATAGACTCAGAGTGGACTTTGCTAATATATTATTCAGAAGCCCGGTACTAAAACTGAAGGGCTCCATGGGATTATGCATCCCCTTCTACAGGTATTTGTCTCTCTGTTTTCTACAACTTCTGGGCAGTGAAGAATATTATAATACTCAATCACTGTACATTGTCCCAGAGTTATTGAGGAATCTTGACTCCCTAACATCTATCGATGGGGAGGTTGAGATCCCTCAGAGAATGTTGCTGGCATTCTCTAAAACCGATGCACCAGTCCAAGGTGAGTCGGAAAGACAACTGGGTGGGCCTCAAAACAATGAGGGACCCACCAGTTTGTCTGCTGGAATCGTGACAATTGCCGAACCTTGGCAACAGTCTAAGCCCTCCAGCACCAGTATGTCAGTCCCTTTAACTATCTACCCTGGAGACCTCCCAACAGGTCCTCCACGTGTTCCAAAGGCAACAAGATCACGTCATCCTAGGAAACAGTCAGCACTTGCCACTGACAGTAGAAACCAAGCCAGCCCTCCAGTTTCCTCCCAACAGGAACCTGGAGATAGTCAAATGGGACAACCGCAAGCAGCCACCCTAGAAATTTCTGTAGGAGAGGGTGGTGAAGATGATACTGGGCTACCCCAACCCGGAATAGAGTTAGAGTCTGCACATAGTGTCCACGGCCAAACTTCTGACACTTCTGTTGCACGAACTGACGACGTCTCTGGCCAGTCACAGCTGGAGACTGAGGTTCCAAACTCTGCGGCCGATGATGTTATGACTGTGGATGGAGCAGTTGTAACTGAGGCAACCTAGTGACCTCTATCCCTGGTGAAGTTACCCTGGTAACTGAACCTTCAACAGATGCAACCTTCCAGGAAATCGGAGAAGGTCATCTGGAGACTGACCAATCTGGTTAGCCCTCAGTTACATTCATGGATCTGGACATGAATGTTAATGACGAGGAAATCCTTATTGAATCTTTGGATTCTGAAGGAACTGCTTCAGACATAGAGATTTTTGATTCTTCTGTACAAGATCAAAACCCTTCATCTCATGTCTCGCCTCCAGAAGCTTCAATTTCAATTTTACCATCTCAAACAAATGAGCCTACTGAAACTCCATTTCCCACATATAACTATATGTCTGGAAACAGACGTATGGCACCATCACCATTTGGGCAGTTCTCACTTCTTCAAGAAATGCCACCACCGCCGCCGTTGGACACACCCGAGCATTCTCAGCATGTCTAACAACTTGAAGTTCCCGTCCTTCCTTCTTCGACCACTTATGTTACTATTCCCTCAACTGTTGCGATGTCAACTGGGAGGTTTCTCTCAATTTGCCTCCTCCAGTTACTCCAGTGGTAGCTGCTGCTGGTCCAGTAACACGCTCTCCTCCGTCACTGGACACTCAATTTGCCTCCTTCCAATCCGACATCCAAAACCTTATTCAAAGGGTGGAGGATGTTCAGAAGGCAATTGATAAAAACACCAAGTCCCTCTCCAGATACAACAAGGACACCACCACAAATTCTAAAGTTGTTGATCTGGGGATAAATAAGTTTGCTGAAAATGAGGACTTGGTGTTCAAGAAGCTCAATGAACTGGTCGAAGGCTGTAACAATCTGGCCACTTCTCTAAAGGAAGCCTTTGACCTTACTCAGACCAAAGTCACTACTTCAATCTCCAACTTGCTGGGTAATACTGTTAGACAATCAGAAGTTGATTTGAAGGAGATTGAAAAGCAGGTTAAGGACTTAGTTGAAAAACCTGGCTTGAATGTGACTGAGCTTGGCATACCCCCCCAAAAACCCCCCCCCCCCCCACCCCCCCCCCCCCCAAAAAAACCCCCCCCACCAAAAATCCCCGCCACCCCACCCCCCCACCCCCCCCCCCCAAAAAACCCCCCCCCAAACCCCCCAACCCCCCAGGGGGGGGGGGGAAGGAACTGAAAAAACCTGGCTTAATGTGACTGAGCTTGGGCAGCAGTTGATGACTTCAGTTGGTCAGAAGATTGATGATACACTGGGTGCAAGAGAAACTCAACTGATTGAAAAGGTGATAGCTGAGATCACCAAGCTGGCCACTCCTCAGGTTGATCTGGCCCCACTCACTACTGAGATCAACCAGTTGAGGGGCAACATAGACACTTTAAACACCCAGTTATCAAATCACACCCAGTCTATTGACAAGCTGACAACTGAAGTAGAGAATTTAAAGAAAAAGGATGAAGAGGTGAAGGAAAAGGTGGTTTCTGGTCTTGATGAAGATTTTAAGATCTCGGACGAACTGAAAACTGGTTAGCAACAAGTTGTAGCAAATGTTCTGACCCAGTCTAAAGAGACCAACCACCTGTGGAGATCCTTCAGAATGATGTGCACAATTTTTAAAGAGTGCAAGGACATGCAATCATGGCAGCCTCTTGACCGGTTACCATCTAACCATTACGACTGGGAAGTCATTCGGGCAGGTCTAGATGCTGCCAAGGGGGAAAGAAGTGCAGTCCTTGCACCAATTGCAACTCAAAGTGCTCCATCTGGAAGTCAAACTATGGCTGCTGCCAGTACTGATGCTGGCCAGCAAATTCAAGGTGTGCTTACTCAATAATCAACTGGTAGAGAAATTGTAATAACTGCCAGTACTGAAGCTGGTGAGCAAAGGATTGAAGAGTATGAAGATGTGATTGATAGGGGGAATGTTGATAAGGGCAAAAGGAAAGCAACTGATGAATCTGCCAAGCCGGCCACTGATGTACCAATGTTAGAAACTGGCAATGTTGATAGGCTTCCTCCAGTTTCAGAAAGTGATAGCAAAAGATTGGCAAGACTTGGAAATGAAATCAAAGAAAGAAAGAAGATGAAACAAGTAAACCAAGCTGAAGTCAAAGAACATCTTGCAAAGATAAAATTGCTTGATGTAAGTGATGCTCTTCTTTTGGGAATCACAAAGGAGGAATATGCCAGAGTCAAAAACGATGCAAGGATAGTGGGCATGTTAAAAGAAATGCTTGATATTGAACTTGACAGACACAATCCTGATGATGAAGCTGAACATGATGCCAGAAATCTGAACATATCTGTGGAGAAGGCAAAGGAGATTCGGGCCAATGGGAATCTTAAGAGAATTGAAAATGTTAAGGTTGTAAAAAGGGTAGTGAATCCACCGAGAAGGAACCCTCAACCAAGAAAACCATTGCCCAGAGATGCTGATCAAGGAACCTTCATTGAACCAACTGGCAAAATCTCAAATGATGACATCAAAGTTGTTGTGCAGGCTGCTGGAGCTGGGACTATTAAAATTACAAATGAATCTGAATCCAGAAACTATTATTCCCAGATCATGGCAACCAGAAGGCACAGTAGTGCAATAAATGGTGTCTTTGTAACAATCAAGCCAGACACCAAGTTCTTTCATGTTGAAGTCAGTTATACTAGAGGGTCACTAGTTAAAACTGATAATCCTGGTGCAATGCAATATGGGTTCTCTGAATGGGTTGAGATGGTGAACTTTTTGGAAGCCAAGGCACAAAAGAATAGGTTTGAGAAGGCATGGGTCAACTTTTTAAAGGGCAAGATTAAACATAAAGAGAATCTGGAGCTGAAGTTGAATATGGATCCTGAAGACTCTCATCCTATCTCTTCAGTGTCAAAGAAAAGGAGAACTGGCGAAGGGCCATCTGTTTAAGTTCTCCTTCCAGTTTATCTACTTATATTTTTATTTACATTCTATAACTTGTGTAAATTTCATTTCCTTGTATAAATGAAGTTACCAGTTTGTAACCACAAGGTAGATAATAGATTAAATCTAATAAACTCAAAAGAAAAACCCAAGGCATTTACTGATCTATAAAAATGCCTTGGAAAATTTAGATAGATTTAATCGAACAAGTCTTTTCAGTTCATACTTGTATAAATACAAGAACTGAAAAAGACTTGGCAATATTTCAGGACAAATAGGGGGAATTTGTTAGGACCAGTTTTGCTGAAAACTGGCCAGTCTCCAGTTGCATCTGGAGACTAGAAGATTTGTCCAGAAATATATTGAAGTCCAGTTGCAACGTACAGTTAACGTAACTGAAGACTTCCTCCAGTTGAGATCTGACCAGATGAAGAATCATTCCAGTTGAAGTCGAAGACAATAAGTGGAAGATAATGAATGACAATGGCAGCGAAGCCCAGTTATCATTCTACTCAGATATAAACTGGAGAACATCAGTGTAAAGTACTTACAAAGCTTTACACTGATTACGAGGAAAAGACCTTTATGCTTTATGTGCTATTACACGGATAAAAAGATTTATCTATGTATAAAGTACAAAAGGTACACAAAGCAGGTTGAGTAAAGTTACTTTATGTCATAACTTTACACAGCATTTTAAGGAATTAAATGTTATTCCTTAAATGCTCTCAACCATATTTGAACGGCCAAAGTTGACATCCCAATGTCAACTTTGCCTATAAATAGAGGTCTTTGCATAACCAAGAAACAACTTTGCAAACCTGCAATATTCTCTCAATCGCAAAAAGGAACATTTCACAACTTTAAGTGTTTCGATTGTTTAGAGAATTTCCAAGTATAGATCAATTGTATTTCATAGGTTGTTAGGATATTTACATACTTTGTATTATCTTGGTTCCGCAACAACCTTGTAATTTATTTAAAGTTAATAAATAAATTACACTTGAAAAAATACATATTGTCTCACCAATTTACATTACAAGTACTTTCTATTATTGCATTGTCTTTACTTATTTTACATTGTTACCTAAATAAGTAACTTCCAGTATACCTGGTATATCATACACTGCAACTGGTCGTCTCCAGATACAGTGTGTATATTGCAAAGTATCTCGCCATTGACATAGAGGTGTCTTCAGTTAGTATCATCTATTGAGTTGGGACTTACACAGAATATTCAATATAAGGCTATGGAAAATATCTCTAACAGTATACAATGGAATTCACACATGGGATTAATCATTCACACGCAAAGAAGACTTGGTATCGCAACATAGTCGAACTTCTAGTTGATTTCAGCATGAGGAGATACTCTCCAACGTTCTAATATTGAAGACCTGGAAGATCCCTACTATTTCGCATAGTTAGTTAGCGTCTAGGTCTATATATAACGATTGAGGGTGATCGATTTAGGATATACTTAACTCACTAGCAATATATCTGATCACTTGTATTCACACACTACTCTCCATACTCTCATCCTTATTCTCGCACTTAGCAATAATCGATCAACCGAATTCCACCATTGTAAACATTTTAACAATCATTAATAAGAGAACAAAGGCAGGGACGATTGCTTCCTCCCGGGGTTTTTATGCCGGCGATCCATAAGGATTAAGGGCTTTTCCTCGTCAACAAATCTCGGTGTTCTTGTTCCCTTATCTTTACTTTTATTTCTGTTAGTTATTAGATCTTCATTATAATTAGCATTACATTCTGTTCTTTACATTATTTCGATACATTTAAGTTCTTTATTTACGATTATCTTTGTCCTTTAATTCCTTGTTCAGTCGACATAATTCTTTAGCAAATCTTTTCTTAAATACGCATCTTTGAAACTCAACATATTTTACAAGCCCTTAACCTCATGAACGAAAGTTTGGTTACATAATTGATCTAAGTCTTCAAGGTTGATTATATTGGGTAATTTTTGACCAAAACAATTTGGCGCCCACCGTGGGGCAAGAGGTGCTTTCGATCGATTAAAATTTTCAATTGTTATCAAAGAAAACTAATTTTCCAAAATTAATTCCGAAAATGTCGACTCAACCAACTAACTCCTACTATTTCTTCTTCTTTGATGGGTCATTCTGCAGGAAACAATTCGTATCGAAGAAATAGGAATAATACGATTCGAATCTCGAATCAAAACAAGGACAAATGACCTGCTGATCAGAACACAGATTTTAATGCTGCTGGAGACATTCCTGCGGGAAATTCGTCTCAATTCAACACAGGATCTGGCCAGACAAGACGAACTAGCTTTTATAATGACAATGGGAACCCGGATCCCTATAATATTGGATCTGGAGATTTTACTCAAAATAACGATTCTGATAATATTCCTAACTTATTTACTATTTTGCAGAATATTAATGATACAATTAAAACCAATCAGGAGTATAATCAGACTCAATTTAAGATCTTGGAGTCCAGAATCTCAGAGAATGGACCATCATTCACTCCAAGGAATTTATTTTCAACTCCAGGACCATCTGCAGCCCCTGGATCTGCACCTACAAGCACGCCATTCCCAACTGCGATGTGGAATTTTACAAGCAATATTCCACAAAATACTAATGCTGTTGGGGCATCTGCGTCTATGGGTGCAGGTTTACATAATGCTAATATTTTTTCTGGTTCTTTTGGTTTTACTAACTCATCGCAGGGTCAAACAACAAAAACGACTACATTGCAAGGGAGTTTCAAAGACTGAAAGATATGATCTCTACTGTTCCTGGATTTTGTAATCCAATCCCAGAAGTCAACCCTGCATCTTATCTTATTAATAGATACGGTGACAGGATCGCTAATGTAGAGGTCCCAAAGAAGTTTCAAGTTCCAAATATGAAGCCATATGATGGAACTACAGATTCTCAAGAGCATATAGCACTATACTTGGAGAAGATGGAGACTGTGCCCATTCCCTCCAACCTAAAAGTAGCTTGCTTATGTAGAAGCTTTGGATCTACACTTTCTGGATCAGCCTTAAAATGGCTGTAGAGTTTGCCTCCTTTATCTATTAATTCTTTTGCAGATTTAACTAATTTATTTTATAGTCAATTTTCTTGTAGTAGAACTTTTGAAAAATTGACAGATGATCTTTATAAAGTTACTCAAAAACCTAACGAATCCCTTAGAGATTTTATGACCAGGTTTACGAAGGAGTCACTTAATATTCCAAAACTGGATATGTTGACCGCTATTCAAGCTTTGCAGAGAGGCCTCAAGCTAGGATCTAAATTCCAGGAAGATCTAATAATGACGCCATGCAGAAACCTGGATGAAGATAAAGCAAGAGCTGCAAGATTCATAAGGCTTGAGGAAAATGAATTGACTTCTTCAAAACTAGAAGTTTTATCATATGATCGTCCAAATCGGAAGGCAGAGACTCCAGTATTCAAGCCAAGAAGCAAACCTTACACAAGACATGTTGATAATCAAGTTAATGCAGTTGAAGAAGATGACGGGATTGATTATCCTGCTCTCTCAACATTTTGTTTTTCAATAAGCATGCTTGGTATCATAATGGCGCTGAGAGAACTTGGAGATAAAGTAAGATGGCCACAAAAGAAAAATGATTCTTATTTCAAAAAGAAGGATCCCAACCAATGGTGTGCCTATCATGAAGACTTCGGCCATGTCACTGAAGATTGCAAAATGTTGAGAAGGGAGATCTCCACTCTTCTAGCTAAAGGATATCTCACAGAGCTCCTTGGAAGAAAGAAGGCTAAAGATGTTGAAGGCATGGATTTCTCAAAGCCAAAACCAGCCCAAAAAGCCGATTCTCCACCACCAAATGCAAGAGTAATCAACACAATTTCTGGAGGATCAGAAGTGTGTGGGACAACATATTCAGCAGCAAAAAGATATGCTTAGCAAAGCAAGTCAGAAAAAGGAGAGAGAGGCGTGAAGAAGGCTTCGATCTCGGATTCAGATTTTGTGTCTTTTGAAGAAGAAGACTTTGATGACATCCTGGAACTTTATTTATTGCTAACCATTATATTCGCACGATCTTAATAGATAATGGAAGCTTAGTAAATATCATCAAGCTGGAAACATTGAAGGAGAATGGACATTTCTGAGGAAGATATCGCTGGCAAGGCGACACCTTTGATTGGATTCAGTGGCGAGACCAAATATACTGTTGGTGAAATTAAGCTGCCAGTATATGTTGGAGGAATGAATTCCATGCAGAAATTTTGCGTTGTTGATTCTCTTCCAGGCTGCAATATCATCTTGGGCAGGCCTTGGATTCATGAAATGAAGGCAGTGCCATCAACCCATCACCAATGTGTTAAACTACCAACACCTTGGGTAGTGGTCACTGTTAAAGGAAATCAATAAGAGGCTAAAGAATGCTATACCTCTACCATGAAGTCAGCTGCTAAGTCGACTTCACAATAACAATTATAGAAAAGGATCTTCGATGTTATTGAGCCAGAGGAGCAGGATGTTAAAGAAATTATTCTGGTTCCTGAAGATCCCAACATTCAAGTACTGGTGGGAGAAAAGATTTCAAAAGAATTAGAAGTCAAACTTACTGACTTTCTAAAAGCTAGAATGAAGACTTTTGCTTGGAAACAAGAAGACATGACAGGAATCTCTAAAGATGTTATTACACACAAGCTTGGAATTGGTAAAAGTTTCAAACCGATCCAACAAAAAAGAAGGAAATTCGCTCCAGAAAGAAACGCTATTATTCAAGAAGATGCAGAAAGATTATTGAAAGCAAAGATGATAAGGGAAGTAAAATTCCCTGAATGGCTAGCAAACGTGGTGGTAGTGCAAAAGAAAAATGGAAAATGGAGAGTTTGTGTAGACTTCATAGACCTCAATAAAGCTTGCCCTAAAGATCCATTTCCACTGCCACATATTGATGCCATGGTAGATGCAGCTTCTGGTCACGAGATGCTCACATTTATGGATGCTTCTTCTGGATTTCAACAAATTCAAATGGAACCTGAAGATCAAGAAGCTACTGCCTTCATGAACCCAACAAGTATTTATTGTTATATTGCTATGCCATTTGGTCTTAAAAATGCAGGTGCAACATACCAAAGACTAGTAAACCTGATGTTCAAAGACCAACTGGGGGATACGATGGAAGTGTATATAGATGATATGGTGGTCAAATCCAAGAAAGCTGAAGATCACTTGAAAGATCTTGAAGTGGCATTCAATATCCTGGACAAGTATAATGTTGAGTCCCAATGTTAATTGTAAATTTAATGATGACAAATCTGACCTATAAACACTTAGTAATCTGATCTGGGTCAGACTAAGCTGACACAACTTACGATCTGTCTATGACCCATATCACGCTTCATACTTGTAATTGTAATATCTTATGGAAGCAAGTGTTATTCAAGCTGCATCAACAATGTATTAGCATTCAGTCCAAGTCGAAGAGGAGGATTGAAGATAGAAGACCAAGTTGTTAGTGGAAGACAGCTTGGGATTAGCAGTCAGCTTGGAAACACTTAGGCAGATTGGTGCCTTGACAAACGGCCCAATCTGTGTCTGACAATCAAGTGAAGATAACAACCTGGATTGAAGATAAGGACAAATGACGTAACTAGGAATATTCCTAGTATCCAGGTTGGTGGTTGTTTACATATGCGTGTCCATACTCCTATTGGTAGATGAAAGAATGTGCGTCAGTACGTGGGGGACCACAAGTACCATGAAAGGCACGATTGATTATTCCTTCATCAACCACTGAACGAATTACACGTAGCTGCAACGGACACCTAATGAATGAGCGCTTGTGCCTATAAAAGCCTCATTCATGGATTGCATATGTGTGGCATTTCCTGAGAATCATTCTTCACACAAGTTTCTCTGCTCTTACACATAGCTTAGTCTGTACGAGATCAGCTTGGGCTGATTCTCTTGAGCTGAAACTAATTGATTGTTGTTTGTCACTTCATAAGGTTGTTTAGATATCTATAGGCTATCTTTATTCCGCAACAACTCTGTAATTCTTTGTATAGATTATTTCTTAATAAAGGATTACATTTGAAAATAACAATATGTGTTCAAGAATGTTTTATTTCTTTACTGCTTTACTGTTTTAATGATTCCTGCACTTTACTAACTTGCTTGATATTCTTTATCTGAATCTTAAAACATTTTGTGTTTAAAAGTTTGTAAAGATTGTGGAAAGTTGTATTCACCCCCCTCTACAACTATTCTGTGTTCAATATACTTTGGTATATTGATACACCGTGGGACGTATCAATTGGTATCAGAGCGGTGGTTTAGAATTAACTTGACTTGATCCTTGCATATTTTCATTTATAGTAAAGCAATGTCATCTTATATTGATAATGGTTCTTGAACCCGACCACCCATGTTTGACAAAGATGATTTCAGTGGGTTGAAAGGTAGAATGTCTTTGTTCCTTGAATCCATCGATAACAATATGCCTGACATCCTTACGGATGGTATTTATGTTCCTACACAAACCATTGTGGTAGAAGCTGTGGTCAGGGAAGGTCAACCAACCATTCCTGCCACAGTCAAATCTATAGTTAAGGACAAGGCAGATTGGGGGGATGAGGATAGGAGGTTGGCAAACTTGGATGTGAAGGCTAGAAATTTCATTGTCCAAGCTGTGCCCAAAGACCTTTACCATTCAATTAAAATGTGTTCAACAGCAAAGAAAATGTGGGGTACATTGACTGTTATGTTTGAGGGTTGCTCTACCTCCATGGAATCCACAATTACTACATTGACCAGGAGGTATGAGAGATTTTTCTCTTTAAGAAATGAATCCTTGATTGACACTCATACCCGCTTTAATGCTTTGGTAAATGATTTAACTGTTGTTGGAATTAATTAGAAAAATGAGGTTTTAAAGAGCAAATTTCTTGATTCATTACCACCCAAATGGAACAACTATATTTCATCTGTAAAATTAAGTTTTGTTTATCATGATCTTGATCTCCCTGGACTTTTTGGTTTGCTTCATAACCAAGAATGTTCAGAGGCTGAAAAACTAATTGTTATGGGTGATTCTTATAGTCAGCCTGCTGCTGCACTTGTTGCTTCTATGACTGAACACCCTAGATCAATTAGTAATGAGATCATTCCTTATGTTAATGATGATATTCCTGTGATGTCAAATCCTAACTCTGTTTGTGCTGAATCTGAATGTGATGAATCTGATGGTGATGAACTAGCTAATGAAGTAGCTATGTTGGCTGAAAGGATCAGAAGGAGATCCTTTAACAAGTTTAAAGGAAAAGGAAGAGCTGGCCAAGCTGATAAAGCCAAGAAGCCATTTGATATGTCCAAGGTTACTTGTTACAAGTGTGGCAAGACTGGACATATGGCTAGTGATTGTAGATCCAAAGAAGCTGCTCAAGTTGTGCCAACCAAAGGTGGAAGAGGTGAAAAATACTCTAAGCTCAAGACTAAGTACAAAGCCTTGAAAGCACAAGTAGCTGAGCTGACTGAGAAGGTGAACAGAAATGAGAAGAGTCTGGTAGCCAAAGACTGGGCTGAAAGTGCTACATCATCTGATGATGAGCTTTACAAGGATGCCAAGTGTTTCATGGCTAAAGAAGCTACTCAAAGATTTGCTGAAGATCTGGTGAAAATACAACAGCAATCTGAGTCAGCTCACCAGGCATCCACCAGTCAGACTGCTCCACCTGAGGTAACTTCTTTTTCCAATCTGTCTATAATGAGAAGCTGTCCAGACTGAACAAACTTGGTGATGAGGTTTTGTTACAAAAACATTTTAATCAAGAACTTAAGAAGGAAATACATCTTTTGAAACTTGATAACAGCTCTAAGAGTCACATCATTGAAAAACTAGAATCTGAAGTTAAAGCTCAAAAGCAATTAAACTCCATTTTGATTAAGGAAGCTAAAACTGCAGAAGAAAGGTTTTTAAAGGTCAAACAGATCACTTAAACATGGTGTGTCAGTTCTAAAAGAGTTTCAAAATGTGTAAATGAACAAATACCTCATCAGATCCAAGCTATTTTTGATGGTGATTATGATAGGGCCATAGCCATAGCTGAAGTATGTGCTATGGAGCCTTGTTATCAGCCTCCTTCACCACCCAAAGTCCAAACCAAAGAGACTATTTCTAAACCAATTAAGTTGGTTCAGAAATCTAATATTGGGTTTAAAGATCCTGAAACCATTGGTCAGACCATTGCTGAAGCTGTGTCTAAAGCTGATCAGGTTGTTGAGTTAAAACCTGAGGAAAGTCTTGACTTGTCCAAGCTGACTATCACCCATTCTGTGTCAGATTCAAAGAATAAAACTAAGAATAGTTCAAAGAGAAACAAAAGAAAGGATAGAGATCACAGTGTTCCAAAGGAGAAAATTAACCTTTTAAAAAGTAAGAAGTCTGGTTCTCTAGGAAATGAGTCACTAGCAAAATCTCAGTCTGTTTCAAGTAACACCAAATCTGACTCTGAAAAAATGATCTTAAACTATGTTGAGTCCAGAACTAATAAGGTGTCTATGAAAACCAATTTTCTTAAGGATGTGTCTGATCTAAAAATTGTTGATCAAAGAAAATTGAGAGCTGAATCTAAGAAAGCTGGAATAGGCAAAGGTTTTGTTAAGAAGGAAACTTTAAATGTTGCTAAAAAGAACTTTGAATCTAGTAAAGGACAGACCAAGCAACAATGGGTTTCAAAAAGTGATAAGAGTCTGTGTTTAGTTCCCCAATCTGAGTCAGACCAGAAGGTGTGCTCTGGTGAACCCATCCTTAGATGGGTTCCCAAAATGAACTAATCTCTTATCATAATTGCAGGGCGGTCACGACGATAATACCTGGCACTTGGACAGTGGATGTTCCAAGCATATGACCGGATGTAAGTCCCTGCTATGTAGCTTTAGGATTCACGCTGGTCCTAATGTTACTTTTGGAGATGATTCTCAAGGAAAGACTGAAGGTTTTGGTGTTCTTTCAAATGGTCCTATTACTTTCAGAAGAGTCTCATATGTAAATGGTTTGAAGCACAATCTGATCAGTGTGAGTCAGTTGTGTGATGCTGGTTATGAAGTGAGATTTAGGTCTGATAAGGGAATTGTTCTTGATTTGGAAGGCAATGTGGTTCTTATTGCAAAGAGGGATTGGTCTTTGTATTCTTTTGACATGAGAAATCCAACTGTCACAAGAGAAGTCTGCTTCATGTCAAAGTCTCAAGATGATCTGAATTGGTTGTGGCATAAAAGGTTGTCTCATATGAATTTCAAAGACATCAACAAGCTGTGTAAGAAAGAGTTGGTGTCTGGTCCTTCCAGTGATCAATTATGAGAAGGACAAGCTGTGTGGTGCTTGTGAGAAAGGCAAGCAACATAAAGCTACTTTTAAGTCTAAGACATGCTCAACCATTGAAAATTGTTTGGATCTGCTTCATATGGAATTATTTGGACCAATCAGTACTCCATTATTCACTGGAATGAGGTACTCTTTGGTAATTGTTGATGAGTATTCAAGATACACCTGGGTTTTCTTTCTAAGACACAAGAGTGAAGCTGCTGACAGCATTATTCATTTCATCAAGCAAGCTGAAATTCTCTACAAAAGGCCTGTTAGGCAATTAAGAAGTGATAATGGCACTGAATTCCAGAACATCACTCTTAATTCATTCTGCAGTGAAAAGGGAATTTCACAAGTCTACTCAGCTACCAGAACTCCTCAACAGAATGGTGTTGCAGAAAGAAGAAACAGAACTCTTATTGAAGCTGCCAGATCCATGATGGCTCAAAACAATGTCAAGTCTCATTTCTGGGCTGAAGCAGTACACACAGCTTGCTTTACTCAGAACAGATCCCTCATTGTAAAAAGACACCAGAAGACTGCATATGAACTTCTTAGGGGGAGAAAACCTGAAATTGGTTTCCTAAGAATGTTTGGAAGTCCTTGCTATATTTTGAATCAAAAAGACCATCTTGGAAAGTTTGATGAGAAATCAGATGAAGGTATCCTACTTGGATATGCAACAATGATGAAGGCCTACAGAGTGTACAACAAGAGAACTAAAACAATTGAGAACTCTATAAATGTAAGCATTGATGAAGGTTGTTCTAAGCCAGACCGCTCTCCTCCTGAAGATGAAGACTTCAATTTTGAAGAACTGGTTGTACCTGAGAATGAGCCTCCAACTAATCATCCAGTTGGAACTAATAATGCTCAAACTCAGGGGGAGCAACTCATTGAAGAAGAAGTTCCAATCTTTGAAGATGCACAAGCTGATCCTACTCCTATTGAAGTTATTGTTCAGAATCCATTAAATGACTCTCCAACTGGTTCAGACTCCTCCATTCCTGTCCAAGCTGATCAGCCTCTTCCTCAAGCTGATCATGCTGAACCATCTAATCTGAATCAGTCCATTGTCCCAGTCACAAGATGGACAAAGAGTCATCCAATCAACCAAATCATTGGTGATCCACTCTCTGGTGTGAAAACAAGAAGAAAGGCAACAGGCAACTTCTGCATGTTTGTCAATTTTGTAAGCAAGATGGAACCAACTGAGGTTTATGAAGCACTGGAAGATCCCTCTTGGGTTAATGCAATGCAAGATGAGCTAACACAGTTTGAAAGAAATAAGGTTTGGGAACTTGTTCCAAGACCTCATCACAAGACTGTGATTGGAACCAAGTGGGTCTACAGAAACAAAATGGATGAAAGGGGAGTTGTGACCAGAAACAAAGCAAGGTTGGTAGCTCTTGGTTACAGACAAGAGGATGGAATTGATTATGATGAGACCTTTGCACCAGTGGCAAGATTAGAGGCAATCAGAATGTTCTTGGCCTTCTCTACTCACAAGGGTTTCGAGGTTTATCAAATGGATGTGAAGAGTGCATTTCTTAATGGAAAGCTGGAAGAAGAAGTCTATGTTGAACAGCCTCCAGGTTTTGAAAATTCAAAGTTTCCTGGCCATGTGTTCAAGCTTGACAAGGCTCTTTATGGGTTGAAGCAAGCTCCAAGGGCATGGTATGATACTTTGTCTAAATTCTTATTGGCTAATAACTTCAAAAGAGGTAATGTTGACAAGACTTTATTTGTGAGAAAGTATAATGGTGATATTCTGCTTGTACAAATATATGTAGATGATATAATATTTGGGTCTAGCAGTGAAAGACTTTGCAAAAGGTTTTCTGAATTAATGTCTAAAAAGTATGAAATGAGTATGATGGGAGAACTAAACTATTTTCTGGGTTTACAAGTTAAACAGACTAAAAATGGAATTTTCATAAACCAAGGAAAGTATGTTAAAGATCTCTTAAACAAATTTGGTTTTACTGATTGCTCACCTATGAAAACTCCTATGGGAACTGGTGATAAGCTGGATGAGGATAAAAATGGGAAATCTGTTGACATCACAGCTTATAGGGGTATGATAGGATCATTACTTTACTTGACTGCTAGCAGACCAGATATTATGTTTGCTACATGTCTTTGTGCAAGATATTAAGCTAGTCCTAAGGAATCTCATCTTAAAGGTGTAAAGAGAATCTTTAGATACCTTAAAGGTAGTCCCAATCTGGGTCTTTGGTATCCCAAAGACTCAGGATTTGATCTAATTGGCTATTCAGATTCTGACTTTGCAGGCTGTAAGATTGACAGAAAAAGTACTTCAGGAGCTTGTCAATTGCTTGGCAATAGACTTGTAAGCTGGTCCACAAAGAAGCAGCGTTCAGTTTCTATCTCCACTGCAGAAGCTGAATATGTTGCTGCAGGAAGTTGTTGCTCCCAAATTCTTTAGATGCAATATCAGCTTCAAGACTCTGGTGTCACTGCAACAAAAACTCCAATCTTTTGTGACAGTACCAGTGCTATAGCAATCTCAAACAATCCTGTACTTCATTCAAGGACCAAGCACATTGATATAAGATATCATTTCATCAGGGATCATGTGATGAAAGAAGATGTTGAACTCCATTTCATTCCAACTGACAATCAGCTTGCTGACTTGTTCACAAAGCCATTAGATGAATCAAGGTTCAACTACCTTATAAGTAAGCTAGGTATGCTTAATTTGTAAAATGTAGTGAGCTAAGTAATAACAAATCTGACCCCTTAGAGTGTTACTAAAATTTTGAGGGTAAGCTGTGTCAGACCCAGACTACCCTTTCACACTTGGTGCTTTACTAGTGAAAGAGGGTAAGCTGAGTCTGACCCAGCTTCGTGGTTATTTTTGTTATTAAATATCTCAATGCGTTTTATTACTTTCATTATTTTATTTAGTTTACTTGTTGATCCTTTTGGAGCGTGACACGTGTAGTGGTCCATACCAGTTACTGAAAAAGTACCACCACTACTGGTTGATCGTCCAATCAAAATCATTCTCTCTCCAACTTTTTCAAATAAGATATTTTGGGTTTGAATAAAACATCAATTTAACCTAAATCCTAAATCACTTGTTCTTATTTTCCTAAAATAAATTTTTCTCTCTAATCTGATTACTGTTTTATTAAAATTAATTTCTTCTAAAATTTGTTTTCAAAATGGCATCATCATCTAATGATTCTCAATCCAGTTCTGAATCTGAAAGTCTATACCCAGCTCCTATAAGCGCAAACAAACTTGCTCCTTATGTGGTTGGAGATAAGGTAGTAGGGGTTCCTGCTGATCTTGATACTGGTAAAATCAAGATTGGTAGTCTGGTGTATGCCAATATCTATCCTCCTTCTTGGGCAAAAGGATATGATGAGATCGTGGCGTTCTTATGGCATCATCCTTTTGGTAAAGTGATGATTGAGAAGCCAGCCTGGGTGTTTCAAGATCTCTTATGTGAATTTTGGGCGAGCTGTGTTGTAAAACCGAATAAGAAAGGAGATGCTGCAATCTATGGCTCAATCCTCAACGGTAAGAAAAAGGTATACATTTCTTATGAGAGGCTTAGGTCTGCTTTTGAGCTGTCATATATGCCTGATGATGAATATGATGATGTTGTGTCTCACACTGAAGCCAAAAATGTTTTTCAATAAGTTGGATATACTGGTCCACTGGCTTCAGTTGTTAAAATGAAACATTTAACTGGCATTTGGAACTACTTATTGAGCACAATTTCGAAAACCTTACAAGTAAAGGCAGGCAGCTTTGATCAGCCTAATGTCCTAAAATTGCAGATTTTTCATGCAATGGTCACCATGACCAGAATAGATTTTGCTGCTTTAATCTTTAAGGACCTTGTTGATCGCGTTCATAAGAAGAGTCTTACCATACCTTATGGTAGGATTCTTGCTCTTATCATTGAAGCCATTCTTGACAATGATTTCAGTCTGGCAACTGGTCAGACTGTTGAATGCAAATCTATCAATAACAACATCTTCAATAGCCCAAAGGTATCTGTGCAGGGTCTGACCCGAGCAATGCAGATCTACCTTGATTTTTGCAGGAAAAGAGAGGAGGAGCAAGAAGCACTAAGGGAAGCTGTCCCTACTTCGACGCGATCTGGGTCTGACACTCAATCTGCTAATCAGGGGGACCCAGGTACACATGCTTCTGAACCTTCAAACTCTTCTGAATCTATTCACAATTCTACTCCTACAAAAGAGGGTGAAGGGTTGGCCAAAACATCAGCCTCCCTAGCCACACCTTCGTCCATTCGCTCAAAATCCGACTCTAAAAGACCCCTTGTTGAGGACTTAGTACCTCTCAAGGCCAAAAAGAAAAGATCTTCAAAGAAATCTGTGTCAACTTCTGGGGTTGATATTGCAACATCATCTCTTGAGATCCCCCAAGGTGCAGTGGAAGCTAAGGAACGTTCCAAAGCTGTCCCTGCCACCCAAGCTGACAAGCCGAAAACACCACGCCCATCTGCACTCTCCCAAAAGAGTGTAAACGAGTTAAAGGGAACACCCATTGCTACCTAACCCTCCAAACAGGGTGGGCGCCAAATTGTTTCGGTCAAAAATTACCTAAGATAATTTTAGGAAGGATTTTAGACAACTCAAGTACCGAAGATTTGTAAGTGGGGTTTGGTATTTTAGGATCTTCAATTAAAAGTAAAGTTTTCTTAAATATAATAACTAAAACTAAGAGTTTTTATCATAAAGAGTTTTATGAAAGCCTTTGAGACAGAAATACTTTGAGTAATTAAGAAAACCGTTGAAGATAAAAGTAAAGCACTGAAAATTAAAGTTGGGATCTTAAAGAAAAAACGAAAAGCACAACGACACCAGAATTTTGTTGACGAGGAAAAACCCTTGATCCAATTAAGAGATCTTAGGTAAAAAACCGGGAGGATTCAATCGATCCTACCTGCTGTTCTTTTATTATTATTGTTGTTTTGGAATGATTACAATGAAATGAACGAATGAATGAATATGAAAACTAATAATAGCTAGTAAACTAAATTGTTGTTGTGTGTTTGTAGAGCGGATGAATGCTTGATGATTGCTTGTGTGTGGAACGTATATGTGTGTGTGATCTTCTCTCTTCTGAACGACATCCTTTCCTATTTATAGAGCTAGACGTTGAACTGTATCTCCGAAATATCTGGGATCTTCCTGGACTTGCTCTTTACGCTGAAGAAATGGCATAGATGACCGTTGAGCATTATTCTTCACATGGTAAAACTGTTATCAATCCCGATTCTTGTGGTTGAAGTGGTAAACTATCCGTTGAAACACGTTTTCTTCTTGTAATACGTTTGTACCTCAATCCTGCACATAATATCTATTGTACTAGACATATATTTGTTAGTGAAATCACGGATCCTGAGATATCAAGATCCTGTTATATCGAGATAATAACATAACACAATCAGAACTAATAAATTAACAGGAACTAAGGATCCTTTAAGACAACGTATTGTTAAGTATTTATCATAGAAGGACTAAAGTGTAAATTCTTATCAGGATCCTAGCAGCGGAAATTCTACCCCAAACAATTGTCCCCAAAACTTATATTTCATTGTAAATAAATATAAGTTTTCCAAGTCATTGTCGGCCACTGAAATCTTATAAAAAGAAGCTGCTATCGACCTTTAGGTTTTCATTCTTATGCTCCCTTTTATCTATTTTTGTAGTCCAGATTTATCTCAAAGAGCAAAAGGTTAGTTTTCTTTCCGTATATTTTCGATTAAAGAGTTCTCTTATACTTATATCAGATCTAAGATTTTCTTATGTTTTTCAATTATTCCCTTAGTGTTAGTTTTTGATGTAGGAATTTATATCGGTTGATTGTTGTTTCCTAAAATTTCTATTGTCTTAATTATCTACTTTTTTGGCTTTTTACTTTATTGATTCTATTAAGTTTATTTTAATATTTCCCTAGACATGGATAATGAGACAAAGAAAGTTAATGGAAAGAGAAAGAAGCGTTCAGTGAATGTTAGGAAACTTATTAAGTTATTGGAAATTCCGGTCAAAGCTCCGTTTACTGAATTAGTTTCTCGACTACCGGAAAATGTTACGTTTGGGAGTTCAGTTAAGGATATTTCTACGGTATCAATTATTACTTGATAAATAAGTTTTGTAGCGAAGTTTTGTTTGGCATTCATTAGTCTAATATTTTGATTTTTTATTCTTAGGCTATTGAACATTTGATTTTAAGTTTTGGAAGGTCATTGAATGAGTGGGAGTTGGATGTTGAAGTTCAGAAGGAGTTGGTTAATATTGAAAAAGCAAAGAATGATGATTTGTTGGCAGAAGTTGAAGGTTTGAATACAAAAGAAACTCAAAATTCAGAAGGAAGAGTCTATCTCAAGCGCATCTATTACAATTCTTAAAAGCAGAATCGAAATGGCTAAAATTGCTAAGGACATGGGTTGTGAACCGGCTGGTTGGAACATCAAAGCATGGGAAAAAACTTTGGCTGGACTGATTGTTAAAGAAGTTACTGATGATATTCTATCTACCCAACCCGAGAAGTCTGCAAGCAAAAGGCGCAAGAGAAAGACTGCAGGAGGAAATGGATCTCCAAAGGATGATGAAGACATGATCCTGGTTGAATAGTAGTGAGGGCACTACTTTTTAATGATCCTTAATGTTTGTTTGGTTGTGTAACTTTTAAGAACTTATTTAATCTGTCCAATATCTATGCCCCCAATGGACAATGCTTTTTATTTTATTGTGTTATGTTTTTTGAAATGTCAGGAGACTATTTCATGTGATGTATTATGTGTTTTAAAGTTTAGGAAGGATTTTAGACAACTCAAGTACCGAAGATTTGTAAGTGGGGTTTGGTGTTTTAGAATCTTCAATTAAAAGTAAAGTTTTCTTAAATATAATAACTAAAACTAAGAGTTTTTATCATAAAGAGTTTTATGAAAGCCTTTGAGACAGAAATACTTTGAGTAATTAAGAAAACCATTGAAGATAAAAGTAAAGCACTGAAAATTAAAGCTAGGATCTTAAAGAAAAAACGAAAAGCACAACTACACCAGAATTTTGTTGACGAGGAAAAACCCTTGATCCAATTAAGAGATCTTAGGTAAAAAACCCCGGGAGGATTCAATCGATCCTACCTGCTGTTCTTTTATTATTATTGTTGTTTTGGAATGATTACAATGAAATGAACGAATGAATGAATATGAAAACTAATAATAGCTAGTAAACTAAATTGTTGTTGTGTGTTTGTAGAGCGGATGAATGCTTGTGTGATGATAGCTTGTATGTGGAACGTATATGTGTGTGTGATCTCCTCTATTCTGAACGACATCCTTTCCTATTTATAGAGCTAGACGTTGAACTGTATCTCCGAAATATCTGGGATCTTCCTAGACTTGCTCTTTACGCTGAAGAAATGGCATAGATGACCGTTGAGCATTATTCTTCACATGGTAAAACTGTTATCAATCCCGATTCTTGTGGTTGAAGTGGTAAACTATCCGTTGAAACACGTTTTCTTCTTGTAACACGTTTGTACTTCAATCCTGCATAATATCTACTGTACTAGACATATATTTGTTAGTGAAATCACGGATCCTGAAGATATCAAGATCCTGTTATATCGAGATAATAACATAACACAATCAGAACTAATAAATTAACAGGGACTAAGGATCCTTTAAGACAACGTATTGTTAAGTATTTATCATAGAAGGACTAAAGTGTAAATTCTTATCAGGATCCTAGCAGCGGAAATTCTACCCCAAACAGTAGTCCTATATCAATATGTGTTTTTTAAAGGCCATTCAAAGCCTTATTATCTTCTATCTAATAATAATAATTCTTCTATTTTCAATATCAATTGTTATCATGGTATCAGAGCCACGATACAACAATCATGACACATAAATCTATTATCTATCTATCGAATAATTAGAGGTGGGGTACGAAATTTGGAGTTGAAACCATCGAATTAATTGAAGAGGGTTTTAAAGGGAGGTCGGTCGAATTGGAGGGATTGGAGGTCGGCAAGGGAAAAACAAAACATAATAGCATTTGTTTTTGTCTTCTGTCGATTAAAGGAGCCGCCAAATTGAGGTGGTGCTTGGTTGGAGAGACTGGACTTTTTTTCGAGTGAAGCCAGCCACCAAAAGTGAAACTCTTTGTTTGATCATCTGTTCGAATTTCTCAAAGCAGCTTAATATTAATTGGGAGGTCATAATTAATAGTAGGAGAAATTAATTTGGTGGTGATATTGGTTCGTTTGTTTTTTTTTCCGGCCGAATAAAGAAAGGAGGATTAGAGGGAGCAGCAGCCGAAAGAGACAAAAGAAGAGAAAGCAAAAGTCGGGTTCAAGTCTGTGAAGCCGCAAGAAGACCGCAAGAAAAACAAATCCTCCAACTTGAGGGGGAGTGTTCGAGAAAGAAATATTCCTTGGCAAGTTGGGAGTTCGTAATCTTAACCTTCCAACTTGAGGGGGAGTATTGGAAAAACCAAATGTTGCCATGTTTGAAGACGGTAGCAAAACAATCAAAGATGAGGCTACCAAACAAACCAACCAAACAAACCACATGATACCCTCCTATATTTTTTTTTAGGGGGAGTATAAGCTCATATATCAAAACCACCACACAAATCAAGCCACCATGTCTAACGACGGTGGCTCAGTCAATCAAACCAAAGGCTACCATGCCCGAAGGCGGTAGCTCAACAATAAAAACAAAGGAGGCTACCGTGAGGAAGGAGGTTGCTCAAAACCAATAGCTACCATGTCTGAAGGCAGCAGCTCAAAATCAGCGGCTGCCATGTCTAAAGGAGGTAGCTCAAACCAAAAGATACCATGTCCAAAGGCAGTATCTCACAAACAAAATTGTGAGACTACCATGTTGAAGACGGTATCTCAAATCAAGTCTACCATGTCTGAAGAAGACGGTATCTCAAATCAAGTCTACCATGTCTGAAGAAGGCAGTAGCTCAAATCAAAAACTACCATGTCTAGAAGACGGTAGATCAATAATCAATCAAAGGCTTCCATGTCTGAACGCGATAGCTCAAGTCAAACTCAAAACCAATCCAAGTTGAATATAGGAAATCCCACTATTCAACTTGAGGGGGAGTGTTAGAATTAAAAGATAATGAGATCTGCTCAAATCATCATATTCCGGAATAAGGAGATATCGTTTCCCAAAATAAGAAGATATCGAC
>CM067167.1:199565799-199579418 GCA_034093135.1 Erigeron breviscapus | reverse complement strand
CGCTAAAATTGCTAAGGACATGGGTTGTGAACCGGCTGGTTGGAACATCAAAGCATGGGGAAAAACTTTGGGTGGACTGATTGTTAAAGAAGTTACTGATGATATTCTATCTACCCAACCCGAGAAGTCTGCAAGCAAAAGGCGCAAGAGAAAGACTGCAGGAGGAAATGGATCTCCAAAGGATGATGAAGACATGATCCTGGTTGAATAGTAGTGAGGGCACTACTTTTTAATGATCCTTAATGTTTGTTTAGTTGTGTAACTTTTAAGAACTTATTTAATCTGTCCAATATCTATGCCCCCAATGGACAATGCTTTTTATTTTATTGTGTTATGTTTTTTGAAATGTCAGGAGACTATTTCATGTGATGTATTATGTGTTTTAAAGTTTAGGAAGGATTTTAGACAACTCAAGTACCGAAGATTTGTAAGTGGGGTTTGGTGTTTTAGGATCTTCAATTAAAAGTAAAGTTTTCTTAAATATAATAACTAAAACTAAGAGTTTTTATCATAAAGAGTTTTATGAAAGCCTTTGAGACAGAAATACTTTGAGTAATTAAGAAAACCATTGAAGATAAAAGTAAAGCACTGAAAATTAAAGCTAGGATCTTAAAGAAAAAACGAAAAGCACAACGACACCAGAATTTTGTTGACGAAAAAAAACTAGGATCTTAAAGAAAAAACGAAAAGCACAACGACACCAGAATTTTGTTGACGAGGAAAAACCCTTGATCCAATTAAGAGATCTTAGGTAAAAAAACCCCGGGAGGATTCAATCGATCCTACCTGCTGTTCTTTTATTATTATTGTTGTTTTGGAATGATTACAATGAAATGAACGAATGAATGAATATGAAAACTAATAATAGCTAGTAAACTAAATTGTTGTTGTGTGTTTGTAGAGCGGATGAATGCTTGTGTGATGATAGCTTGTATGTGGAACGTATATGTGTGTGTGATCTCCTCTATTCTGAACGACATCCTTTCCTATTTATAGAGCTAGACGTTGAACTGTATCTCCGAAATATCTGGGATCTTCCTAGACTTGCTCTTTACGCTGAAGAAATGGCATAGATGATCGTTGAGCATTATTCTTCACATGGTAAAACTGTTATCAATCCCGATTCTTGTGGTTGAAGTGGTAAACTATCCGTTGAAACACGTTTTCTTCTTGTAACACGTTTGTACTTCAATCCTGCACATAATATCTACTGTACTAGACATATATTTGTTTGTGAAATCACGGATCCTGAAGATATCAAGATCCTGTTATATCGAGATAATAACATAACACAATCAGAACTAATAAATTAACAGGGACTAAGGATCCTTTAAGACAACGTATTGTTAAGTATTTATCATAGAAGGACTAAAGTGTAAATTCTTATCAGGATCCTAGCAGCGGAAATTCTACCCCAAACAGTAGTCCTATATCAATATGTGTTTTTTAAAGGCCATTCAAAGCCTTATTATCTTCTATCTAATAATAATAATTCTTCTATTTTCAATATCAATTGTTATCATGGTATCAGAGCCACGATACAACAATCATGACACATAAATCTATTATCTATCTATCGAATAATTAGAGGTGGGGTACGAAATTTGGAGTTGAAACCATCGAATTAATTGAAGAGGGTTTTAAAGGGAGGTCGGTCGAATTGGAGGGATTGGAGGTCGGCAAGGGAAAAACAAAACATAATAGCATTTGTTTTTGTCTTCTGTCGATTAAAGGAGCCGCCAAATTGAGGTGGTGCTTGGTTGGAGAGACTGGACTTTTTTTCGAGTGAAGCCAGCCACCAAAAGTGAAACTCTTTGTTTGATCATCTGTTCGAATTTCTCAAAGCAGCTTAATATTAATTGGGAGGTCATAATTAATAGTAGGAGAAATTAATTTGGTGGTGATATTGGTTCGTTTGTTTTTTTTTCCGGCCGAATAAAGAAAGGAGGATTAGAGGGAGCAGCAGCCGAAAGAGACAAAAGAAGAGAAAGCAAAAGTCGGGTTCAAGTCTGTGAAGCCGCAAGAAGACCGCAAGAAAAACAAATCCTCCAACTTGAGGGGGAGTGTTCGAGAAAGAAATATTCCTTGGCAAGTTGGGAGTTCGTAATCTTAACCTTCCAACTTGAGGGGGAGTATTGGAAAAACCAAATGTTGCCATGTTTGAAGACGGTAGCAAAACAATCAAAGATGAGGCTACCAAACAAACCAACCAAACAAACCACATGATACCCTCCTATATTTTTTTTTAGGGGGAGTATAAGCTCATATATCAAAACCACCACACAAATCAAGCCACCATGTCTAACGACGGTGGCTCAGTCAATCAAACCAAAGGCTACCATGCCCGAAGGCGGTAGCTCAACAATAAAAACAAAGGAGGCTACCGTGAGGAAGGAGGTTGCTCAAAACCAATAGCTACCATGTCTGAAGGCAGCAGCTCAAAATCAGCGGCTGCCATGTCTAAAGGAGGTAGCTCAAACCAAAAGATACCATGTCCAAAGGCAGTATCTCACAAACAAAATTGTGAGACTACCATGTTGAAGACGGTATCTCAAATCAAGTCTACCATGTCTGAAGAAAGGGGTAGCTCAAATCAAAAACTACCATGTCTGAAGAAGGCGGTAGCTCAAATCAAAAACTACCATGTCCGGAGAAGACGGTAGATCAATAATCAATCAAAGGCTTCCATGTCTGAACGCGATAGCTCAAGTCAAACTCAAAACCAATCCAAGTTGAATATAGGAAATCCCACTATTCAACTTGAGGGGGAGTGTTAGAATTAAAAGATAATGAGATCTGCTCAAATCATCATATTCCGGAATAAGGAGATATCGTTTCCCAAAATAAGAAGATATCGACTTCCTCAACAAACAAAGAACCAAGACCGATTTTGTTTCTATAATTAGACATATAATGGGGGATGGATATTATTGGGCCAATGACAGAATCTTCAGCTGGGAAGAAATATTTTCTGGCTATGACAGATTATTTCTCAAAATGGATTGAGGCTGAAGCATACGCCAAGATTCATGAATCACATGTTATATCTTTCATTAAAAGGAACATATTGACAAGATTTAGAGTACCGGCAGAAACTATTTGTGATGATGGATCACAGTTTATTGGAAAGAAAACTACAAATTTTTGTGAAAGATGGGGCATCAAGATGATTACTTCTACTCCAGTTCATCCACAAGCTAATGGTCAGGCAGAATCGAGCAACAAAATTATTATGAATAATCTAAAGAAGAGACTGGGACAAGCAAAGGGAAAATGGGCTGAAGAGCTACCATTTGTCTTGTGGGCTGATCGAACAACTTCGAAAAGTGCCACTGGACAAACGCCATTTTCACTTGTCTTTGGAGCTGAGGCAGTCCTACCTACTGAAATGGATTTTCCTACCGCTAGAGTTAATTTATTAACTTATGAGAAAAATAAAGAACTACTGCTTGAAGATCTAGAAGCTGTAAATGAAATAAGAGAAAGGACCAAGATAAGGATAGCAGCTTATCAACAACGAATCGCTAAGTCTTATAATAAAAATTTAAGATTAAGACGATTCCAAGTTGGTGATTTGGTTCTCAAGAAGGTCTTGGCTAAACCGGATGGTAAATTGAATCCAAAATGGGAAGGTCCTTATTTGATCGAGGCTGGGGTTGGAAAAGGATCTTATTGGCTTCAAGATCTACAAGGTACTTTAGTTCCAAGAGCTTGGAATGCCATACATCTTAAAACTTACCATCTGTAATTTATTTTGTCTTTAGACAAAATCAGGTATGATTTCTTATTCTTTTTACTTTTTTTTATAATGATACTAACTTGAGCGTAGGAGTGGCGTTAGCCAAATGGCTAACGCCAGTTTCTAAGAATTTATTTTGTAGAATTTGAAGAACTATCAACATCAATGAACACATGCATAACAACGTGGAACAAGGTCTTCACCTTTTGGCTTTCACGCCAACTTTTGGTTGAAGGTTTTCACCTTCTCTTAAATTCGCCCGTGTCGCATGTTAATTAATTTCACGGTTGAAGGGTTAAATTCCAAGGTCGTAGAAATTAATTCTATTGGTTGTCGATGTTACCATCGATCTCCCGAATTGGCTAACTACGCCACCCATTACACAAACACACGAATTGGCTAACCACGCCACCCATGAAAGTTTAAGATATGGAGATACCCTCTAGATCTTAAACACCAATGTCCCTAAGTGAACATTAAAATTAAGAATCCCCTTCTTAATTTTAATCCTCTCCAAAAATCGATCCAATCCCACACATATTATTTTTAATGCACGAATACACTAGAAAAGTAAGTGAAGACTGACAGTCATTAAAGATACTGGAAGCTAGAGATCATAACCTACAAGTGGAATCTTAATTACACTTAAAAGGTGCATGTATCTAACCATTTATTTACTGCGTTGATTTGATTACTTACTGTTTAAGGGGTCGAATAAGTCAAGGGTAATTATTAACTGACACATGACATTATCTCGTTATTAGTCATTTACCATTTTTACCCTTAAATAACATTTTTGATTTTCGAGTTTGAAATAAAATGGATCAAAAGAGAGATTTCATTCATTAACCATATATTTACAAAAAACTACTCGAAAGCAGTTTTACAACCGTGATTAATCATACCAGATTAATCTCTCCCCTCCTAAACATTTGTTGTTCTACGATACACTTCCCCTACCGATTCATTTTCCTAAAATCAAAAGAGTCTAAAAATATGGGCTCCGGCCTTGTCTTTCTATCCGTCATCGCCCATAAAAACATTTTAGGAAAAAGAGTCAGGCTTCAACTTTTTGGCAATCTTTGTGTAAACCAAGTCCACTCTTGCCACTTGGAGTTCTTCCTTGGTTTTAACCAAATCTTCTTCCAGTTCCTTTATTCTTGCTCCCTGAGCCTTTCTCGATTCCAGAAGCCATTGAATGTATTGATTTTGACTCCTTATCTCTTCATCCTTAATCCTGGCAACCTCCATATGTGCATACCGCATTTGGGAAAAGCACTGTAGGAAAGAATAAAGGTGTTAGACTTTAAATAGAAAAATCAATTTAAAATAATTTATTTTACCTGAAGCAATCTCTTTTCTGACTTGTTAACCCCCCAATCAACTCTTGGAGGGTCGTGGATTCTGAGATGAGATTCACCACTAGTAACCTCAGACATAGTGATATTATGAGAATTGATCGAGATGGAAAATATTATTTGTTACTTCCTAAGCATAAGAAAACTGTTTGTGATTTACAAATAATAAAACTGTTGGCTTATATAGAGGGGTAAAAGGATAGACATTGAACCGTCAAAATACTAGTTGTCAAATCGTAATGCCTGAAGTAACTGTTGATTTTCCCACTCACACGCGCCTTATCTTTAATTAGTTTCAAATTATCTGTTTGACTTCGTTCAAAGTTTTCTCTAGAAGCTTCAAAGTTATTTCAACAAATATGTTTTTATTAAAATAACTTTGGGGACAATTGTTATGGGTGAAATTTCAAGTAGCAATATCTTGAAAGCCTAAGATCTTGACATTGATGAATATTCTGATGACTTATTAATGTCTTGCTAACGTTATGAATTACCTGTTATTATTATTTCTACACGAGTTATCTGTGCAGATTCCAGAATATTAGATATAAGACTATGGAAAATATCTCTAACGATATTCAAAGGAATTCACACATGGGATTAATCATTCACACGCAAAGAAGACTTGGTCTCGCAACATAGTCGGACTTCTAGTTGATTTCAGCATGTGGAGATACTCTCCAACGTTCTAATATTGAAGACCTGGAAGATCCCTACTATTTCGCATAGTTAGTTAGCATCTAGGTCTATAAATAACGAATGAGGCTGATCGATTTAGGATATACTTTACTCACTAGCAATATCTCTGATCACTTGTATTCACACACTACTCTCTATACTCTCATCCTTATTCTCGCACTTAGCAATAATCGATCAACCGAATTCCACCATTGTAAACATTTTAACAATCATTAATAAGAGAACAAAGGCAGGGACGATTGCTTCCTCCCGAGGTTTTTATGCCGGCGATCCATAAGGATTAAGGGTTTTTCCTCGTCAACAAATCTCGGTGTTCTTGTTCCCTTATCTTTACTTTTATTTCTGTTAATTATTAGATCTTCATTATAATTAGCATTACATTTTGTTCTTTACATTATTTCGATACATTTAAGTTTTTTTTTAACGATTATCTTTGTCCTTTAATTGCTTGTTCAGTCAACATAATTCTTTAGCAAATCTTTTCTTAAATACGCATCTTTGAAACTCAACATATTTTACAAGCCCTTAACCTCACGAACGAAAGTTTGGTTACATAATTGATCTAAGTCTTCAAACTGATTATATTGGGTAATTTTTGACCAAAACAAATACCTTATAACTTTTCTCTCTGTTTCTCTCTACTTTTCTCTTTAGACAACTACTACGGACACTCAAAACCGCCACATTCAACCATCTACCAATAAACTAAAACAGGATTGAGATGTTCTTGAAATGACACGTGGCGTAATCCTTGATCGACACGTGCCCTTTTAATTTATTTATTTTATTAAGTTAGCTTTTTTAATTGTATATAAATTCAATTTCCTTATTAGACTTAGAATTAAACTCTAACTCTTGGCTTATAAATACAAAACACATTATAACATTATTTGATTGATCGTTTTCTCATTAACAAATTTGTCTATTTTTCTTTCTCAATTCTTCAACTCATATTACTTATATTACTTAAGATTTCATAAATTTGAGTTTAGAATCTGAAATCACAAGGATATTTGTCGTCATACACTATGCTTATAAGTTCCGATTTTGATGTGATTGTAAAAATTTAAGGTAAATCTAACACTCTTACTAAACATATACGAGTATTATATTTATCATTACTGTTTATTATAATTTAGCTTCGATCATGGGTTTACTTTAACCACAATTTATTTCATACTCACCAATTATGTATGAGGCATATTCGAATTTCTTTATGATACAATCTATATAGCTATCGTACATCGTACGGGTATTAAGACTAGTTTAGGTATATTAGAAGGGTACTCGTGCAATGTGGCTGTGGTGACAGCGATGATGGCGGCGAGGGTGGCCGCTGTGGTGTGGTTATTAATATAAAGTAATTGATGTAAAGAAGATAGTGTAGTTGTTTTGGTCAAAAATTACCTAAGATAATTTACGTTGAAAACTTAGATCAATAATGTAACCAAACTTTCATTCGTGAGGTTAAGGGCTTGTAAAATATGTTTGAGATTCAAAGATGCGTTTAGTAAAAGGATTTAAAGAACGATTATGTCGACTAAACAAGAAACAAAGGTGTAAAGCAATGATAATCAGAATAACAAGTATCGAAATAAATGAAATTATGATAAATAATGCTAATCAAAGTAAATAATGCGTTAAAAGTAAAGAGTAAAGAGCAAGAACACCGAGATTTGTTATCGAGGAAAAGCCCTTAATCCTTTAAGGATTGCCGGCATAAAAACCCCGGGAGGAAGCAATCATCCCTGCCTTTGTTCTCTTATTAATGATTGTTAAATGTTTACAAATGGTGGAATTCGGTTGATCGATGTATCTAAGTGCAAAGTAAATGAGAGCAGTGTGTGTGAATACAAGTATGTAGTGAGCAGGAAAAATAAGATGAGATTAGATTGGATTAGATTAGATGCCTAAATCGATCAACCTCCTTCATTTATATAGACCTAGGACCTAACAAACTATCCGAAGTTGTAGGGATCTTCCAGGTCTTCCACATTTGAACGTTGGAGCATATCTTGACCAATGAACGTTATAGTTCTTCTCCTCGTGTTGAATTCAACTTGAAGTCCGATTATCTTGGTAGACTAAGTCTTCTTTGCGTGTTGAAGATTTATCCCATGTGTGAAATCTTCCTTTTACCGTTAGAGGTATTTTCCTTAGCTTTATATCGAATATTCTGGAACCTGCATACTTATCTTACGTGGAAATGATATATAACATTTGAAACATAACGTTAGCAAAGTATTAACAAGTAATCAAAATATTCTTCTATGTTAAGATCTTGGACCTTCAGGATATTGACATCTGAAATTTCACCCATAACAATTGTCCTCAAAGTTATTTAAATAAAATCTATTTTGTTGAAATAACTTTGAATCTTATAGAGAAAGCTTTGACCGGAGTCAATTAGTAAATTATGAAACCATCTTAAAGATAAGATGCGTGTAAGTAGGATAACCAAGAGTCTTGATTTGATAGGTAACTACTTCTCATCTTTTCACCCCTATATATAAGGCCACAGTTTCTCTCTTTGAAAATCACAAATAATTTCCGTTTTCCTTATGCTTAGAAAATTACAAATAATCTTTTCAATTTCGATTAATTCTCACAACATTACAATGTCAGAGGTCACAAGTGGTGAATCTCATCTTCAAATCCAAGATCCTCCAAGAGTTGATTGGGGGGTCAACAAATCTGAGAAGAGACTTCTTCATGTATGATAAAAATTTAAGTTCATTTTTATTTTATAAAAACTGATTTTCATCTTTTTCTACAGTGCTTCTCCCAGATGCGATACGCACACATGGAAGTCGCGAGGATTAAGGATGAAAAATTGAAGAGCCATAATCAATACATTCAATGGCTTCTAGAGTCAAGGAAAGCTCAGACGTCAAGGATAAAGGAGTTAGAAGCAGAGTTGGCTAAAACTAAAGAAGAACTTCAAACGGCGAAAGTGGATTTGATCTACTTAAGGGTTTCCAAAAAGTTGAAGCCTAATATTTATGAATAAGAAGTTTTCATGGGCGATGAATGATATAATGCAAAGGCCAGAGCCCACATTTTTAGACTCTTTTGTTAGTAGAAACTTGAATTGGTAGTGGATGTGTTTCGTAGAACAATGTGTTTAGGAGGGGCGAGAGTGATCTGGAATGATCAATCATGGTTGTAAAACTGCTTCTGAGTAGTTTTTTGTAAATATCTTTCGAATGAAAACTGTCTTTTGATCCATTTTACTTTTGAACTCGAAAACCAAAAGTGTTTTTAAGGGTAAAAACGGAAAATAATTAATCAATTATGTGACGTCACATGTCAGTGAATAATTATTCTTGACTTACTCGACTACATCAACAGTAAGTAATCAAATCAACGTAGTAATTTAGGAGTAAGATACATGCACCTTGTTTATGCAATTAAGATCCACTTGTAAGCAGCATCTTTAAGTGTTGTCAGTCTCCAACATTTATTCCTGTAATAAAATAATCTGTGTGGGACTGAATTGAATTTTTTGGAGGGGATTAAAATTAAGAAGGGAATTCTTAATTTTAAGATTCTCGTAGGGACATTGGCGTTCAAGATATAGAAGGGGTCTCAATATCTTGAACTTTTTTGGGAGGCGTGGTTAGCCAATATCATGTGTTTGTATAATGAGTGGCGTGGTTAGCCAATTCGGGAGATCGATGATAACATCGACAACCAACACGTTGAGCGGGGGCAGGGAGCGTGAGGAGATCGATGATAACATCGACAACCAACAGAATTAATTTCGACGACCTTGGAATTTAACCCTTCAACCGTGAAATTAATTAACGTGCGACACGGGCGATTTTAAGAGAAGGTGAAAACCTTCAACCAAAAGTTGGCGTGAAAGCCAAAAGGTGAAGACCTTGTTCCCACGTCTGTAATTTGCATGTATTTGATGATATTGATTATCCTTTCTTGAATCTAACAAAGCAACAAATACTTTAGAAAGAAGAACTGACGTTAGATTTGGCAACGCCACTTCCGACGTTTCAAAGGTCAGTTATCATTATTGGAATTTAAATAAAATAAAAGGTAAACAAGATAAAAGTAAAATTCAAGAGTAAGAAATCATACCTGATTATGTCAAAAGACAAAATTAATTATACATGGTAAGTTTTGAGATGAATGGCATTCCAAGCTCTTGGAAAGTCTAGAATGTAATTACTTTGTATCTGAAGCCAATAAGATCCTTTCCAGCTTCTGCCTCGATCAAATAAGGACCTTCCCATTTTGGATTCAATTTACCATCTGGCTTGGTTAAAGCCTTCTTGAGAACCAAATCACCAACTTGAAATCGTCTTAATCTTAAATTCTTATTATAAGACTTGGCAATTCGTTGTTGATAAGCTGCTATTCTTATCTTGGTCCTTTCTCGTAACTCAGTTACAGCTTCCACATCTTCAAGTAACAACTCTTTATTTTTCTCATAAGTTAACAAACTAATTCTAGCAATAGGTAGATCCATTTCAGTAGGTAGAACTGCCTCAGCTCCAAAGACAAGTGAGAATGGAGTTTGTCCAGTAGCACTCTTTGAAGTTGTTCGATCAGCCCATAAGACAAATGGCAATTCTTCAGCCCATTTTCCTTTAGCTTATCCCAGTCTTTTCTTCAAATTATTCATTATGATTTTATTACTTGATTCTGCTTGACCATTAGCTTGTGGATGGACAGGAGTAGAGGTAATCATCTTGATACCCCATCTTTCACAAAAATTTGTAGTTTTCTTCCCTATGAATTGTGATCCATTATCACAAATTATCTCTGCTGGAACTCCAAATTTTGTCAATATATTTCTTTTAATGAAGGATATGACATGTGATTCATAGATCTTGGCGTATGCTTCAGCTTCAATCCATTTTGAGAAATAATCTGTCATAGCCAAAAAATATTTCTTCCCAGCTGAAGATTCTGTCATTGGTCCAACAATATCCATTCCCCATTTCATAAATGGCCATGGAGATAGAACTGGATACATGGGTTCTGCTGGTTGATGATAAATGTTGCTATGTCGCTGACAAGCATCACATTTCTTCGCATATTCTTCAGCATCTTGTTTCATAGTTGGCCAATAATAACCTGTTCTCAAGATCTTTGAATATAAAGATCTTCCAGCTGCGTGATTTCCACATTTTCCTTCCTGTATATCCTTAAGAACCTCATTGGTCTCAGGGAATTGTAAGCACCTAAGATATGGTCCTGCAAGAGATTTTCTATACAAAATACCATTTATCATAGAATAATGTCTGTTTTCATACGAAGTTCCTTGGGTTTTCATCTTTAGGGATTGTCCCAGTATTTAAATATTCTATTATTGGTGTAGTCCAGGAATTTTGATTGTCCCCAGAATTTTCAGTTTCTGTATCTTGAACAGCCAATATATTAGTTGATTCTTTTTCTATAGCAGGATGTAACACATGAATTATAGGAATCCTAGTTTCTGGTGACATCTTAAGTGTTGACCCTAGATTTGCTAAAGCATCAGCCTCGGTGTTTTCTTCTCTAGGCACTTGTTCTATATCAAATAAATCAAAATTCTCAGCCAATTTTTTCACTATTTCCAAATATTGCATCAATTTTTCACCTTTTGCAGCATATGTTCCATTGAAATGATTAGCTAAAAGTAATGAATCTACATATACCTTAAGGTTTCTAATGTTCATATCCCTAGCTAATTGCATACCAGAAATTAAAGCTTCATACTTCTGCTTCATTATTAGTGGCTATAAAATGACAATTCACTGCTTGGGGTATGATATCCCCCTGTGGCGATTTTAGTACGATACCTAATCCTATTCCTTTAACATTAGCTGCACCATCAGTGTATAAAATCCATTTTTCAGTAGCTTCTTCTAACATTTTTACTTCTAAGTCTACTTCTGGTTGTAAGCCAGTACTAAGATCATCCACAAAGTCGGCTAAAACTTGAGATTTTATAGCAGTCCTAGGTTCATAAATTAAGTTGAAAGCACTTAGTTTTACATACCACTTAGCCATTCTACCAGATACTTCAGGTTTTCTAAGCACATATTTAATAGGATAATTAGTCTTTAACATGTATAGCATGCGTTTCAAAATAATGTCTAAGTTTAGTAGATGCCATAACTAATGCAAGTATAAGTTTTTCAAGATGAGAGTACCTGGTTTCAGCATCAATTAAACTTTACTTACATAGTATATAGGATGTTGTTGACCTTCTTTTTCTTTTACCAAGACAGCACTGACCAATTGATACGTCCCACGGTGTATCAATATACCAAAGTATATTGAACACAGAACAGTTGTAAAGGGGGGTGAATACAACTTTCTTCAATCTTTACAAACTTTTAACACAAAACGTTTTAAGATTCAGTTTATGAATATTAAGCAAGTAAGTAAAGAGCAGGAATCATTAAAACAGTAAAGCAGTAAAGAAATCAAAACATTCTTGAACATAGATTGTGTTTTCAAATGTAATCCTTTATTAAGAAATAATCTATACAAAGAATTACAGGGTTGTTGCGGAATAAAGATAGCCTATAGATATCTAAACAACCCTATGAAATGACAAACAACAATCAATAAGTTTCAGCTCAAGAGAATCAGCCCAAGCTGATCTCGTACAGACTAAACTGTGTATAAGAGCAGAGAAACTTGTGTGAAGAATGATTCTCAGGAAATGCCACACATATGCAATCCATGAATGAGGCTTTTATAGGCGAAAGCGCTCCTTCATTAGGTGTCAGTTGCAGCTACGTGTTCTTCATTCAGTGGTTGATGAAGGAATAATCAATCGTGCCTTTCATGGTACTTGTGGTCCCCCACGTACTGACGCACATTCTTCATCTACCATATAGGAGTATGGACACGCATATGTAAAACAACCACCAACCTGGATCCTAGGATTCTTCCTAGTCATGTCATTTGTCTTTATCTTCAATCCAGGTTGTTATCTTCACTTGATTGTCAGACACAGATTGGGCCGTTTTTCAAAGCACCAATCTGCCTAAGTGTTTCCAAGCTGACTGCTAATCCCAAGCTGTCTTCCACTAACAACTTAATTTTCTATCTTCAATCCTTCTCTTCGACTTGGACTGAATGCTAATACATTGTTGATTCAGCTTGAATAACACTTGCTTCCATAAGATATTACAATTACAAGTATGAAGCATGATCTGGGTCAGAGACAGATCGTAAGCTGTGTCAGCTTAGTCTGACCCAGATCAGATTACAAGAACCAAAAGATCACTAAGTGTTTATAGGTCAGATTTGTCATCATTAAATTTACAATTAACATTGGGACTCAACAAAAACTGCCAAGTATAGATATAGAGGCTCACCATCTTCAGGTTTTACCAATAGTGGTGGAGTAGATAGATATTTCTTTAATTCTTGGAAAGCTTCTTCTTGTTTTTCTCCCCATTCGAATCTTTTATTTTTCTTCAAGATGTCATAAAAGTGTCACCTTGGAAGGGCACTGCACGCTTTGGCGTGAGAGGAAAACTTAATCCTCGTTATATCGGACCATTCGAAATTGTTCGAAGGATTGGTTCCGTGGCTTATAAGCTCAATTTACCCCAAGAGCTGGAACATGTTCATCCCACATTTCATATATCGAATCTTAAGAAATGTTTGACTGATGAAACATTGGTTGTACCTGTCGAAGAGTTGCAAGTGAATGACTTTCTTCAATTTGTAGAGGAACCTGTTGAAATTGTAGACCAACAGCTCAAACAACTTAGACGTAGTCGTATCAAGTTGGTAAAAGTTCGTTGGAACTCAAAACACGGACCCGATGTTACTTGGGAACGTGAGGACTATATGAA
>CM067167.1:199553555-199564799 GCA_034093135.1 Erigeron breviscapus | reverse complement strand
GAGCTTAAAATTAAGTGGGTCGAAATTAGAGTTTATGGTTGATAAAGTTAGGTTAAATGATTTTTGAACAAGAAATTGAGACTATGGAATGAAATTATGTAATGGGTTTTGTTAAATGAGGTCTAATTTCGTTGGTCATGACAAAACTTAAGCTTAGATGTCTTCTACACGATTTTTGGAAATTAAAATGGAGTTTAAGTGCATTTTTGGCTTAAAAATCTGATCTTGGGCTGCTGCTGGTCGATCTGCCTGGGTTTCGGCGTACCTTACGGCCCAGGTGGGCGCCCCTTATGCTGGGCTGGTTTGTTGTGGGCGTAAGTTACGGCCCATTTGGGCGTGGCTTACGCTGAAATGAAAAATCCTCCTGTTTACGCCTACTTTACGCTAAAAACCGACTTTCTAGTAGACCGTAACTTACGGTAGTATTGACCGTACATTACGCCACCCTCCTTTTTCCCACCGTACCTTACGTCCAAGCTGGGCGTAATTTACGCCTCCCCCTACTTGTCTTTTCCTGTTTGACCTTATTCGACATCCAAAACTCTAGGACTCATGCTAGCTTCGTACTGGACCATTCCTTAACACCTCAAATGATGATGACGAGACCTGGAGGTCCCTCAAGTCATGAACCCTTATGAAGCCTTATATAGGGTTCCACTTAACTTATATATGTGTACAATAATGACGGTGATTACGAAGCGATTTTGAACGACTTTAAAATTGTGTAAACCATTATTCAATTTCTTCATGAATATATCGAGTTCCGAGAACCCTTTTTAATGACTTGAGTCATAACTAAAACACGAAGTAGGGTTTTGACACAAGTCAATAATGTATTAATGCATATGTGGAATGTATATTATAATTTTAGGTGATGGACGTGAAGTGAAAGTTGAATGATTGTAACTCGGCTATATATCAACCTTAACTTCTCTTTGCCGATCAAGGTGAGTTTCGTAGCTCCCTACTCAATCGAGATTCGGGCTGAAAAGTGTACAACTGTTGTGTGCTTACGTGTTGATTGTGTATTTATATGTTTGCCTTGGTTTATGACATAGTTCATACGTTTGATTTATTGATTGATGACATGACTTGATTGTGCATATGTTTGAGTGTCTTGGGTGATGACATTGTTTATTTGATGGACTTGATGACGTGCAAATACGTGATTGTTATATGACTAATGTATGTGCGTGTTGGTTGATTATTAGGTTAGTTGTGTATATATGGAAGACGGTAATACCTTTGAAAGGTTGGAGATGTGGTGGGAAGGCTGCGGGTGACCCTATATATAAGCATCAAAGGCCTTTCAAATGTAGTATCGTACGAAGTATATACACATGGTGTTTTGTTTCTGTGGGGACATTGATGGTCATGGATGAACAGCTTACGTGCAATTGAGTACAATGAGGTACATTACGTGCAATTGAATACAATGAGGTACATTACGTGCAATTGAGTACAATGAGGTACATTACGTGCAATTGAATACAATGAAGTACATTACGTGCAATTGAGTACATATGAGGGACATTGTTGGACATGTTTGGCATTATAGAACTTGTTAGAGACTTATTAATATCATTATTACTTGTTCTTGTTTACCACGCGTATTCTGATTACCTTGAGTAGTTCATTTTGTGAATACACGTGTGAGGGTCATTGATGGACATTGATTGGCTATGGTTTGATTGAGTATGATTGACTTATCTATGATTAGGATAGTTGTACATACATGGAAGACGATATTACATTTAATGAGTTGTGGATGTGGTGGGAAGGCTGCGGGTGACCCTATATATAAGCATCCAAGATTCCTTAAATGTAAAGTCGTATGAAATGTATGTGCATTGTGTTTTGGTTGAGTTGGTGGTCAATTGAGGTGCAATGTATGCATGTGCATTATGGACATGGTTGAGGTCATAGTTCTTGTTTGATACTTATTGTTATCGACATCAATCGTTCTTGCTCATTATACGTATTCTAGTATTGTATTTTTCGATCAATGAATGCATGTGTGATTAGGTTGTGTTATGAGCCAACCTAAATTGAGTACTTGTGCCTTTTAAGGACTACGGTAAGTGTGTTCCTTGCTCCTTATGCTTGTTCATATTGTGTTTGACCTTGGCATTAGATCCTTGTCATTTGCTCCTACGAACTCACCAACCTAGTGTTGACCTTGTTTAGTACACTTTTTAGGTATTCAAGAGAATCCAAGATGTGTCGGTTGATTTATGCTTCTGCTAGAGCTTGGGTCCAGGATTATTTTGCCCTTATTCTTTGTTTTATGCATTATGTACTTGTTGTATTGTTGGATTCACCGAATCCCCTTTATTTCATATAGTTCATGTTCTACGATAATCCCATGCATACGCTATATCTTTTCGGTAGTATTTCGAGCCTAGCTCGGGGTGTTACAGAATGGTGGCCCATGCTTGGTCGTAGAGAATTAGGCGGTTTGACCTAGACTACGGCTTAAGTTAAAACTCTTCATATAGCATGCATGGTTAGGAATTTTGTGTGCAACGTGAAATTGTATGAACCCTGAAAAGTTATGCATTGTGAGTTCGTAGACAGGACCATTTATGTGATGATGTGAGTACAATTGGACATTGTGTTGTTTTGTGATGTGTACAAGGTGGACAATGCGTTGTGTGTGATGAGTACAATGTGATTAACGTGTACATTGATTTGAGCTTGATTATGGTTGGGATGGATTGTTGTTGTTGATTGGTGTTAATTGATGATTTAGGGCAAAATGAAGTTATGGCGTTAACTTGATGTAACATTGTGGCAACCCTAAAAGAGCCTGATCAACTATTTTATGGTCACCCGGTGTTATAACAAGTTAATGACATCACGGATTGCACGCGCTTGGCTTAGGGTATAATAAGGAACCGACATGCTTTATGGAAATTGATTGGGTGGAGGGTTAGCCGTTGGTACACCCTGTATACAAACCCGGTCAATGACTAGAAAGCATGTCGAATTCGGATTATACTTTAAACCATTCATGTTAGTTACTTAGATGTATAATGTGTTGAATATGAGTACTTGGTTTTGATGGTGGACAATTGTTGTGAACTTGGCACAAGAACATGATAGATAACGATTACTTGAGAACTTTGATATATTGTCCTTAGCGTAGTGATATGAAACACGTATGATATGTTGGTATGATAGCATGATATATGATAGTTACTTGAGAACATTTATATGTTGGCCTTAGTGTAAAGACATTGAACATGTGTAGTGTGTCGACATTAAAGCACTAACTACTAGTGCGACTAACACGAGAGCAATTGTGAAACTACTCCCCGGGTCATAAACTCTAGGGCTATTACTATGGTTGGAGATTTGATGATGGAATGACATGTTGTTTCGTATGATTGAGTAACATATATGTTATGCATGCGTGGGTATGTTAATCGGTAAGTACTTGCAAGAATGGATTGGTGTACTAGTTTGCTAGTCTTAGCATGTATAAATTATGTTGTTAAGCTAACTTGTGTACATGAGATAAGCGAATACGGTGATGCATGTATAAACATTTACTAGATGGACAATTCTATGAATAAGAGTGGTAGGCATGTTTAATAATCCGAGTATGCCCAAAATCTTATTGCTTAACTTGCTTATAAGAACGAATCGGTAATGATTGATAATTCATGCATAGTTGTACTTAACGTATGAAAAACCGTATGTATGACTCGGTATGCGGAATTATTTGATAGAACATGCAAAACCTTACCTCCTAACTTGGTTGCATGAATGAATGGTTAGGATATGCGGTAGAGAAAGTGTGGTTTCCATGATATCCTAATTGTTGAATATGCTTGAAATTTCGTTGCCCAACTAAATTGGTGAACTAAATCGTTAGGACATGATAATACATGTGTCAAGGTAATTGGAATCTTGGGCAATTGTGTGTATAAGTTGCCATGCTAGCCTAATTGCTTTAATATCTCAGCATCTTGTTGCCTAACTTGCTTATTGAATACATAGTTAGGAATTGAAGATGCATGCGTAGATATAAATGGTCACGTGAGCAATTGTATGTATAACTGGTACGACCATTATAAATTACTTGACTAAGTTTTTCCCCCTTGTTTAATATATGATTTAGTCAGTAACATGGAGATTATAAGTATAGTTGTAATATGATGATGAGAACTTTCGTTGTATTATATGCCCCTAAGATTGAACCTTAGGACAATGCTTGAGTTAACTAAAGTGGCATAACAATGGATGAATAACGATGGAAACAACCGCGATGCCATTAATGAGGATGACAACGAGTACATAACGATTTATTTTGAGCATCTATACAACTATAAACTTTACTATGCGTGAGAAGGAACGACCTTGGTTAGGCTAACCATAGATTTGAGCAAATAAATTAAAAACTTAAAAGTCTACCCAACATGTAAAATGTGCGCAAAACACGAACGTCGCAGGAATGGAGTTGAGGTGTAAACGACATTGGGAGGTATATATACACGTAAACGATTGGTAAATTGATGTGCTAAATCGAGTTTAAAAATTATAAACTAGAAATACCTAAAAACTCACTACTACACACTATCGGGCAGTGGACCCGATCGTATGCAATATAGTTAAAAAGTAAGTCCAGGTTCGTTCACGGGGATTGGTTTGAATCAATTGTTTAGTAAAATGGTTTGGAAAAAGGGTGTTGCTTCAAATCTCTCTTTGACTATAACTTTAAAAGACAAAATGCATAAAAGTAAAGGTAAGCCTCAAACAACAATGGTAAAGATCATCCACCTTGACTTCGCTAGACTTCAAACATGATTGCTTTCAATTAAGACCAATTTCATTAAGAGTTGACAGGATAATCGTGAAAGGATAAATTGCTCGCGTGGTACCACCAACCGCTCACAAATCACCCCAACACCTAAGTTGCTAGTTTAATTACCCAAGCCGGTACCACCAATGCCTAGACAATCTTACCAACAATTAGTTTGCTTGACTATCAAATTACCAATTGCGCCTATGTGAAAATAACGTGGTACCACCAACCGTTACAAAACACGTTGACAAAATTATTCCTTTTTTAAAATGACATTCACTATCATACCATGAACTAGTGATAATTGCTCATAGACAAGCAACCGTTGAAAATCACATATGCATTCGACTAGTACCACTAACGAAGAACACACATGCCACCAATATCAAATTAATACAAATAAAGGAATTAAATCATCAAGATCTCGACACAACGATAATTGAAATCAACTCTTTGAATTAAAACATATAGCAATCACATCATTCATCTAGTTTCATCAAGGTGGACAATTGAAAGATTAGCCACTCATGATTAAATTGAAATTACAATCAAATCAAGGAAGAACATGATGTACCAATCGTTTGAGGAAAAAGAAATTGCAAGACAATAAGGTAGATACGATCTAGATGGGTGCACGTGAATCTTCAACGAATCGGAAGATGATGAAATCTTGAATTGATCCTTGAAGGGTTTCCTTGTAGTGCAGCTCCTAGAAAGAATATTTGATAGTTTGGGAACTAGGTTATTTTTCTATTTATATCCCCTCTCATTTTGGTGCAGAAACTGGCCAAAAACCCTTCAGATCCGTCCCTTCACTGCGGCGCAGTGGGCGAGTAATGCCCCCACTGCGTCGCAGTGCATATACACTGCCACATTTGTGCTCATTTGTCAAAGCTGACTGCGGCGCAGTGGGCGAGTAATGCCCCCACTGCGTCACAGTACGATCTTACTGGTTTTGGATTCCCCTTCTTCCACTGGCTGACTGCGGCGCAGTGGGCCTTGATCACCCCCACTGCGTCGCAGTGCAAATATACTGGACTCGAAGCATAATTCCCCAAGGATGACTGCGGCGCAGTGGGATAGTAACCTCACCACTGCGTCGCAGTGTGAATACACTGGTCCGAAGCCACACATCAACATATGAAGACTTGCATATTTTCAATCTCTTTTCACGTATCGAATTCTCCAATCAACTTCATGGCCTCAAAATTACTTGAAATTGCACCAAATGGAAACGTCACCTGTTTAGAACCTGAAACCACTAACAAAACCCATAAACGCGCCAAATGCCAGCAAAATCGACTAAAAACATATATAAAAAGGCCAATAACGATGTGGGCGATGGGTATAAATTGGTCACATCAAATCCCCCCACACTTGAGCATTGCTTGTCCTCAAGCAAATCCAACATTTAAAGAAAAAGTAATCCTTGGCAAAGAAGCTAAATAAACAATTACGAGTATCAAAAGAAGCAACACCAAGTATGTCAATGACAAAGAAGTTGGGTGAAGCAGTTTTAATCTTAAATGAAAACTCGAAATGTTTGACAATATCTGAACAATCCACAAGCCTCAATAACACGACTATGCACAAGTGAAACAAATGAACCTATCAATATCATTGAACTCCAACGAACTTACTTTTGGGGTTGAATATATCAAGAATCACTTATAGCGCAGTCGTGATGCATATCTTACCATAGGCTTGAACAAGGATCATAGCTCCACCGACATGGCGTAAGCACCAAGTACATCATCAAAATATGGCATATAGGTTGGTTGTATAGTTAGGCTAAGGTATATGTAATGGAAATTTACAATGAGAAAGGGAGTGTAGGTTAGAAATGAAAGGAAACAATCAAAAGTATAAGGTGTGTAACATATAATAAAAAGGCCAATAACGATGTGGGCGATGGGTATAAATTGGTCACATCATAAATGTTGATCTAATTGAACGCCTAGCTTAATGCGCAATCGACAGCTCATAAACAGGAGAACGATGAGCCAATTGAGTGCCATAGTGCGAGTCACACGTGAGATGCGGGAAGCTCGAGTCCTTATAGTGTGCGCTTCTCAAATCTTCTCAAAATTTAAACGGATTGCTAGATCGTTGTCTGTCACACGAATGGGGTACCGTCAGGATTGGATGCCGTGGACATGAACCCTTCCATTGTCAAAGGGAAGACCGAAAATGAGAGCAAACGTTTGGCTTCAGTGAATGAGCCGCCAAACCAATGGGTGCAACACGTCACGAGTGCGCTGACTATATGTCAAATCGTCATAATAAGTGTTACCTGTCTACAACTAATAGAACCTAATATTAATCCGAGTAGGAAAGACTTAACCGCGATATGACTGGTTGAACAAAATGAATACTTGGAGATGACATGAAACTCGTTTGAGAAAATGGGCACTAATTGCAATGAACTTCATCAAGAAGTTACCGAAGAGAATCAAGGGTCATGATACTATTCGGGTGATTATGGATCGGTTGAAGAAGTCGGATCATTTCTTAGCCATTCGCGAGACCGATAAATTTGACACCATGGCGCATTTGTACATTGAAGAAGTGGTGTCTAAGTAAGGAGTTACGGGTTCTATCTGTTAGGACCAGTTCACCTGGAACTGGCCAGTCACCAGTTCACACTGACCAATTCACCAGTTGCATCTGGTGACCAGTAAACTGGTGACCAAGATGATTTGTCGAGAAATATATTGAAGTCCAGTTGCACCGTACAGTTAACGCAACTGAAGACTTCCTTCAGTTGAGAACTGACCAAGTTGAAGAAGCATTCCAGTTGAAGTCGAAGACAACAAATGGAAGATAGAGAATGGCAATGGCAGCGAAGCCCAGTTGACATTCTAGTCAGTTACAAACTGGAGACATCAGTGGAAAGACCTTACAAAGCTTTACACTGATTACGAGGAATTGACTTGTATGCTTTGTGTACCTTTACCCGGATAATAAGCCTTGTCTTATTATTTAAATATAAAAGGTACATAAAGGTGGTTAAGTAAAGTTGCTTTCTCGTACAACTTTACATAGTATTTTAAGGAATTAAATGCTATTCCTTAAATGCTCTCAACCACATTTGTACGGCCAAAGTTAACATCCCAATGTTAACTTTGCCTATAAATACAAGTCATTGCACAACAAGAATAACAAGTGAAATCACACGTGAGAAAACTTCACACTTTGCAAACCTGCAATATTCTTGGTGAACTTGTGCAATATTCTCTCAATCGTTAAAAGGAACATTTCACTACTTTAAGTGTTTCGATTGTTGAAGAGAAATTCCGAGTATAGATCAATTGTATTTCATAGGTTGGTAGGATATTTACATTCGTGTATTATCTTGGTTCCGCATCAACCTTGTAATTTGTTTAATATCAATAAATAAATTACACTTTGAAAACTACATATTGTCTCATCAAGATTGTTTACAAGTTATTTGTATTATTGCATTGTTCTTTACTTATTGTCTTTATATAAGTAATCTATCTAGAACTTGGTATATACCTCTGCAACTGGTCGTCTCCATTTCAGTAAGTATATTGCAAAGTAACTCCACCATCGACATAGAGGTGTCTTCAGTAGTACCATCTAACGAGTTGGGACTTACAAGTGGTATCAGAGCAGAAGGCTAATAAACTTGCCTAGATCTGCAAAGATGAACACTACTGAAGGTGGAGATGGTTCTGGTTCAGGTGAAAACCCATTGAATAATAATGCCCAACCTTTTCAAAATGTTAACACCAATCCTCCTCCTCCTACTTCCCCAAACCATGTCCATGTACACTACTCTAACACTCCTGTTCCAAAATTTGATGGAAACAGTGAGACATTCGGTACATGGAAGGCTAGAATGCTTTTGCATTTTGGTGGGATTGAAAGGTATATGCTTGAAAATCCTTAAGGATGGACCATATATACCTATGTCCATTGGGGTCAGTCCTCTTCTTGATCCAACTGGAAGAAGAGGTTCTAGGGAAAAGCCAGAAGACCATTGGTCTGATGAGGATCGCAGACTGGTGGACTTGGACACCAGACTGAAAAACATGATCCTTGGGGCTGTCCCTAAAGACCTAATTCCAACACTTGTTGTTTCCCAGTGCCAAGTCTATGTGGGATGAATTAGTGATTCAATTTGAAGGAGGTGATGACACTATTGTTACCAGAAAAGTTGCCTTGAACAAGAAGTATGAATCCTTCTTTGCCTTGCCCAATGAAAGTCTAACTGGTACATACACCAGATTTTCTAGCCTCATTAATCAGTTGAGAGGCTTGGGTGTAGAGAAGGATAAGGATATTCTTCTTGAGAAGTTTTGTGATATTCTTCCTTCCAAATGGGAAAACATGGTTCTTGTCTTGAGACAAGGTAAAACCTTGCAAAGCCATACTCTTGCATCGCTCTATGGAGCCTTCAGATTCACTGAAGATAATAATGCTGCAAGACTTGTGGCTGAGCAAGATGCCATGAACCATGCCCAGAGTTCCAAGGTTGCTAAGTGTAACTGAGCAACCTTGTGCTGCTTTAATGTCTACTGAGAGTGTCCAGGTACACTCGATGAAGGAGATGTTGAACAGTTTCTTAAACTCTGGGCTGACCACTGAAAACAGTGATGGTTATAATGAAACTGACGATGATGATCTGGTCGCCATGATTGCTAAAACCTTTAATAGGTTTAAGCATAAATCTAAAGATTTAATGGCCCCAACAATGCTTCCAGCTCCAGCTCTCTGGATAAGACCAATCTTACATGCTATAAGCTGTGGCAAGAAAGGTCATTTTATGAAGGAATGCAAATCTAGTCAGTTGAATAACCAAACTGGCCCCTCTGTCCCTAATTTCAATCGGCCTGATGATAGCTACAAAGCTAAATACAAGAAGCTTAAGGCCCAGATTGCCCTCCTTTCCATGGCAAAAGAAAAAGACCAGTGCTTAATTGCACAAACTGAAGGAAAATGGGAGTACTCTGATGACTCATCTGATGATGAAGAAGAGGAAAGGGACATGTGTTTCATGGCCTTGGAAGATCAACAACAGCAGCACGTGGTGAAAGAAGATGTCATCTCTGGAAGATGGGTGGACATCATACTGAAAAAGTATGTGATTATGATCACCAGGTTGACCCTGAATTAAAACTGGACCTGGCTGAATCATTAAGTGGTGATTTGGCATTTGTAGAAAACTGTTAGAGCTGATAGTGAAAGATATCTTACACTATCTTAATTGAACTGAACAATGTCAAACCACAACTGAATGATTTGCAAAGTGTCCAGTTGGCTCTCAATGAGTCAGTTTTAAAAATTGAGGCTTTAGAACTTGATAATCAAAAACTATCTTTTGATTTTGAAAAAGCACAAAAGATTATCAAGTCATGGGTAAAAGCATCTGGCAAAAAACTATGATGCATTTTCAAGAACTATCGATGCCCAGAAAAATGCATGGAAATCTGGAGATCTGGAGATGGCAGCTCTCATACCAGACCTTCATGCATTGCCTCCAGCTCTCCAGGTTGAAACACCTTATGATCAACCTGAAGCTGTCGAAACTGAAACCAATGAGACCACCCCCATTGAGGTTAAAACTGGAGCCAAACAGGCTAAAGCTCCAGTCAAAAAGGCCACTGGTAACAAGCCTTTACCTCATAAGTCTAAGGAGCCCAAGACCCGACAGACTAAATCTTCAGTTGAACCAATGTCCAAGGTTCAACTGCCTGAACAAAATAATATTTTGGTTAATCTGGAAAGGCAACTCCAACTTTTGTCTCGGCAGGTTCAGAGTTGTACTGCCCGGATTAACAATCTGGAAGGAGGTTCACCACCTTCAGTTTTAAAACAAAATGTTAAACCCTCCCTTTCTAAACCTAAACAAAAGAATGTTCCATCTGGAACAAAATCTGGTAAAATTAAGGTGAGTAAGTATCAAATACCAATCGTTTTTACTTCTGCACCTGGAGCTGGTGATAAAGCTCCAGATGTAGCCTCCAGTTCAACACTTCAACAATCAACTGTGGCTTCTGAAGAGAAGTCCAGTGGACCCATCAAGAAAAGATGGGTTCACAAAAAGAACTAATGATTTTTGGGTGTGTGTAGGGCGATCGAAAGAAGAATATCTGGTATCTGGACAGCGCTGCTGGCCGGACTATGACCGGATGTAAGCCCCTACTGGAAGAGTTCACTGTCCAAGATGGACCGACAGTGACGTTTGGAAACGATCAATCTGGAAAGACTGAAGGATATGGTGTGCTCAATAATGGACAAGTCGAATTCAAAAGAGTTGCATTTGTGAATGGTTTGAAATACAACCTGATCAGTGTCAGTCAACTTTGCGATGATGGCTTCAGAGTATTGTTCGATATTGCACAAGGCACCATATTTAACAAGGATTGGAAAGTGGTGATGATTGCACCAAGAAAAGGAAATGTGTC
>CM067167.1:199532432-199552555 GCA_034093135.1 Erigeron breviscapus | reverse complement strand
CTTTGTTTTAAGTGGCACTTAATTAGGCTATGTGTACTTACAAATTACAATCATCAAAATCTGAAATAGAGTAGGGGCGAATCACGGACAGACCCGGTACGTCTTTGGCCCACTCTTATTTAGGCCCGGTCCAACCCTCCAAAAGGGCCAGTCTTTTTAAAATCCTGGCTTCTGACAGTGTCTAACAAACGGACACATGCATAAGTGCATAACTAATAGCGCCTAACATACCGTATACACAATCCGCATCATTGACTGAATAAGCCAAGACTTTTAATTTACAAAGATTTTGTTAAACGAAACTCTAAGGCTTTCATTAAGGTGCATTAAATAATTGTACACTTACCATAAAATTCAGGTGGTCAGCTTTTAATATGAAAATGTACAATTTTTTTTTTTATGTACATTAAGTGAAGTCGTAAGGATTTCATTTAGCATTTTCCGATTTACATATTGACAGATGAAATTTGGAATTAGGTGTGGTCCGACAATAAACCTTTAAAATAATAATTGTTTTGAGAAGTGGTCATTTTTCTCAATTGATTAGTTTGTGAAACAACTTTATTTTAGTAAGAAATTTGTAAAAGGAGTATATATGGAATTGTGATTTCCGGGTTAATCTTAACAAGCCAAAACCGGAATTGGCAATGCCGGATGTGGCAAAGGTTATCCGGTGTGTGCATGTCATGTAGGCATGTGCTATTATTCCGATGTCTTTGGCATGTTTACATTTTAAATCATGTTCACCTTGGGCAATAAATAGTTATACCGTTTATGTAAGTAGTGGTACAATACAATTAATGGAAGCAATGGACGGTTCAAGTTTATGCAGGTAGTAGTACAATACAATAAATGGTACTCGTAATACAATTAATAGATCTAAGCAATGGATGGTTCAATGTAGTATGCCAGTATTGCAGTGTCCTAGTTTTTTTTTTCTTTTTTGAATGGCTAATTTCATTGATTAATCTCCAATCAGGAATACATACATCAACATTAATAGATACAACTAAAGAGAATATATTTACATGAATGAAAATTTCTTCCAATTTTCCCAAGACAATACAACTCTTTTAGCACGATATCAATAAGAACCCAAAGGATTAGGGGTATTGAAAATAACCAAACTCAAATAACTCGACCCACCCCGAATGGGTTTGGGTGAAACGGGTTAGGTTATTCGGTTTATGGGTCGTCATTTGGGTTAACCCGAATAACCCAAAGCTTAATCGGTTCGGGTTACGGGTGAAATTTTTGTAATTTGAGTCAACCCGAATAACCTAAATAAAATGTTTATTTGTTTTATTTATATATACTAATATAACACATCAATTTGTTAATAATCTTAGAACGAAATGCATTTTTGGTCCCTGTGTTATCACACCATTTGCAATCTTGGTCCAAACATTTGCAAAGTGGCGATTCTGGTGCCACAAATGGAAAAGTTTCGCAATTTTGGTCCATTTTTAACTTTCCATCCATTTTGCTCCGTTAGAGAGGCCATGTGTCAAGCACCTGATGGGCAATACTGTCTTTTTATACGAAACAAGGACCATTAAAAACACTAAGTCATACTTTCTATGATCTATCCATCCATCTTTCAAAAAGGTATTCATAGATGCTCGACATTATCATTTACACAAAGTCATAACAAATATTAAAAACACTTCACAATATTTTTTCTTTAATTTCATGTCAGCTTCAAATTGGTCTTGTATCTCATATAGATTCAACAAAAGTTTTGTTTTATGAAAATCTTCATGTCAATACCATTTCAAGATTCTTGATTGATATACTATGTTTCCCAGACCCAGCAAATAGATTTCGTGAATGATGAGATCTAGCAACACCCTAACCGGCCACCACCTATAAAAACGCCCAATACATTCAATCAAAGTCATGTTTAGTTGGGATTGAATCGACTAGGGAGGAGGCTGCAAAGGAATTGTCCTTGATGGATTCATCTAGTTGGGATCCATAATTGCAAAGGGGCAGTCAAAGGCATGTATCAAGATCCTACCACCGCCATCTCTCCGCCATAAGATCCGACCATCCCCATCATTCCGCCATCAGATCCGGCCACCACCATCATTCCGCCATCAGATCCCACCACCACCGTCACTCTGACCGTCAGATCCAACTATCGAGAAAACCGTCGATGTTTTCTTCTTTGTCGCATCTGGCCTTCTAAGGTTTCAGCCGTATAATAGATATAGAGATGTTGCATATGTATATGTTTGTGAGGGAGCAGATCTAGAGCTCCGGTGGGCGGTCTAAGGTTTCGGCAGTGGTGGATATAGGGTTTTGGTCGGAGTTAGTCAAGGTTGACTATGGTGGCGGCGGTGTGACGCAAAGGGAAAAGGTTGTTTTGGTCGGAATAAAAAATAATCTCGGGGTAGTAATCGGGGGCAGGTGGCGGCGCATGGAGGAATTAGGGGGATTGGTTTATTTGTTGGTCAAGTTGGATTTGTATTCCGACAACGATGGTGATGGCAGTGGTTTTTATTTTTGGAAGAATAGTAGCAAATCTGAAATAGGGGGCTGCAATCTTCCATGTTTAATGGGTTTGTGTGAAATCATTTTTCCTGAAAAACCCACATCTTTGTTTTGATTTTGTTACTAGACATACCAACAAAATTCAATGATAATTCATCTCCATTCACATGCTGATTTCTTTCTGCCATAACTTCTCTCATAATGATAATAATAATATGTTTGTTTGATTCTTGGGTTTAATTAAGGGGCTATGATGAATTGATGATTTAGGGCTTTATTCGCCATGAAAATGGTGAAACGGGTAGGATATATGATTTTGCTGGGAATCAGTTTTTGTTGTGTTTTTGCAATTTTGGTCCTATGGACATTAAACGGACGAATCTACCCCGCACGTGACACACACGTGGGTCAAATAACGGAGACATATGGACGGAAAGTTAAAAATGGACCAAAATTGCGAAACTTTTCCATTTGTGGCACCAGAATCGCCACTTTGCAAATGTTTGGACCAAGATTGCAAATGGTGTGATAACACAGGGACCAAAAATGCATTTCGTTCTTAATATTTATTAATTTATATTATAAATATATATATATATATATATAATTATATAATTATTTTGAATAACTAAATATCCGCACTTATTTAATAATTAGTGTCTGTTGAATTTCGGGACGAAATTCTTTCAACGGGGGAATAATGTAACATCCGTGAATTTTGACCATTTGACTTTACGTGCAATTTGACTAACAATTTAAGTTAATGAAATGTTTGGGTCGTTTTGTGTTTAGATGACAATGTGGTATGTTCCTTGGATCGATGGTATGACTTAATTGGGGACTAAATGTAAAACGATGTGTAAGTTAGCTTGTAAATGGAAACGGGTCGACCCATACCCGCACCCGACCCACCAGCCGACCCATCTTCTTCCCTCCCCCTTATCTTCCTTTCCCTCCTCTCATTCCATTCTATCTTCTTTTCTTTCTTTTCTCTCAAGTAAAAGCAAAAGAAAACCCATCTCATTTCTCCATCTTCTCTTGCATCATTTTGGTGTTTTAGAATTAGTTTAACTCGAGAATCATCGTCGCCTTCATCTCATTATCGTCGTATTGAAGATTTAAAGGTCTTAGTTCAAGATTTCTTACCTATTTAGCCACTAATCGGGTTCTAGCTTGTGAAAGACGTTTTGGTAAGTCTAAATCATTCCTTTTGTATCTATTTATGTTAGACATTTCTAGTCATCTTGAACTTTTACAAGTCCTAAATCGGCTTAAATCTCGTTTTAGGTCAAATTAGGGTTTAAATTAGGGTTTGAGCGTTTTGGAAGATTCGGTGATGTTATGAACGGATTTGGGGATTAGGTTATGTGTATTTATGGTTAATGATGTTTATTTATGCTTCAAAATGAGTTACAAGTCCCTGCAGGTCGTTTTGGATCGATTTGGGTCGAGTTTTAGGGTTTTGGTTCATGAAAAACTGCAGATGCTGAACTGATGGTTTGTAACGGCCGTTACATTGTGTAACGCCCGTTACACTTTGTAACGGCAGTTACATGGCCGTTACAGTAAAAAGGGTTGTGATGGAGTTAACGGCCGTCACTTATGTGACGCCCGTTAGGGACTAGTTTTGTCGAACATTTTCAAACGTCAATAACTTTTGAACCGTAAGTCCGTTTTAGACGTATGACCTATCCTTGGAATCGTGAGAGAGTCTAGTTTCTAGTAGTAACACTCTTTTTGTATGAATCTTTCCCCATTTATAAAAAGGTCGAGGCAAATGCGTCTTGTTTCTACTCGACAAAGTTGTAAAGGCGTCTAGGGTTTGCGATTTGACCTAATTGTGCTAAACCAACTTGTTAAGATTGTATAGTTGACATTATGGTATTATGATGTATATTTATAGGTTGTGGCCGTGCGGATCCTACTACTCGCTATTAATCTCTTATTAGCTCGACTTAAGCTCTTTGTCGATCAAGGTGAGTTTCGTATCTCCCTACTCACTTGAGATCCGGGCTGAAAAGTGTAAACCTGGTGTGTTTATTGATTGATTGTTTTAGTTGTTGGATTGGTGTGATGTTTCCTTTCGTTGATTGGTTAGATTGGTTTGAGTATTGAATTGTGAGATGATTTTCACGTTCAAATGACTTAGTTTATATTTGTTAAGTATCTAGTAATATTAGGATAGATGTACATACATGAAAGTCGGTTTTGCCTTCGTCGGGTTTTAGATGTGGTGGGAAGGCTGCGGGTGACCCTATATATAAGCATCTGAGACTCGAAGGAAGTAGAATCCTCTGAAGTATATGTACGTTTAGTTGGTTTAAATTGTGGTTGGTGGCTTATGGTTGTCGAATGTTGATTAGTGGGTTAAGATTGACGATTATTGATTATTAGTTTATGGTTCATCATATGTTGATTGACTTGGTTAATATTTTGGTTAAGTATTAATGGCTGATGCTGATGAATGGTGATTATTGTTTTATGATTGACGATTATTGATGGATGACTCAGGTTTGGCGAATATTGATTATTGATTCATATTCATCGTATATCGATTGTTGGTTTACGATTTATGCATTTACATTTGATTGTAAGCATTGCATACATTGTTGATGACGCCCTCGGCGGGATTGCGTTTGGTGCTGATGTATGCACCCTATTTTGGATGTAGTTCCTGACTCGAGTATATAGACATATATATCTCGATGATTTTGAGATACAGCCTTGTTCATTGTGATGACAGAAGGGTATCGTTGCATAGGTGACTGAAGTTCACGCATAGGATAGGCATGTGGCTTATTCATGCATTCCGGCATTTGCATTGATACTCATATCATTTATGCATTCCTTATTTACACATTTACTTGTCTTGTGTAATCTTGTTGTTGGGACGATGTTGTGTTGCTTAGAGGCTCGCTGTAAGTCATGTCTAGCCTCTATTCTTATATTGTGATTATTGATGTTGGTTCTTTACGAACCATTATTACGAACTCACCAACCTTGTGTTGACTATGCTTAGTACACTTTTCAGGTAACAGTTATCCAGGACGTGGAGTTGATTGTTTGCTTACTGTTGAACCCGGACTGGACTGATATGGATCAAGGATCCATTTGCCTTATGTTGCATTGTATTTAGGATTGATAGCCTTCTTTTGTTGTCGTTTGTAACCTTGATGTTTACTCGCTCCTGTTGTATTTTGAGACTTGTTCCCCTTATTGTATGGATTCACTGAATCCTCTAATTGCATTTAGTTGTTCTATTGTAATTCCACCTGGTGCTATGTGATTTCCGTGATATTCCGAGCCTCGGCTTGGGGTGTTACAGAATGGTGGCCCATGCGTGGTCGTAGAGAATTAGGTTGTAGTAGAGTAAAGTTACAATTTTCGTCCCTGTGGTTTGTACTAACTTTCACGTTTCATCCCTGGGTTCTCGAAATTACGTTTTTCATCCCTAAAATTTGACTCCGTTACTTTTTGGTCATGTAAAATTTATAGGTGGCCGTGATGCATCCGGTAATCATTTCCTTTATATTACCTGGACGAAAAATTTAATAAACATCATCTTCATCATCAAATCTTAATAACAAATAGTTCATCAGCAGGTATGGATACACATTATAAAAAAATCAAAATTCATCTATTTCCAGATTAATTATAAGAAAAATTCATGAAACACCCAAATAATATTCCTGAATGATACATATATATTCATAAAACCAAATAATCCTCGTATGTATCTACCTTCTTCCCTAATATTCATCATCAAAAAAAGACAAAATTCATGTGACATCTCTCTTCTCTCTCCTTTCTCTTTTTAATACTTAACCATTCCATTAATCACCACTTCACCATCAACCGGCCACCACCATGACAGTGAAAAGAGGTCACGGTTTCAGATTAGGATTTTGATACAATATCCGGCCAAATCCAAACAGTATCCAACCAAATCAAGTGGGGCAGCTAGAGTGATTAATTAATCATCATCGTCATTGTTGAATATAGAATACAAAAACAATACCTGACCAAATCCAAAGTTCCTGATGGGAACGAAGAGCAGAAGTGGTGGCTGGATAATCGCCGCGGGAACTTCCGACCGAGTTAACAGATCTGGGGTTTTGTTAATATTGAAGATTTGAAATATTCACAAAACCCATCTTTGATTTCAGAGAGGAAGTGTGAACTCCTGATTCGCTTACCTTTCGGGATGATTTATGCGATTCGCTCTCCTGATGGTATTATGTAAAGGCCGATTTGTAGGTGACATGTGACGGACATTCAATTATTAAGTCTATGGTTTTCATTTCAGAAGACATAAAAACAGGTGATGTTGGGTTTGTTTGTACTATATACAAACTCTTATATGTATACGTTTATATATAAGGAAGGTGATGTCGGTCTAATTTATATATAGTTGTTTGATTTGTATATTTTTATTTATATATGGTTTTTATTATTATTTATATATGGTTTTTATTTTTGATGAATTTGATCATTTAATACTACTATTTTGCTTATGTGTACATGTTAGACTTATTGGTTTGATTGAGAGATAATGTACTGAAAAAGTTTGATTATGTATACATATTTCGTTTTAGATCTATTAATTTTATGATTTTTTATTTGATTGGTAAATGTGAAAGTGGAAGCATGGAGTTGGGATGTGTTGTAACAACGATCTAATAACATAACATACTTATAATAAGATATAGAACAATAGCAAAATAGACATAAGAGATGGAGATGAAGAGAACTTTTTCATTGATTCATTTCAATATACATGAAGTCTATATATAGGCTATACAATATAAATACAATAATCACTAATATGGAATGAATAGTAGGGTGTTATTGGATAGCACTATAATAGATACTCCCCCTTGGTATACTTAGTCAAGAATATGTTCGTTTAAAACCTTCTAGGGAAACCCAATGGGGACAAAAAATTGTGAAGGAAAGAGTACATTTTCTTCGTTCGCTTGGGGTGTTGCTTTAAGACCTTGTCAGGAACCCCATTGTTTTTTTTTTTTTTTTTTGAACACCATGAGGGGGTGAAGGTATTTCTCCCTATAAGTACATCACTTGAGCTCCTTGTGTCGTTAATATCATGAACGAGCTTCCTTTGATATACATTCTAAGTAGTTGATAAATCCATGATGCATTATCTTCATGTTTATCAATCGATTCCATCTTTCATATCATAAACTTGATGGCAACACTTATAAATACATATGTGTTTGTAACCAACCATCCTGCATTACCAAAACAAATAAAAACTTCTTTGATGGGTTAGTATAATATAAATTTATACCTTTATTGCCTCAATGGTAATAATATTTATGTTTTACCCATTCTAATACATTCGTATGAGATAAAATTTCTATCTTTACTAGAAGGACGAAAAACAATATATTGGCATATACGTTAATAATGACCCAATCATACTCAAATATAGTATTTTGAATCAAGAATGTATCTCCACCTTTATGGAATGAAAGTGATCTTTAACAATATCAAATGACCATATATACTAATTATTTAGTATACTCAATAAATAGATATAACCCACAAGAATTTTTCCCTTATCATATAAATTCCTTTTGAGTAACTATTCATCACTAGAATGTTCGATTTTGTTTTTCCGAGATTTTCCATCTCACACTTTCAGACATAAAATTGCCACATAGATCTTTTGCACTCATAACTTATTCAAGTTTTATATTTCCTTAATATCCTTGTGCAAATAAATTTCGTAACTTCAAGCTAAATATTCAAAGATACTTTACCAAATGTCTATTATAGACTTGTAGATTATATTTTGCTACATATTGTTCTCAAGAACCTTTCAAATATGTTTGTAGCATCTTTGGGTCATTAAACATGCTCCGTACATTTTATATACTTTCAAGTAATATTGCAATTACAGGACTAAGCATATTCTTGCTTGTATTCTCGTGATTACGTATCTTTAGGCTCTTACTTGCAGTTTTACTTTTTATTGTAGACTCGTTTTATTCATGACTGCTCCAATGGCTATGTTATTCATCAGTATATCTTGTGCGAAATTCTTATTTAATAAATTATTTCATACCATTTTTATGTATATAATTCGTTAATTAAACAATACTTCCTATTGGATGTCTATATCTTAAAAGATTATGCCTTATGTATCATACATGCAATTTTCTCATTTATTTTCACATATGTCAAATATCTCATAAAGTTTTACACTTTCAAGTGCTTGGACTTCATCTCCCAGACTAATAGCGTCTTTTCATCTTGGCCAATCATTTATATCATATCAATTTACATGCACGCATGTTTTCAAGATCCTCACCATTATTCATATTACTTAGCGCTTTATCATATACAATCATTCTCGACGTCGCTTTTATTTATTTTCGATTCCACAAGTCTTTGAATTGTCTTTCATTGGATTCTTATTTCTAGGTACCGGGGTTTCCGCAACCTTCATGTCTAGTTTCTCATCATCAATCTTTTATGGGGTCTTTATACCTCGATTTTGACCATTTTATTTTTATGCATGCTTCCTTTCTTTTAAGGCTTTTATTTGGAATCGACTTTTCTACCACTTTTAAATGTGTGTAGACTCATTACTAATCGGAACATTAGCAGCTTGTAAATTAATCACTATCTTTCTGGTCAGTTAACATGCTGGCAATTATTAAATGTAGTGAATGAATTATCATACAAACTTTAAGTTGATATTCATTGGTGCGAGGATCTTTAATAATTCATTTTTACTCATTTCAGCTGCTTTCCATCTTCCTTAATGTTGGGAACATCTCCCCCTAATGTTGGGAAATTATATATCATGGCGTCATATAAAAATTTTTGTGCTTTATGTATTGTGCTCATGCATTATTGCTACCAGAGGTCTCATTCTTTGTGCGTTTGTGGTGGAACAAATAAAACAAACAAAGGACATACTGTGTATTGAGGCCTGATGGCGATTATATTTAGTTTGCCAAATTTAAGTTACTCATTTTGCTCTCAGATGATAATTATAAATTAATCATTATTGCCAATATAAAATGGAACATGCTCTCAATCTTATAAGATGAGCAGTTTATTACGCAAACTTTCATGTTGCGACTTTAATGACCCATTTAGACGATGCATCGATTTAAAACACTAAATGGTCCTTTGGACGATGTATAGGCCTACATACATCTCCTTTTCTTATGTTCCAATAAGGTATTCAATCCTTATTAAACTTGGCATTTACATTCTTATAGAGCAAATAACCACAATTTAGATAAACACTTTGAAGAATCAATTAACTCTTATATATATTTCGCATCATCATTGACCCGGGATGGTCTATCCGGTCATGCCAATAAATTCAACAATCATGGTCTACAAACTTTCATTTAGACCAACATATGCTTGGTACAAGTTAAATGTATTATCACATATTAAAACATTAAATTTTCTAATCAATGAAATTTTTCTCTGTATAACACATATAAATCACATAAAGAAAACAATGCTTAACAATTTCATAACGACATACTTCGTTACTATATCGATATTCATAGGTAAGAAGTCTTTTTTATTTTATCATTTTTGTTCTCTTCCATATCAGTTAACACTATTATCCATACTACTTTTATTTTATGCACTCCTATATATGTCTTCTTATATTTGGTCCAATTTCGTACGCCGTTAGTAATTCTTGTTATTCAATTAATGTTCCCTTAAAGCCCTAATTATTTTTCTTATAAGCACCAATAAAGTAATATAGATCTTTATAAGCTTTTTATGGAATTCATAAGGCTAATAAGTCAATAAACATTCAACTAATACAAATTGTCAACATTTTATTGAGAATAATTCCAACTAATCTTAAAATACAAATAGATTTAATATAATTAGATATCCTATTTCTTTTCAACCTCAATAAAAAAAAATCCCCCAAAAAATGGATTTCTACATAACATAGGTGTTGAACAATGTAATAGTTCTTGTTCAAAAACATAATACCAAAAATTTAATGTCTCCAACATTCTTACTTATTTCTAATACTACCGTCTTTAGAGCCTTTCAAATAATTTAATGTACTCAAGTAAAATATTGCATTGGCCTATAGCCATAAGCACATAATTCAAGTTTTAGATTTATTTTGATTGTTTTTCATATCTAAGTATAAACAAATAAACCACAACTAGTCCAAGCTTATTACATCAATCACTATACTATCAACTAGTTCTCTTCTATATCATTTCGGTGTAGCTCGTTACTTTGCATGGCCGTAAGTGTATATCAATTTATAATAAAAATCAGTAGGTATTTTATAATATTATTCATAAAGAATCATAATCTCAATTAAGACTGAGTTCAATATTCAAGACACGTTCATTTACCAATTTACTTGATATGGTGTAAAACGATACGAAGTAACAACTTTATGAACATTTTGAAAATATGAATATGAGCATTATCATTCGATGTATTCATGGATTAGACTGTCCCATTATTTCAAGGTATTCTTTTTCATTGCCATCCAATTGACTTCCGAAAATGTCCCCGATTTCTTTTTTTTCTTTTTTTTTCGTTTAATGTTTGAATCAATGGCTTTTTGGTAACCGAAATAAAACTTAAGTTACTACCTCGAATCTTAATTATAAGCCTTTGTAAGTCCTTCAGATTATAGGTAATAGAGTTTTTGAAATCATTTTATTTGTCAATTAAACGAATATGCATCGACCACGTTTTTATCTATTTCAAGAAACTAGTTCACAATAAACAAATTCAGACTACAACCGTAATAATTATTCACATTCCTTTTCCTTCACCAAATTACTCGTAGTTATAAACGTACTTTGTTAATAATACTAACAGAACAATCTATTTTCTAAGCAATAAATATTTAAAATATAACTAAACTATCATCATATACTAAATCAAATAAAGTATTCAACAATTCATATTTAGCCAATTCATGTTTTTGGATAGCATATATGGCAATATCAAAATACTATCAATCAAAGCTAATTAGTAGATCAAAAAGAGAGATCTTATATCAATCTCCACCACCGTTCACTACGAAACATTTAAATGAAACGTAAAAGACTTTTATGTATTAATTCAATAGGTTGTATAATGTTTCTCAAATACTTTGAGTTCCTCTAGTTATTGCTTAAATGCATTATAATTATTCTAAAACAAAACTATACGAAAACTTTTTGGTAAGCAGATGAAATTCTTGGTCTCAAGTGAAATCTGGAATATACATAGTTTTTGGGTTATTTTTTCTTCATAATTGAAAAAACCGTAAAAGCAATATTTACAAAACATGCAAATTGAGGAAACACCATTAAATAAAATAAAAAATTATTTACAGATTAAAAAAAAATTATACATAAAACCTCAAACCATATAAAAGAGGTTAGGAAGTTTTACCATAATAATAATAATAGGTTATATAACAGATCAAAATAGAATCTATAAACATGAATGGATAGTCATAATACGTACTACCATAGAAACAAATTTTCAATTTTTAATGATTATTTATAGCTTGTGATATATTAAAATACTAAAAGTGTCAAATTAACAATACCCGAATGTATAGCATGTTAATAATTGCATCAAATCCAGCTAAACATTAAATCAAATAATCATAATATAATCTGTTAATATCCAACAACATGTAATCACCACTAAAAAAATGGTTAGATATCAAATGTGGCTTTTGGACCATTAAATATTTAAATCTTAAAGTAGAATGTAACTAGTAAACTTATCAATTAAAACCAACACTTGTAAGGTCATATATATCGTATATAAATCTAGTAGAGTTTAAGGAGTGACCTTTTCAAATTGAATGATGACCTTCAGCAAAATCAAACCAACACCTACCTTCTTGACCGTCGATTTGTTTCTATCTTTTTTCTAAGCTTTCGTGCTGATAACGTGTTGTAAAACAACGATCTAATAACATAACATACTTATAATAAGATATAGAACAATAGCAAAATAGACATGAAGAGAACTTTTTCTTTGATTTTCTTACTGAGCTTATAAGTATTATAATTATTCCTATATGGGTGATGTTTGGGTGTTATGGATGATAATATGAATTTAAATATGAAGATGTAATGTTGTTGATGGTGAAGATGATGATGAAAAGACATAAATGCCCTCATGCACAGGGCACATGACTGGCTTAACGTGTTTTTTTAACGCCTGTTAGTCATGTGGACCAAAATTGTTAACAAAATTCCAAACCTAGGGATAAAAACGTAATTTCATAAACCCAGGGATAAAACGTGAAAGTTGGTACAAACCATAGGGACGAAAATTATAATTTACTCATTTGTTTATTTAACAAGTTTTTCATTCAATCAAAGATTTAAAAATTCTTACATGTAGCTGGACATGTTTAATTATCCCGATTAAGAGAAAATATTGACGGGAATTTCCGTGGTTGTTATAAGCAGATTTTAAAAAACATATATATATGTTAAGGATATGTTAATAATAATAAAAAAATAATTAAATACAGTAACTAAATCTATTATTTTATTACGAGTATATTTGATTTTTTATAAAATAATTAAATACAGTAACTAAATCTATTATTTTATTACGAGTATATTTGATTTTTTATAAAATAATTAAATACAGTAACTAAATCTATTATTTTATTACGAGTATATTTGATTTTTTATAAAATAATTAAATACAGTAACTAAATCTATTATTTTATTACGAGTATATTTGATTTTTTATAAAATAATTAAATACAGTAACTAAATCTATTATTTTATTACGAGTATATTTGATTTTTTATAAAATAATTAAATACAGTAACTAAATCTATTATTTTATTACGAGTATATTTGATTTTTTATAAAATAATTAAATACAGTAACTAAATCTATTATTTTATTACGAGTATATTTGATTTTTTATAAAATAATTAAATACAGTAACTAAATCTATTATTTTATTACGAGTATATTTGATTTTTTATAAAATAATTAAATACAGTAACTAAATCTATTATTTTATTACGAGTATATTTGATTTTTTATAAAATAATTAAATACAGTAACTAAATCTATTATTTTATTACGAGTATATTTGATTTTTTATAAAATAATTAAATACAGTAACTAAATCTATTATTTTATTACGAGTATATTTGATTTTTTATAAAATAATTAATACAGTATATAATTTACTTTATTTAATACGGTTTTTGTTATATATTTCTAAAACAAAGTCGATTACATCTTTAGTTGCATAAATTTACATCCGAATTATCACCTCCCTTCTTTGGGCTATAAATAGGTCATTAAAACTCTTGATGATGGATGTAGTCCACAAAAACAAAGTAACTATAAGGTTAAATCTTGCAATTAACTTTTAAAAAAATAAAAACAACATCTTTTAGAGTATATTATATGTTTGTCCTTCAAGTTGTTACGTTTTGTACTTTTAAACCTTAAGTAATTTTATTACAAATAAATCCGTGGAGTTGGTAAATAATTGTAAGCGAGGTCCAAGAGTGAAATGCGTTGCCAACTTCAGGGGCTAATTTGTAATAAAATCACTTAAGGGTCTGAAAATATAAAACGTAACAACTCGATGAACGAAAGATGTAATTTACTCCATCTTTTATCAGACACGCGCCAATTAGACAAAGTGTTCTACCCGGGCGTTGACCCGGGAGAAAAACAAAACTCTCGTGATAAAAGTTAAAAAACATTAAGCTGAAAACCAAATTTTCGTGGCAAAAGTTATGAAACTTTGGTGGATAAAGTTAAAAAACTCGAAGTTATGCGGAAAAAAAGTAGCTAAGATTAAACTCTGGCGGCAAAAGTTTTAGACTTTTAGTTAGCTGTCTAATCACCGAGGCAAAAAGTATAATTTTTTTTTAAAAAAATATTTTTTGTAGAAAAGGAGGGAAAAAATTAGAGCAAAAAAAAAGAGCAAAAAAAAGAGGAAAAAAAGAAAAAGACAAAATAGGAAAAAGACAAAATAAGCCGGTACTGTTCATGGCTCGAGCCGAGCCGCCGAGCCGGTTACTATTCAAGGCTTGGCTTACTATTCCTAAGCCAAACCTTAAATGTTATATATATATATCTTGCAATTAACTTTTAAAAAAATAAAAACAACATCTTTTAGAGTATATTATATGTTTGTCCTTCAAGTTGTTACGTTTTGTACTTTTAAACCTTAAGTAATTTTATTACAAATAAATCCGTGGAGTTGGTAAATAATTGTAAGCGAGGTCCAAGAGTGAAATGCGTTGCCAACTTCAGGGGCTAATTTGTAATAAAATCACTTAAGGGTCTGAAAATATAAAACGTAACAACTCGATGAACGAAAGATGTAATTTACTCCATCTTTTATCAGACACGCGCCAATTAGACAAAGTGTTCTACCCGGGCGTTGACCCGGGAGAAAAACAAAACTCTCGTGATAAAAGTTAAAAAACATTAAGCTGAAAACCAAATTTTCGTGGCAAAAGTTATGAAACTTTGGTGGATAAAGTTAAAAAACTCGAAGTTATGCGGAAAAAAAGTAGCTAAGATTAAACTCTGGCGGCAAAAGTTTTAGACTTTTAGTTAGCTGTCTAATCACCGAGGCAAAAAGTATAATTTTTTTTTAAAAAAATATTTTTTGTAGAAAAGGAGGGGAAAAAATTAGAGCAAAAAAAAAGAGCAAAAAAAAGAGGAAAAAAAAAGAGCAAAAAAAAAGAAAAAAAAAAAAGAAAAAAAAGAAAAAGACAAAATAAGCCGGTACTGTTCATGGCTCGAGCCGCTGAGCCGAGCCGAGCCGCCGAGCCGGTTACTATTCAAGGCTTGGCTTACTATTCCTAAGCCAAACCTTAAATGTTATATATATATATATATAATATATATATTATAATATTATTTAATATCAGTAGTTTTTATATTTTTATATAGTTTGTAATTTATTTGTTTTGTCTATGATTTTTATTTTGATCATACAATCATCTTTTCATGCAAGAATTCAAAAACACATAATCAAAAGTGTTAATCAACACTTTCGGATATAAAGAATTTGTTAATCTATATAAATATCACCATTATTTACGTTTTTGAAATTGAAATTTTATTGTTGCAATATTATGTAGGTAACAAAATTTCTTAAGTTGCACGTCACATTTTATTTGGGTCATCCAAAACCAGACCCAAAGAACCTGAACCCGAATAACCCAAATCTTATTCGGTTTGGGTTACGGGGTTAATTTATAATTCTTCAAAACCCGAATAACCCGAACCGAATAACCCGAAACCCAAATAACCTGACCCATCAACACCCCTACAAAGGATTGAACATCTCCAAAAACATGTGGATGTCCTAATTAAACACTAAATCAAATATAAAATTACGGTTGGATTGATATTTGGAAGAAGATGAGACTTAGAGGTCTCATAATGGTTTATCCTCGAATTGGAGACGGGGTTTTCAATTCGCAGGATGGAGACAGAGTTTTCTCATAATAGGTTTATCTTTGAATTGAAATTGACTATATGAAAAGACAATGTTGATGAACCTAAATTTACCATTAAAAACAAAATAAAATTTAAAGAATCAATATAAGCTTTTATTCCCAGTGTCGGATTAAAGAGAAAGCATCATATAATCCAGCTCTGGAAATTCCGAATTAAAGAGAAAGTACCACCACACCACGAGTTGCCCACTTAGCAATTCCAGTTTTGAATGATATGTTATTATCCGGAAATAGGAGTTCCGGCAAAGACTCCACGAACCTCGGCATCTTCCAATGTGGTATCGTCTCGTTCTTCGGCTTCGTTTGACAAATGCGTTTGCAAATACGTCCCTATCTCCAAAAAAAATTTCTTGAAATAAGAGCTACAAGTAACAACAAATGAATACTTAACTAGTTAAATTTAACCAAAAAAATATAGATGCTTTTTGTAATTTCGTCAAAAAAAAAATGAATCATACATGATAGGCAATTACTCAAAAGTGTGGAAACTAAAAAAAGAAACACTATCCCTGCTTTTGCTACAATGATTAATCACCATGGTTTAATTTTGTTTGTCCAATCTGTATTGTTTACAATCCGTCATTCTTGTTTTCACTAACTGTGGTTCGACATGTCTTTTAATACACTATAACATCAAGTGTTTCCATATCTTTTGAATCCATAATCAACAACCATAAAATGAAAGTGTAGTGTCCATCAATGTTTATCTAAAGAGCAAAACTTTAGCTAACAATAATACTTTATGATAGAATAAGCTAAACAACGACACAGTGGAGCCAAGGTGAGTTGAGACCCTGCATGCTAAGCTTTCTCGAGTTATCTTCTCAAACGTTTTCATGAACGGACCGGACGTCAAGTCGGTCTCTTTACCAGTTCATTGGTCGGACAAGTCGGGCCTAAGACCCTAATAATGTAAAAAAATACATTAACAAAAATTATATGCAAAGTGGCCAAACACGAGAAGACGTGTCTTGACAACCAACACGTATTTATACCCTTTGCATTTGATACCTTTGGATTTCTTGCACCTGAGGCCGTCGAGCTACTTGGAGGGGTCCAACGGTTAATGCAGAGTAATGTTATATATGACGTCAAAAATCTATTAATGTAGTTTTTTAACGTCTTAAGTTTGATATACAAAAAGGTCTGTCGACAAAACTTGCCGATTCTATTTCTATATATAAAGTATTACTCGCATGATAAATAGAAATTTAGTGATTCAAAGGTTATGACATAGTAGTCACCAGAAAATATAGTACACAACTTTAAAAAAGTGATGGTTACCAACACAATGTTTTTGGATTTACAACTCATTTTTCACGGATCAAAGTTATCACCTATGGATCCAAAACAGATCGAGAAGTCATTCTTTATCTGCTGAGCAATGGAGAAATAGCGGGGTGCAGATTCTTGTCTAGGCGATTGGGCCTCCTTATCTTTCTTGTTGATGTTGTTGTATTTCATAATGTCTAAATTGTTGATCTGACTATCCCGAGTATGACGTTGTAATCTACCACCTTGGTAGTTAATTATATATTAATAAACGAGATTTGTTGGCCGTTCAAAAAAAAAAAATAATAAATTAAGACAAAATAAAATAAAATAAAATTACTTTTAGTTGTAATTCAAAAGGATCGTAACTTTATCTGTTCAAAAAAACTCACTTTCCACTAGCCAACAACCCAACAACCATCAATACCTACCTTTAAAGAACTCGAGCTTTCTTTGGTTATGTAATCGATCAAAGACTCCCCTGTTAACTTGGTCCAATTGGACTTCATTTAGCTTTTGATCCCTGTAATGTACTTGTATGATTTGCTAGCTCCTTGCTAGTTTTTTAACTTAATAATATTGAATGTTAAAAAAAAATAATCAAATATGATTACATTACATTATATAAAAGCTGTAATTTAAGCATAATTAATAGTTGATTAATATGCTTAGCAGCACCGGCCGCCGGCCCCTAGCATGACATATCCTTCTCAGTTTGTGAAGACTTGGTAATTCCTTTTCCATCTCTCTAGATCTTAATTTGTTTTAATGTTAATAAATCAGAACTTTTTTATTTAGTTTATCTATGTTGTTTATATATGTTAGTATATGATCACGTAAAATGAACGTATGTCCGGAAATGATTTAAGCCTACGGGGTCACACGAAATGACACGGTAACTCTATATTATTAATTAATATATTAAAGTAATATATTAGTTAGTTTGATCACGAAATCATTAATTTAAATAAGTTAAAGGGTTAATTGTATTTAAATTAATTAGAAGGAGGATTAAATGTGAAAATAGGAAATTAGTGTTGGACCCTAATTTTCCTATGGGGGGCCGGTTCTATCAAGGGCTTTTTAAGCCTTGATTTAACTTGTTTTCCAAGCTAATAAACCCTAATTATTCCCTATATATAGAGGGCTTAATTCAAGGGTTTTTCATTCAATTCACATAAGAAAATCTCCTCCTTCTCTCCCTCTTTCCCTCGGCCGAAAACCCCTCTCCAAAGGGTTTTGGATTTTCGGTTCTAGGCTAGCAAAGGGTTTAAACAAAGGGTTGTTCGGTTCGTGATCAAGGTACTAGCATACGGTATAAGAGGTGTCTAGTGTGCGATCGTAGAGGGATTTACTTCAAATCCTTTAAAGTTCTTCACTTTATCATCTACGTTAAAAGGTAATCCTTAATCCTATTTCAAGGTTAATTATTTGATTACATGGTTTTATTTGCTTCCGTTGCGTACTCGTGTTTAATGATATTTAGTTTTATATTCCAACAGTGGTATCACGAGCCACCCATGTGATTTTTAATTACCTAAAAATCAAAACTTGAAGGGGGGTTAGGGTTTCATATTTTTCGAGAATTTTATATAATTATCTTGGTTATTTTATTAATTAATTGATTTAATTGTAATAAAATAATGAAATAAAAAATAAAATTATTTTTTTTGATAAACCCTAATTCGAAAATCTGGAAATAAAAAAAAAATTTGTTTTTTTTGGAAACCCTAATTGCAAGTTTTGATTTATTGCATGATTAATGTGTTAATTGCATGCGTTTATGGATTACCTTTATTTTAATTGTTAAATAGAAGTAATAATCATGAATTTTTACATGCAATTAATTCATGATTATTACTTAGTTATAATGATAAAATTACTTGATCACTAGGTCTATTTAGGTGGATAATTAAAATAATTAATTGTTTGACAATGTGATAATTATTTGTTAATGTTGCTGCTTGACACCAGTCCACTAAAATGACCATATCTTTTAATCCGTGAGGAGTTAGAAGTCGTCCTTTGAACTGTAGATACTAGACTCATAGGGCTACAACTTTGTAGTTCTGTGCTAAGCCCAGTTCGGCCATCCTCTAGGCCTAAATGGGTCGTGAAGCTGCTGGAATTTTTCCAATCAGCATCTTGTGTGTTTATGTGATAAATTTGTTATTAAATTTTGGCTTACGCAATCAAGTATACTTGATGTATGTGGTCCTTTTCCTTGAGAAAGGGGAGCCAATCTTAAACCATAGTGGCCTAACCAAGGATGGATACCTAATTGTTACGTGTTTATGTTTAGTAAGTTTAGTTTTGCCCTTTAAGAAAATTGTGTGCAAAATTGTTTTTGGAAAATTAAACTTGACTAAATTATATTGAAATAATGATTTTGTTTATAAAATTGGTGCCCTAAAATCAAAAGATACACCGGCTCATCCATTTGAACAAACTCTAAGAGAGGTATAAGTCGGAGTGCGCTAGCCTCCTAAAAGGGCGGGTTTTAATTGCGTCCATCGCAAACCTTTGCCCTTGCGCTTCTTTGTGCGTTCAAATGGAGCTACCGAGCTCTTTTGTATTTAAAGGCAATAAAAATGAGTTTATAAACATATTATGTTTAGAAGATATGCATGAATCTTCAAACATAACTTTTTGATCACACATCAAATTGATTGACCCAATAAACTTAAGTCATTTGCCATCCAACTCGTAAAGGACACTTGTGGCTGTTGTTTTACTCACTGGTACACAGTGGTGAAATGGCAGTTGCATGGCAAAACCCACTCACTGGTACACAGTGGTGGACAAATTTGCGCGTTCTTGGTTGGACGACTTAAGCCCGAGT
>CM067167.1:199391112-199531432 GCA_034093135.1 Erigeron breviscapus | reverse complement strand
ACTTTTTGGTTATTCATTCTCGGATACCGAAATCTTACTTTTAACTTATTACCTCATGATGGTTTATCTCGACTCTACTGACTATGCTCTAGTTCTACTACATTCTTTGTCCCAATGAACATTACCTTGAGCTGATTTGCCGTAGTCAAGCACTCACTATAACCTCGCAACCACAGACTTAGCTAATATATAGAACTTTGTTCCTTTCAACATTAAGCGTCAGCTGCTCCCTTAACTTTTACTCACTTTTGACGAATTTAAAATAAAGCCTCATTCCAGTCTTACAGTATTCGTTGGGTTTTAAGGGAGAGTTCGTAGAGGAAAGAAAAGGATGGGAACGGAGTTTACACTTCTTAATCATTCTAAAGGTGGGAAGTGTATTAAAAAATTGAGATTTAAATACCTCAAATCTCCCCACAAATCTTTTTTAAGACTTCGCTCTCCCTTTTTCATGCTCTTTTTAAACTCAACTTGAGACACAATGTTAGTATGACTGATCAGAGAGACAGAGACTCTTCAATGGTTCCCCTCAATCATTTGCTCCTCTTAAGTATGAAATTGGTTCAGTGGCAATAGTTTTGGCATTATTTTAAGCACTCTATGATCATCAAAGGTATTAGCTTTCCCTTAAATGTGTATCATTTGCCTAAATAACAGTCATCATTATGCTGAAAGTTGCCTCAACAGTAGTTTTATATATTTCAAAATGAAGGCAAATATGTCCATGTGATACTCATAGACAACCAGTTTTCATATGCATCAGTTCCTTAAATAATTAGAGTGGCACTGACAATGGTGGTGAAAGTGAGGTACCGCTTCAGCTTCAGCATGCTGCCAATGTATAACATAGGTGCTCATTGAAAACTAAAATATGTAACCGAAGCTGCAAGATAGTATTTTTTGGTTAACGTAGGTATGCCACCCGCTTTGCGAGCTGACTAATACCAGGGCGACCACCTTCTTTGCGGGGTAGCCCAGGGTCTGAGGGTCATTGCAGGCTTACCTTCGTGGCCACGAGGGGGTATAGTTTTTTTTGTTGCTAGGATTTGAACTTGAGACCTCTAGGTATTTTCACCTTTAGAAACCAAACTTTCACCACTAGGCCAACACCCTTGTGGTTAAGACATGTAGTGTTTTTTTCACATTCATTATGTTGAAGTTTCTAACATCGACTCGAGCCAAGAATGAGAAGTTGCACCATCTCTATGTCTTGAGTATGTTGTAGTAGATCCTGTTCATTGAAGTCTATTACATGTTTTAGATTAGACTTTTATTTTTATCATAATTTTTAAGAAACAAATTGTATTCCCATGCTTATTATCTTGATTTCCCTTGGCAGAAAATGTCCCAGTTCGTGATTATCAATTATCTATTACGCAAACAGCTCTATTTTCAAATACATTGGTGTCACTACCTACGGGACTTGGAAAAACTCTTATTGCTGCTGTTGTGATGTATAATTACTATAATTGGTTTCCTGAAGGTGATTCGTTTGCTTAGTAATTCTATCTTTAGTATTAATTATTACTGAGATTTTTCTATTTATTAAGCTCTCTTCCAATATGTTATACGCATTTCTATTATTTGTAACTATGAAATTGTCTAAGCAAGGCCTGGATCTAGTTGAAAAGCCCTTGCCTCTGAAGGCAGAGGTCAACGGTTCGATCCTTACTCCTTGCAGGTCGGGGGTCCTTTTCTGGAAGCAGCCTCTCTACCTTAGGTAGGGGTAAGGCTGTCTACATCTCACCTCCCCGAGTCCCCGATACACAGTTGAAGACGATATTGGCTCCCATAACCCGTGGAAGACGGCATTGGGTGTTTCTTGTGTAACTATGAGATTGACTGTAATTTTTTGCAAATCCATTTCTTGTGAAGCTTTTTTGCAAGTTGTTGGCCAACTAATTACTACTTAAATAATTTGAAGTAGTTTTTTCAAGTAATAGTTAGCCTCATTAAAATCTTGTATGCTAATACTTTTGTAAAACAGTACATGAAAATAGCATTCTGGTACAAAAATCCTATAGTTAATAATCACTCAAGTGCTCATCTGAATTTCAAACTTTTGCAAGTTGACTTTCTACAGTCAAACATGTTTGATCAGATTAGAAATCTAGTCCTAATGTAATGTTTTAATTGCAGGTAAGATTGTGTTTGCTGCTCCTTCTCGTCCTCTTGTAATGCAACAAATAGAAGCATGCCACAATATTGTGGGAATTCCACAAGTGAGCTCTCATCTGTACTTCTTTTATCTTTCTCAGTATTTGTATAGTATAGTTTGTGACATACATGCTACTCTGTTTTCAATATATTAGTAGTTTGTATAAAATCGATTGCAGGATGACACAACTGATATGACCGGTCAAATAAGTCCCTCAAATAGAGTATCCCTTTGGCAAACGAAACGAGTTTTCTTTGTTACCCCACAAGTTCTTGAAAAGGATATACAATCTGGTAAGTCTTTAAAATCTCATTTCATTAGTTTGATATTTTCAAATAGGGTGGATAGCATATAAGGGTAGTCAACTTTTCCCCCCTCAGTTTAAGATATGTATTATTATTTATTTCACTAAAGGTAATTTGTTTGTATTAGAACATACATACATGTTTTTCATGTTTTAAACTTGCTTTGGATATCATTAATAAAAGAACTGGAATTTAAACATATAAAAAACCTTATATAGTCAGAGATGTATAATCTTGGATCTTAAAGTGAGAAAAACAAGTCGAGTACCTCAATTGGGAAATTGGTGTAAGTTTGATACCCTTTTATGCCATTTTTCCTAACAAGTATGTTGGATTCATATAAGCATTACTATTGCTTCCCCTAAGCAGAAGTATCCAAGAAGAAAGTAATGCCCGTATAAGTTACCAATCGCTGTAGTCAGGCATCAGTTCTTGTTTATCTAATAAGATAAGGCGCACTGCTTTTATTACTTGGAAAAGGATTGAGTTGGGTTAATTTTGTATGTTTGACTTGAATTTGGTGTTGGTTTCTGGTATCATGGTGATGTTCTCAAAATGGTGAAAATTAGTTTTATGCTCTTACGTGGAGACATTTATAAGCATAGCTATTAAAAGGTGGCAAATTTGACTCATTTATTTTGAATGGTTTAATTCAAACGTTTCAAACGTGCCAAAAAGGTTCAGCAAAAACTTAAGCTTAAATGGAACACACCAAATCGCGTGAAAGTTGTGCAGAGTTTATTTTGATGCGTATATCTTTATGTTACCCAACCCATCTAATGCAGGTTCATGTGTGGGGAAACAACTAGTGTGTTTAGTGATCGATGAGGCTCACCGTGCTTCTGGCAATTATTCCTACTGTGTGGCTGTTCGCGAGGTAATTTTAAGTGTCATTTAGTTCAAGTGTGGACAAAATATATAACCTGATATACTAATATTTAGTTGCGAAAATAAATCTTGAAAAGTAAACTTGTAACTTTGATACCAATGCATTAACCAACTACACAAGGGAAAACTTTTTGTACTGTTGTCAGATGTCTAGTCCTGCGGCCACAGTCTATTATATGTGGTGAAAACATTATAAATGATTGTTTGATACTTCGATAATAAGTCAAAATCTGAAAATGCCCTAGCAGATGCTCTATTTGAAACAATGTGCTCCAAAATCTTTTTCATCTTTGAGATGTGGTACACTGTCAAAGTTGGAGAGCCTTTGGAAGCTAGAAAGTCTTTATGTACGTGTCTACCCTATGGTATTGTCTAGCAGTTATGATTAGTCCACAAATTGTATTGTGTAGCATATCGAGTAGGAAAGAGTTTTTTGGTTTAGTTGGGACGGTAGAATCATTGATCGTAAAAAGCATATGCTGGCCCGGCTTGACCCCTTGAGGCCTGTCTTGTGGTTATAGTTTCTTGGTTGCGTATGGAGTCCTGCATGCAGTCTGTACATATGTCCTTGATATTTTTACTTCCCTATTATCTAAGTTTACCTGAGTACCACCCTCTTTTATCCAAAAAGCATTTAATTGTAAACAGGGGTATATTTGTTATTTGACCAATGTGGATGATACTGATTGAGATGTTATGATTTGATGTACATCAAATATGTATCACTGACTTTATGTTTTAATTATTTCAATATAAGCATAGCTAATGGCTGCTGCAGTACAATTCAGAATATTAGCTCTAACTGCAACACCGGGATGTAAGTCATCTATTAATCAACAGTCTTCACAATGATTTTTTTTCGCTTTTTATATTTTTGTTCATGATGTCATGTGTGATTTTTATCAGCTAATCATCAGACCATTCAGCAAGTTATTGACAACTTGCAAATATCTTGTCTTGAGCATCGAAGCGAGAGTGACCCTGATGTGACTCCATATGTACATGATAGGAAGATTGAACTAATAAAGGTATATGCGGACCTCTCAAACCCTTAAGTACTTTATACGGCAATTTCAACATGGCTACACGTTTATATATAAACGAGTCAATTACATCATGCTCTATCTATAACAGGTTAAATGAGTTGATTACATTATGTTTTTATCTCTAACATATCAAATAAGTCTTACAAGAATTACATAAAATGAGTCAAATAGGTGCCGAGCAAGTCAAATAGAGGCTGAACGGGTCTAACTTGTCCGAAGTCAGCCAAAGTGTATTCTTAATGCATACAATTTCCCAAAAGGCTTTATGGAAAAAGTTATAATTTTATTGTAGAAAACATGGTTTCTTGTATTAATATTGTGCATGATATAATCTATGTTGTTAATACTCAAATATCGGTTATAACCGACGATGACTGATACTTGAGATATCGGCCATACCGGTGGTATAGCGGTGGTATAACGATGATTATAGAAATAATAAATTTTGTAAGTTTGTATAATTATTTAAAAGAATGTTCAAAGTTAAATAAATGTAATAGCCAAAATAAACAAAATCAAGATTTTGGAAAGATGGAAGACAGCTGATATTATCGGTAAATATCGGTAAAATATCAGTAAAATATCGGTAAATATCTTCGTTATTATCAGAACCGATATTTTGATCGGTATTTTCAGGAGGGACCAGTAACCGTTATACCACTGATATACCACCGTTACCGTTATTAACAACATAGGATATTATTTATGTAAGTTGGGCAACTGTTTGAGCCTAGCTTAACCTGACACATTTTGTCTTGTACAAATAATTATCTGGGTTGACCTGATCATGGTTTAATCTGTTACCATTCTGTCTATATTGTAACTTCTACCTATTTGAGGAATTCCCCTAATGCATCTGGATTGTTGCTACGATGCTGGTAGGTTGAGATGGGGAAAGATGCCGTTGAAGTAAACAGTTTGCTACTCCGTGTAATGCGTCCATATGTTGACAAGCTTAAATCTTATAGAGTATTCCCAAACAGAGACTTCCAAAGAGTAAGGTTCTATTCACTTATTTAGTAATATTCTAAGTTCTTGTTGGGAATAGAATGGTTTGTGTTTCCCTTCTTTCTTTTCTTATGTTTTTTTACTGAGCTTTTTCGTGTGTTCTTGTATGTTTTATGTATCTCATTTTTTATGCTGTTCTTTTATAGCAAGGTCATGATTGGACATGTTAATAAGTGGTTTTCTAAGTATTAAATAATTGAGTGTCTGACAAATATGATCGTGGACTTTCGAGAATTTTTATAACCTCAAGGGTTTAGTAACTGTAGCTGTATTTTAGTATTTATTAGTTGGTGTTACTACTAGTCGACTGTCTTTTTATTTAGCCTGCTATTTTGTATTTTTAGATACCCTATGTTACTAGTTTTGCACGTATACTTGGTAAATAAGTTATACAATTATGGTTAGACTGGGACTGGGTAACTACTATTATACATAGGTCATTGGAATATAGGGAAGATTATACACAGTTTTAAGTAGCAAGACATTGGGAGAATGCATTCTTTTTTTAGGCACTTTTGTGTATATTGCGCTTCATATATTTGGCATATTAATTATCTTGAGCCCCGGCTCTTATCAATTGGTATCATTACTTTGCGCCTAAATACACACCAAGTTCTCAAGAGACCACCATCTTCTGTAGTTCCCTGGCAACTAATAAGTGGCTGTTCAGGAGTGTTTGTTTTTGCTTCCTCATCACAGGTCTCATCTTCAATATTCTTTTCTGCCACCGTTGGTCTTACAATAAACTTACTTTCTTTCCTCGGTTCCTTGCTGATTTCTAGTTTTGCATCATCAGAGTCTTTCTTTGTCTTTTCTCCAATAATCAGATTTGTTATCTTCTTTGGTACCAGTATGTTGCTAGTTAGCAGAATCTGCTGCTTTCAGTCCTGCCCTCATTTCTGCTAGACCAGAATTACACCTGTCTTCCAATTCTTAAAACCAAGCATCCACGTCAACTTTTAATTGGTCATGATCACCCTCAAGATCTGCAATTTTCCTGTGTGTCATCTTCCCAAAAAAGTAAGCTTTTGTTTAAGGAACAGTAACTCGATGAAGAGCAGTGCATGTAGAAAATATTATGTTTTAATCTCAGAGTCGAACTGCCCTGATACCAACTGATATGAACCAGACCGTAGAATAAAGTTAACGAAATAAACTAGATAAATGGTTTATATAAATGAGATAAATCCAATTGATAATACTTAATATTATTAGTCATAGTAAAATTATGACCTTTTATATAAATACTAATCCTATAGTTTGATTAACAAGCTAACTAACTAAATACCCTGCCATTATAAATGGAGAGTATCTAAATACCTTATAATAATACAACTTTTTTTTTGGGTAAAAGGTTACCCCTTGTTAACTTATAATAATACAACTTTATCTAATAATAATAAAAATAATAATTATCCTAATATTTTGGGTCGTATTAATATACATTGACCCTCAAATAAGAAGGTAATCAAAAGCATCATCTGTCTATCCAAATATTAAAAACTGTTGATTGCAATTTCAAGTTACCTGTTTCAAAATACCGATACAAACGCTAACACAAGCACCCCCCTATTTGAAATTGGCTGCCATGAACTTTAAATAGACGTATCCAAACATATTTAGGTCCTCCTTTTTGAGTTTTAGTTGTCCGATGTGCTTGCGAAGATAACTTTTCCTAGGCATTTCACCTTAAAGTTTGAATGTTTACTGAACATGATTAAACTAAATATTACTATTGAGCAAAGCAAGTGAATTTATAGAAAAAGGAAACTATTCAGACAGTTGCTATGAAAATTTTAAACTATCCAATTCATAGTTGATTTTAAACTGACAATCTGATCATACTTGGAAGATAAGATAGTTACAAGACTTTGATGTATGGAAACTAAACTCCATTATATAATCAACATCAGGTTATACTTTATTTTGATTTAAATACACTCACAAAGTTTTTCCCATAGTTGTGCAAATGACTGCTAGTTCTTTCGAAACCCGTTCATATTTTGGTCAAACAAATTATAGGATCATTGTTAACATACATCTTAATTTGGCAGATGAGCCCAATCGATTATATTAACGCAAGGGATGAATTCCGCAAAGCACCACCAAAAGACCTTCCCCAACACAGGTGTAGGGAAGTCGAAGGGTTTTATAGTACCCTGATCACCCTATCTCATATAAGGAAGTTGCTTTCAGCTCATGGTATACATCCGACCTTTGTGATGCTTGAAAAACAATTGGAGCAAGGGTAAATCTTATTTCTTTAATTTATTTTTACCAATCTCTTGATTATTAGAGCATGCAACTATGCAATTATGTGTTATCTCATGTATTATCGTCTGTTAGTGTATATGTATTTACTTTAAGTAGTGGTAAGATGTATACAGGCACTGCTTTTTTTTTTCTTTGGTTTTTTGATACATTCTAGTAAAAATAATTATTTCAGATGATGTGATGGTCACTTTTCTCTTTATTGATTGCCGTTCAATGTTTGTGGTTGGTTAACTGCTGAACTGCAACCAGATTGGCAGACTGCGGCTGCTGTTGGGGAATAGGGCTGCTGATCGGCGGCGGCAGTGGAAGAGTGGTTCCGGCCACAGTATTAAAGGCGGAGGATTGAGCTGCAGCTGATGGGTTGTTCTTGTGTAGAACAAAGTCATGATCAGCTAATAAGGCGGGAAGATCAGTTAGGGTTACCGGGGTTTCACGAGCCAAAACGTTGGATTTGAAGCCATTATATTCTTCTCTAAGACCGGAAAGAATATACATGAGGAGGTCACTATCAGAAACTGCTTTACCAATGTTTTGTAGATCGGTGGCAAAGGAAGTTGCTCGAGCAAGATAGGCAGAGGGTAATTCATCACCTTTCATCTCAAGCTTCATAAGCTGGGACTTGAGAGTGAATTCACGAGACTGTGTATGGGGAGCATGACCTCTTTCAAGATTGTCCCAGAGTTCTTTAGCAGTGGTACCGCTCACGTAGGTAAAAGATTCTTCAGAAACTGTAGCAATAAGAACAGACCTGATGTGGGCGTCATTGTGACGCCATGTAGTATAATTAGGGTTGGCTTGAGTAGTAGCAGGAGTAGCGTTTGCACCGGTTCCAGTAGCGGGAACATCTATGGTGGCTGGGGGGCAGGGAATAGTACCATCAATGTAGGGGTACATATTGGTAGATTCAAGAAAAGGCAGGATCATAGTTTTCCAGTTTGTATAATTCTTTGGCTTGAGAGTGAAGGCAAACTTGTGACTCATATGAGCAGCCTTTTGAGAATCAGAAAACTGAGCAAGAAGAGCCATGGAAGTGGAATAAAGATCGGCTGGTTTAGCGGCGGTGGAAAAGTGGAGGAGGGCGGCTGAAAGTGGCGGCCAAAAGTAGGGGTAGGGTTTGGGTGGGTCGGCAATTTTAGATTGCCTGGCTTTGATACCAAGTTAAGGTAAATAACGTATTGTATTGATTGAATAATGAGAGAATACAATGGGTATAAATAAGAATACAAGATACAACTAGTACCCTCTAACTATTGTAACATTCGTAACCCTAGCTGAACTTATAATAATATCTCGATATGTCTAATACTGGTTCTATGTTTGTTGTCTATATCATTATCAGTGCTTATATATATCTTATATTAATATAGTATATGTTATATATATATACACGACATATATGAGGTGGGTTAATTTGAGTCACCTCCTAAAAAAAGTCCAGGTCCAGATCTGTACCGTCCATTTTCTTTGATCAAAAACGGAGGGGTATTACGGTCAAATCATTTTCATTTCTTTTAAATCAGGTATGATGTAGACAGACCTTACCTCTACTCAAAGGTAGAGAGGCTGCTTCCAGATCCACCGAGGTGGAAGGGACCTCCGGCCCAAGAGTGATAAAAAAATATGGTTAGATCCACCGGAGTGGAAGTTTTAACCGGGGGAATAATCTCGATCTCAAACTCTCAATCTCAAATACTCGATCTTGGTCTCGAAATCACAGGCTCAATCTCCGATCCAAGATCCAGGAGAAAAGAGCCGTTAGAAGTGAGAAGAGAGAGGCGGAAGAGAGAAAAAAAAAAAAATGTCTCTCTCTCTTCTCTCTCTCTACTCTCTTTCTCTCTCAATTCTAACGGCTTTTTTTTCTCCGATCTAAGATCTGAGATTGAAAATCTTTTATTCTTGAGATCGAGATGAGAACGTGAGATCGAGAGTTGAGATTGAGAACTGGTTTAGACCTCCAATCCGGTGGATCTAACCCTATTTTTTACTTTCGGGCCGGAGGTCCCTTCCACTTCGGTGGATCTGGAAGCAGCCTCCTTTGAGTAGGGGTAAGGTCTGTCTACATCATACCTCCCCCATAGCCCGGCTTATGTCGGGATTGGGTACCTTGTTGTTGTTGTTGTTGTCAATTGTACAGACACGCTTCCCCAACTTCACCACCATAGAAACGTGACCGTCGTTCACCGCCATTAAAACCGCCACACTGCCACCATCAGTTCCACCATTATAAGGAATTTCTGGACCTACGGCTTCACTCTTCATTTCCCATTAATATATGAAGAATCACAATTCTGACACTATTCTACCAATTATTTGTAAGTTTAACCTAATTTTGATGATTTCTTAATTAAGTAGTTTTAATTTTTTATGTTTTATATAATTTGATTAATTCTAATTATATCCAAATTATTATTAACTATAGTTATATGCAAATTATTAATTTTAATTTTGTGTAGCATTTTACGATTGGCACTAACTTAATGTAAAAATGTGTAATTGCTAGTTCATATTGTTAATGTGACACAAAATGTAATATTAAAGCATTTTATTTTGCATCGTAAAATGTTTATCCTCATCTTCTTTCTTCCACTTTAGTTTTATAATCTGATACATTTTTTTTTTCAATGTGAGCAATGAACATCCTTATTAGCATGACAATAATACCAACATTCTATTTTACTTTTCAGGGACATAATGTCATCATTAGCCACCATTGGGGAATATGCTAAAGCTGCGAAGTTTGTTGGTCAAACCTCAGGTTAGGGGTATTTACAATTTATTGTCTTTTCTACATTACATGGTACTTAAAACCCAGTGTCATCTTTTTATTGACCATTTAGAGATAAAAGGCTTTAGCAGTATGTCTCTGCTTGTTGCATTATCGTAGCCGAGCCAGTGGCTTGTTTCTAGTCTAGTGATTAGAGCTCGAGTCTGACGCGTGTCGCTCGAGCTTAACTCTTTATTGCATAATTATTTTTTTTTATAAATATATAGTTTGTTCAAATAATTTCAGTTAATGTTCAACTTTTTTAACTAAATTTCATAAATGAGGGAACCTATGTAGACTTTGTTTATTTTAAGGATTACGTAATCAAAAATCAATCATAAAATGTAATATCCTTGGTTTTATCCGTTGTCATTCGTAAATGCGTGAATTCAAATGTGGTTTGACACTATTAAAAATTTCATGTGGACTCTTGAGTTGGATCCAAAAACCCATCCACGACCCGGGAACTCTCTTGTGTGTCCCTGGACATTCGGCATGATCCAAAGATAAAAAACGTTATTGTGTTTGGACGAACAGTTATGACACACGGATGGGTTTTTGGATCGAACTCAGCTGTCCACTTGAAATATTAAAGGATGTGTCAAGCCATGCTGGCATCTAGCAAAAGATTATCGGATGAAATTAACGATATTTCTTTTTGTAATTGATTTTCGATAATGTACTTTTTAAATAACAGATGTCTAATTAAGTTACTTGACCAATTTAGGTAAAAAAGGTTACGTTTTTATGGAATTTTCCCTGGATAAAGATACCAATTTTTTTAGTTATAAAGTTATGTAATAATTTAGTAGTGAACTATAATATTATGCTCATATATATATGTACATATATAATAAGTGGCTAGTTTAAGTTCATTTAGGCTAACTAGCTTAATCGAGTTTAGTGTCTGAAGTTTGGCTCAAGCTTGTTTATATAACGAGCTCCAATTTTGGCTTGAATGCCTTCAGGTTTGTTTCAAATCGAGCTTCTAACGAGTTGAGTAGCCTGTAGCCCACGAGTTGCTTGGTTCATTTATATTATTAATATTGAAGGTCTAATCACCTTTCAATGAAGGTCAAATCTTAAATGCCTTTTCTTTTTCTTCCCTTCAGTCATAGTTAAGGCATTTTGTGATTGTATGACTATGTTGTAGGGCTGTTTATTGGGTTTCTACTGGAACGGACAGAATTTGAACGAAAATAAGTAACAAATAATGAAACTGAAAAGTAGATTGATCTGAGTTCTGAACCAGTGTGATAGTGCTCCTCATTTGTCTGAATGTGGTTCAACTTAGGCCTTGAATCGAAAGTTAACTTGGGTCATTTAATATCAAAAGTTTAAAACATATAACACTGCTGTTCATCAAGTTTGGATGAAGTATTAAAATTTTAAAGCTCTGGTCTGCTCTGGTTCCAAACTTGATGGGATCAGACAGAAAGAATTGATTCTCACAAAAGTTGAGAACTAAAAATCTACAGTTTCAAAATGCTGAACCAAATATAGCAAGTCTGATTCTGGATCAGATTTTCATTTTTGTTGGTCCTGAACCGTGATATTTGGTTGCCCATGCTCTATTGTTTTATATTCTTTAAATGAATGGCAGTCTGTATATACATGTAAACAAAAGAGTAGTTTTAGGACATTCTCTAAATGAATGACAGTCTGTGTAAACATGTAATTGATAAAGCAGTTGTGGTTTGCAGAAATAATTCTATATTGTAGATGGTGTATACTCTGATTTATTTATTTTGTTTGTATTCCTGCATCAGGTAAAACATTAAAGGGTCAGTCACAAAAAGTTCAACAGGCTGTCTTAGAGGTAATGATTTATTGATTTCCATAAAAAGTGGCAGTTGGTTAATGTATCCAAAATACTTAAGGTGCAAATGTGTTCAGTTTGGCAGACCCCAGACACTTTTTTATCCCGATTTTTTAAAATAATCATATATATTGTGTCACATACAAATACAATTACAAAAAGTATAAGAAAATAAGAGACTTATATTTCATGAATAAAATGATATGAGAGGTGTTTATGCATTAAAGTTATATAATTTTGATTACTTTATACTAGTTTAGCTGTTCCCTTTATAAGTTAATATTACCATTTTTATCAGTTTTACCCTTTAGAGCTAGAAGAGAACCCGGATGACCCATCCAAAAGCATATGAGTCAAAATTGTACCTCTTATCATTTATAAAGTATAAGTATCTTCTTGTTCTTTTGACAATGTTGCTTTATTAGAAATTCCGGGCTGGATTATTCAATATTATTGTTGCAACATCAATTGGAGAAGAAGGCCTAGATATCATGGAAGTTGATCTCGTGATAAGTTTTGATGCTAATATTTCACCTTTGCGAATGATTCAACGCATGGGGAGAACCGGTAGGAAGAGCAAAGGGCGAGTTGATATCCTTAGTATTGTCTACATGCTTCATTACCATGATATATATGATGTTTCATCAACTTTTTCTCCAACATAAGTGTACACTGTTTGTGGTTATTAACCATTACTATATGCTGCAGTTTTCACCGGTTGACCAAAATGGCTCCATTTGTGCCATATCTTTAATGCAAGCAATAGTATAAAATGATACAGGTCAATTGTTTGACAGTTCTTTCAAGTTTTAACTGCAGCTCAAATATTGTACTATAAAACAAGACAAAGAAGTTTTGTTGGGTCTGGCCTGTACTAAATACATAATTGTTCTCAAGTGAACCCAGCTTTACTTTTTATCTAGTCCGCCTGCACGACCTATTTAGCTCAAATAAATTAGAGTTCTCTTAACAAGCATACTGGTCTTAGCTTGTGAAGGCTCAGAGCTTAAGGGTTATATTAGAAAGCAAGCGATCAGCAAGAAACTGAGAAAGTTTATGCTAAATGGAGGAATGAATAGCTTTCATTTTCACTCTAGTCCAAGGATGGTAGGATCTACCTTTTTTTACGAATTATTGCTCAAACAAGAATGGTATTCATATTTTCTATCTGTGGTTTAATTCACAGGTTCCACACGTTTTTAAACCTGAAAAAGTTCTGCATAAATTCTTCATTGAAGAATATGTCCCTCGTGGAAAGAAAGCTAAAGATGACGACGCAATTCAAACACCCAAGTACAAACTTAAACTTACAGCTTTGGAGACGGATCTGCTTGCAAAATACTTCGACCCGTCCTCAGAAAATAGTTGGAGACCCTCTCTTATCGCTTTCCCTCACTTCCAGGAATTTCCATCAAAAGTGCATGAAGTTTCACATTCTATGAGAACCACCATGCTAATCGATACAATGCAATATTTGCAAGGATTATCGTTTTCTAGAACGTTTGGTGCCCAGGTTTCTACTCCATTCAAATTCAGATTGTTTTTATTTAGTTGTCGTTTTTCAGAACCCCCAGGATGCTGATTTAGATTATCATGAGCTAATAGAGGTGGCAATCTCATTAGATTATAGACAATTTGGCTATATTTTATCTCCAAGAGTCAAACGGGTATAACTTTAAAATCTTAAATAACAATAAAATTGGTTGAAAGTCATCAAAGTGTGTTAAGTATCTTACAACCCCTTAACTCACTTCGGTATGAAAACTTAAATTCTTATATATTTTTTATTTTATGAAAACATCACTTTATTACAAAATTCATAGGAATTTACAAGAAAATAATGGGAAGCTGAGATACTATATGGGCCCCACTCCTCTAGCTATAGCAAAGCTAAACCTACTAAATATGAGTAGCAGCACGTGCCCCAATGTCTTGAGTCATGGAGAACTTGCGGATCCTATTACTATCATTCTTGTTATTAATATTTTCGTTTTATAATCATTGCACATTAATTACCTCTGGAAAAACTCAAAAGTGAGGTCTCAACTCGGCCAGACCTATTTGGACCTGCTACTTGGAGTCTTGGACCCACCCATTTTCTTATCATTACTTGTCTTCCTCTCTCTTTTGCTTCAGGATGAAAAGACTTTGGAAGAACACCGCAGAGTTGAAACTGTTGAGTATCATACTAGCCCTACTAGAGGTAATTAACATGTATAATTTTTCAATAAAAAGTGTTTGGGTCAACCTAGTTCAATCAGTATAATTTTCATAGTCATATTTGATACACTAGCTGAGTATTAATAACTATAGTCTTTGAATAAAAAGTGTCTGGGTCAACGTAACCAAACATGTTTCCCACTTTGACCCCTTAACAAACATGCTTATTTTGCCACCTCTTGCTTTATGAATTATGATATTGTATTGCTGTTTTTCCTTGAAGATACATTCTGTGTAAATAGTGCTTACTTATCGGATTTACAATATTGCAGAAGGGGTACGAACACAAAAAGGACCTGAAACCGATATATATTCTCTTATAGACACCTTCAAAACCGAGGAGACACACAATAAGTCTGTTGGTGGATCCCAAAAGCCTTCCATTCATACCTACCTATTTTGTTCCGACTTTACCTCTGTCGATTCACTTGGAAGGGTTGTGATTTTGTCTGTACCTTTATTTCCTCTAAATCGAGTTTCTTCGACTAACAGTTCAAGTCCACGGAACACCTTGCTTGTCAACTCTGTGAAGTCCAATTCTGATCATTTAAAAGCTTCAAATGGAGAGTATCCAAACAAAACACTAGATGATGATCTTGAGACATCTTGTTTACGGGAATCCATTGACTTGCCAGAGGACAAAATAGGTGGCGATGATAGTGTTTTTCAGACAGAGATCTTTAATTTAGAGGCATTAAATACAGAACTTAACATCCATGGGTTTCCTAGTGTAGAGGTAGAAAACACTCATTCGGGTAATGACTTGAGCACTGATGCTAAAGCAGGTGATCTTAGTCCTCGACTAACTAATCTTTTGATGAGTGGTGTTGTTCCAGAGTCCCCGATAGATAACGGTGAGTGTTTCTCTCCACATTTTCACTGTAAATATTACTTTTACTGTATTGTAAGTCGTAAATTTATAAAATGGTCAAAGCGAGGTGGGCCATTCGGCACATCAATGCTACATTTGTATACAAAAATTAGCATGTTTTAGTTTTACACTTGCGCCTAAAAAATATAATCCAGATTCGACCCATATTGTCACAAATGCTTTCTAACCGTTAATAACAGGTTGATACAAATTGTATTATGCAGCTGACATTTGTATTCATAATTATATGTTGATTATATAAAATTAATTTTGAAAATGGCTGAAAAGTATTGATGAATATCTTCATAATGGTTATTGTAACTGATTAAAATTTATCCGTTTAACATGACACCCAACATTCTGCCCGACCATATATAACCTTAATCAGAATCAGTCGAATGTTTATTTTTGAGGATTATACACCAATTTAACATATTTAAGGTTTTGCAGGCACATTAATGGAAGTGAAAGGTTGTTTGAGTCCAGATGTTGATATGATCCCGAATTCCTCCATATCTTTGGTTCCAACTAAGAGTGATGCAGGAGTTAAGGAGAGTACTCCAGATAGAGTGAATGTCGCAACATCGTGTAAGCAGGCAGAAATACGAACTCCACGAATTGATTTGCCAAATGGTTCTTCTGCAAAGTGCGTTTTAGCTTCTAATGTTCCGGGTGAATTCCGAACTCCTCTGACAAAGTTGTCTAATAGTAGTTGTAGTAAAGACTGGCTTTTAAGTTCTGGAGAAAAATCAGTTAGTCAACCTAAGCCCAGGCTTAAAAGGTTACGGAAGTATGGTGATATCAAAAGTGATAATTTTTTTGATAAGAAAAAAACTGCAGACCATTCATCATCTTCTGGTGCATCATGTGCTAAATTGGATCATCCTTACAACATGTTTGGTAGCGGTAAGACAATCCTATGGTTTCTAAGCTCTTATTTATGCTTCCTTTGTAGGGTCATGGGGTATCATATTGTGCTTCTAAAGACTGTGCCTAGAAGTCATAATAATCTGTTTTGTTAGAATGTTAGGTGAAACTAGACGCGGGAAATCGGTGGGTTGGGGAACTGGAAAAAATGGGAAAGAATTGTCCGAAAGTTTCTGTTCTATTTTATTTTTTAAATTTAATTATAAATACCTGCCATGGCAGCTATGATTACAAAACCTATGATTTGAATAAGATTTGATAGAGGTTTTATGCGTTAAAAACACACTTTTGGCCGGCTTTCACTCCATTTCTATCTGAGTTATTTTTTTATTTTTATGTTTCTAGATTAATCCATTAGAGAGAAAACATAACCCAAATCTACATACATCGTACATTGTATATATTTATAAAAGTGGATTGATAGTGACACTGTTCATAAGGGGAATCTGTTTCTAGCTGTACAGTGCACCGTATTACTGTACATGTTTTTTATTTAAAGTTTTTGTTTCCTCCCTAGAGCTTTAAATGATTCATTTTGGTCCCTCGGTTTAACTAATATCTTTTTCTGTCATGTTTTTATCTATATGTGGGTGGATGCACCGTATTATGATTAATCTTTTTAGTTCATCTTTCTTTTCGGCCTCTTAAACTTTAAATGGTTTCTATTTTTGGTCCATTAGGGGTCATCTCCTTCTTCCTTGTTTATTTCTTCTTTTTTTTTTATCTCTTCAGGTTTTTATCTATATTATATACGATGCCTTAATAGGGTACTTCACACAATTTATAATTCAAATTTCGTTTCATTTACTCTAACCTCAAATGGTTTTTACTTTTTGCTTAATTTTGATTAGATATGTTTTTAGCCATTCTCTTTTCTTTTTAACGGTGTTAAATACGATGTATTGCTTCTGTCGTTAAGTGCGGGGAAAACCTACCTTGTTAATGGGTCAAATTTCACCTCCAGGTAAATGTGTTTAAAGTTGTCATGGGAGAAATGGGTGAGAAGTTTCTTTTAAATAGTGATTAATAAATAATTGTAGAATTGGTATTCCCTTATCACTATATTTTGTCAACCGATTTACCAAGTCCAATTCTTTTAAATGTGATTACCAAGACTATTTCTTTGTCCAGGTGATCCAAAGCTGTCAAAGACTGCCAGAGTTTTTATCGATGATGAAGCTGAGTAAGTCCATGTTTAAGTTTTTGCATCACTTTGGTATTAGAGGGGCCCTTAGTTTATATATTAATGGGTCTGTTTTGGTGGGGGTTTTTTTTCTCAAAGGAGTGAAATCAAGCAAGCTTATTATTTGATAACTGCATTGAAGTTCCTAAGTTACTATGTAATAAATACCTCATTAGTTAATCTTGTTAAGCTTTAAAAAGTAGACAAATGTGTTTGCAGATCAACCCAAGTTGACCTGGCTAGTATTGACCTGTTATTTAGGCAACCTGACCCATCCATCTTGCCACGTCTATCTGACTATCTCTATGTGTCTGTGGATCATCCATGCTATGGACAAGGATTCGTGCTTACATAATATTTGTTCTGTGGGACTGTCTAAAAATATGATTGAAGTTTAATCTTATGTTTGATAAATTTGTAGAGTGTCTTCTGATGCATCTGGTGATGAGGAAGCTGACGAGAATGAAAATTCGTATGGTGGTAGCTTTATAGATGACAGGATAAATCTTACAGTGAGAAGCACCCAAGGAGAAGCTTCTCCATGTGATCCGATGGCCTTTTATAGGTCTGTTCCCTCGAATTTAATTTTTCTTTTCCAATGTGATATCGTCTCATTTCATTTGATCACTAATTTGGTCCCAGACTTCTTTATGGTTTAACTTGTCATGTGTATCTTTCATGATATAACTTGTCAAATTATTTTATAAAAAGGATTTTTATTGTAGTAAATATCGCCTTACAGTTATATCAATACTTTCATTGCATCAGTTACTTTGAAAATATTTTGAAATGATTCAACAGTGTCCCAACCAGTACTAAGGTAGCGTTTAAATATAGAGCTTTTCACCGGAACTAAAAGGTTAAAGCTCTTTCAAATCATACGAAACTTTTTATTAGATACAAGCTTTTTCTTAAAAGCTTGAAGCTCATAAAAGCTTGCTGCCAAACATACCCTAAATCTTTTTCCTAATAGTTTCCATTTACAATTTTTGAAATCCATTGACCAAGTAATAATATTAGGGTTTGGACGAATGGCCGTTTTTTGCATTTGATTTCATCAAAAAAGTTTTTTGGGCAAGAAAATTTTTAGAACCAGTATATCCGGAATTGCCCGTTCCGGATTATGCCATTTCACCTAAATCCCGAAGTGACAATTTCGGTTTAAGCATGTGGCCACTAGCAAATGACAGTGAAAAAGGGTAAATGGGGGGAACCTTAGCCCTGGTACCACAATTGGATACCCATCGACCCACCTTTGTGTACGCCAAGTGTAAATCTGGAACTCCCACTTCTGGTTTTGACCATTTCTTCACTTAATCCGGCATTCACAGTTTCGGGTTTAAATTTTTATCATTCATCGATTTTGGGGTTTAGGGGTTACATGGGTTTGGGTCAATGTTAGGGTTTAGGGTTTTTATATTAGTGTTTAGGGTTTTTATTGTAGTGTTTAGGGTTTGTTTTTGCAGTTTTTGGTTTTTACATATGTTGTATTTTTAAATCATAAACTCATTGTGTTTTTATCTTAAATCTTTATATAATTTTGTAGATTCTAAACTTTAAATCTTTTACTATTGTTTTTTTTTCTTTTTCGAATGTATTAAAATTAACTTGTTTATTCCTTCAATAGCATGGATTATTATCATTATCATTACTTTACTTTTAGATTTTATATGATTGAGCAACACTTGAATGGATCCTGCAATGAGACCAGGCTTGGACGTCTCATTTCTTTTAAGCACCTAAATGAGTCTTTCGTTTTTATTATTAGTAAGCTCGAGCATACATGCTAGTTGTAAAGGGACATACCTAGATGAGTCATTCGCCTGTTAGTATCAATGTTTAGTTTATGGATTTTAGTGTTTAAGGTTTTGTATATATGATATACTTAAAAATATAAAAGCACATTAACAAAGAAATATTACACTCAAAATATAAAAACACATTAAAAGACAACAGATTATTAAAAAAAGAAATAAAGACTCAAAGATTGTAATATGGTAAGGTAATGGTAAGTGAGTGAATTCGGAGCATGATAAGCCTCTTGAAGCCGGAAGTGTTAGTTCAGACTTAACACTTGGCAAGCCTGCATGCTTACACGAAATGGTGTGTGTGAGGTCGTATTAATGAAAGCTTAAAACCAAAATTCGCATTTTCAGATTATGGAAAAGTTATTAAAACAGGAATTCTCACTCCCGGGTTCACACGTCTTATACACACATGCTAGCAGCAATCAAAATGGACACGTAGGATAAAACCGGATATTTTCATTTTCGGTTGTAGGTGAAATGGCATAATCTGGAAATGGAAATTCTGGATATACTGGTTCTACAAATTTCCCATCCCAGAAAACTTGTCTGGGGAAATCGAATGCAAAAAGTCCATTTGTCCAAAAAGTATACAAGGAAAATGCATGGATGGCTATTGCAAATTGAATGTACTGCTAATATTTCATGTCCCATGGATTGTTATTTTTAGTTGGCATTAAAGTTTTATGCTTTTCATTACTGGCTGCTCATAATTTGTGTTCCTGGCATCTTTTTTTTGTTGCAGACGGTCTTTACTCACTCAATCACCAATCGTAGATTATAGTTCTGGCAACAGCATTTCTATAGACCGAAAGCATGATGATGAAAGTGCAGCAGCAACAACAAATCCATATCTTCATACTAACGGAGAGTCATCATCCATAAATTTGAATGCCAAACGGTTGTCTTCAGATAGTGTAATTCCTGGTAGCACCAATGAAGTTAAGAAAAGAAAGTTGAGTTTTTCTGATGGTGAGTCACTTCCTATCCGTAACTTAGAAAAGGAAATATGTTCAGACCCTGAAGCACTTGGTAATAAAGCATCATCGGAAGTCAATGAATTTGATAATGATGACTTCTATCAAGGGATTGATCTTGATGCATTAGAGGAACAAGCTATCAAACAACTAAGATTAAAGTCGGAGCTGTCGAATAAAAAATCAAATAGCCACAATTTGGAGTTCTTCGACGCTCCTTCCTTTGACTTGGGAATTGAATAGTATGTTAACACATTTGATATAGATTTTCAGTTAGTGTTGTAAATATTTTTTGAATCAAGGGGATGGGGGATGTGTGTAATTATCGTAGAGGACAGCATTTGTAGTGGTGATACATGATGTCAGATTTGTATAAGAATGTTTAGAAGAGGAATTACATTGAGATAGTTCTCAAATTATTTAAACAACATAAACCTTATTCTTTAAAGTTTACTATAAACGAAGATATGCAGAGAAGGAAAGCTTTTCAAAACATCATATAGATAAAATTGTTAGTACTTTTACACTATTATATATTATATTTTTTGAAATCCAGTTTATGATTACATTTTCCAAAAGATTCATATCGCTATCTTTTTCATGCTCATAAGTTGGAATATAAAAACATGATATCTGTATTTCTTCATGCGATTCGATGCATCTTTAGACGATATTAATGAACAAAACAAAAGTAGTTTTATGTGAATATGGATGTCGAATTGTCGAGTGAATTGGATATGAACGTGGAGTTTATTATCGAAAATGATTAGTTATATAACTAGTGCACGAAAACTCTCTTGTTTATGATTGTTTCGTCATTTAACAGCATCGACTTCAATGATAAACTTTTTTGAATGTTTAAGATTTGTCACATTATCATTTTATAACCCTTCTCTTTTTGTAAACCTTTGTTTACTATGTACAAACCTTCCAACAGTGTTATACAAATGTATTAACCTATTTTATAATCATAGACCTCTTCATGCAAAACTTGCGATAACTAGCAAAAAGTAAACCTTCTTAAAGTTTTTGGATGATTCTATGCAGTTGCTATACTCTGGAAGTTAAGGTAAATAACGTATTGTATTGATTGAATAATGAGAGAATACAATGGGTATAAATAAGAATACAAGATACAACTAGTACCCTCTAACTATTGTAACATTCGTAACCCTAGCTGAACTTATAATAATATCTCGATATGTCTAATACGCCCCCTCAAGCTGAGGACGGGGGACGACCTGCAGCTTGGTACGTAGAAATGTAAATCGATCGGCAGGAAGAGGCTTTGTGAAGATGTCAGCTATTTGATCCACGGTAGAGATAAATCGAACATGTAATCCCCCCCGGGCAACTTTTTCTCGAACAAAATGATAATCAATCTCCACATGCTTGGTACGAGCATGGAAAACCGGATTGGAAGAGAGAAAAGTTGCACCTAAATTATCACACCAAAGAACCGGAGGAGAAGCAGTAGCAAAGCCCAATTCACGCAACAGAGATTCAAGCCAGATGAGTTCAACAACTGTGTCACCTAAAGCCTTATATTCGGACTCGGTGGAGGAGCGAGAAACGGTCTTCTGTTTACGAGCCATCCACGAAACAAGATTAGTACCAAGGTAAATAGCAAAACCTCCGGTAGACCGCCTATCAACCGGACAACCAGCCCAGTCAGCGTCAGAGTAGGCAGCAAGATGATTCCAGGAAGTATCAGTAAAGGCATGTAGAGTGGACCCAGACTTATGCCTAATCAATAAACCATAGTCAACTGTACCAAGCAAGTAGCGTAAAATCCGCTTAACAGCACACCAATGAGTCTCGGAAGGAGAATGCATAAACTGACATACTCGATTAACTGCAAAAGTAATGTCTGGTCTGGACAAGGTAGCATATTGTAAGGCTCCAACAATCTGTCTGTACTTACCGGGATCAGAAAATAAAGTACTGGCATCAATGGTTAAAACCGTGGAGCTGCTCATAGGGGTTGGAACAGGCTTAGCATTAGAGAGACCAGCGCGATCAATAACATCCAATAAATACTTACGCTGAGACAAAAGAATGTCATCACCCTTCCGAACAATTTCAAGGCCCAAGAAATAGTCAAGATCCCCCATATCCTTTAATGAAAGATTAGAGCTTAGAGCTGAGATAACATGATCGACTGTCCCAGAGTGATTACCTGTAATAATGATATCATCCACATAAACAAGCAAATAAAGAACAACTGCACCCTGCTTGTAAAGAAAAAGAGATGGATCGGTTTTGGATCCATGAAAACCCAAAGAGCATAAAGTGGCAGATAATCTAATAAACCATGCCCGGGGTGCCTGTTTAAGTCCATAGAGGGACTTATGCAGTTTACAAACATAATCCGGATGATCACCATTAATAAAGCCCTGTGGTTGTTTCAAATAAATTGTTTCCTCAAGAGTCCCATGAAGGAAAGCATTTTGAACATCCAACTGACGTAAAGGCCACTTTTTTGTAATGGCCAAAGTAAGAACAACTCGAATAGTGACGGCCTTAACAACCGGACTAAAGGTTTCTCGATAATCAACATCCGCAGTTTGGGTAAAACCCTTGGCGACCAACCTAGCCTTGTATCGTGAAGGAACACCATCTTTATCCTTCTTGATGCGATAAACCCACCTGCAATCAACAACATTAGCCCCAGGAACCGGGGGAACAAGTGACCATGTACCATTATTCACTAACGCAGAATATTCATCAACCATAGCCTGGCGCCATTCTGGATATTTGTTGGCAGTGGTAAAGGATATAGGTTCGGTTTTGGGTGGTTCAGTTGTGGGTTGGGTAGAGGAGTCGGTTGTGGAGTGAAAAGCGGACGGGTCAAAGCGAACCGTACGTTTAGGGTTTTGTCGAAGGTTGGCTGGCCGAGAGCGGGTAGGAGAAGGAGGAGGAGGAGGAGGAGGGGGAGCCGTGGCGACGGCTGGGGTGGCTGGCTCCGGCATGGCCGTAGGGTGGGAGGTAGGGGGTGGTGTAGGTGGCGGATGTGATGAGGTGGCCGTAGGAGAGGTAGGAGGGGGGGTAGGAGGAGTGCAGACAAACGGGTTGTCATGCATAGATGAGTAAAAGGGGTCGGGTGTAGGAGGGTGTGAGACCGGTGGTTTGGGTTCAAAGGGAAAGAAACCCTCATTAAATCGTACATGACGAGCTATGTATATACGATCTCGGGATGGGTCGAAACAACGATAACCATGGTGTGAAGGACTATACCCGAGAAAGACGCATGGAGTAGAACGGAAATCCATTTTGTGAGGATTGTAAGGACGTAAATAAGGAAAACATTGACACCCGAAAACTTTAAGGAACGATAAATCGGGAGAATGTTTAAAGGCACGTTCAAATGGGGAAGTAAGGGAGGAGGATGCGGATGGCATGCGATTGATAAGATATACCGCAGTGTCAAAAGCAAAGTGCCAGAATCGTTGAGGAACAGATGATTGTGCTAGAAGAGCTAGGCCGGTTTCAACAACGTGTCGATGCCGGCGTTCAACGGTTCCATTTTGTTCACTAGTATGAGGACATGAGCGCCTGTGAACAATGCCAAGGGAAGTAAAAAAGGAAGAGAGATTACGAAATTCACCCCCCCAGTCAGTTTGAACATTTTTTAACTTTGTATTAAACTGACGTTCGACCATAGTGACAAAGTTTTTAAAAATTGTGTAAACATCAGACTTTTGTTTTAAATGAAAAATCCACATAAACTTAGAGTGATGATCAACACAAAGTAAGAAATATTTATCACCATCGAAAGATAAAGTAGGAGCGGGACCCCAAACATCACAATAAACCAAATCAAGGATGTTTTCACTTTTAAAAGAAGAAAAATGCAAGGGTAATTTACTAGATTTTCCCAATTGACAAGCAGAACAAATATCGTTTGAACATTTATTAGAAACAGGAAGTAAATAACGATTTAACATAAATTGCAAAATGCGATGATGAGGATGGCCTAGACGTTGATGCCAAACGGATGCGGAAGTACGTGTGGCAGTGAAAGCCGTCTTAGGAATGGAAGTGAACTTTGGAAGAGTTAGAGAGTAGAGTCCATCCTTACTTGGACCCGTGAGTAGGGTAATGCGTGTAGATATGTCCTTCACACAAAAGAAAAAAGGGTGAAATTCAAAGAAAACATGGTTATCTAAACAAAATTTTTGAACGGAAAGAAGATTATGTTTAATTTGTGGAACATGAAGTATGTTAGATAATGAAAAGGTTTTTGAGGGTGAGTAAAATTTAGTTGAACCAATGTGAAGTATGGGTAAACCTTTACCGTTACCAACGTGAAGAGAATCATATCCAGTGTAGGGTTCTGAATTTCCAACGCTAGAGAAGTCCGGTGTCGCATGATTGTTGGCCCCCGTATCAGGTAACCAAGTGCTGCTAGAAGATTGAGGCCGGTTGTCGGCATAATTAGCTTGAGGTCTTGAGCGACCGGTAGTTGGATCACGATGAGGACAATCATTAGGTAGATGTCCTATGCCACACCTGTTGCAATGACCATGAACCTGATTAGTTTGAGAGGCCCATTCAAACTGACCACGACCTCTTGAGGGATAACGAGTGCTAGGAGGACGACCACGTCCCCGGTTGTAAGAAGTAGAACCGCGCCCTCGATTGGAACGGTTAGTAAAGAGAGCTTGGGAGGCGGTTGATGGCGTGAGACAGTACCCTAACTGAGCGGCCAACTGCTGAACTGCAACCAGATTGGCAGACTGCGGCTGCTGTTGGGGAATAGGGCTGCTGATCGGCGGCGGCAGTGGAAGAGTGGTTCCGGCCACAGTATTAAAGGCGGAGGATTGAGCTGCAGCTGATGGGTTGTTCTTGTGTAGAACAAAGTCATGATCAGCTAATAAGGCGGGAAGATCAGTTAGGGTTACCGGGGTTTCACGAGCCAAAACGTTGGATTTGAAGCCATTATATTCTTCTCTAAGACCGGAAAGAATATACATGAGGAGGTCACTATCAGAAACTGCTTTACCAATGTTTTGTAGATCGGTGGCAAAGGAAGTTGCTCGAGCAAGATAGGCAGAGGGTAATTCATCACCTTTCATCTCAAGCTTCATAAGCTGGGACTTGAGAGTGAATTCACGAGACTGTGTATGGGGAGCATGACCTCTTTCAAGATTGTCCCAGAGTTCTTTAGCAGTGGTACCGCTCACGTAGGTAAAAGATTCTTCAGAAACTGTAGCAATAAGAACAGACCTGATGTGGGCGTCATTGTGACGCCATGTAGTATAATTAGGGTTGGCTTGAGTAGTAGCAGGAGTAGCGTTTGCACCGGTTCCAGTAGCGGGAACATCTATGGTGGCTGGGGGGCAGGGAATAGTACCATCAATGTAGGGGTACATATTGGTAGATTCAAGAAAAGGCAGGATCATAGTTTTCCAGTTTGTATAATTCTTTGGCTTGAGAGTGAAGGCAAACTTGTGACTCATATGAGCAGCCTTTTGAGAATCAGAAAACTGAGCAAGAAGAGCCATGGAAGTGGAATAAAGATCGGCTGGTTTAGCGGCGGTGGAAAAGTGGAGGAGGGCGGCTGAAAGTGGCGGCCAAAAGTAGGGGTAGGGTTTGGGTGGGTCGGCAATTTTAGATTGCCTGGCTTTGATACCAAGTTAAGGTAAATAACGTATTGTATTGATTGAATAATGAGAGAATACAATGGGTATAAATAAGAATACAAGATACAACTAGTACCCTCTAACTATTGTAACATTCGTAACCCTAGCTGAACTTATAATAATATCTCGATATGTCTAATACTGGTTCTATGTTTTTTGTCTATATCACGTTATGTTCTCTATATATAATATGTATATGGATATATACACATATATATATATAGGGGTGGGATAAAATGAGTCCACCTCCTAAAAAAAGTCCAGGGGTCCAGATCTGGACCGTCCGTTTTCCAGATGAGATCAAAAACACGGAGGGGTAATAATGTCAATTTACATGAACATTATAAATAACATGATGTAGACAGACCTTACCTCTACTCAAAGGTAGAGAGGCTGCTTCCAGATCCACCGAGGTGGAAGGGACCTCCGGCCCAAGAGTGATAAAAAATATGGTTAGATCCACCGGAGTGGAAGTTTTAACCGGGGGAATAATCTCGATCTCAAACTCTCAATCTCAAATACTCGATCTTGGTCTCGAAATCACAGGCTCAATCTCCGATCCAAGATCCAGGAGAAAAGAGCCGTTAGAAGTGAGAAGAAGAGAGCGGAGAGAGAGAAAGAAGAGAGAGAAACCCCACAATGCTCTCTCTTCTCTCTCTCTACTCTCTTTCTCTCTCAATTCTAACGGCTTTTTTTTTTCTCCGATCTAAGATCTGAGATTGAAAATCTTTTATTCTTGAGATCGAGATGAGAACGTGAGATCGAGAGTTGAGATTGAGAACTGGTTTAGACCTCCAATCCGGTGGATCTAAACCTATTTTTTACTTTCGGGCCGGAGGTCCCTTCCACTTCGGTGGATCTGGAAGCAGCCTCCCTACCTTGAGTAGGGGTAAGGTCTGTCTACATCATACCTCCCCATAGCCCGATTTATGTCGGGATTGGGTACCTTGTTGTTGTTGTATTCAATTGTACAGACACGCTTCCCCAACTTCACCACCATAGAAACGTGACCGTCGTTCACCGCCATTAAAACCGCCACACTGCCACCATCAGTTCCACCATTATAAGGAATTTCTGGACCTACTTCTTCACTCTTCATTTCCATTAATATATGAAGAATCACAATTCTGACACTATTCTACCAATTATTTGTAAGTTTAACCTAATTTTGATGATTTCTTAATTAAGTAGTTTTAATTTTTTATGTTTATATAATTTGATTAATTCTAATTATATCCAAATTATTATTAACTATAGTTATATGCAAATTATTAATTTTAATTTTGTGTAGCATTTTACGATTGGCACTAACTTAATGTAAAAATGTGTAATTGCTAGTTCATATTGTTAATGTGACACAAAATGTAATATTAAAGCATTTTATTTTGCATCGTAAAATGTTTATCCTCATCTTCTTTCTTCCACTTTAGTTTTATAATCTGATACATTTTTTTTGCTTGAAATGGCCTTGAAAGACCGGGTTATGGAAGAAACCAAGGACAAAAAGAATGTTGCTGAAGCCTATGAGGAACAAGGTAATTTAGATGTTTATTTTTTAGCTTGGTTAGATGTTTAAATTTTGTGTCCTCTAACTGTTTGATGAAATTCCTAAATGAGTGTCACTTTTTGATGAAGCATCTTCGTATATTTGTTTGTGTTTGAAATGCTAATCGTTGGCTCTAATATTGGTCACTACCGAGTAGACTGAATTTTGGCGTTTTGTATTTGGTTTTTTGATTTTAGAAAGCTGGTTTTGAATTTGGCTCGTAATACACTCGTTGGCTTGACATCAAGAGGCGGGTTTGTGTTAGATGTAGTGTCTAATAAAACCAGTCTTGAAAGTATTGGTTTTTCGTGTGATGCGTCGTTTGCAAATTTGGTTTCTGGGTGCCCTGTTTTAGAGGAACTGGTGTATTTAGCTATAGGATTCACTAGTGTATAGCTTCGGATAACATACTATTTCTGTGGGGTTTTTCATTTTTGTGCGGTTAGTATCCTGGTTTGGAATGATGTTTATTGCCATCTTCTGATAGGATGGACATATATCATGTGATCAGATTGTTCACCCGATACATTTTCTAACACATTTATGCAGCTTTGATTAAAAGTATCAATATAGAGTAGCTGGACATTGTAGGATGCATACGAGTTGATTTTGGTTTTTTATCTGTTTTCGCCGTTTCTATTACTTGATTTGTCTATAATATCATTTGATTGCAGAGTACTCGGAGATAGTGATGATGAAAAACTGGCTGATGATCATGGAGATGAACAAACTGCTTTCATGGCCTCTTATTCTGATGCTCTTAGTGAGGAACTTAAGAGCACAACACTCAACAAGAGCTTTGTTCATGCAAGTGACCCACAACCAATGAAGGATGAGGTTTGTTTCACTCTATGCATTCCATAATTTAGAAACTAACTGTTCAATATTCCGTACATCTGCTTTGTATCTAAGCTTATTTGAACTCATTGAATGCACCTATATCCGAATAAGGACTTAAGGTGTGCTTAGTTGGAAATAGTTTTCTACTTTCTTATCTCCAGTTCCCTTTAAAGTTTAAGTATATTCTTTCTTTAAAAAACGTAATGAACTACAGAAAGTTTTTCAAAATAATTTTTTTATTTTCCAATATGGAAAAGGTGTGGTCTTTTATAAGTGTTACAAACATAAATTAAAAAACTTCAATAAATGGGTCTTTTGGCCCAATCTAAAATGATGAAAACTCACGAGTTGACCCAGTCCGACCTGAACACTCCACGTGACCTGCTCACTTCTTTTCCAAAAAATGACCCGTTTTGACATGTCACTGTCCGAATCTACCCATTTTTCCACCTCTTAAATTGGCGGAAGACTTGCCAATTTCAACCCATTTACTAGAAAAATGGGTTGATTATGGATATGTTTTATGTCTTATGAATTAACACCAACTTTTTTGTTATGGGAAGAACGAGGTGAAAGTGTTCGATAGTAATACTCAAATGCGCTAAATCTCTTACATGGTGTATTTGTAAGAGTTAGCTTATTAATGAAATACTAAAATAGTGGCTAAAGGGTTGGTCGAAGCTGACCCGACTCATTTGAACTCATTTTAAATAACTGCATGCTGTGACCTGAACCCATATTTGACCTGCTACAGAACTCCTTTAAGTCTTTTGGTTTACTGTAGTTGCAATAACATCCATCTCAGGAGTTACCTCTAGATATTGGAGAAGCTCTTTTTAAATTGATTGATGGGGAGAACGCCATGTATGAAAGAGATACCAGGTTTGATACTTTTTAGTGGAGGTGGCAAAATGAGTGGGTTGGGTTCCAAATAACACATTGCCAAATTGACCCTTTCACAAGACACAAGTAAATGGGTTGAAATTGGAACTAATATAATTCTACTTATGGAACTAATATGATCTTACAGTTTTTGTAGTTAATGCACTACATGCTTTCCACAGTCACTGAACTTGTTAAAACTGCAGCAATGGAGGTGTGTATTTGACATTCATTTATCTTTTTTCTCTACTTATCTGCTCGCTAATGTGTTATATGTTTAGGAATGTAGAAGGACAAATGATGAAGTGCGTCTCAAGTTGCATCTACGGTTGTTGACGCAACTAAGGCTACTGAAGTTTCCAGGTAGGTAACTTAACTTCAAGATCATGCTTGCTTAAAAAGCTTTCTTATTTTACAGTTTTAGGGGTGTTTGGTTTCATGGTATGCGTTTGATTGGTGTTTGGTTCATGGGGATGAATGTATGATTTGAGGGAATGGGGTTGATACTCTTTATGCTTTGCAATTAGAACTTTCATTGTAGCTGAGAGATACTGTTCCAAGTATATCCTCGTGAAATGACAAAACTAATAATCGTAGGTAACATATCAGAAACGATAGCATTTGATTTCAGAGAAACCGCCCCCTTGGCTTTTTCAGAGGTTATTCTTTGATCATATCCTTTTTATTTGTGGTACATACGGAAAATCAACATATGCATGATACAATGTAGGTCCATATTTTGTGTATAAGCAATCTGTAACTATATAAGTTTATTACTAGGTATGATTATGATGAGAAATGCTTACAAACGGACGTGACACATATCAGTTTGAGACATTTGATATCAAACTGAGACTTGTGTTTAGTTTAAAATTTTATAGCACTTGGTTAATACATGTTTAGCATATAGTGTAATTATTTCATATAGTATATGCATTTGTGTACAAGGGTGTAAAATAATAAAATAAATTTCAAAAATTCAAGGGAGCTACAATTTTGTTCTGGTATGAAAAAGGCTGCATGGTAACTTAAAGCACGTTGTTCATGTTACTTTCTAAATATAACATTATGTATTCTTGAAGAGTGATATATCTAGAGGTCAAAACACGTGTTCTATATGACTTCATTACCAACTTTGTAGATTGCTTGACGTTTGTTGGGTAAAATTTTGATCGATATGAGGAATACTCGTGATTATGGCCCGTATTTCGAGTACTTGGGACTACCCACAAACCTTCGTTTAGTCATTTTTTAGTTTAATGTATAATTAATGTGCTGCATAGAATAGCAAATTATGCAGTATCCATTATTCATATGAAATTAAAACTCGGGATCTAAGAATTTCATGATCATATTTTGGATTACAAGATGCATTTATGTACTTTCTGATAAAGAGCGGAATTGCTCTCTTTGTAGCATTCTTGATCAACGTCTCCATGATCGCTATTTCTGACACAGTTTGTGCAGTCAAAAACCAACATAGTATTGATATTGATCGTTGTAGTGATATTACCCTAATCTCAGCTTCATTCTTTTAGGATGTATTCATCTTTTACAACTTACAAGCCGGTATTGACTACTAAAAAGGGAGCGTATCATCTTGGCTATGAAATGCATTTTCGCTTCTCTTTTTTCACCTTGATGATCATAGTTTATTTTAAAATGATCATCAGCTACTAGCTTCACATTCATGTAAGACTTAAATATTATAGAACCAAGTCGACTAGGAGTTTAGTTCTTAAATTTATTGAATTATCAAGACTCTGCCTAGTATATGTATGCAGTAGGTTATGTTAAAGCCGGGTTTTAGAGATGTAGAGATGTAACTGTTACCTTATATGTGTTATTGTCTTACGTCTTGCTTTTATGTTTTGGCAAAAGCATATTTGGAATAGGCTTTGTATGAATCTTCCGTTTCAAGGTAAACGTTCAGGTATCCTAACTTTGCTTTGTATCGATTACCCATCTGTCTAAGAGATTCATCCCATGTTAATTGTGGCTACAAAATGGGTGGGTATGCCAGGATGCACAATGGGTCAGACGTGCAAATGTGCAATTACTGGTGTGACGAATACGGGTTGTGTTGACCATAAACAATATACTGGCTAAAATTAAGCTTTGTATTAATGAGAGTGCTTACGTGATTGTTTACGTTACCGTATATATTAATCATGAATTTTGCTAACACCGAGTTCGTTGGCTGCGTACAGGATTGTTTATGTTACCGTATATGCCTTCAATCTTTTAGATAATTTTTAGTCTTTTTGATTACTTCAATTGTTTTCACAACTTGCAGGATGACCAGAAGACATTGCCGTTTGCAGAGTCAAGGTGAAGTTAGCTAGTCATATTTGTGTCTTTGGATTTTGACATGATATATGAGCAATGTATGTGTAGAAACTGATGTTAGTTTTCTGTTGAGCAAGTGTTGCGTCTGCCAGTTATGTAAAACTGGATTCTCTGTGACATAATACCTGAATGTAAAATAACTATGTGTTTATTTATGTACCTGCACCTGTTCTTTCACTTGTGTGGTTTTATGATGTTGTTTAACTGGAATGCCATCCCTAGTGCACACTAATTTTTCTTACACTTGCAATTTCTTTTGTGTTGGAAACGTGGGCTAGTGCTGGTGGGCTGGTTGTTCCCCTTCTTCCGTGAATCATTCCCTTCTATTTTCTTACTGGTCTGTGGTGGTGAGATTTTTTCAGATGTCTAAATGTTGAATCTTTGATAAAAAGAAAAGCTAATACTGAAATATCACAATAATCTAAATGTTTTGGTCTCTTTTTTGTGCTGTTTATAACTCGGAATGCTACTATATGGCTGTTTTTACGATCAATCTCTGCATTTTTGCCTCAGTGTCATCCTTGTAGTGATGGAGCCTGAATTTCTTTGACCAGACGTAAACTCCAAATATTTTGGAATAGTAAATAGTTTTCTTTATTGAAATAGCAAAGAGTTTTCTTTATTGAGTCGATAAATATTAACAAGTATCTTGATGTTGCAAGCTTCTAGCCAGTGCTCAACAATCATGGGCACTATGCTGGTTAATTTATTTTACGTGCTCAATTGATACAATATAAAAAATATAAATACCGATATATTTTCATGAAATCCGATACATTTTTATCAAAATCCGATACATTTTTTGAAAATTGACACAATAATTTAGATGGATTCGTTTGAAAAGTCAACAAAATGTATTAATTGGTTAGGTTGAGATTTTGGGCTAAAACCGGCCAAACCATATCATGGATATTCCTAATTAATGTTATAAATAAAGGTGTAATTCATGAATATTATACCTTACACATGGGTAAGTAGTATATTTTACACATGTGTAAGTTAGATATCCAAATCAAATGATTATTCAGAACTGGTTAGTTGTATACCTTACACATGTGTAAGTTGTATAACTTACACATGCGTAAGTTAGATATCAAGATCAAATGACTATTCAAAAATTAGTAAGTTGTTTACCTTACACATGTGTAAGTTGTATAACTTACACACATGTGTAAATTAAATATCAAGATTTAGGTTGAGACTTTGGGCTAAAACCGGCCAAACCATATCATGGATATTCCTAATTAATGTTATAAATAAAGGTGTAATTCATGAATATTATACCTTACACATGGGTAAGTAGTATATTTTACACATGTGTAAGTTAGATATCCAAATCAAATGATTATTCAGAACTGGTTAGTTGTATACCTTACACATGTGTAAGTTGTATAACTTACACATGCGTAAGTTAGATATCAAGATCAAATGACTATTCAAAAATTAGTAAGTTGTTTACCTTACACATGTGTAAGTTGTATAACTTACACACATGTGTAAATTAAATATCAAGATTTAGGTTGAGATTTTGGGCTAAAACCGGCCAAACCATATCATGGATATTCCTAATTAATGTTATAAATAAAGGTGTAATTCATGAATATTATACCTTACACATGGGTAAGTAGTATATTACACATGTGTAAGTTAGATATCCAAATCAAATGATTATTCAGAACTGGTTAGTTGTATACCTTACACATGTGTAAGTTGTATAACTTACACATGCGTAAGTTAGATATCAAGATCAAATGACTATTCAAAAATTAGTAAGTTGTTTACCTTACACATGTGTAAGTTGTATAACTTACACACATGTGTAAATTAAATATCAAGATTTAGGTTGAGATTTTGGGCTAAAACCGGCCAAACCATATCATGGATATTCCTAATTAATGTTATAAATAAAGGTGTAATTCATGAATATTATACCTTACACATGGGTAAGTTAGATATCCAAATCAAATGATTATTCAGAACTGGTTAGTTGTATACCTTACACATGTGTAAGTTGTATAACTTACACATGCGTAAGTTAGATATCAAGATCAAATGACTATTCAAAAATTAGTAAGTTGTTTACCATACACATGTGTAAGTTGTATAACTTACACACGTGTAAATTAAATATCAAGATCAAATGATAATTCAAAATTGGTAAGTTGTATAACTAACATATGTGTAAATTACACATGTGTAAATTGTATAACTTACACATGTGTCAGTTGTATAACTTACATATGTGTCAGTTGTATAACTTACACATGTGCAAGTTAGATTTCAAAATAAATTGATTATTCAGAATTGGTAAGTTGTACACCTTAAACATGTGTAAGTTAGATATCAAAAACAAATGAATTAGTTTACACATGTAAAACTAAATGAATTGATTCGATACAGGTTTAGGATATAGGTTCTGAAGTTAGCTATATATGTCTAGACGCAATTCTTTTTAAGATTTTTTTTTTCTAAACACATAAAAATGAACATCAATCTATAGGGAATAGATTTTATGTTATATACATTTTAAATAGTATAAGACATTGCCAATGGTTGGTGGCCCATTGGTAAGGTCTTGACCTGGGTAAATCCATCACGGTTCGAATCTCACTTCCTACATTTGTAGGAGTGGATTATTAGGGGGGTTTTCGAGAGTCCTGGGTTTCATCTCAGACATGCGTGGTTCGAGCACCGCATACTGCCCAATTGGATGTCACTGTGGTGTTTCAAATGCTAACTACTAACTATTAACTTGCTGTTAAAAAAAAATAGTATAAGACATTATTATTTCATAAAATTTAATTTATCAACTATTTGACCGCAAACAAAATGACATATTTTGAAACTTAAAGTGTTGTACATTAAACATATAATACTCCCTCCGTCCCATATTAAATGTCCAATTTTGACTTGTCAAGTCTTCTGCTTACAACGTTGACCATAAATATCTTTGTTTGTGTTATATAGTAGTTGATGAAAGTTATGTCAATGAAAAGTATACTTAAAACTCAATCCGTTCATATAATTTATATGAAGTTTTATGTAATACAAACAAAAATATTTACGGTCAAAGTTGAAAGCAAAAGACTTGACAAGTCAAAATTGGACATTTAATATAGGATTGAGGGAGTAACAAACAAAAACAAACTTTAGAAGTGTCACTTTGAGATTTTAGAAGTTGATTAGCTTAATCTAAAGAATATATATAAAGAATATATGGTAAATGTATAAAAAGGCTAACAATGTATCAAAGATTCATAAAAATGTATCAAGATGTTTATAAAACATTAAACATTATTCTTTCAGTTAACAACTTAGGGATACAATATTGATTGTCAAAGCTAATAAGTAAATCAACAGAGTTTGTTTATAAACCAACTTGAGTCTACCTCACAAGCTACTTTAAGATAATCTATGTGAACGACATTTTGAATGGGAAAAATAACCAAATTTGTATTATCATTGATAGAAGCTTTGAGTAGTTGACTGACCAAAGCTCCAAACTTTTTGCAATTTTTCAATCACAAAGGATGAATATTCTATCTTCTTTCTCTTGCCATCTCTGACTTCTCTTTTGGCCTCCAAATGGATATTGCCCTACAAGTACTATATCAACTTTTCAAAACCTGGAAAATAAGTTCACAACAAAAATATTTAAGAACTAAAGGGTAAACTAAAAACTAGTACCCTTTTTTAAATTTCCAAATTAAAGAAATAGTCTTTAGACATGCAATATCCAACAAACTCACACACATTGACAAATAGTCTAAATATTTAAGAGCTAAAGGGTAAACTAAAACTAGTACCCTTTTTTAAATTTCCAAATTAAAGAAATTTTCTTTATACATGCAAATATGCAATATCCAACAAACTCACACACATTGACAAATAGTCTAGCATGGGACTAAAACCCACAATCTTTTGGCTGAAGGATCACCTCGAATATCACTAGGACCAAGGCACTTTGGTAATATGTTTACTCCTATCTGACAATGCATGACTCTTTTTTGGTTTCATAAGTTTGTTCTTTATGGTCATTTTATGTATATTATTTACTTAAAACAGTCTGAAATTGCTAAAGACTAAAATAGTCGGTATTCTGATTATTACAGTATATATACTTCAAAGCAGGTAGCACATTTAACCACTTTTAGCAAAGTAGAAGTACATTCAACTATTATCTCCTACATAACGTTTTATTACAACTATTTATATAGTCCTGTTAAGTCAGTATCGATGTAATGGAAATGTTGGAAATGATGTTTACGAGTAATAGCGCACCTTTTGCTGTCTCTTGCATGACTCTATTGAATTTAGAAGAACTTCTGACCTGAAATAAACGTTGATCAAAAAGTTTAGTTTGGTTAGTAGTTTACTGATTTGCAGATTAATGTAATGGGAAAATTACTTGCCTCTTCCACTGCTGAACTTACTGAGTTTAAACTCTTTCTAAGACCATAAACCTGAAACACACAAAAAACAGAGCATTACAACAGATCTAGAACCTAAATAAGCCAACAAAAATGCATGTAATGGTGTTTTGACCTGTGACCAAAACTGCAACTTAAAAGAGAAAACTCTGAGCTTAGATTCAGTTTGTGGAACTTTCATTAGCTCCATGAAGAACTGTCACAAAATGAAAAATAAATGTATATTTCATATGTTTCAGCGGAGTTAAAATGCGGGTTCTTTTTAAAACTGATTGTTCTCCATCTGGTAAGATTGAAAATAGTTATTACAAACCTGGTCACATTTGCCTAATTTATCCTTTTTCCTTTGTAGCCCTAAGATTAGCAGCTATTAGTTCTACATACACATTTTTAATCTGGAATTAAATTGTTAAATTTCTTGAACTAACTGGGTCAAAGGTATGTGCGAGATAATAACATTATACCTTTAGCAAAAATCTATCTCCTTTTTTGTAGGACAAACCTTAATAAGGTTATCCACTTGATCAACATCCAATGCCGATTCATCTAAAGCGAGGAGCCGAGGACATAATCCTGCCAAGTTTACAAAATAAAACAAACAGAAGTCACTGATCCCGTTTATGCCATTTAAGTAAATAGTCAAGATTGTCATCCCAAAAATGCATAGGTTGCTTTGAGTTATGCATTTAAGTAAATAGTCAAGAATCATGTTGCCTAATATATGGATTATTGATTGTTAATCTCTTATACACATCATTTACATGTAACTAATGTCATCATTACAAATATAATAAGGTTAGAATTACTTTCAGGGGTTAGTCATTAATCAGATCTTAGTAATTTATATAAAAAAAAAAAGAAGCAATGAAGCTAACACCAAAAATGTTAAACGTTTAGCTTACCAAAATCGGTTCTGATAATGGTATCTTCACCTTTGAAAGCATGATCTCGCAGTTGCAAGCCCGTCTATGTTCAATCTAAAAGAAATTCAAATGCCAACTTGTATTTTTATTTGTGATCGTATTCAGAGAAAAAAAAGTATGAGGGCATACTGCACAGCACAAAGTGAAGATAATATCTTACCAGTTGCACTTTTTCTGGTTTATTAGCTACTGATGCAGGATTTTGATTTTGCACCCCCTTGACTTGATTTGGATTTTCTGCTGAGAAGAGATTCTCGAGTTCTTTCATATCAATTCCTAGATTCCTATTGAAAATGAACAGTAAGCACAATGAGTATACCAAGAGATCAAGCTGTTAATAGAAATTTTCATCCTTGTTTAAGAAAGAACAACTTACTTTACAGCTTCACCAGATTTTTGTGTTTCGGCCCATAAGCTACCTTGGACTGCCCTCGTTAACTTTTAACCAATGTAAAGGCTTGAGTTTTTTCCCTTGTAGATTTTTCATTGCCAACGATAGACCACATCCCCTACCGAAAGGTAGCGGGGGAGCTGCAGGAAAACTGTTTGCTCTTGATGGTGGTGGTGGCGGTCGTACAACACCCCATTTTTGATTAAAATGTATTGGAGGCGGGAAAGGTGGCACTGGAGTTGCAACTCCATTGTTTTTACCTAGCCTGCAGGCGGAAGAGTTGGTGTCGGTGACGGCAGTGGTGCAACTTTTGTTATTGTCGTCTCCTTTAAAGATATCGTTGGAGCAGGTGGCGGTAGTGTTACTGGTGGTGGGGCTGGTGTATGGGATTGAGTTGTCCCCATTTCTGGCCTCTCTTTCATAGGGACAGTCAAAGGAGACGCTAAGACTGTTCTACAAATATAAGTAATCAAATCATTTGGAGGTCTCTGGGCATGATCATAATTTGAGGCGTCCCCACAAAATGAAACATAAGCCAGTTGTTGGTCTGCAAAATTTAAATTTAAAATCTGGTTAGTTTTTTTTAAAGATACATACTGCACCAGAAGTTATGTAGTTTGTATATGAACTTGATTAACTGGACTTTCATTGGGCTTTTTTTTCTCTCATAAAACCACTGTCCATTCCATACTCTCCAATGCCATCGGAGCCTATGTCTGCATGTTAAAGGGTATCTACATATTCAAAACAAGAGTTGTAAGGTGTTGCGGTGATGGCTGTATACTCTTTGCTGATGTGGAAACTTGTGCAACAGGGTCTAATGTATCATACATTGGGATTCTTTATATGCACAGGCATGAATTGAATGAGATACCATATTTTTCTTGCAAAGAACACAACCACCTAAATACCTAATGCACGTACTTTGCATTGTAACCCATGTCGGAAAAGGCATTTCATCTTCCGACAATTGGGTTACTGGCAAAGTGGGGACCGACACTAAGATGCATGTATCAGAAGATCAAGCATCTTCCTTACTTCGACTCTAGTAAATATCTAAGTCCTTGCATGCAACACTAAAAACTGAGAACAGTAGACAAAGAAAGTCCTGGTCTTAGATCAAGCTACTCCTGATATGCATTCAACTTGAAATCATATATTCAATAACCAGCTAGTAAAACACAAAAGACTAATAAAGGCTAAGCAACCTACACCAGATATGCATTCCCTTGACTATATACAATGATGATACTTCTTTATAAAAATATACAGATATAAGTCTACCCTAGGTATACATTCACTTGATCATATACAATAATGATGATACATTTTTATACATGATTATTTTTGTCACAAAAAACACACATAATTTGTATGTATATACACAAAATAACATATATTTTATATGTAATTGATACATTACACTATAAACCCTAATTAGACCATAAATTAAGTTAAATAAAAAATTAAATTAAATTAAAAATTACCAAATCAGTGGCGTTACTAGTAGACACAAGATTATAATATTCATCTTCAGAATTAGAATCTCTCCGTTTCCGACCACCGCCTCTCTGTTCCGTCACCGACGATTCCTCACCGCCGGCGTCACCAAATCCGGCAACAAAGCTGCCAATTTTGAGCTCCAAATTCTGGCAGAGAACGATGGCAGAAGAAGGCAGAGAACGATGGCAGAGGAAGGCAGAGAACGATGGAAACCTGATGGCTAGTGGTGTTGAAGGCAGAGGGGGAGAAAGGAAGATCAGAGAGAACCCGATGTGTGTGAGGATTGATAGAAGTGAATGTTTATGATGAAATTACATAAGTACCCTCTCACAAAGAAACTGAACGCGCGCTTTATGTTTACAAAAACTAATCTGAGCCATCAAAATAAAATGACCAGACGGTCAGCAATTGGACCCATGGACTTTTTTTATTGGCTGGACTCAAAATAACTTTTTCCATATATATATATATATAATGGTGTATTATGTTTGCAGTTTTTTGAACTACATAACATATGAACACGAATAGTTAAGATGATGTAATTGTAAGTTAACAACTTGATTTTGGTATTTGTTTTAACCAATCGAAAAATCACATGTAAAACTTCACCAGCAGAAAAAACTACTTAAAAATGTGTTTACAGCCTGTTTGACCCATTTGAAGGGAATAGACCAAAATCTCTAACCATCAGCTGAGGGAATAACCAAATATCTAACCATCAATAGGTTTACTGTCCATTTCATCCATTCGAGATAAAACATAATCTAAATGTATAATAAAACTGTTAATAATAAACATCACCAAACGAATACAAAAGAAATGATCGAGAATTCTTTGAATATGAATATATATGATCAAGTTTTAAAACTTCCTACCAGAATGTTAATCAATTACCCAAGAAGCCATCTACTTTTTTGTTAACTGAAGCAGAAAGAAACTTCATGCACATTGGAGCCTTCACACCAACCATGGACAAAATAGCTGCTGGCACTCCCCACAGCGAGTCACCACAAATCATACCTGATGCCACAGCCGGTGCTAGTTCCTTTGCCGCCTTCTTGTTCTTCTTCTCCCATATGAATAGAATCAAACTCCCGATACACATATCAATTGCAAAATAAGCACCAAGGTAGAATGGGATAGCCATACACATTGGACTCGGAATAAATCTGTATAATCTGTACTTGGTTTCATACCGCTTCAATAGTAAAGTTAAGAGATTTAAAAGAATGGCTCCAATGAAGAATCCAATTGACAGTTTTAGACAATTATGTGGAAGGGAACCGAGTCCTTCAGATCCAAGAACTGCTATACCACGATAAAGAGCACCATACGGGGCTGGGTAAGATCCATGTGGATCACCTACTGAATATGCACGGTAAAATACCCAAAATACTAATGGCGACATAACACATCCAATTGCCGTTCCAATAACTTGACTAAGAAACATGGAACGAGGAGATGAGAGTGTAAGGTACCCGGTTTTAAAATCTTGCATTAAGTCAGAAGCTGTAGAAACAATATTCATCATCACACCACATGCGGCAAGACCCGCAATGATTCCACCATTATGTGTCCCAACCCATGCGCTGAATATCAAGATGGCTAACTTTCCATAGTTGGAGGCTAGTGACCAGTCGGTTAGACCACAACCATAAGCATTACAAAATGCAAGGATAGGGGCAATGATGTAGGCGACTATCATATGGTACCATTTTAATTGTGGGAAAATGAAAAGTGGAACTACTATTGTTGATATTGCTGCCAACACTACGTACCCTACAACGGCTGCTAACTTTGGGATTTGATCTTTATTGAAGTACTCGTTTCGTCTTTGTTCATCAAAACTAACTGGCTCATTTTGTTCGAGAGATGAAGAACCAGACTTCTTTGACCTCTTTTTATGAAAGCTAATCGACATCACGATTGCCATGTAAAAAACTTGAAACAATCCGTCTCCAAGCATGGTTGCAACAGCAATAAATACCTGTGGAAGCAATTTGAGAAGAACATATAGATGCATTGGCTCGTGTTACTTTCAGCTTGTAACCCCTTAATATGGGTTATGACAAATTAGTACATAATTATAAGACTACTGTTGAACTAACAAAGTCTATAAGTGTATTTCACACCCTAATTACTTAAACTTACCCGTTGGGCCCCAACCCCTTTTGAACAATTACCCAGCTTGTCCGACCCACCTAATTATCTATGACTAGTTTGTGTTTAAAAGTACATACCCTGTATCCTTGAATGCCATGAAGACTGCTTGCGGATAAATCAGCTGAGTACCATTTTCCTTTCTTGGCTTCAATGAGTGGCCACATTATTCCCCAAGACATAATTGCCCCGACAAGTAATGAAATGTTAACCATATAAGGGCATATCAACCCAACACCAACATAAGTTGCCGAGAAGTCAAAATAGAACCTACAAGGCATACAAGTTTCAAATTAATAAATTACATTATCCTTGGTTTCTAACCATGGTTTGAAATTTATAGTGAAAAACTTCCAGCCCCGGTATTAGAATAAAAACATAAATTTGGTGATGAAGCAAAAGTCTAACCTTTGTGCAAAAGCTTTAAGACCAAAGGTAGGAAAACTAGCGAACCCACAGCCATCACCAGAAGCAAAAAACCACTGAAAAAATGCCCACACGAAGCTAAACGAGAAGGACTTGAATAAAACCGAGACTTGCTTCCTGTATTACAAGGTTGAAGTATTCAGTGGCGCATCTTGAATTTCGACTAGATAAGCTTGTATTACTGTAGCTAGTTATCATGAGTTTATATGCTATAACATCATTAGTAGACATTATGCTATTAATGATTATTACAAGAAATGCAAGTCCATGAAGTTATACCAAATGAACTGGAACAGTTTACATAAAAGTAGAGTAACAGAATGGGTGGGTTGAATGGGTTGGGTATCAGTCAAAGTGGGCAACTGTTATACGTGTCCAATTGGCGATCCAAAGAGACTTTTTGCCAAAAACATAATTATGATACAAACACTCAGTATCAATCTTATTAGTATGTTCAATATAACAATAGATTTGAAATTACAGAGAATGACAATAGGCCAATTTGACATCCTCGTTGACTTTTACATAATTACTTTACACATTTGACCTTTTATGGATAAAAACATCCCTTGGTAAATAAACTGCTCAAAATTATTATCTCCATAAAGTACAATAGATTCTGATTACTTACTTTGCTAACTTGGCGCCCTTTGGAGTATGGAAGCTGTTTATAAGGTATGCAGTTGCAGTTCCACTTGGATAAGTGAGCTTTGACTTCAAGATCATCACCTGATGGAAATGTATACAAAAGCAATCAATTTACATTTTTTAAATACAAAAACCCAAAAAAAAAGCTGGCCGGTTATATAATTATTCTAACAGTAGTAACGAGTTTAATTAAGTTTCATAATTTTGACTCATACCCTTCTAAGGGGCACAATTGAGAAGAGACCAACAAAGCTGACAGCAAAGAGATATCCAATCATCCATCCTGGAGCCAGCTTCTTAACATTATTCGGGTCGTTTCCAGTCTCCAGTTGAGCCGCAACATCTTTACTCATTCCTAACAAATAACTTGCCGTGCCACCTGGATTTAACAAATACATTAAAATAAAATATTTTCTTACATAAGGTTAATTGTCTGTTTTAAATTTGCCATCTCAATATATTACTGTAATTGAAAAGCCATGCATGCAAAAATCATGAAAACTTACATATTATTTATCTATCTATAGTACTATTAACAACCCTAAAAAGATCAAAAAAAAAGTACGTAAACATACTGCTAAAAGCGATGCCAGAAGAAGCGACGACACAAGTTTGGATAACAGTATTCTCTTGTCGAGTAAAGGGTTGCTTCAAAAGTCCGAATTTATCAAGAACCGCGGTATATAATTTTAGCATGGCGAAGCCAAGCAAACCCGCAGCAACATTAAGTGAAGGGATAATGCCTGTGGTGAGGTTGAGTTTGCAAACTATGAAGTTGAAAACAATGGAAAGTATTAAACTCGTAACGATTGCTCGACACGTTATTTGATCTCCCCACGTCGGAACTTGCTCGTTTGAAAAAGCTTTTTCCATTGCTGTTGCTTCATCATTAGTATCATTATTATTATTGTCGACATTATCATTATTTAATATATCGTTTGTTATTGGCTGCTTATTTTCTTCTTCTTCTTCTTTCATGATTATTTACGTACGCAAAACTAGTAATTACGAATTACCTATTTGATTGGATATATTTATAGGGAAATTAATTAAGTAAGAAGAGTCCGATAGCAATAAGGAGCTGAGTTTTGGTTGATGAAAATCACCTTGTTTATCTCCATGTTAGTCGGTTGCTAGATACATACATGATTATCCGTATTTTAATTAATATTAATTTATTTTAATGATACCTTTGGGCTGGCTTTCTCGGTGTGGATTTTGGGTTGATACTGGTCAATTGTACTCGTGCGTTGTGGAACACGCTTTTTAATGTGTATGTGACATGACGACGTAAATCATGTTAGAGGGTACCCAATGGTGAGGACTCATCCACTAAAGACTAGTCCCTGTCAGCGCCACATCAGCAAAAAACACTCCAAGGACTAATCCCCCCAAAATGCACCCAATGGACTCATCCTTCAAGGACTAGTCTTGGACCCACTAATTTTTTTGTCTTCTTTCTTTGTATATAGCATTAAAACAAAAAAAACCAAAGGTTGCATTCGTCCCTGTAGGGACGAACCACCCGGACGAGACCCGCGCACGAGCCAGGGACGAGTCCCACCCAACGGTGTGGACTCGTCCGAGGATGTCGAACGAGCTAATGGACGAGTCCATTGGCTACCCTCTTAGTGTATTATGTGTGCAACTGTGCAAGTCCAGGGCCCAGCATTAGGGGGTGTATGGGGAGCTAGTGAGCCAAGCCCACTTCTTACAGGGGCCACACAATTTTTAAATTTTATATATTTATATATTTGTTATGAAATCTCTAAACTAAGGCCTCTCCCTAAGCTAGAACACCCCACCCCTCTTCCACACCTCTTCCACACTGCCACATCAGCTTTTCTCTCTCTTCATCCACCTCTTCCACAATCACTCCCTATAACCCCTCTTCCACACCTCTTCCACACCTCTTCCACACTTTTTATTTATTTTATTTTATATTTACACAAAATTAAAACTAAACTTAATTTTATTAATAATAAAACATTACAACTAAATAAAAAAAAACATTACAATTAAACATTAACTACTCGTCGTCGGCGGTCTGGTCGTTCTCGTCCTCCTCCGGGTCGTGGCTAGGAGCCGGCGGTGGCGCCGTTGCCGCCGGTGCATAAAACGAGCTACCGAAGTTCTCTTGCAAGTATTGGCGATATCTCATATGTGCTTCAAAGTCGTTTGCCGACAAGCCCGTAGGAATTGGTTTCGCCAAAAACTTCATGGCATCTCTAATCTCGGCCCGTCGCAAAGCATCTTTTTGTTCTTGAAGATAAGAACTAATCTGTTGAGCCGTTTCAGAACCCGAAGATCGACCCGATGTGGCATCGGATGAACTAGACAACCTACGGCTAACGTTACGACCCCGTGGTCGCCTAATGGGGTCTGACCCAAATAAGGCCTCAAATGGGGCCGGGGTGGGGGTGGGAGTAGGAGTGGGAATGGGGGTCCCGCCTAATGGAACATCATCGGCGGTCAAATCTACCGCCGGAGCTTGTCGACTACCCGTGGCCTCGTTTTCATTCCAAAAGTTGGACAAGGTTTTAAGAAGGTCATAGCAACTCTGGTAATGCCAATATTTCTCCCCTGTTTGTTTCTTGTATAGTTTCACAGCCGCATCAGACACCTGTCGCTCATCCGCCCCACTTTGTCGGCCGTGCTCGCTAACCTTCTTCAACGCCGCACCAAATTCCTTAACACCCTTTTTAATCTTGTTCCATTTGCCATGTATTTGGCTCTTGGTACGTGGTGCGTATGCCGTTTCTTTGTTGAACATCTCCACCACTTTTTTCCAAAAAACACCCTCCGTCTGACTATTACCCACCACCGGGTCCTGCGACCAATGCACCCAACACCGTGCCAACAACAGTGTATCATCATTCTCCCAGTTCCTTTTCTCTCTCGGTTTTTTTGTGGCGCGTCTCTTCCCACGACCCACCTCCACAACTTCATCTTCATCTTCATCATCGGCAGACGCGACACTATCTTTGTCGGGGACATTTTCATTGATAATCAATGGCGGTTGTGAGGTTCTTGGTATGTATTGTTGTTGGTGAAAGTCAAACGCCATTTGAGCTTGCATTTGGGCTTGGGCTAACGCCAAACGTTGAGACTCGGACCAATTTTGACCCATAATTGGATTGTAGTTAATTTGATTGTAATACGGTTGAGAAAATGGGTTAACGAGGCAAGGGGGTGGAGGACCCATTGGGGGCGGGTTGGATGAGGTTGAAGAATGGCTTGTTTGGCCTTGGTTAGTTGACGACATAGCCGGCATCGGGTTTTCAAGAAAGGCATTCCAAATGTCGTTAATTTGATTTTCGTTGTTTGACATGATTTAGAGATGGAGTGAGAGTGAAAGATTTTGTTGATAGTGTGAAGAATATGAAAGAAATTGTGAAGTATATATAGATGAAAAGTTATAAAAAAACAAAAACAAAAAAAAAATTGAAAAAAAGGAATTTTTTTTTTTTGTTTACGTTACCAGGCCCCCACCACGTTCCACTTCTCCTCGTCTACATGCATCGATGGGTGGAAACGGCTTGAAGGATGAACACGTGGACGAGCTTGCTCCCTATGGAGTCTTGGTGGATGAAGTGTCGAAGAGCGGTCGACACACCGCTTAGGGAGAGGCCTAATATTTACTTTCTTACATGCCCTATTATCAACCAAGAATAAATTGAAGCCAATGACACTTGGACCTGCCGAGTGCCGATCTGACATCTCAGTCTTCTGACTCCTTTCTGACCGTCAAAACATCACAACTCATATTCATATCTACCAATAAACTAAAACAGGATTGAGATGTTCTTGAAACGACACGTGGCGTAATCCTTGATGGACACGTGTCCTTTTAATTTATTTATTTTATTAAATTAGTTTTTTAATTGTATATAGATTCAATTTTCTTATTAGACTTATAATTAAACTCTAACTTTTGGCTTATTAATACAAAAGACATTATAACTTTATTTGATTGATCATTTTCTCATTAATAAATTGTCTCTTTTTTTTTCTCAATTCTTTAACTCCTATTACTTATATCACTTATAATAAGTTATTAACATGAAGACTTCAAAAAATTGAGTTTACGATCCGAAATCACAAGGCTATTTGTCGTCATCCACTATGCTTACAAGTTCCGATTTTGATGTGATTCTAAAAATTTAAGGTAAATTCAAAACTCTAACTAAACATATATTATATTTATCATTACTGTTTGTTTGATCTAAGAATCGTTCAATGGCTCCGACCTGGAGTTATTAGGTGTTTGAGGTTTTTAGGAGGCGATTCCCTTCCGGTCAAAGGGCTAAGAGGCCGCTTTACGCCTTAGTATTTAGGGTTTTTTCTCAAGAGATGAATGAATCCCTTGGACATAGATCCGTCCCTATATATAGGGGTTAGGAAACTTGGAGAGAAGGAAAAGGAGTTAGGGTAAATCTCTTCCTCTTTTAAGAATATATTCTATCTTTTAAGGGGATTTATGATAATCTCTTAAGTAGACCGTGTTCGGAATAACCGGACTTGGACATATGCTTTCTTTATAGAAAATATGATACGTATATTCCTCCGGAGCTAGGTGACTTAACCCAGGTGCTCCGGGATTATGTCTGCTTACGGAGACAGTGCTTCGTATAGGCGTTTTATTTTTACCCAGAGGTACCTTTTCTGGATCCGGATGTAGAGCTCCGGATAGGGTATATCATCAAGCCCCCCAGTCTAATAAGATAGACGGCGACGGGCTGTCTTGTTAGACTTTCAAAATTCGAGGGTCGAAAATGTAAATAAAGCTTAAAAGTGGAGAGTACCGTATATTACCTGTCCATCTGATCCGATCCTTTCCCCAATCGCTTCATCTATTCTGCCCTAATTTTTTCCTTTTCCAGTCAGTGATTTCCTTTTAATCCTTTTCTTTATTATTTTTAGAAATGGCAAAAGTAGGTCGTAGCGATCTTTCTTCCGTTGTTACTCCTGAGGGATTAGGGTGGTTTTGCTCCACCTACCTGTCGTCTCTGGACAAGGCGGTTCGTTTACCGTCCTCTGGGGAAACCGTTGCAAATCCCCCTCAGGGTTTTGTCGGTCTGTATGTGTCCACGTTACCCGAGGGAATTTGAGGTTTTCGCTTTCCCTCTTTTCCTTGATGTGCTTAGCCACTATAACTGTCCATTTTCTTTTATGCATCCAAACGGTGTTGCCCGTATCATCGGATTCAAAATCCTTTATTGCGCATATGGTGGTGAGGCGACTGTAGATTTGTTTTCTGCCTGTTTCGATTTGTGTGACGCCGGTGATTGGGTGATAATACAAAAGAAACCCAAAGTTGATTGTTTTTTGCCTGGTAGTACTGATGTCAGGGGGTGGAAGAATGAGTTTGTGTTTGTTGAGTGTTCGGTGATTCCTGAGGCGTACTCGGCGTTGTTGACTGGTGAGAAGCCAACCAAGTTCAATGAGCCGGCACCTGCCTATGCCCTTGAATTGCCCCTGTATCAGCGACTGATTGAGGATCCTGTCAAATTGGATCGTTATCCTGATGTTGTGTTGTACCAGGCTGGTATTTTGAAGCAATGGCCTGAAGGAGTAGGTGCCAGAATCCTTGTTGAAGGAAAGGGTAAGTAGTTTGGTATTCATTTCTTTTGACTGCCCATCGTTTCTATTGCCTGATGCGTTTATTATTCTCCAGAGGTTACATTGGCTGAGTTTGTGAAGGGCCCTTTGTTAGAGTGTCCGCCCAAATTATCTGTGATTTATGCAAAGTTGTTGTCTGGAAAGGTTGTGGAACATGAGGTTGTTGATGTTGAGAAGGAGGTTCCGACGACTTCTACTCCTTCTAAAAAGAGGAAGGCTCCGTCGAAGTCTGCTTCTAAGGCTCCAAAAGAGAAGGCAAAACCTCAGTCCATTTTTGACACAATGCTACTAGGTGAACTTCAGCCTGAGGAGATAAATCTGAGTGAGCATCTTCGGTTATACTCTTGATTTATATGACGCACGCCTGAATTTAATATATATATATATATATATATTATATATTAAGATAGATATTAGCTATTATTCTATTGTATATATATATATTATATATATATATTTATATATATATATTTTGTAGATGTCCCTGATCCCTGAGTGGTGGAAGATATTCTTCTCCGTTTTGTTCCTGATGAGTGGGTCCGGGAGTTGATGGCGTTGGATGCTGGGAATCTGCATGCTTCTTATGATCAGCTTCTTTACATGAGCACCATTGGTGGAACTGTTGTGAGTGCTCGACATCGGCTTTTGGTCCAGCAGCATGCGGATATGGAGGGACAGCTGGCTAATTTGAGAGGCCGTCGTCGTGGAGAGGGTTCTTCTGTCTGCGATTCTTGTCATGGCGAGGAATTTTTTATTTCTCATCTGTAGAATGATCTCCTTCATCTTAAGAGGAAAATGGCTGAGCAGAGAGAGCAGTGTTCTGTATTTGCTAGGCAGCTGCAGGGTGCCCAAGCGAAAATTAACCATATGGGTCTTTTTGTGAGACGAGTAAGAAGGCTGTTGATGAGAAAGATGCCCGAATTGCTGAGCTTGAGGCCCAACTGGATGAGGCTCGTCAAAAAACTGCTGTTGCGAAGTTGAAATCTAGGAGAGTCATATCGGAGGTTATCCCTTATGTTTGTGCCGAGCTGGTTAGAAGTGAGGAGGCTGGTTTGTTGTTGGCGGAGGTTGTGAATGCCAACCGTGCCCAGGAAAGGGCGTCTATATTGAGCCAGCTGGCAAGGGATGGACTGATTACCCTTGCTCCTGATTTTGTGGACCAGACTTCAGAGAGGGTGGCAGCAGCTGAAGATGCCCTTGCTCGTGCAGATTTCCTATTTGTGAAAGATATTTTTGCTGATAACTCAGCCTCTGTTGAAGATTTGCTTCAAAAGAAACCCCGTACTTCCTCCTGACTTTTTATGATTTGTTTGTCGGACTTATATTGTATTAGAACAATTTTATCCTTATTTGTTATACTCTCTGCATCTTGATTTTATCTTATCGGTTTGTGACTTCAACCATTCCGTTACCTTGGGGATGGTATACGGATGTGAAGTTCTGTTGAATCTTTAGCCAGTTGCAGAAATCCGGGAAAGTGCCCTCCGAGAATTGCTTCCCATTATCGGAGATGATAATGTGTGGTACTCCGAACCGGCACACGATATGTTCGAAGACGAATTTCTCTATGTTTTTCCCCGTGATCTCTGACAGTGGCTTCACTTCTACCCATTTGGTGAAATAATCGATTGCGACGACCAGGAATTTGTGCCCCGAAGCTGCTAATGGCAGTGGTCCGACTATATCGATTCCCCACTGTGCAAACGGCCATGCGGAGATGACGGATGTCATATCTTGTTTTGGCATTCTACTAACGTTTGCGTGTAGTTGGCAATTTACGCATACCTGCAGCGTCGCTGATGCGTCTTGATGCATGGTTGGCCAGTAATAGCCGAGTCTTAATATTTTCGCCACTATTGACTTTGGGTCAGCATGATGTCCGCAGACTCCTCCGTGCATGTCTGTGATTATCATGCTAGCCTCATTTGGCCCCACACATCTTAGCCACGGCGTTAGGAAAGCCTTTTTATATAGTATTCCGTCCATGATCTTGAATTGTGGTGCCTTAATTCGTATTTTCCTAGCTTCGTTTTTGTCCTCCGGTAGAAGCCCGCTTATCAAGTATTCTCTTATGGGCCTCATCCAATTATTAGGGTCTTCCGTGATTGTGGTTAGTACCTCATTTCCACTTATTGACCTATCTTTGAGGACCTCGATTAAGACATCTTTGGCTAGGTGGGAGAAGGTAAGGGATGCCAGTTTACTTAGTGCATCTGCCTTTTGATTCTGATTTCTTCTTATGTGTTCTATTTCGAATGACCCGAAACAGTTTATAAGTTCATGGACTTTCTCCAGGTATTGTTTGTTGGTTGTTTTGCTTCGAATTCCCCTTGAACCTGTTTTGCCACTAGCTGGGAATCTACATATACGTGGATGTGGCGGACCTTCATTTCCTTTGCTATGCGGAGCCCTGCTAGTAGCGCTTCATATTCTGCTTCGTTATTTGTTGTTTCGAACTCGAATCTTAATGCGTATGTGTATTCTTTCTTATCGGGTCCTATCAACATTAGCCCTGCTCCGGAGCCGCTTTTGCTTGAGGCTCCATCTGTATATAACTGCCATTCGTTGTTGTCTTGATCTTCAGTGATGGTTAACGTGCTTGAGTGACTTGTAGCTCCGGTTTCTTTGTTATGTTGTGTTTCTGCAATGAAGTCTGCTAACACCTGTCCTTTCATCGAGCTTCGTGCTCTGAACTCGATATCGTGCTCTCCGAGTTCGATGGCCCACTTGGCCATTCTTCCCGATTTTTCTGGTTTGAGTAACACTTGTTTGATTGGCTTGTCCGTTAGGACGACTATATTATGGGCTTGAAAATACCTTCGCAGCCTTCTGGCGGTATGAACCAATGCCAGGACTAGTTTCTCAAGCTCCGGATATCGTGCTTCTGCTCCCTGTAGTATTCTACTAACAAAGTAGATTGGTATTTGCTTCTTATCTCTTTCTGCTAACAGCACGGAGCTCACACATTCTGCGGATGACGCTATACAGTGTTTCTCCTGCTATAGGGGATGTCAGGGTTGGTAGCTCCGCGATATATTTCTTCATTTGTTCGAAGGCTTCGTTAGCTTCGACAGTCCATTTAAAGGTCTTCTTGTCGATACACCCTTTAAGTGTTTTGAAAAACGGGAGTTGCTTTTCTGCTCCTCTAGCAAGAATCTGCTCAACGCTGCCAGCTTCCCATTCAGGCTCTGTACTTCCTTTATGGAAGTTGGTGGGAGCAGTTGCGAAAGTTTGTTTACTTTAGACGGGTTAGCTTGTATTCCTTTCTTCGTGATGTAATACCACAGGAATTTTCCTTCTTCCACTCCGAATGAGCACTTCTTTGGATTCAATTTCATGTTGATACTCCTTAGGGTATTAAAGGTTTCCTGTATGTCTGTCAGCAACTCATCTTCGCTTTTTCTTTTGATGACCATGTCGTCAACGTAGGCCTCCAAGTTTCTTCCTAACTGATGTTGGAAGACCTTGTCGACCAGTCGCTGGTACGTAGCTCCTGCATTCTTTAGACCAAATGGCATCTTTGTATAACAATATATTCCCTTACTGGTATAGAACGATGTCTTCCCTTCGTCACCTTTAGCCATTTGTATCTGATGGTATCCCTTGTATGCGTCCAAAAAGCACTTTAGCCTGAAGTCCGCTACGGATTCGACCTTCCAGTCAATCTCAGGCAGGGGGTAGCAGTCTTTTGGTGTAGCTTTGTTTATGTTCGTGAAATCTACGCACATTCGCTACCCCCATCACTTTTCTTTACCATGACCGGGTTTGCTACCCATGTTGGATACACCGACTCCTTTATTATTCCTGCCTTCAAGAGTTCTTCTACTTCCTTCAGTGCAGCCTGATCTCTTTCTGCTGCTAAGGACCTTTTCTTCTGATGGACTGGGGTCAGGTGTCTGTGTTCATTTAATCTGTGCTCCGTTATGAATTCTTCGCCCCGTACTGATATGTTCCGGGGGACTCCTGTCATGTCGGAATATTCCCATGCGAAGATATCCATGTTATCTTCCAATAACTTTCGGAGCTTCAGCTTGAACTCTGCTGGTAGTTGTTTCCCCACTGAAATCAGTTGTTCCGGGAACGCTGGGTTTATAGCGATTCCTTCTTCCTTATCCTGTTCTGCTATCGCTGGGATTGTGACTTTCGTCTCTTCCCTGGCTCTTTTTACACCATGGACATGTCTCCCAGCATCGCGGCGAGACTCTGTCGTCCCTACCCCTTATGGGGTCAGGAATTTGACCATTGAATGGATTGTTGACGCAACGATTCCCAGCTTCCTCATGGCGGGTCTGCCTAATAACATGTTGTAGGGGGAGGGTGACCTTACTATGACGAAGTCGAGGTCCTCTGTCCTAACGGTGGGCGATTGCCCGATCTCAACGGCCAGGTTTATCTCTCCGATCGGCCAGATCCGCTCCCCCGCAAACCCTATTAAGGGTGTTTTGGCAGAGGTCATCAGGCTCCTTATCTGATCGGGGAGTTGCAGAAAGCAGTGTTCATAGAGAACATCGCATTCGCTGCCTCCATCTATATATACCCTGTGAACCAGGATATTGCAGACGGTAATTTGTATTACCAGTGGGTCTTCTGAAAACGTGCTGGCTTCTTTGTAATCGAAGACTATATCATCGATCATGGTGCTATCTTCTACGCCTTTCCTTTTGGTTCCTATTTCAGGGAGAGTCCGGGGCGGTCCGTAGCCACCATCATGAATCTCCCTTACTCAAGGGTTGAGGTCGGCCATTTAACTTTTTTCGATCAGTGGTGGGCCCGGTTGTTATGTGTGTGTCCCACGGATGGCGCCAATTTGTTTGATCCAAGAATCGTTCAATGGCTCCGACCTGGGGTTATTAGGTGTTTGAGGTTTTTAGGAGGCGATTCCCTTCCGGTCAAAGGGCTAAGAGGCCGCTTTACGCCTTAGTATTTAGGGTTTTTTCTCAAGAGATCAATGAATCCCTTGGACATAGATCCGTCCCTATATATAGGGGTTAGGAAACTTGGAGAGGAGGAAAAGGAGTTAGGGTAAATCTCTTCCTCTTTTAAGAATATCTTCTATCTTTTAAGGGGATTTATGATAATCTCTTAAGTAGACCGTGTTCGGAATAACCGGACTTGGACATATGCTTTCTTTATAGAAAATATGATACGTATATTCCTCCGGAGCTAGGTGACTTAACCCAGGTGCTCCGGGATTATGTCTGCTTACGGAGACAGTGCTTCGTATAGGCGTTTTATTTTTACCCGGAGGTACCTTTTTTGGATCTGGAGGTAGAGCTCCGGATAGGGTATATCATCACTGTTTATTATAATTTAGCTTCGATCATCGATTTATCTTAACCACAATTTATTTCATACTCACGAATCATGTATGAGGCATATTCGAATTTCTTTATGATATAGTATATATAGCTATCGTACATCGTACGGGTATTAGGACTAGTCATATATAAAATGTATTAGAAAACCTTTTGCCTGTGTCAAATCCACGTGAAGATTGAAGAGTTGCAGCCGTGTCCTACTATCCATTTTGTTTCTCAAGTATATTTCGTTCCTCAATATTTATATACTCATATTTAGTTATTTAATTATATATTAACTTAGGAGATCCTATAACTTAGTTATTTACTTATTTATTGATTAATATTTGAATCCTTAAACATTATTGTTATACACAGTCAGTTTATAATAAATTTTATACTGTTAGTTAAAAACGAAAAAAGTCTAAAAATATATAGTAGATTATAAACTAGATTTATGTAAAAATATAAACTAGATTATATTTTTTGTGATACTTTGTTTTTATTGTCTAAAACATTTATCATCGTACTCTTATGTTATTATATTTTATTATTGACTCGATATTTTAAAGGCTAACTTTTTATTCTCGAGCAAGGCCCTGAAAAAATTTTACATTCTCGGAGACGGCATTGTGCAAGTCCCCAAACATCAACACAACATTCACAACTAACCTTAAGCCACAATATCACAATCAAACTCATAATTAACAACTAAGCATGCATAAACAATGCCCAATTCAACCAACATCTCATACCCAACATATGCATGAGATAGTTTAAACATCATAAAATGAGGTGTAATTATTAAATTTATGTTTTGTTGTGTCCCTCGTTTGTCAAAAGTAAGTTTATCTTACCTCTAGGGGCTTCACAAACGACAAATAAGAGTTTACCGTGCTTGATATGTGTTCCCGACAACCTAACACTTTCCGAACCTTCTGACCTCGAAAACGGCAAAATATGCACCGCATGGAATACCATGTGCCACATAAATGCATGAAAAACGCATAAGAAAACTGAAACCCACTAATATGCACCGCATAGGGCTAGTATGCGCCGCATATTAGCCTCCTAGGAGACCCACTTCATTAGTTACGTCTCCACATCAACTCCAAACGATCCCAACTCGCACCAACGACTTATGTATACACGATATATGACCCAAATAAGGATTAATTGATGACTTGACACTACCAGTTGTTCCATAATTGATTGCCTACAGTTACAAATCATTAGATTACATTAAATCGATGATTTCAATTACAATACACAACCAACTCATCTCAACCCTTTGCCAACAACCCTAGCCAATCTCCATGTCTTTAAATCAACCAACATGGAACACAAGTAAAAAAAAACACCACACACAATTACAAAAACCCTTATAACGATATAAAATCGATAAAACCCTTAATAATCAATCCATGGGTTAGGGTTTAGAAATGAATCAGAAAATAATAGGACCTATTTGATCATCAATAAGAAGGGAATATCATCAATGCTTATAATATTCAATAGCAACATCTATTCTCAATCAAAACCCTCTTAAATTACAACCACAAGCAATTGCTTATGTCACACCCCGCCCTAGACGAGGCGCGACGTACATGAAATCACAACACAAGATATAATGAACGACACAAAACGTTGTCGTTTTCAAAATACATTTATAAATTACATTGTTTGCATCGTTTATATTACAGATTATGAAAGAGATATTGTTTTCGAAAATGTTTATTCAATATTAAACAGTATTAAACATTAAATAGAGACTTTAGCAAATTGACGATTCTTTACTAAAGTCTGAGGGTAGGCCGTGGTTCTTCATATTGTATGCAGCGGAATTTGGCCCTTGTACGGTGTATCATCTAATTACCTATGCTAAAATATGTCAACATAAAGTTGGTGAGTTCCATAAGTTTTTCATATAGAAAATATAGTTTCTTGAAATACCAGAGTTCAGTGTGACCATTGCCTTACCGCAATGTCAAGTAGTTATGATACAATATAAAGCAAAGAGTATCATAGGTTTTTAATAAAAATATAGAGTATGAACCACAAGATTTAAGTGCTACCATTATCTTTCCACAATGTCGTATAACCATTTGATCACACAATGGATCAAATGTAAAGCAAGAGTAGATACTGTATACGTCAATTTCTAAGCTCATGAAACGAAACTGACACGTTTGTTATATGTTTGCCTCCCGGTACTTGTTCAGGGTACCGAATGTTTACAAATATGTATCACCCGTTGGGCTTCCAGCCGTGTTTATGCCGGGTGGGGTGTGTCAACCCAAATAGTACTATCCAACATATTCACGCTTAAGATCCATAATTAACGTTTCATGATAGTGAGGACTTAGAGATAGTGAACCGTGTTACTAAGAATCAACCATGTATACATTTCTGAAGTACTTGTGTTCATCATAACAGTAAAGAATTTGTATTTTACTCCAAAGGTAAAATAAAGTAGAGTGGAGTTACAAAATATATAATAATATATATAATTTTGTAAATATACATATAGGTATATCAAATAGGTTTTAAGCATGTCTCAGCCCCAATATATATAAAGAGTTTGAAAAGGGGATTATGGAAACTCACCTGTTGATTATAGCAAGTAGGTGTAACAAATAACAGCCTTGTATACGTTAACCTAAAACATAGAAAGTATAATTCATTTAATAATAATTATACTAATGTTTTATTAAGTTATTTTATATTTATCCTTTAATCATATTAGGTTTTAATGTTAATAAATAACCTATTTTGTAGTTATCTTAAAAGAGTCATAAATCAGTAAGATCACTGTCGGTCAAAGGACTAAAACTGTAATACAATTTAACGATTTAGGACTGAAACTGTCAGAAATTTTAACGGTGTTAACGGGCAGATTACCATTTTTATATTTCTTGTTTCAAATTTGTTAGGGAAAACTTGTAAGTGATTAAATAACCTGTTTAGTGACAATTCTAGGTGGTGGCTCGTGGTGGTTTCGCGACTTTTATATATATTAAGGAAAAGAAAACGTTTTAAGGTTTTGTGCTCAAACAAACAAACATGGAGACCTGTAGCAAGCTCTTACAAAACTTGAACACCCTTTCTGAAATCAGAACGTCGAGTGGTGTGGTGGTGGTCCGGTAGTGCGTGGCTTCTTTGGGTGTTATGGAGTCGATGTTGGTGTCTGGAAGAAAGATAAACAGTAGCAGCGGAGGTGGTGATGTATCAACAGCAGCCTCGACTGTTTAATGGCAGCAGAGGTTCGGTGGTGATGATGAAGAGTTCGAGCTACAACAACAGTTCCAAGGTAGCAACAACGATCGAGCAACAGCAGTTGTTTCTAAGGTCTTGCAACCGTAACTTGGCAGAGGTAGTTTAATGGTAGTAGTAGTGATACAAGTCCACGACGACAGTAGTAAAATACGGTGGTGGTGTTAGCGGTTCGTGGTGGTGATGTTTAAAGATGTTGGTGGTGATCGAGAGAGCGAGAGGGAGAGGGAGAAGGAAGTGAGTGTGTGAATTTGTATGTGTTTATGTGTGTTAAAATTGTTCAAAGTTTGTATGTTATTTATATTACAAATTCAATGATTGTGGCTTCCTAGTGAATCACGGATGAAGTTTATTAGTTCACATAATGAAAGTTAGGCCAAATAATTCATACAGAATGCATTTAGTAAACCAACTACATTCATTTTGTCAACTTACTTTTTGTCTAGAATACTTTGTATTAAATAATATACTTTGTCTAGAAAAGACAAAGATTAAGAAAGTTAGTTATGAAGATTTGTATTCCGACACTAGCTAAAATATTATGGGCGGCTAAGTGGTGAAATATTTATGTGTATATATATATATATATATATATATTTGGACTTTTTAGGACACTTATGACAAAGAGGGTTCACGGATTAGCAATCTTTAATAATTTATCATAGATAGAGTAGTAATAGTAGTAGTAGTAGTAGATACCAGTAGTATGTAATTGCACGAAATTCTTAACGTTGAAGTTGTCTACAAGTTTAATCACATTCTAAATGTGACATATTTTTGCGGCTTAGACATATTAACATTTGGAAAAAAAAATTGACCCACAATTTACGGGTTGTCACAGCTTAAGACATGTAAGAAACCCTTGGAATAATTTGAGTGGTTATAGAATGTGAAAATGGAAGGACCAAACTCGAATCGACCATTTTATAAGATTTGTTTTTTCCTAAAAGAATGTACTCAATTATAATTATCGAGAAATACATTTACCAAAACTCGTTATAAAAGACAACGTACAAAAATTAGAAATTTCGGCATGACCTTTTCGTAAAATCTACATCAAAAACCTGTTACGGATAATGAGTTTTCAAAATACATTTAATCATGGTAATTACATTACTATTACAAAATGACCCATTATAAATAACCAAAAACTCCTTGAATCTAACGGTTGACACAACAATAACTTTACCAAAATGACATATCATGAGCCAAGATCAAGTGGGCTACTACGAGTTCTAGCATCAATACCATTTTTTCGTAATAGCTATTACTTCAATATCTACATTCAACTTCAATGTTCAAGAGACTTATCTGTGTTTCCACTTCCGGGACAACCTATAAAAAGGGTAAACAACTAAAAGGTAAGCAAAGTTTAGTGAATAATCTTGCATACGTTTATACACACGAAGGAGGGCAATGCACAAAGGTCTATTGCATATAGCCTATGGAACCGTCGTACCATACCTATATACTCACATCTGTACTAACGCATTACATGGATCCATATAAGCAATATCAACTTAATCAATATCTCATACATATCATATCAATAATTCGGGATTCTTAGGCCCCATACTCAAAAGGTTTTTAGGCCTCATACATGATATATCAAGAGGTTCTTAGGCCTCAAACATCATATAGTCTCTACTTAGGCTTAACGCCAAATCGATTACTACACACGGAATCCACCATCATATGGTAATCGACCCGACGCATATATAAAGGTATGCAAGAATACTCACCTCCTTCGCAACCACAAATCAACAATCAAGAAGACAGCAAGTACACAATATATAAGCTTTCAACCTAGCAATAAATCACAAGTACATATAAGATCATCAATCACATACTAGGCCACCTAGCTACAATCAATATCATCTTAAAACCAAACCCATCTTTTATAGTCTCACATTGTTCTTAGTTTGATTTACAAAACATGAATCTCTTATATCATTATCATATGCCAAACTCACTTGCATACAAAAAGTACCATTTTCATATTCGACCAAGCTGACTTCAAACAAGCATAACTTTGGTTCTACTCAATCTTTTTACGTGATTCTAGTGGCCAATTAAAGAAGACACATATATCTACATTTTATCTTTAGTGACCAACATGTGAATTAGTCATCAAAAGTGACTTCTGCTCATTTTACAAACAGGTACAGTTGCTGTTCTTACTGACAAAAACAGATTTGACCTTACTGACTTTAAATAATCATAACTTGACTTCTACACCATATGTTTATCTCATTCCAGTGCCCAATTAAAGGGGACACATATAGCTACATTTTATCTTCAGTGACAAACACATGATTTGACTCTCACAATTGCATTTTACCCGTTTCAAAAACAGACACAGAGTCAGTTCTTGCTGAAAAATCAGATTGACTATACTGACTTCAAAAACTCATAACTAAAGTTATACTCCACATTTTTACCCCATTCCATTGGTCACTTAAAGAAGACACATAAACCTACATTTTCTTTTTAGTGATCAACAAGTGAATAATCTGATACAAGGGTGTTCTTCACGTTGCAAAATCAAAGACAGAATCTGTCAAATTTTGTTCTTACTACCATCCATCAAAACTTTTGTTTTAACGTTCAAAACATTGACTTACAACACACAAGATTGATATATATACATTTTTACATGATATTTACAGTAAATACTTCAATTATAATCACCCCATTAAAAATCTCAATTAGTCAAGTTCCAAGAACCCTAATTTTAGTTAATCAAAATAACCCTCCATCATAAAATCCCCAAATTAAAAAATTTATAAGAACCCTAATTTAACTAGTGAAATAATCAAAATCATACCTTGCATGAATAATAACTAGGTTAGTTGGGTTGGAAGAAACACAATTTCTCTTTTTTCCCCCTCCTTTCTTGAATTCAATCACACACACACCGCACCTCCATCTAAATCCCAATCTTCTTTACTAGAATCCTTGAAGGTTATTAGTATTATTGTTATTAAATTCACTTATAATTTGAGGGATTAATCATTGTAGGATTGAATGAGAGAAGAATTAGATTAGAGAAAATGAAGAAAAGAGTTATGGTGGGTGTTTTGGTGAATCATCAGGAGGAAGGATAATCTCCTGTCACGTTTTCTTTAGAAAAATAGGGTATTATACCCGCTAGCAACTAAAGTTCCAACTAATTTAATTTCTTAAATCAAATTTAAATACTAGGAAATTATTTTAAAGACAAAGGTGTAATATAAATTACTTTATTTATCTTTTTAAAACTTTGGGGTGTTACAGAAAATGAAAATGAAATTATGATTAACTCCAGCCTTAAACACCCCTAATGGTTGTAACCACCAAATCAAAAGTTACTTGATCATCACATTATCCCTATAACTCCTTTTTAACGACATAATAGACTAACGAGAACATGACATGAGTTTTTTACATGAAAAGCGATAAGGAAACATAAATAAAAAACCTAATATTTAACCTAACCACTTAATAATGACACCTGTCATGGTTTAAATAGCTTATGTAATATATCTTTTATTTCAGTTATACCTCTTATTTATAATCATATAAATGACAACATCTTTTATCTCTCCTATCAAAGACATCTTTTACTTCTTTTTCTTATCCTAAAGTTACCATCACCATATCTGTTAATGCTACTTTAATTTATTAACTGTGTGTATACTAAAAAATTAATCTTAGGGTCGATTTGTTATACATGAATAATTGTTTAATGAGTAATTATTATTTTCCTTCTTTCAATTCCACAACATGAATAGATGCTACTTTAATTGATTTTTTTTTCCAAATCCAATGTTAATATAATTGATTAAAGTTTTGGGTTTGTGTAAATTCATAAAATCTACAAATGAGTTTTTCATTAATATTAGAAATTTTTTGTAGATTTGAATGAAAAATTCACAGTTGGCTTTATGGGCTTGAGTGTAAAAGACAACGGTGGATACATAGAGGAGATATGTGGTGTTTATCGGGCTTAATGGGCTTGAGTGTGGTGGTGGATGGTAGAGGAGAAGGTATGATGTGATTGATGGCGGTGAAAAGGAAGAGCCGAAATCGGAGTCAGTGGCTAGAGGAGGAAGTAATGATGTTTACGACTCAAAAAATAAAACGGAAAAAAATAAAAATAAATTAGTGCATAATTTATGATGGATTTTATTGGCAAAATATCTATTTAAAATTCTGTTTTAGAAGAATAATAACAGGTGACAATTTATGTATGATTAAGTCTTTATTTAGGTTTATTTGTTAGATATGTATATCGAAACTTTTTCTATGTAAATGACACACTTTAATATAATTAAACTTACCACATAAGAACACAAATAACACACAACAATTATCATCACAATTAATTAGGCACATAATTAGCCACATATAGAAAGTACACGTGTTAAAAGTCATCCCAAACACATAAAGAGACACACTTTTGGATATCGGAATACATACACTTACATTATCTTGTGTTCACCCTCTGTCTATCACACTCTTTTCTGATATGCACAAAAACCTAATCCAATTTCAGTTGTTGTAGAAACCAGAATCCATCTCCATGTCTCAAGAGCTAACAAAAGATATAATAATAAACGACATCCTGTCACGTGTTCCAGCCAGACACATCCTCCGTTTCAAATCAGTCTGCAAATCATGGGACTCCCTTTTTCGAAACCCTAATTTCATCATCAAACATTTCCAAAATCAGTCCTTTCATTCTGACCCTTCTTTCATTTTCACCCCTCAAACATTATCATCATCTTCCCCATCTGATCAAAACGTAGGTCTCATTCCATCAGATGATATCAATAAACACATCAAAATCCCTATCCAAATTGACATTCCCTTTCTTAAGATAACGAAACCATTACGTGTTTCCGGCTCGTGTAACGGGTTAGTTTGTTTGACCATTTTGCCCATTGCTTCTATTATTTTGATATGGAATCCTGCCACTAGAGTTTTTAAGGATTTACCTGTTTCGGGTATCGATAGACCTCGTGCAGGCCCGATTAAAGTGGTTTTGGGGTTTGGGTTTGATGAATTTGTTGATGATTATAAAGTTTTGAGGATTGTGTATTATGGGTATCCATTGAACCAAGTGGAGATGTACTCATTGAGTACGAATTCTTGGAAGGAGATTAAGACCCGTGTGCGGTTTTTAATAGTGGAGTCTGCAAGTAGTGTCTTTTTGAAAGGGAGGTTTCATTGGAATGCTATCGGGTTTGAGGAGAGGCAGGGGAAGAAAGTTATAGTTTGTTTTGATTTTCGTGATGAGGCGTTTAGGTATATAATGCCTCCTGAATTTGACTTTGATGATGATGAGTCGAAAGTTAGGTGGAATGTCGTTGCGGTTGAGGGTTTGTTGGGTGTGATTGGTATGTCTGGGAAACGGTTTGAAGTGTGGGTGATGAATGAATATGGAGTGGTTTCGTCGTGGATGAAATATAGGGCGTTTGAACTTGAGGATAAGGTCGGTAGGATGTTGGGGTGTGGACTAAAACGTGAGTTTTTGTTGGAGAAGGAGGGTGGTCAGTTGGTTGTTTATGATTCCGATTCACAAAGGGTTACGAATTTGGGGGACCATGGGGTTGCTTATTGGTCGGATGTGTTTAATCATGTTGGAAGTTTACTTCCTATTAAAGGAGGGAAGGTTGCTCGAAGGACCAATTTGTCAGATGTGGTTCCTGATGCCTTTTTTGTTCGAATGATGGATTTAACTATATGAGTAATTCTCTACACAAGTCTGTATTTTCGATCTAAATGTTGTTGTTTTCTAGATTATTAACAAAGTTTACCTTGTTTTAGTTGTTGCAATCGTTACATATGGGATATGTTGTTTAAGCCCTCGTGTTAGGAATAAACTATATGAGTAAGGGAGGGATGGTTTCTCGAAGAAACAATCTGTCCGACGTGGTTGCTGATGCCTTCTTTGTTCGAACGATGGATCTAACTATATAAGTAATTCTCTATACAAGTCCTTATTTTAGATCTAAATGTTGTTGTTTTTCTAGATTATTAGCAATGTCGCCTTGTTCTAGTTGTTTAAACTATTTCATATGGAATATGCTGTTTAAGCCCTCATGTTAGAAATAAACTGTTTGTTATTTTGTTTTTTATTATTATTAGCAAAGTTCACTAATGGTGACGTCATCCTCACCTTCTTCCTGCATAGTGCATACTCATTCTGGCAGTCCCAAGTCCTGCATCCTCCAAGGACAGTTCTTCTTTTAAGCGTAAAACTTCAGATTTTAAGAAATTTTTACTCAATAGGTTACATTGTGCAAGCAAGAGGGCCTTACGTTCTGCTCCAACTATTGCTAGTATGACATGTTTTAGAGTTACAAATAGTAGACTGCTGCCAATATAGTCTTATAAGATTTGAAATATATCAGTGTTAAGTTTGCTGTGTGGTACGTTAATTTGTTTAGAGTATCTGTCTTGTACACTTATAAGTTATAACGTGGAATGATTCTAATCATCACCTAAACATATCAAACTGCCTTTACTTGTTTGTCTTTTGCCGACTTCATAGTATATAGCTATTCTGTTGAAGAATGAAAGTAAATTGTTATACCTAAACTGTATGATAAGAATAAAAGTGCAAAGAAGAGCTAATATATCAACAATAGATGTCTGTTTATAAGTTCTTTCATAAATATAAAGTAAAGAAAAATGGGAGTAAAGTCTTGATTACATAATTACATCCAGAATCCTTATTTTTTTGGGTGTGTAATGCTATTTTAGTCTAAATTGAAATTGCTTAGAAGTTGTTGATGTGCCCAATTGACTATGTAAAAAAAGAAGTTTGTTTGGGTTTAAATGGGAACACATATTCGATACAAATGAGAGAAGCTCATTAATCTTTATTCTCTTTTCAGTCAATTAAATTTCTGTCGTTTTTAATATATTATGATATGATTATGATAATGACATCCCAATATTCTTTTGCCATATAAACCGCTAATTTTCTCTGCGCACAAAAAGGGGAATAAGATACCATCACTAAGTAACTATAAGTCCTTTTGTTTACAGCTTGATCCCACACATTAGCCAAGGGAATAAAGCAGGAAAAGTGTGAAACCTTAACTCTTTAAACAAATAAGAAAACAAAGGAATCAGTCCTTGTAATTGTAATAACTATAACTTATTTTAAAAGCACGTACGCTGAAAATTGGGACTCTAGTTTTACATGCTCATTCTAATAGTGGGTAGCAGCATTTATCCATCATGAACAACCGCAGCAATGATCTCCTGCACTCGGGCTATTTGCAGCATGCCAATGTGACTTGTGATGATGGCCCTCTCAACAGGATCCATGTTTCTTCCGTATCACTTCCTCCTTGCTATACATATGTAAGTAACTGTTATCCTCCTAATTTTCCAATCTTACGTTATATTGAATTGTATGGTGAGGTGCTTGGATTTATAATTTAACTCCAAACTGATTATTGAAATTCAAGTGTTATGATAAAATCATAAAAATGATTATAATCACAGTTTTATGATTGTATAGGGTCACTAATGGTATGAGATGAAACAAGTAAAAACTTTATGTGAGAAAATTTATTTTCGAGATTAATCTAAAGATATGTAACAATCAGTAGCATTAATCATTTAAATGTGCTATTGAGACTTAGGAAATGGCTATTAAATAGGTCACACATGCAAACTTATCATGAAAATGTCAAAATACATGACACAAGCTAAGCCTATAATTTTTGTTATACATGCATCATCAAATTGAATGATTCTTAAATAATTTACAGGGTGTTGTGGGTCCAGTAGGCGCGTTAGGAAACAGAGTGTTTGTGCAACCCATTGTTTTAACCAGGTAAGTCCTAATCTATTGTTTATATTACAATGTTCGAAGAATGCCTTTCACTTTGTTGATTGCTTGCATGGTTGGGATTTGCGAAAGATAACATGGAGAAACTTTATTTTTAATGACATTTGTTAGATGATTTACTAGAGGTATCATGAACATGGGCGTCACTAAAGTTGTTCCCCTAGTTCCTTTGGGTGGTTTCGTTTGCCAGTTAATGGGTTAGGGTTGATACAGATTATTTTTGTTTCAGATTGGGTTGACCCGAACCTTTTATACGTGTCTAAGAAAGTTGAATTTCGTATAATAGTCGAGAGTTCCAAGTATGAATACGAGCAATATATTAGTTCAATAATATTCTATTTTATTAAAGGATTCACCAAGTGTTATGAGACAAAAAGACTTTTGAGTGATTTTTTAGGGGTTATTTTTTCAGGGTCACATCTGAACCTTCAATGGGAAACCTATCAGGCAATACCAATATGTCAAGATATGCATACCGGTGGCCAGGATCTGCCAGCCAATCTCCCATAGCAACTGATCCCTTATTAATGGGAGACCAGCGAAATAAAGGCCTGCAGAAGCTTAGGAGGGAAATCTACAACCCTGGTGTACGACAAGTAAGCCTATATTATAGACACAAATCACTAGAGAAAAGCAACAGTGAGGATGACCAGAGATGTGCAATCTGTTTAGATGACTTTAAAGCAAGAGAAATGGTGACACTCACACCATGCAATCATATGTTTCATGATAACTGCATCGTACCATGGATAAAGAGCAATGGCCAATGTCCAGTTTGTCGGTTTGTGATTAGTGATATGACTGAAGGAACTCGAACCAGTAACCATAGTGAGCTAGGCAATGACCCGTTTGCACGTGAGCTGATTTCTTTTATAAGAGGCATGGAAGCTAGGGATTGATTACTTGGGTACCAATGAATGTCCCTTTCTTGAAGTAGTGTGTGATGTTTTTCATTTTTTGTTCTTTTTCTTTGTTTTTTACACTGAACGGTATATAAATAATGCTACTTTATCTGCCTTGCGTCTCTGTTGTGTAAATATTATGACATTTGCTATAAATATAGCTTGGCTGAATTGTTTGCTTCGTAGTCTTTGTCCCCGCCTACTTTCATGTGGGTTTGGTTTTAAACCAAGCTTATTGAAAGTGTCTGGTTGTTGGCCAATATTCTGATGTACATTATATACAAACTATTAAGCTTATAAGATTGATTATTGATTCGTTTTGTTAAACTATCCTACAAGGTTCGTGTAATGTTTAATATTTATTTGGTGTTCACTTTGTTGCGTTGCATATGGATCGATGTAATTAGGAGTGATCATGGGCTCAAACCAGACGAAATTGGCTGTGGCCCGAACAGAACCGAAAACAAAATGTGGAAATATTTGAAGACCGTTGGATCATGTATTCCCGTTTTGGTTTTGGTCTGGGTTTAGTAACCGGGCACATTGAATGCTAAAAACTGATAACATATGATATGCTATGTATATTAACCTAATCATATGCGTCTTTGCAATCACAAAGCTCTTCCCTCACAACCTCCAAATCAGAAAAACAACTCTTAATAACTTAAACAAGAGCATAATAGCCTAGTAGTTCATATTGCCTACATATTGTTAGCGTTTTCTTAATTATTTTCCATTTGGCTTTGCTCCAATCCAATCCTAGTACACATTTCGATACAACCTCTCGTACAAAACTAACTAGAGAGTCGAAATTGTAAATAAATATACCTTATTTGGATGGTGATGGTGGAACACAACATAGAACAATATTCTGTGGATAATGATCATAATCAAATATCAATTTTGTATAAACAATTATATGTTACAAAAAATATTTGGTACCTAGTCAATCATATTCGCTGTAGATGACAAATTATGGCATGTGTTAAAATTTTCAACATCACACTAAATCTTCAGCATTGAATGCGCCTTTGGATTCTAACTCGACATATGAGATGACATTGGAGCTATTTGAGAAGACCTATGCATTTGTGAAATTCTATATCTACAAGAAAACTTAACATTAAAAAGTGTGTTCGGAGTGCAAATTGTGCACCATAAAAAGTTTTCCGATCGCCAACATCCTAAATCGATTTTAATAATAAGCAAGTTACTAGTTGTCTCTGCAAATCGTTTCAAGTTTACTTTGAAAGTTTGTTTGTAAAACTTCGGTTTCAATTTTGACTATTAGAGTTTCAACTTAACCTGTTAAGTTATACTTAAATATTCGTTGGATGCAAGTTTTGGTTGGTTCTATTATTAATACTTAAAAGAAGTCCATAGCAATATGTTCATTACGTATATGAAGCTTGACATTCAATCAGTGAGTTCATCATTTGTTTTTTTAGTCTATTACGTGTTTGAAGATTGACTTTCAATAAGTGAGTTCATTATTTGGTTTTAAATAGTTTGCAAGTTACATCGTGAAAGTACACATTTGTATGGTTAGTATTTTCAATTATTATTAGTTTATTAACAGTCCAATTATAAACTGAGAATTGAGAAACATTTTCTAGACATCAAATCCATTAAAACAATTTTTAGGAGGTGTAATGACCTAAAGTGAGCGAAAACTCTCGACCCGACCCACCGCGCCGAAGGGGTTACGGGTTTGATTTTGTTGCTCCGTTCGGTTTCGGGCCGGCCCGGGTTTTGACAAGTAAAAGAACAAACGCCCCTTAAACTCGAGAACCGAACCCGAATCAACCCGCCCGAAAAGTTAACGGGCCGGGTCACGGGTTCGATTTTGTTGCTTTGCTAGGTCACGGGTTTGCATGGGTCGGGTCGGTTCAGGCCGAGTTTTGACCCGTGCACATAGGTAGTATGTACTCTATATTTTTTAAGCATATATCGCAACTCGGAGAAATAAAACAAAATTTGTTTACACATAGATCTGACTGTTAATTTCGTTGTTACAAAACTTCCTTCCCTGTGCTTAAAATCTCACACCAAAAATGTCATCATCTTCTTCTCCATTGATCCAACGCCATCCAACATTCAAATCACCCACGACAACCACACCTTCACCCTCCACTTCTTCACTATCACTCCTCGATTCCTTCTCATCAGATCCAATTTTCTCCAAATTCCTCACTCCCGATTTCAACAAAACCCAATTCTCCTCCGAAGCCCTCTCTTCCGGCACCGCCGCCGCACGTGCCGAAAAAATCCAAGAAGGCATTCATCTTTTAGAAAAACAGCTCCGTTCTCAAGTCCTTTCTCGCCACACCGATTTATTATCCCAATTATCTTCCGTAAAAGACGCCGAATCCTCGCTTTTTTCGATCCGGTCCGCCGTGTTATCTCTGCAGTCGTCTGTTCGCAATGTACGGTCAGAATTATCCGATCCTCACCGTCAGATTAGATCTAAAACGGTACAGCTTTCTAATCTTCATTTTACTCTTGATTTGTTACAACATAGTTTACGTGTAATTCGGTTGTCGAAAAAGCTTCGTGATGTTATGGTTGAGTTAGATAATGATAAGTTAGATCTTTCTAAAGGTGCACAGTTACATAGTGAGATTTTAAGTTTGTGTAATGAGTATGATTTGACCGGAATATTGCCCGTTGATGAGGAGTTGAGTTTCGTTTTTGAGTCGGGACAGAGGCTGCGAACGCAAGCGATGATGGTTTTAGAACGGGGTCTTCAAGGGCTTAATCAGGCGGAAGTTGGTGCGGGTTTACAGGTGTTTTATAATTTGGGTGAGTTGACAAGTACGGTGGACGGTTTGATTAATAAGTATAAGAGTCAGGCTGTTAAGAGTGTGAGTGTTGCTTTGGATATGAAGACGATATCGTCTTCTTCGTCTTCTGGAAGTGGCGGTCCGGGAGGGATACAAAGAAGTGGAACGCCGCAGATTGGTGGTGGGGCTAAGGCCAAGGAAGCGTTGTGGCAGAGGATGGCTACGTGTATGGATCAGTTGTATTCAGTTGTGGTTGCTGTTTGGCATTTGCAGAGAGTCTTGTCTAAGAAAAGGGATCCTTTTACTCATGTCTTGTTGCTTGATGAGGTTATGCAGGTCAGTTTTGCTTTTGCTAATATGTTAATAAACTTTTTGAATATATGGATATGGGTTCAGTAATACTTTTTGAATGTTTCTTTGTGTTTAGGGTGTACAGATACTTATAATTACTTGTGATTATATGTTGTTATACCTCCCATTTGCATCGCAAACTTTTTTATATGAATGAAACGGCAAGTAAGTTAAAGCTGCTTCATTTCTAGAAAATGTGCAGAAATGTTGTTGATTCGTGCAATTTGCTACATGTAGAGATGTGTTTTTAACATATCTTTTGATTTGCTTCTTTTTGAGTACTTTCACTCCTAGGTCCCTCTAGCGCTTTTAAAACTGCGTTAACACATATGTTAAATCACTGCACCAATAGCGCACTCGGCATTCAATTGATTGCATAATTTCACCTAAAAGTTTTGGAAAATTAACTGAATTTCTTTTATTTTGTTCATGGATTTTGATGCACGATATGTCATTGGGTTGCTTGTGTATTTCTGTACCATATTATTGCCTCTTTTAGAGTTTATTTAGAAATATGCATCTTTAACATTATGTGCTAAAGTCTGAGTTTTTATTTGCAGGAAGGTGACCCTAGTTTAACTGCTCGTGTTTGGGAGGCAATTGTAAAAGCATTTGCAAACCAAATGAAATCTACTTTCACAGCATCAAGTTTTGTTAAAGAGATTTTCACTGTTGGTTATCCTAAGCTTTTCAAAATGATTGAAAATCTTGGTGTTAGAATTTCACAGGACACAGATGTGAAAGGGGTTTTACCTGCTTTAACAGTAGAAGGTAGAGATCAAATGCTTGCGGCCATTGAAGTGTTCCAGACAGCTTTTTTGGCTCTATGCTTGAGTCGCCTATCAGACCTTGTGAACAATGTATTCCCTATGTCAAATCGTGGTAATATTCCCTCCAAAGATGATATCATGAAAATTATATCACGCATCCAAGAAGAAATTGAAGCTGTTAAATCTGATGCACGGTTGACATTTCTTGTTCTGCGTGAGATCAGCAAAGTCTTGCTTTTGCTTGCTCAACGAGCCGAGTACCAGGTAATTCATGTTAACTCATTCAGTAATATTTACCTGTAACCAAGTAGCAGTGATTGCATATTTTCACTTTTTATTTATTGGAAAGAAACTATAAGCATTATAATAATGCAGCATATATTAATCAAATGGATAGAACAGAGTCATATTTTTGTTCCCTGATAGCGAAAACATGTTTTTTATGTACTGCAGTTTCTATGACACTTTACAAATGGAACCACTATGTATAAATAGGTGAAATAGAACCCTGAATTTTGCTGATCATGTTTATAATCATATGTTGATTATAATTTAGCATGTCTAGATCTAAGCTGTTGATATTGTTATATCATTTAGTTACTTCTGTATTGCATTTGCTCTTTGTTATAATGTAGTATCTGTAGCGTTATACAGTTGATAGGAATAATTTCATCATTTTATATTACTCGCCACTCGCTAGTCTTGGACCAAAAACCGTGATGTGAAGATTCCAATGAGTTAGCCATTGATTATCTTGGATGAACAAAAGCCCCCCTTGAGAAGAAAGTACACTATATGCCTGATAACTTGAAAACAAAGCATTAGCATCTGTTCTAAAATTATTACTAGATAAATGTCAAGAAAACCAATACACTAATACGTGTAATGTGCTTACCGACTAATACAAAGATCAACGCTTTAAAGATGGTAACAAAAACAAAACAGAGAAAGAAATTGCAAATGTTTTTGTGCTGTTCAGTTAAATACTAAAAACATGTCTGCGCAATCATGGAGGTGAATGGTTTTTTCAAGTTACAGCAAGGACACATGGCTGAAAGGTGACAGCGCTCAGCTCTGTCAACCGCCTAATGATGTTTCTTATTTGTTGGTGTATGTACGTAAATATAGAAATGATTAATATTCGGTTAAGATGTAAATATGAATGGTTTGGTATTTGCTGGTGTTGACTGTTGAGTTTTTACTAGAGATTTTGCAATGACATAAGCATGAAACGGTGATGTGAAGGGGGTAATTTAGTGAATTTGATGTACTTATAAGTTCAAAAGTTAAGAATGGTGCAAATGCTTTATTAAGGAGTAGATTCTTATATGGTATGGCTACAATCATTTTGTTGGTTACGCTTTTGAAATATTATTCTTGGGGGTAGCCTTACATACGTGTCATAAATGCAGGAACTATTATTCTTGGGGGTAGCCTTACATATGTTTCATAAATGCAGATATGTTTGAAAATAGTGCAGTTGTGTACATGTATTAATATACTTTAAGTATGGATGGAGAATAATACTTTCAACTCTGGATTCCAAATGGTGATTTACTATTGTTGTCAGTTAAGGCAACTAACCCTGACTTATCAGAAGTGTGATAAGGTCTATGGGAAAATGAAACACCGGAGGATCAGAGAAATATGAATATATAATAATTATCAATAAAATTACCAACCACATTCTAATAAACAAACCAATATAGATGATGTGCGATGGTTAAAACTGATAACTGTGGATGAATAGCCTTATGGTATATTGTAGTGCTCCTGTGATGATTAAGTCATAATTTCAATTTACGTCAATGTCAAGGTGGATTGGCTAACATAAGAGAGCTTAAAACGAACATGTTTATAGCTAACTATATAACATAGGTAGAGTTTCGAGGCTTATATTTTTGTTTTTGTTGTAAATTGTGGAATGCTTTTCAGCCATTTCTTTGTATATTATGACATAACATACTTTTGTATCCCTAAGAGTCCAAATTTGACATTCTCCGTAATATACTTACATGTCCCAATGAGCCATTTCTTTGTATAATATGACATAACATACTTCTGTATTCCTGAAAGAGTCCAAATTTGCAATACTCCGTAATATACTCCCATGTCCCAATGAGTCAAAATTTGGCATCTTTGAAAATCACATCAAATCATATAGCTATTCATTTTATATTAACATGTATCAATATATAGACAACAACCGACGTATATCTTTTTGAATTTTGAACTATGATTGGGTATATGAGCATAATTCAACCACACTGACTGAACAGAAACCAAAAGAAGTTACTTAGGAGTTCCATATCAATGCAACATTTAATAGTTATATAAACAGCAGAGTAGAAACTGACTAGGTATTTCAGAGGTGGCAAATGGGTGGGTTAGGTGGGGGTCATAGATCAGGTAGTTTTTGGTATGGGTTGACTCGTTGGGTTGATGTGAAAATTGTCCAAAGTTCTTAAACTTTGTGCTTCAAATACAATTCATGACATACATTTTTGATAACTTTTGGCGTGTTGACCCATTTCTTTCTAGTAAGTTTATTGAGCTTTACCAGTTCGACGCGTTAGAGATGAAACATAATCAGAGTTGACCCATTAATACACTAGTGGGTCAAATAAACAACCTCTAGCTTTAAACCTTTCTTTTATTCTTTTCTTTTTCGATATCTGTAATACTTGACTAATCAAGGTTAAACCTTTGACTGTAGATATCAACGGGCCCTGAAGCACGCCAAATATCCGGCCCCGCCACTCCAGCTCAACTCAGAAACTTCACACTCTGCCAGTGTTTGCAGGACATCCATGAGAGCATATCCGCCATGACAAAGGGATCAGATGTTTTATCCCCTTCACTCAACACCATATATGAAGTTGCCTGTGAGTCGGTCACGTCCTTATTCCAATCCATGGTTGGCCGTCTCGAGACAACCATTCTCCAAATCCACAACCAGAATTTTGCACCGCTTGGTGCAGATGCTGCAATGGACAACAACGCATCATCCTACATGGAAGAGTTACAAAAACACATTTCCCATTTTCGTAAAGAGATTTTATCAAAGCTATTGCCTTCATCGAAGGATGCATCAACCAGGCCTGAAACCATTTGTGTGAGACTAGTCAGAAGCATGGCTTCACGTGTTATAATATTCTTCATTAGACACGCGGCTTTAGTTAGGCCGTTATCCGAGTCAGGGAAGCTCAGAATGGCTCGAGATATGGCTGAGCTGGAACTAGCTGTGGGTAACTTGTACCCGGTGGAACTACTTGGTGCACCATACCGAGCCCTTCGAGCCTTACGCCCTGTTATTTTTCTTGAAACATCACAACTTGCTGCATCACCTCTCCTTCAAGACTTGCCACCGAGTGTCATACTTCACCATCTTTATTCTCGTGGACCCGATGAGTTGCAGTCCCCAATGCAGAGAAATAAACTTAGTCCAACACAATATTCACTGTGGCTTGATTCTCAAGGTGAGGACCAGATATGGAGAGGGATTAAAGCGACCCTTGATGATTATGCAGTTCAAGTGAGAGCGAGAGGAGACAAGGAGTTTAGTCCTGTATATCCTCTTATGTTGACTATTGGCTCGTCTATAGTAGAAAATAATGTTTCTAAGAAATTAAACATGACAAGTTAAGTTTGGCTACTGGATTTATAAGGGTTTATTTTTAGTTATTATTGGGACATAATTGTTTGGCTCAGGCTCCATCTTATGCTGTTGTAATTTGTGTTGCTGCGTTTCTTAAGCCATGCCGAAGTTCTAGTCATTGTGTAAGGTTTCATTATTTCACTTTTTATACACATGCTTTGTTTCGGTTCCTCAGTTTTCATATCATTGCCTAGCCTGAGAATGAGTGACTCATCGTATAGTTGTGTACATCATGTTTGAGCTTTCAGGTTGCAAGTAGACTGATGCATCTTGCTTGATAGGAGATGTCTGACACTGAATGGTGCTTGCATAGTCGTTAAGGTACTTCCTAATATCATTTTAGATCAAGCATACAAAACAATGCGTACTCAACAAAAGTGGGACGTAACATTAACGCGATGTTTTCTTTTCCAACGACGATTGCTTCTCCTGATTGACCTCCTATAGTTTTAAGTTTAACATACTAGAAAAAATTAAGGGTGATTGTGTCTGACTCTGTTCCACTGATAGACTAGTGAAAAAGAATTCTTTAACTTTAAATATGACTATTGGAAAAGGGAAAAGGGAAAAGTGAGAGTGGTGTTGTCACACTTAAATTGGGTGAAATTTCTACATCTTAATTTTTTAATGTTTAATGTATAATGAATAAATAATTGGCCTCCATGTTTTTTATGGATTAAAAAATTAGCATGTGAGAGGGATTTTACCCAACTTGGGTGTGTAACAGCACCACCTTCACTTCCCTCATCGAAAAAAGTATTATATTTTTAATGTTTGATGGTGATAAATTTATTAATATTGATTTTATTGCATATTAATAACTGATTTTGGTGTTTTTTAATTGAAAAATAATAAATCATTTTAATAATCAATCTAAACCTTTTATCATATGACAAATATATTTCGCTCATTCTTTTTCTCAATTTCTTTTTTGATTTTGTCAAATTTCATTATGTTAGGTTGATTATTAGGTTAAATTCATCATTTACTTATTTGATTTTCACATTTTAAGGCATCTCTTAAATACTTTAAAATACAATATCTATTTATATCTATATCTATATCTATTTCTATACTATATTATAAAACAAATAGGGTTTTCAACTTTCAATAATGTACACATGTTAATGTATAATGTACAATACATATATTACATCAATTACACACTACTCGTCGTCACCGCCACCACCACCATCAATCGCCGCCGCCGCTACCACCACCGCCACGCACCACCACCACACGTCACCGCCACCACTACATCGCCACAATCACCGCCACCTCCACCACCACATGTCACCGCCGCATCGCACGGATACCGTTCTAGTATTAAATGAAAGGAAGGAAAATCAACTTCAAGTTTAACATCACTCAGACTCAAGTATGTATGTCAAACTTCACTGGGTTATTGGGATTAGACTTGGACTTGGACTTGGAGTTTTATAAAAAGCTTTGTAATTATATTTTTGTTTGTATCAATGTGTTTGATAGATCAGTTTATAAAAGTTTAAAAGGAATTAATACGGAATTAATAAGGTTTGGGTGTAACAATAAAAGTTTATTAATTTTCTTTTAAATTGTAACAATAAAAGTTTATTAATTTTTTGTTTTGTATCAATGTGTTTGATAGATCAGTTTATAAAAGTTTAAAAGGAATTAATACGGAATTAATAAGGTTTGGGTGTAACAATAAAAGTTTATTAATTTTCTTTTAAATTGTAACAATAAAAGTTTTCTCCCGAACATATATCCCTATATATTTAAAAGGAATTAATAAGGTTTGGGTGTAGTAAATTGCCCATTAGTGTATGTAATATGCAAGGTTGTGGAACTCTGAACACAGGATCAGGATTGGTGAGGGTGCGAGTCAGGATTTTTGAAAACTCGGATTAGATCGGGAAAAAATCGGGTTAAGTTTTTTATATATGAAAATAATAATTTTTGTATTTATATGTCAAATCCTTCAAATTCAAACATAATTGTTAAAGAACATTTTGAGCATAAGATCAGTTAATATATGTTATAACTATGATATTAATTTACTCAACCTTTATGCAAGTTCATATAATTAAATGTTGGATTAACCTAAAACTGAAAGAAGTTAAAAAAAGGGGTTGGAGGTGTTAAAAAAAAGTTATTAAATGAGACATATTCTAAAGATAAGAAAGAAAAGCAAATTTAGGTCAAGATATTCTCCATTCATCCATTCTAGCCGTCACTTTTCTTTCTCTATCTATTAATCCAATCATCTATATAATTATGTATAGTATATCATAATCAAACTCTTATTTCTTCCCAAATTTTTTTTACCAGATTTAGCTTTTAAGCTACCATTTTTTTGTTGGAAGATCAGATCTGCAACCTATATGCCTGGATCTCCACTGATTTGGCCGAAGTTTGACCATTTTAGCCGGAAATTGAGCGTTGACTTTCGTTGACCGTCGTTAGCCGATTTTTGTGGCCGATCCGGCTAACTATGACTCGTGGAGGTGCCGATTCCCGATCCTTTTCTGGGAAATGATAGGTCGAGTTTTGCAACATTGGTAATATGTATATGGTAAAAAGAAGTGTTTTTTTTCTACCGTTAAAAAAAAAGTGTTATATACAAATATATATGTTAACCTAATCTTCTTTCTTAAAAAGACAATCACAAAACTCTCTTCCACTTTTTATATTCTGTAGTCTATAAAGTTAATATACTGGTAATTGAATTACCAAAGAAAAGGGAAAGAAGGTCTTTGGCCAAAAAAACATGAAAATTGGGATGTGGGTTCTAGTACTAATATCGTTGATCAATCAAAAAAGGGTTTGCGGCTCGAGTGGACCGAAGAATCAGGGGGTAGCTATCGAGCTTCAATCTCGTGAACAACATCATGACGGCTACCATTGGAAGCACCACCACCATTCCAACACGAAAAACTCATTGAAGGTTAACTTCCATTTTTTTCATCTTTTTATTGATAAATGCTTTCTTGAAGGGTTAATATTTGGGCATTTAGGATCCCTTGATTCTTGTAAAATTTCATATGCTTTTTTAGTGTTAGAGTGTTTCATGGGTTGTTTCCTATAGTCCATTTTAGTTTGATGTGTTATTATATACACTAATGTATTCACAAACACGTGAAATGTTTGGGTTTTTTTCTTTAAAGAGCCGAGTTTTTTTTTGAAGATCTGATTTTTATGATGTGGGAGAAGCAATAATGAATATATGAATATGAGAAAAACTCATATATTCATATTTGTTTCTCTCACATCATAAAAAACCCAGATCTTGAAAGAAAAACTCAAATCTTTGAAGAAAAAACCCAAATGACTCATATGTTAGGGAATATATAATCACACAACTAACTAAAGTGGACTATAAGAAAAAGCCCATCAAGCATTCTAACACTAAAAAAGAGATTAAAGTTTACAAGAATCAAATGATCCTAAATTTCCAAAAATTAACCCATCAAGAAAGTATTTATCAATGAAAAGCTGGAAAGAATGAAGTTAACCTTCGATGAGTTTTCGTGCTGGAATGGTGGTAATGCTTCAAAGGTAGCCGTCTTGATCAACAATATTAGTAGTAGTTACCACAAGCCCTAATTCCATGTTTTTTTGGCCATTGACCTTCTTTACCCTTTATTTTCGATAATGATATATATTATTTTCTCTAAAATCATGATATGATAAATTATTAGGGAGGTGATCCCTATACAATTTTTTTTGGTATACACAACAATATATGCATTAGACATTTGTACTGTAAAACTATATAATGCATATATTGTTGTTTATGATAAAAATATAATGTGTAAGGATCATATCCTTTTTTTTATTTTATTATTATTATTTCTTTTAATCATGATATTTATAGTTATAGAATGATATACTGAATATTTACATATATATATACACTCTAAATGCATACCAAATAAGTAAGAAACTGAAAAGGAAATTCATCTTTCCCATAAGTAATGAACAAAATTAGCTCTTTGATTGATTTAAGATATATTGATGAGTACACCAAATAATACTCTTTGTTGTGATTAGTGACTTATTTTACCCCATGAGAAAAAAGGGAAAACAAACATTCATAACCAATTCCTTGTTCTTTAGAACAAAAGCAATGCTTTGGAAATTTGCACGTGCACCTGTGATGCATCCATTACCTTTTTTGCATACAATAAATCAACTATCAAAAGGTATTGGGGTTTTTAGGTGACTATCATGCACATTAAGTTGTTGTTAATGACTTCTAATATAACAGATTAAGTCAAATAAAACCACTGGATGAACTTGAAACTAACCTCAGTAAATTATCCTCCAAAAGACTACCCGGGCAGAATAAACTATTCAAGTTTTTTGGCTTTGAGCAATTCCTAGAGGGAATTAATGAACAAAGCTTAACGACACACAACTATTTGTATAATATCAAAGTGTTAACAATAACTTTTGAATCATACATTTTAGCAAATTGGAAAAGGAATGACGATATACATTAAAAAATTCAAAATATATATAAAGGGAAAAACAAACATTCATAACCAATTCCTTGTTCTTTAGAACAAAAGTAATGCTTTAGAAATCTGCACGTGCACCTGTGAAGCATCCATTACCTCTTTTGCATACAACAAATCAACTATCAAAAGGTATTGGGGTTTATAGGTGAAAGTCCTGCACATTAAGTTGTTAATGATTTCTAATATAATAGATTAGGTCAACTAAAACCATTGGATGAACTTGAAACTAACCTAAGTAAATTATCCTCCAAAAGACTACCTAGCAAAATAAACTATTCAAGTGTTTTGGCTTTGAGCAATTCCTAGAGGGAATTAATGAACAAAGCTTAACGACACACAACTATTTGTATAATATCAAAGTGTTAACAATAACTTTTGAATCATACATTTTAGCAAACTGGAAAAGTAATGACGATATACATTAAAAAATTCAAAAATATGTAAAAGGCGAAAACAAACTGTTACATGTTAAATAGAATAATATTGGGAATATATTGTGAAATATAGTTGAGGGCCAGAATTGTAAAATAGAATACTCGAGGGACCATTAGTGTCAAGTGGATAGTAGAGAGTGGGAAAGGTTGTTGGAGACAGTTATTACTCTGTGTGTGTGTGTATATAGCCGATTATCAATAAAATCAGTTAGTTTTGTGTGTGAAATTACTTCTTTTCTCTGAATTCTATTTCTTCCATAACAAATTGGTATCAGAGCCACCGCTCCTCGGCGGCGATTCCGACTCCGATCATCACTTCCGGTGAACCTCTGGTTCCCAAATTTTCCGATCATCACTTTCGGCGAACCTCTGGTTCCCAATTTCATTACAAATCATCACCATGAGTACCCGTAACCAAAATCAAAACACTGAAATGGAGAGATTAACAAAAGATAATGAGCGATTAACGAATGAAATGTTAACCATGAAATCTCACGTGGATAAACTTCTTTCTCAAATGGCGTCTATGGAGAAACAAGGGTTAGCATTGACAACAAGAAATGATGGTGAAAGATTCAGTAACAATCGGTTAGCAAAGTTGGAATTCCCTAGATTCGATGGGAAGATGTAGAAGGGTGGATGTACAAATGTCAACATTTTTTTGACATAGATGAAACACCAGAAATAGGAAGGTTAGATATGCTGCCATTCATATGGATGGAAAAGCATTACAATGGCATCATGAGTTTGTTAAATCTAGTGGTAAAACTATGGATGAGTTGAAGGGGGAAGATTATTCAAGATCTGCCATGGCCAGATTTGGAGATTCAAGTATGGAGGATGCAATGGGCGCCTTGAAAGCTTTGGTGCAGAATGGAGAATTGGAGGATTACAATGATGAATTTGACAAGCTTCTGAATAAGGTAAATCTGTATGAAGAATACACCATTAGTCTCTATATTGAAGGTCTAAAACCAGAAATTAAGTGCCCTATCAAATTCTTTCAACCTAAGACTTTGAAAGATACTTATTCATTGGCCAAATTGCAAAATTAGTCTAATAAGTGATGTGCAAAATCGAGTTCTAAATTTATAAACAAGATATACCAATAAACTAACTAAAGCACACTCTCGGGCAGTGGACCCGTTCGTGTATAGTATAGAAAAATGGTAAGTCAGGATCGAACACAGAGAGACTATTTATTTAGGAAAAATGCGAGTTTAATGTCATTCTAGAAGATGGGAGTTGGTTTAATGACCCAACGTCACTTTGTTTTGAAATCAGTTAGTAAACTGAGCAAGTTAGTAATTCCGAAGAATTAATCTGAAAGAGCTTGTTGTAAACAAGAATATTAAAAGGCCATCTACCTTGAATCCATGACACTACAAATTCAGGTTGCACTTAATTAAAGAACCAATTCAAATATGTTGATTAATAACCGAGAACTAAACAAAGACTCACCCCGTACCCGTCAAGTTCGTTACTTTATTCAATCCCTTAATTAACTAGTTCCATTACTAAGACCGGTACCCCGAGACGCCTTTTATAACTTTCATAGTCAACTAATTGTTTTGGTTATTTAGATAACAATTGTGTCTATTGATTGTACCCAACCATTAACTCGTTAACTCTTATTATCGATCAATTGCTTTCTACCGTACCAGTCATAGAACCAATCACTTATACCTAAGCAATTAAAATCATTCATACAAAACTCTAGCTACCATTATAATTATGCATAAACAACCAACAATTGAAAGATAATAAATAAAGAGTTAATAAACTAGATCACGACACAACGTTAAATTAAATCAACTTGACTTCGTGCCTTCTGTAGCGGCTAATTTGGTGTGGTTTTCCCTCCTTTGTGGTTCCCTGACTTCGTGGATCGGTCGCTAGTGACTGCCTGCCCAATTGGATGTAACGGCTAGCCGTCCCGTGACACGAACATTCAAAAAAAAAAAATAACATGAATTATTAAAATAGTGCAACCATCATTCATATTATCACTTCATCTCAATAGATGATAAAAAGTCTTAGCCCATAATAAGACTAATAATAATCACGACTAACACATAATAATTAATCATTGTGAAAAAAAATAATCCAACACTGTCACACCCCCAAAATATTTAATTTTGCGGAAACGGAAGGTGTGAACAATTAGATGAATCACAATCACACATTATAACAAACGACCTCTAAATGAGACGTTATTAATTTTATTTATAAACGAATCATTTCTTTACAAGGAAAGTAGATACGTTCATAGAACTTGAACAACTACTTCTAATACAAAGGAAATTAATTAATCAAAATGCTCCGTTTCTCTAGTGTATGCATATGAGACTCCAAACCAAGCCTGCTCCAATACTGCCTTAATTTCCTGAGAATACGGTTTAAAAGACGTCAACATAAAGTTGGTGGGGTCATAGGTTTTACAACAATAAGCTTTTAGTGATACCCTCACCAGTATAATCCCAATGATATCCTTGATCATTAATCCGAAATACTTTTGGAAATACATTTCCATAATAGATAGTCATGATATAAAGATAGATAGGTATTCTATCGTAATGAAAACTTAATTGATATTCATACCATGAATATCCATAGGTAAACTGTTAATACAGAAACTTAACAGATAATTCACAAAATAACAATATATAGGTTGTTACTGCAACCACGGAACTTTCTCAGATAATTCATATCATAACAATATACAGGTCTTTGTTGGAATCCAGAACCTTGTATTTCACATAAGACGATATATATATAGGTCTTTACTGCCATCACAGAACCTTAATATATACTTCACATCTTAACAATATATAGGTTTTTACTGCCATCACAGAACCTTAATATATATTTCACATCTTAACAATATATAGGTTTTCACTGCCATCACAGAACCTTAATATATATTTCACATCTTAACAATATAAAGGGTTTAACTGTCATCACAGAACCTTATATTTATATTTCACATCTTAACAATATAAAGGGTTTAACTGTCATCACAGAACCTTATATTTATATAATTCACATCATATAATATTTTCTCGAATCTGAGCATATTAAATCATAATAGAACACACTATGTCCTCGAATCCGAGATAGTAGTTTAACATATTTATCCTTCAGATTTATACCCGTGTGTTCATATAGAAATTTGTTTCGCGAAATATTCCTAGAGTGTATGAATAACAATGATATCCAATTTGTATATAACATTTTCTCAAAATAAGTGCATCTCAGTATAAAACAATTTAGACAATGTATTCTCAGCCCAAAACGTAAAATAGTTAACAAGGGGCTATGAGTCTCACCTTAGCAGCAATGAAATGAGGTGATGAAAATGTAATGAGATGATGAGCAAGTCAATTAACCAAATCGGGAGATCCTAAATACAATATGATTGATTTACTTTCTTGGTTCAAACCTAAATTTTCTATAAGGTCATTTATTAATACGCTTGTCAACGTAACTGGTTTTGAGTTATTTTAATAGTCTTTGCAATATATTTGAAATCTTTATAAATGAAATCTCATTTATATTTATTGAAATCTTTAAAAGCATATTTTGAAATCCCATAAATAAGCTAAGTAGTTAGCTTAATATGTAAATGTGTTTATCTTCCAAAAATGGAGATATACTTAATAGTATAATTAATACAAAGAATGTATTAATTTTTGTAACGAAGAGATATGCTTTCAATAGCAGAGATATGAAAAGATACCTTGAAAGGTATGTATTATAATCAATACAAAATGTATTGATTACCAATGAAGAGATACCTTAAATGGTAGGAAAAACCAGTATTATATTTCAAGTTGTGTTAGGGTTGACGTTGGGTCGTGTAGTATCCAGATGGTGAACCAAGTTGCGTTTAGAATGCGAATTGCAAACCGTTTGTCAACTACAATCCGTTCCGTTGGTATACCCCAGAGATGCCCAAGGTCAATGGCAATCACGTTTAGAAATATAGTACGGTTAAAAGCGTATCAAGGATATATTCTATCCATAAACCAAACAAATCGAAAATACGAAACAATTCATAGATGGTGAATAGTAATTATATGAATATTCATTTGATTATACTTCATTGGAAGTATATAAGGAGATTCATTAAAGGTATAAAGCTCATGCATTTCTATAAAAGTGCCAACAATTCATTATGCGTATAAAAGAGATATTTAACGTATTTAAATGCAATTACGTATCATTTGTGTATAAAATAAGTTGACAAGCATTTTAATACATAACATATAGTCATATAATCATAAGGCAATATATAGTAAGGTTTCATAAAAACACTTACAAGTTTGGAGAATTATAAATTCTAAGATCAAAGTAACGATATAGGAATGAACACCGAAGAAGATCTTGAGAGAATCGACTATAACTTGGACTTGTTTACTTGAATATATATGAAATATCACAGCCTCATGTGGGCATTATAACTAGGCTTTGATAAGTTCTTGAAAGAATTCCCGATAACAACGTCGTGTTTAAAATTTCGAAACCAACGAATTCAAAACAACTTTGGTTGAATCAAATTAAGCGAAGAACATCTTAATTGATTTCAATTAAGAATCCTGTTGAATGGAATTTTGACGGATGTCACAGTATCTACCCGTTAAATGAAATTTCGTCCCAAAATTTAGATTGTATCTCTTGGTAAAAGATTCAAATATTTGTACTTTTTCAAAAGTGGTATCCTTATTAGGACGATTCATATAGTTATTCATGTAGTGTCTCCATACTACAATAATTCAAGTATTTATTCACGTAGTGTCTTTAAACTACAATGATCCAATGGTTCAAACAGATAGATGTTTTGTAACCACAACATCTTAAAAGATACACGTTCTGTAATCATAGAACATTAATTGTTATCCGTTCTGTATTCTTAGAACATAAATAGTTATCCGTTATGTATTATTAGAACATAACTAGTTATCCATTTTGTTTTAATAGTTAGGTAAACTGTCGTCACAGAACCTCAACTATAAAACTATATAGGTCAACGGCCATCACCGAACCTTAATAAAATGTACAGATTAACGGCAATCACCGAATCTTTAATAATAAATGTATAGGTCCACGGTCATCACCGAACCTTAATATAATAATGCGTAGGTCCACGGCCATCACCGAACCTTTATATATAATAAAACGCATAGGTCCACGGCCATCACCGAACCTTTATATATAATAATTCATAGGTCCACGGCCATCACCGAACCTTTATATATATAAAAATGCATAGGTCCACGGCCATCACCGAACCTTTATATATATAAGAAATGCATAGGTCCACGGTCATCACCGAACCTTAATATAATAATGCGTAGGTCCACGGCCATCACCGAACCTTTATATATAAGAAATGCATAGGTCCACGGCCATCACCGAACCTAAATGCATATACCTTTAACCATAATAACAAATGTATATACGTTCAGTGATGATCGTACCTCCAATATACTATTGATGCTTATATATAGGGTGTACCATTGGCTAACCCACCACACATTAACTTAGGTACACTTATAGGACCCTTAAACGCTTGTTTCGGACCCCAAACGGGCTCACAGACCCTTTATGCGGCGCATGCTTTGAATATGCGTCGCATATATGCTTAAAAAATCACCCAAAACCCTCCCAGGCCCCGATATGCGCCGCACATGGGTTTTATGCGCCGCACATGGAGTGCTGGTCGAAAGACTGACTCGCGCCCTTCACTTGCAGGCGACTTTTAGACCTCAAAACGACCAAATGAGTCAAAACTTAGTTCTTATGAAATGTAGGGAATTCAAAGACCTTTCCAGAAATATAAAGTTTTACTCTTGAAGTTCTCTAATGAATTAGTTATGGCGTCTGCAAAAGAGACCTACAGAATTCGTCTTAAATCTGACCACTTCTGGAAATTGACATTTTTCACCCAAATCTGGGCAAAATCAAAAGAAACATTGTTCATGTCGAATCAAGACAACACATAGACCTTTTCAAAAATATAAGATTCATCTCCTAACTCCTTTAATTGAAAGAGATACAATCTTTGCAATATTACTAAATTTCCAGATCTAGTAAACCCTTTGTTTTGCAAACAATTTCCACCATTAAACACCCATGTCAAGCCACCACGACCTGGAGACATAACATTGAACTCTTTTAAGACACAATTGATGCCTTTAAACCATCAATTGATTCCTTGGTCCCTTACAAACATAGATCTCTTGATTGATCACCCGTATAACGCGAAATCAATAAACGTTTTGCAAAATAACCCAACCCAAACCCCATGGCCTGGATCGGATCGACATATAAGACTTATAAGATCAGATTTCAAAAGATTAACACCTATATTACCTGTATTTGATGATAGAGATTCAAGATCTATGCCACACACGATCGATTCGACACCAAAACGATTAATTCTTGGGAGTAACTTTGTTTGAGAGAGGAGGGGGCGGCTAGGCTTGTTTAGGGGAATAAAAATCTGTAAATGATGACCTAATGACACTCCCTAGGCTCCTTAACCCGTTTTTAGTTTTCCTCATATGTCAAAATCAACCCCCAAGCTTCCTAATCCTTCATTACTAGTCCAAAACTACCATATGGACCATATACAACATAAATACTCCTTTAAATACCACTACATAGGCATTTAACTACATTTTACACACGAATACTGCATTATACATTTAGGCTTTCAAATCCCACACACAATCACACATTAACTACATATAAGCATTAAATCTAACATAGACTTAACGACACCCCATGTTGACTTAACGACGTTAGTCAAACGTTATATAAAAAGTTTGGGATGTTACAGTTGTGATCTCCATTACCATCATTTCTGATATCATTTGTCGTCTTCATCGTGCAATTAGAGTCCGGGTTATTGTTAAGACGTTTATTCCTTTTATTTGTTTCGAGAAAGGGATTGCGATAAGAACCCTAGTATTATTTAATGGCTAACATAAAAGGTAAGATTATTATCATTGGTTATTCATGGTTAGTTTTCGGCCCGCATTGATGCTACCTCCAATGTGTTAAATGTGCTTATATATAGGGTGTACCATCGGCTAACCCACCACACCGTTAGCACATTGATGGCATACCAATACCTAAACTAACCACTTCAAACTAATGGGAGATTTTGATATTTCCACATAGTATTATGTAATCGTAAAAACGTTGTACACCGTTTTTAAGATAACATCATATTATGTGTTTTTATCAAAGTCATTATTGTTAAGTTCAACTTGCTCAGCGTAACGGGACTCGTTTGTCCAGATTTAATGAAGTAACGAGAGAATCGAGTCTTTGAGGTCGTCTTTAGATAGGTCATCTTCCGGATGAATTTTTCTCTAGCGGTTCAACCTTCCTTGATCTTTGTTGATATTCTTAGGTGGGTTCCTCGATTATATTCGTGAGTACGAGAGTAACTCAAGAGAATTTACAGATTTGAAGATTTAGGTATCTCATTAGAAGATGAGTGTTTGATAACAATTTATTCTATGTCCTCGAATTGAACATAGCAATATTTAATATTTATAGTTCAGATTTAAACTCATGTTTTTCATAGAAATGTAAAGACATTCCAAGTGGTGTAGACCTCTCCGAAACACCATAATGATACAATAACGTAGTGTGGACATTCCCCGAAGCACTATAATGATACAATAACGTAGTATGGACATTCTCCGAAGCACTATAATGATACAATAATTTAGTTTGGACATTCTCCGAAGCACTATAATGATTTTCCAATTCGTTTGTATATTCTGTGTTTAAAATACCGATGCGGTTATTTTCTACGATCAAGCACTTAGTTCTATAAGCATCACTATGATCTAGATAGCATCTACCCGTTAAATTTAAGCAACCTTAAATTTAAGCATTGTTCTACGTAAGGCATGTCTAAGCATGAATGTGAGCAAAGTATATGCAAGAAAGCAATTTGCCAAGAAAACCGTTATAGTCTAAGTTTCACTAATGCAACCTAACAGTTCATTTATTAGGGCCACTAATGCAACCTAGTTCGCTATAACCTGGCTCTGATACCAATCTGTCACACCCCCAAAATATTTAATTTTGCGGAAATGGAAGGTGTGAACAATTAGATGAATCACAATCACACATTATAACAAACGACCTCTAAATGAGACGTTATTGAATTTTATTTATAAACGAATCATTTCTTTACAAGGAAAGTAGATACGTTCATAGAACTTGAACAACTACTTCTAATACAAAGGAAATTAATTAATCAAAATGCTCCGTTTCTCTAGTGTATGCATATGAGACTCCAAACCAAGCCTGCTCCGATACTGCCTTAATTTCCTGAGAATACGGTTTAAAAGACGTCAACATAAAGTTGGCGGGGTCATAGGTTTTACAACAATAAGCTTTTAGTGATACCCTCACCAATATAATCCCAATGATATCCTTGATCATTAATCCGAAATACTTTTGGAAATACATTTCCATAATAGATAGTCATGATATAAAGATAGATAGGTATTCTATCGTAATGAAAACTTAATTGATATTCATACCATGAATATCCATAGGTAAACTGTTAATACAGAAACTTAACAGATAATTCACAAAATAACAATATATAGGTTGTTACTGCAACCACGGAACTTTCTCAGATAATTCATATCATAACAATATACAGGTCTTTGTTGGAATCCAGAACCTTGTATTTCACATAAGACGATATATATATAGGCCTTTACTGCCATCACAGAACCTTAATATTGTAGCACCCGACATTTAAAAATATGGGTTTTCAAAAACTTTCACCTAACGGTGTCAAAATTGCGGAAGAAATCTTTAAACGTTCAAAGCCGATAAAAACTGTTCGGTTTCTGCATTTATTGGTGTTACATGCAATACCATCAAATAGTTTAAAATGAAAACCGAACGGTTGCCCAACACAAAACAACCGTTCAACAATACTACATAAATTCGACATCAAGTACGAAATGTAAATGAATGTCTAAAGAGACAATCGACTATGGGTAGCTAAGTTCTCCTGCATGCATCTACCCAACTCTCACTCTTCCTACATCAACTAGTCCTTCAAGCTAAACCTGAGGGAACAACCACATTTAAGAAACAAGTGTTAGCTAACGAATTAGCTAAGTAAGATAACACTATGTTATTAAGACATTCGTCCAATTAAAACAATCTTCATTATTAGACAAGTTTATTTAGGCACAACACACATCACACGTTCACACATAACTGCATATCAACTTCATATCAATTAGGGTGAATCCCCCTAAATGTGCCTATCCTTCATTTTATTCACACATTATCACGCATATCTTCGTTAACTGCATATAAGTGTAACATAAGTCACACCCGACTAGATGCTTCACCAAAAGGAAAGTCATACTTCGTCGTTAAGGAATGGCAAGCCAATCCAAGAGTAATCCGTATGTGGAGGTTGGTCAAACCCCTCGTATTACTCGCCCTGCATTATAATGACCATGTTGCAAGGAGCCACCCAAGCAACAACTACGTTAACGCACTCGTCCGGCTAAGACCAGTACGGGTTAAGCTTAACACTTTCCCTGCATTATATTTACGAGCTCGGTTTCACACATATGGTTTAGGTAACACACATTCCTAAACCGTCTCACACATATAGTCTAGGTAACACACATTCCTAGACATTCACACACTTTATCTTCATTACGTTTGGATCCTTAAACGTGCAAGTGACATGGCAACCTAATAAGTCTAGTGAGCTAGGTGTACAAGCCATGTAAGCATGCATATATCACACATCGACTTCATTTCTACATTTCATGCATAATGAGATACTTCGTAATACTACATAAACTGCATAACCATACACTACATTAAGCAATACTTCATTTCACTACATTAGGGACTGCATTTCAGGTCTCATGGTCAACTACATAACCCATAATACCTCCCGTGTAACCCCATATGCCCACATGCAATATAAAGATACCAAATGGAAGTATTTATGATTTGAAACCAGCTTTTCGTTGAATCCCCCAGCGTGTCAAAGTAGTGTATCTTACCTTGGTACGGCTTACCAACAAATGATAACGCAAGTTACCGAGCTTTGCAAGTATTCCCGACTACCTAATAATCAACATAGGACCAATTAACGAGTATAACGAGACTAAACTGACCTACAGTCTATATACATGCCGCATACCCCTTTACTTACCATCATTTCAAGTAATAGTCTCATTTTGACTATTACCCTAGGTATTTGTCTCTTTACGGCTATTCTCAATTTTTGTCCATTTTAGACTATTACCCGAGGTATTTGTCTCTTTCCGACTATTCTCAATTTTGTCCATTTCTAGACTATTACCCGAGGTATTAGTCTCTTTTGGTCTGTTTTTCCAAAACGGGTTTTACACCAGAAAAAGACTCTTTTAAAACCTAATTGATGATTTGACACCATCAATTGCTCCATGAACGAATTGTTAACAAAATGGATCATTAGGTCACATTAAACAACCATTCCTAACATCAAAACTCGATCAATTAACCACAATTGATTTCCAACAACTCAAACCCTTCTCCAAACCCTAAGACCTGAATTAAATCCATTCATTTTATGACCAATCAAATGCAATAAACTTCCCCATCAAACAACATATGATTTTCTTCCTAAAACAAACATTATTACGACATCGATTGATCCTCCAATGACCTAAACCACTTCTTAATAATCCATACAATTGAAAAGATAATAAATCTACATTACAATACCTTTTCTACCTGTAGATCACAAATAGGATGCAAAACTCTTGACAAAACACACTCGAATCACACGTTGGAAGGTTTTTCGGCTTGCAATTTGATGGAGGAATGCTATGGGGTGACTTAGGGCTTGTTTAGAGAATGTAATGGCTGCAAATTATGATCTAGGGACTCCCTCTAATTCCCTAATCCCGTTTTTAGTTTTCCTCATATGTCAAAATCAACCCCCAAGCTTCCTAATCCTTCATTACTAGTCAAAAACTACTCTATGGACCATATACAACATATATACTTCTTTAGATGCCACTACATAGGCGTTTAACTACATTATATACACACATATCCTGCATTATACATTTTAGGCTTTCAAACCTCACACACAATCACACTTTAACTACATATATGCATTAAATCTACAATAGACTTAACGACACCCATAATGTTGACTTAACGGCATTAGTCAACTGTTAAATAAAAAGTTTAGGATGTTACAATTACCTCCCCCTTAAGAGGATTCCGTCCCCGGAATCTCATCAGTAAGGAACAACTCCGGATACTTCTCCTTCATTACTGCTTCAGTTTCCCACGTTAAGCTTTCTCCATGATTATGCTTCCACTTTATCAATACAAGATCAATCACTTTCCGGCGTAACTTCTTTTGCTTTCTTCCAAGTATCGCTACCGGTTCGTCTACTATTCTCTTCATTGGGTCAATACTCACATCTTCAATAGGAATCACACTTGACTCCTCAGCTAAGCATTTCCTCAAGTAGGATACATGGAAGGTGTTGTGAATTCCATCCAATTCTGGAGGTAATTCCAACTGATATGCTACATCTTTGATGCGCTTCAGAACTTTAAAAGGTCCAATGAAACGTGGACTCAACTTTCCCTTCTTTCCAAACCTAATAACTCCTTTCCATGGTGACACTTTCAGCATCACTAAATCACCAACATTAAACTCAATCGGTCTCCTTTTTTTATCTGCATATGTTTTCTGTCTTTCTCTTGCCACACGTAAAGCTTCTTTAGCTACATTAACTTTCTATGCTGAGATCTCTATAATTTCAGGACCCGTGATTTGCTTTTCACCGGGCTCCATCCAACAACTTGGAGTCCTACATCTTCTTCCATATAGCATCTCAAATGGTGGCATTCCAATACTTGCATGGTGACTATTGTTGTAAGCAAACTCAATCAACTTCAAATGATCATCCCATGCTCCACCATACTCTAGTACACACGTCCTCAACATATCCTCTAAAGTTTGAATAGTTCTCTCACTTTGCCCATCGGTTTGAGGATGATAGGCGGTACTCAAATTTATTCTACTACCCAACTCCCGTTGAAGACCCTTCCAAAAGTTAGACACAAACCTCGAGTCTCGATCCGAAATGATAGATAGAGGAACTACATGTTTCGAAACTACTTCATCAATGTACATCTTTGCCATCTTCGTTAAAGGCACATCTTGTCGGGTAGCTAGAAAATGGGCACTCTTCGTCAATCTATCTACAATCACCCATATCATATCATTCCCTTTTGGCGTCTTTGGTAGCTTCGTTACAAAGTCCATAGTGATATGATCCCTTTTCCACTCGGGAATGTCTAATTGATGCAACAAACCATACGGCTTTTGATGGTCCATTTTCACACGTGCACACGTCAAACATTTTGCTACAAAATGAGCCACTTCTCCTTTAATATCCGGCCACCAATAAATCGGCTTCAAATCTGCATACATTTTGGTGACACCGGGATGAACCGAATATCTACTTCTATGGGCTTCCTCAAGGATCAATTCTCGGTTACCACCAAGCAATGGCACCCAAATTCGACCCTTGTATGTTTTGAACCTACGGCTATTAGTCTCCATCACAAGACGTTTCTTCTTTCCAATGCTTTCTTTGTCAATGTTATCCTTCATTAATGCCCTCGCTTGTGCTTCTTTAATTCGATCAAGTAGCCCCGACTTGGCTTGAACTTGCATGCTCATCAACTTACAAGAAGAACTTTGCACCTTCCTACTTAGTACATCCGCCACTACATTGGCTTTACCCGGATGGTATTTGATTTCACAATCATAATCCTTAAGTAATTCCATCTACCTCCTTTGTCTCACGTTCATCTCCTTTTGATTAAAGACATACTGCAAACTTTTATGATCAGCAAACAAAGTGCATTTTGTACCATAAAGGTAATGTCTCCACAATTTCAATGCAAATACAACTGCTGCCAACTCAAGATCATGGGTAGGGTAATTCTTCTCATGTGGCTTCAACTGGCGTGAAGCATAGACCTTGTCCCTCTGCATCAGGACACAACCCAAACCCGTAATAGATGCATCACTATACACAACCAAATCATCGGTACCTTCAGGCAAGGCAAGTATAGGAGCTTCACACAACTTCTTTTTCAATGTTTGAAATGCATTCTCCTGCTTATCGGTCCACTCAAACTTTACTCCTTTCTTCGTTAGTTCAGTCATAGGCTTGCCTATTCGGGAGAAATCCTGAATGAATCTTCTATAATATCCAGCCAAACCAAGAAAACTTTTAATCTCAGTAGGAGTCTTTGGTTGCTCCCACTTTGAAACAACTTCAATCTTTGAAGGATCTACTTTAATACCTTCCGATGAAATGACATGACCAAGAAACTGCACTTCTCGAAGCCAAAACTCGCATTTAGAAAACTTGGCATACAACTTATTCTCCCTCAACACCTCCAAAACTGCTTCAAGTGCTCACGGTGCTCATCTTCTGACTTAGAATAGATCAAAATATCGTCAATAAACACAATAACAAAATGATCTAGAAAGGGACGGCATACCCGATTCATTAAATCCATAAACGCGGCTGGAGCATTAGTCAACCCAAATGGCATGACCAAAAACTCATAATGCCCATATCTAGTCCGGAAAGCTGTCTTTGCTACATCCTCCTTCTTAACCTTCAATTGATGATAACCGGACCGCAAATCTATCTTTGAAAAATATGAAGCACCATGTAGTTGGTCAAAGAGATCATCAATTCGTGGAACAGGATATTTATTCTTAACCGTTCGCTTATTCAGCTCACGGTAGTCTATGCACATGCGCATAGATCCATCCTTCTTTTTAACAAAGAGAACCGGAGCTCCCCAAGGCGAGGAACTAGGTTGTATGAACCCTTTGTCAAGTAATTCCTGAAGTTGAGCCATTAACTCCTTCATTTCTGTAGAAGCTAATCGGTAAGGTGCTTTAGCAACAGGTGTAGCACCGGGAATAAGATCTATCTGAAAAGTAACTTCACGATCGGGAGGAATACCGGGAAGATCATCGGGAAACACATCGGGAAAATCGGATACTACATCAACACTAGCAATAGAAGGCTTCTCCTTTCTTACATCAATAACATAGGCCAAGAAATGACTCTTATTCTTCCTTATACATTTAATAGCCTTCATCATACTAATGATCTTTATCCCCTCTCTCTTCTTATCTCCATAAACCGTTACCACTTTACCATTGGGTGTAGAAAACCGAATAATCTTTTGTGAACACAAAATATTAGCTTCATTCTGAGACAACCAATCCATACCTATCACTACATCAAAACCGGCTAAGGTAGTAGGCAATAACTGGACCGGAAACAAACGACCTTCAATCTCAATGTCACAATCATCATATCCCACACGTATATCACTAACCGTACCATTAGCAATCTCTACCTCTATCGAGCAATCTAAATGGGTAGTGACTCTTTCTAGCTTAGGAGCAAATAAAGTAGACACAAACGACCTATTTGCACCCGAATCAAATAAAACAGAGGCAGGTTTTGAATTAACAAGGAAAGTACCACTTACCACCTCGTCGTTGTTCTTAGCATCATCAACAGTCATCTGCAAGGCTCTCACTTTTGTTGCTGTCGTGGCTGTCCTCTTTCCGTCGTTCTTCATTTGTGGACAATCGGCAATGAGATGACCCGTTTCTTGACACTTGTAACAACGAGTCTTATCCCTACATTCTGTTGCAAGATGTCCCGACTTCCCACACTTATGACACCTTCTTGTCTTGTCGGAACATTGACCTTCATGAAAAGTCTTGCAAAAAGCACACCAAGAACCATTCTTCTTTTTATCTTTGTCACCACTTGAGCTAGAATTCCCACGGAACTTCTTATTATTGTTGTTGTTGTTAGATGACCAATTTGACCTTCTTTTGAACCCTGCTTTCTTGTCATCAACTTTCTCCACAACTTTCTCGCTTTTGAAGTCATCATCCAACCTCTTTGACTCCTTAATAGCTGCCGACAAAGTCACATGCTGTCTACATAATCCACGATAACTAGCGGGGAGACCATCACAATAAGCCTCAATTTGGTCCTCCTGCCTTCGAACCAAGTGTCCAACAAACTTCAACTTCTCCATAAATGAATGTGCATATTCAGAAATTGCACCGGGTTTCGCAACCAACGATCTAAACTCCTTTTCAATCAGTCTTAACTCATGAGTTCCCACATACTCCTCTAGAAACTTCTCCTTAAATGTTCCCCAAGGCATAACTGCAAGTACCTCAGGAGCCATAGAAACTGTAGTAGCCCTCCACCAATTACGGGCATTCTTCTTCAACATCCTACTTGCACACAAAACTTTCATATCTTCGGGACAATAGCATGAAGCAAATACTACTTCAATGTCCTCAATCCACTCCATAGCACCCACTGCATTTTGGGTACCATCAAACTCCTTGGCACCACATTTCTGAAAGCTCTCATATTTAAAGTTGCTAATGCGAGGTGCATTCACAACTCTAGGTCGACCACCATTCACCTCATTAACTCCTACTGTTGCAACAACATTCTCAGGAGCATGTTGTGACCTCGCCATTGATGGCTCAGCACTTTGGGAGGGATTAGAGTAATTCCCATCCGAATGCTCACCCCTTCGTTCACTCCCATTCCTTTCAGCATCTCTTTCTGCCCTCATTTGTGCTAACTCTTCTTCATTTCTCATCAAAAGAGCCCGGATAGCTCTCAACTCTTCATGTAATTCTGCTTGATTGGGAACCTGTTCAATCACCGGGTTTGCCCTATCAATTTCCGACCTTGTGGGCAGAGCTCCCGGAAGTGGCCTTCGCGGAGGCCTTTGGTTAACTCCATCTCCAGCCCCATTCCCATTAGGCGGAGCACCACTAGCATTAGTTCCATCTAGCTGACTGTTAGCACGAGTAATTGCCATCTTTCTACAAGGCAATGACGACGGTTAGCAAGAGTTAAAGTGAGACTATATTTATCAAGGCTATACTTCATTTAGCTACATAATCACACATAATATTCAAGCCTTAAATTTCCACTCTCACTCACTCCCCAACCCGTCCTATAGTACTTCATCTCAAAGCTAGGCACACCTGCATAAGCCTAACTTATCCTACATCGGTTTAAGTCCAAAATCCTACGGTCAAAGTCGAATCTTGGTTCACTTAAACCATTTCTCTGATACCAACATGTAGCACCCGACATTTAAAAATATGGGTTTTCAAAAACTTTCACCTAACCGTGTCAAAATTGCGGAAGAAATCTTTAAACGTTCAAAACCGATAAAAACTGTTCGGTTTCTGCATTTATTGGTGTTACATGCAATACCATCAAATAGTTTAAAATGAAAACCCAACGGTTGCCCAACACAAAACAACCGTTCAACAATACTACATAAATTCGACATCAAGTACGAAATGTAAATGAATGTCTAAAGAGACAATCGACTATGGGTAGCTAAGTTCTCCTGCATGTATCTACCCAACTCTCACTCTTCCTGCATCAACTAGTCCTTCAAGCTAAACCTGAGGGAACAACCACATTTAAGAAACAAGTGTTAGCTAACGAATTAGCTAAGTAAGATAACACTATGTTATTAAGACATCCGTCCAATTAAAACAATCTTCATTATTAGACAAGTTTATTTAGGCACAACACACATCACACGTTCACACATAACTGCATATCAACTTCATATCAATTAGGGTGAATCCCCCTAAATGTGCCTATCCTTCATTTTATTCACACATATCTTCGTTAACTGCATATATAAGTGTAACATAAGTCACACCCGACTAGATGCTTCACCAAAAGGCGAGTCATACTTCGTCGTGAAGGAATGGCAAGCCAATCCAAGAGTAATCCGTATGTGGAGGTTGGTCAAACCCCTCGTATTACTCGCCCTGCATTATAATGACCATGTTGCAAGGAGCCACCCAAGCAACAACTACGTTAACGCACTCGTCCGGCTAAGACCAGTATGGGTTAAGCTTAACACTTTCCCTGCATTATATTTACGAGCTCGGTTTCACACATATGGTTTAGGTAACACACATTCCTAAACCGTCTCACACATATAGTCTAGGTAACACACATTCCTAGACATTCACACACTTTATCTTCATTACGTTTGGATCCTTAAACGTGCAAGTGACATGGCAACCTAATAAGTCTAGTGAGCTAGGTGTACAAGCCATGTAAGCATGCATATATCACACATCGACTTCATTTCTACATTTCATGCATAATGAGATACTTCGTAATACTACATAAACTGCATAACCATACACTACATTAAGCAATACTTCATTTCACTACATTAGGGACTGCATTTCAGGTCTCATGGTCAACTACATAACCCATAATACCTCCCGTGTAACACCATATGCCCACATGCAATATAAAGATACCAAATGGAAGTATTTATGATTTGAAACCATCTTTTCGTTGAATCCCCCAGCGTGTCAAAGTAGTGTATCTTACCTTGGTACGGCTTACCAACAAATGATAACGCAAGTTACCGAGCTTTGCAAGTATTCCCGACTACCTAATAATCAACATAGGACCAATTAACGAGTATAACGAGACTAAACCGACCTACAGTCTATATACATGCCGCATACCCCTTTACTTACCATCATTTCAAGTAATAGTCTCATTTTGACTATTACCCTAGGTATTTGTCTCTTTACGGCTATTCTCAATTTCTGTCCATTTTTAGACTATTACCCGAGGTATTTGTCTCTTTCCGACTATTCTCAATTTTGTCCATTTTTAGACTATTACCCGAGGTATTTGTCTCTTTCCGACTGTTCTCAATTTTGTCCATTTCTAGACTATTACCCGAGGTATTAGTCTCTTTTGGTCTGTTTTTCCAAAAACGGGTTTTACACCAGAAAAAGACTCTTTTAAAACCTAATTGATGATTTGACACCATCAATTGCTCCATGAACGAATTGTTAACAAAATGGATCATTAGGTCACATTAAACAACCATTCCTAACATCAAAACTCGATCAATTAACCACAATTGATTTCCAACAACCCAAACCCTTCTCCAAACCCTAAGACCTGAATTAAATCCATTCATTTTATGACCAATCAAATGCAATAAACTTCCCCATCAAACAACATATGATTTTCTTCATAAAACAAACGTTATTACGACATCGATTGATCCTCCAATGACCTAAACCACTTCTTAATAATCCATAAAATTGAAAAGATAATAAATCTACATTACAATACCTTTTCTACCTGTAGATCATAAATAGGATGCAAAACTCTTGACAAAACACACTCGAATCACACGTTGGAAGGCTTTTCGGCTTGCAATTTGATGGAGGAATGCTATGGGGTGACTTAGGGCTTGTTTAGAGAATGTAATGGCTGCAAATTATGATCTAGGGACTCCCTCTAATACCCTAATCCCGTTTTTAGTTTTCCTCATATGTCAAAATCAACCCCCAAGCTTCCTAATCCTTCATTACTAGTCAAAAACTACTCTATGGACCATATACAACATATATACTTCTTTAGATGCCACTACATAGGCGTTTAACTATATTATATACACACATATCCTGCATTATACATTTTAGGCTTTCAAACCTCACACACAATCACACTTTAACTACATATATGCATTAAATCTACAATAGACTTAACGACACCCATAATGTTGACTTAACGGCATTAGTCAACTGTTAAATAAAAAGTTTAGGATGTTACAAATATATACTTCACATCTTAACAATATATAGGTTTTTACTGCCATCACAGAACCTTAATATATATATTTCACATCTTAACAATATATAGGTTTTCACTGCCATCACAGAACCTTAATATATATTTCACATCTTAACAATATAAAGGGTTTAACTGTCATCACAGAACCTTATATTTATATTTCACATCTTAACAATATAAAGGGTTTAACTGTCATCACAGAACCTTAATATATATATTTCACATCTTAACAATATATAGGTTTTCACTGCCATCACAGAACCTTAATATATATTTCACATCTTAACAATATAAAGGGTTTAACTGTCATCACAGAACCTTAATATATATTTCACATCTTAACAATATAAAGGGTTTAACTGTCATCACAGAACCTTATATTTATATAATTCACATCATATAATATTTTCTCGAATCTGAGCATATTAAATCATAATAGAACACACTATGTCCTTGAATCCGAGATAGTAGTTTAACATATTTATCCTTCAGATTTATACCCGTGTGTTCATATAGAAATTTGTTTCGCGAAATATTCCTAGAGTGTATGAATAACAATGATATCCAATTTGTATATAACATTTTCTCAAAATAAGTGCATCTCAGTATAAAATAATTTAGACAATGTATTCTCAGCCCAAAACGTAAAATAGTTAATAAGAGGCTATGAGTCTCACCTTAGCAGCAATGAAATGAGGTGATGAAAATGTAATGAGATGATGAGCAAATCAATTAGCCAAATCGGGAGATCCTAAACACAATATGATTGATTTACTTTCTTGGTTCAAACCTAAATTTCTATAAGGTCATTTATTAATACGCTTGTCAACGTAACTGGTTTTGAGTTATTTTAATAGTCTTTGCAATATATTTGAAATCTTTATAAATGAAATCTCATTTATATTTATTGAAATCTTTAAAAGCATATTTTGAAATCCCATAAATAAGCTAAGTAGTTAGCTTAATATGTAAATGTGTTTATCTTCCAAAAATGGAGATATACTTAATAGTATAATTAATACAAAGAATGTATTAATTTTTGTAACGAAGAGATATGCTTTCAATAGCAGAGATATGAAAAGATACCTTGAAAGGTATGTATTATAATCAATACAAAATGTATTGATTACCAATGAAGAGATACCTTAAATGGTAGGAAAAACCAGTATTATATTTCAAGTTGTGTTAGGGTTGACGTTGGGTCGTGTAGTATCCAGATGGTGAACCAAGTTGCGTTTAGAATGCGAATTGCAAACCGTTTGTCAACTACAATCCGTTCCGTTGGTATACCCCAGAGATGCCCAAGGTTAATGGCAATCACGTTTAGAAATATAGTACGGTTAAAAGCGTATCAAGGATATATTCTATCCATAAACCAAACAAATCGAAAATACGAAACAATTCATAGATGGTGAATAGTAATTATATGAATATTCATTTGATTATACTTCATTGGAAGTATATAAGGAGATTCATTAAAGGTATAAAGCTCATGCATTTCTATAAAAGTGCCAACAATTCATTATGCGTATAAAAGAGATATTTAACGTATTTAAATGCAATTACGTATCATTTGTGTATAAAATAAGTTGACAAGCATTTTAATACATAACATATAGTCATATAATCATAAGGCAATATATAGTAAGGTTTCATAAAAACACTTACAAGTTTGGAGAATTATAAGTTCTAAGATCAAAGTAACGATATAGGAATGAACACCGAAGAAGATCTTGAGAGAATCGACTATAACTTGGACTTGTTTACTTGAATATAGATGAAATATCACAGCCTCATGTGGGCATTATAACTAGGCTTTGATAAGTTCTTGAAAGAATTCCCGATAACAACGTCGTGTTTAAAATTTCGAAACCAACGAATTCAAAACAACTTTGGTTGAATCAAAAGCTTGGATGATGAAAGATTATGAGAGATATGCTTGGACTTGAACAAGTATTTATCTTGGAATGATAGAGATTTAGTAGAGAAAGAAGTTTGATGTTGTGAATTAGCAAATTGGAATGAAAGCATAAGGCTTGTATTTATAGTAAAACAATTGGAAAATGAATGGTGAAATGGGGGGTGTTGTGGCCGTGGGTTTATGGTGGTGATGGAGGGTGATTTATGCTTGTTTAGCAAGGTGGTGATGTGGTGGATTTGTGGTGGAAGGATATAGAAAAGGGTGATGTGTTCATTTTGTAATGGTTAAAACAAATATCTAGTTAAATATGTTTATATAATTTGTGTAAGTATATAAAATATATACTAGCTTTTTATACACTTTAAGACTAATGTTTATAGAAGATTAAACATCTAGTAAAAGTGGTGATGTGTTCCATTTGTGATGGTAAAAGAAATATCTACTAATAAGTAACTAGTTACATGATTTTTAACCTCCTTACTATTCATGTGTTTAATTAAATTTTCCGATTTTTCGAGTGTGTTATTTTATGAAATAAAAATCATAATCGAGTGTAGAAATACTAGAAATTATGTTTCCCTAAGTCTCAAGTTCATACGAGAAAGACTCACGCGAAAAATAAACGTTTTACGATTTCTCATGAATTTTGATCTTTTTATTTTCTATTTGCTCATCATCAAGGTTTTTAAACTTTTTAAGATAGTTTATTTAGTAGATTGATTAATCACATAATCAATTCGAAAGTTTAATACATACTCATATACTTAATCATGCCCTAACTTAGCTCAAATTACTTTGAAAATTAAGCAAAAGAACATCTTAATTGATTTCAATTAAAAATCCTGTTAGATGGAATTTTGACGGATATCACAAACACAATATCAGTTACTAATGATTTATTGTAATGGTCTCTAGTAATAATAAATTAATAAAGAAAAGGGAAGCAAAACCAAGAAGAGTAGAGTTTATGTGCTGCTGCAATCCTCACGTGAAACCAAAGGCAAAAGCCTTTGATTTTTTGTCTTTTGCGGCACCACCTCCTCTCGAATTCTTGCGGCTAAATAAAAACCCACCTGCCTCCTCCTTGGCTGCTCCTTCACGCACAAAACAAAGTCAAAAGCCTTTTGGCTTTTGCGGCTGCTACTCACGCACCCCCTACTCCTCGCGTACAAAATCCTAGGCGGCAGCTTCACGCCCCTCCTCTCATAATATGATGGTAGATATAATATATACTACCCCTTTGACTTGCTGGCTAGGTGCTCACGTGAAAGCCTTCTACAAATGGGCTGAATTCCTTGCTTCATTATTCTTCATTTAGAGGATCCCAATAAAACCCATATTTCTCCCTCCATTTTGTATAGAGCCCAACATAATCAAAGTCTTGTGATGATGTAATTCTGTTGACTTCTGCTTAGTAGTTGCACGACCAAAGTGTGCGTCAAACCACATCTTGCTTCCCGATTATTGTCTTAACTTGTTTCTTCCTCTAACCTTTCCCTAAATTCACCTGTTAGCATATCTAGACCATTCTAATGTCGTTTTTCACTGTTTTCATCCATTGTACCTGTACTAACATGAAAACACTAGTACATACCATAAAGCACCAAACATACATAAAAACGACCATAAACAAGCATAAAACGTCCATATAACTATGTGGGAAATGTGTATAAATTGAGTCATATCAATAAGTCTTTGCAATTAGGAAAAGGGTTCAGTAATTTTGGGCAGAGGGATATTGGGACTAAAACAGGATAGTTAACCAATGTGACCAAACCCCCTTTGATGGCTACACCAGTGAATGCAGTACCCCCTACTGCCATAGTCCCAAAAAGAATTAATAGCAAATTGATGGAAGAAAAGAGGGCAAGGAATGAATGTTTCTATTGTGATGAAAAATTTACTAGTGGTCATAGTAGAGTATGTAAGGGAAAGAAAGTTGTTCCTAGTAGAAGTATTGGATGAATATGAGGAAGAAGTATAGGGAGTTGAACAACAACTGAACAAAATGGTTGGGAAGAAGTTAGTGCAAGGTGACCCTCAATGCTATTATGGGTATTCCATCTTTTTCCACTATGCAAATAGTTGGATCAGTGGGTACAAGAAGGCTGCACATTTTAATAGACAGTGGATCTACACACAATTTCATGAATGATTCTTTAGCAACACAATTAATATGTCCAATGATCAAAATTCCTGATGTGAGGGTTACAGTAGCTAATGGGAAGAATATGGCTTGTATGAGCCCGTGTAAGGAGTTTAAATGGGGAATGTAGGGTAATAATTTCAAGGTTGACATGTTGTTAATTGAATTAACCAACTATGATTTTGTATTGGGGTACAGTGGTTAGCAACTCTCAATGATATAGTGTGGAATTTTAGAGATTTAACTATGAAATTTGAGATAAATGGGCAAAAATTTGAGTAGAAGGGAGTAGTGCAGCAAGGAGTACAACTCTGTTCCATGGAGAAGATGTGTCATATGGTAGAAAAGAAAGGAGTGGTACATGCAGAATTATTCACTTTGCAAGAATCTACAAGTGGGATTAATATGCATCAACCATTTGAAATACCCAAAGGGCTGCCACCAAGTAGAAATTGTGACCATAGAATCAAGCTGAAAGATGACACAATTGACCTCAATTTGAAACCATATAGATATCCTAGAGCCCAAAAAGACATCATAGAACAAATGACCAAAGAGTTACTTGATAGTGGTATAGTCAGGCATAGCACCAACCCATTTGCAGCTCCAGTGGTCTCAATGAAGAAAAAAGATGGGTCATGGAGAATGTGTATTGACTATAGAAGACTCACAATCAAAGATGTGTACCCAATTCCACTCATAAAGGAGTTATTGGATGAACTGCAGGGAACAACTATCTTTTCCAAGCTGGATTTATGGTCAGGTTATCATCAAGTAAGGATGCATGAGGATGACATCTACAAAACAACATGAAGGTCATTTTGAATTTCTGGTACTTCCTTTTGGTCTCACTAACGCACCAGCCACATTTCAAGCTTTGATGAATACCACATTTAAATCTGTTTTAGGAAGTGTGCTCTAGTTTTTTTTTATGATATATTAGTATATAGCAAAGGGTGGGATCAGCATTTAGATGATCTTAAGGTAGTGTTGGACCTCATGAGAGAAAATGAATTGAAAGCAAAGAAATCAAAATGTGCTTTTGCAACCAATAAGGTAGAATATTTGGGTCATGTCATCACTGAACTAGGGGTATCAACTGACCCAAGCAAAATCAAGGCTATACATGATTGGCCTCTCCCTTCAAATGTGAAACAATTGAGAGGTTTTTTAGGTTTATGTGGGTATTACAGGAGATTCATTAGGATTTTTGGCATAATTGCCAAAACTCTAACTGATATGTTGAAGAAAGATAATTTCATATGGGAGATAGAAGCAAAGCAGGCTTTCTTGAAATTAAAAGAGGTCCTTAGCAACCCACCAGTATTGAAATTACCAGATTTTTCAGCCACATTTATCCTGGAAACTGATGCTTCAAGAAAGGGTATGGGAGCAGTCTTGATGCAGGGTGGACATCCAATTGCTTTCTTAAGTAAGTCATTCAATATGAGGCAGCAGACCATGTTCTGTATATGAAAAGGAGTTACTAGCAATCATAATGGCAGTCAAACATTGGCACCATTACTTGTCCTCAAAGCACTTCATTATTAAATCTGACCACCAGAGTTTGAAGCATCTCTTAGACCAAAAAATAGTAACCCCTCTACAGCAGAAATGGTTAGCTAAGCTGATGGGTTATGACTTTGAAATAAGCTACAAGAAAGGGGCAAATAATGTGATGGCAGATGCACTATCTAGGATGGAGGGTTTAGCTACTATTCAAGTGAGTATTAGTTCAGTGAATCCTGTTTTATGGAATCAAATTCAACAAGCTTGGTAGGAGGATGAGGATTGTAAAAGATTGATTGAGAGATTGTGACAAGGGGAGCAAATCCCTAATAGAAGTTGGGATGGGAATTTATTGTTGAGGAAAAAGAAATTAATAATCCCAAAAAATGAGGAATTAAGGAAGAATATTATTGCAACATATCACTCATCATCCATAGGTGGTCACTCAGGCATTATTCCCACTTTGGAAAAGATTAAGGACTTCTTTTATTGCAAGAAATGCATTAAGGATGTCAAGAGTTTTGTCAAAGAATGTGCAGTCTGTCAGAAGGTCAAGTATGAGGCCATTGCTTCACCAGAGTTGCTGCAAGCACTTCCTATACCAAGGTCCATTTTCACTAACATCTCAATGGATTTTATCTCAGGCTTACCCAAGGTACAAGGAAAGGAAACTATCTTAGTTGTGGTGGATAGGTTGACCAAATATGGTCACTTCATACCTCTGTCACATCCCTATACTGCAGCATCTGTAGGTCAAGTCTTCCTAGACAACATCTTTATATTTCATGGATGTCCAATGACCATTGTATCTGACAGAGATCCCCTCTTCATCAATACTTTTGGAAAGATTTCTTGAGGCTACAAGGAGTGGAACAAGCTATGTCTTCTTCTTACCATCCACAAACAGATGGTCAAATAGAAGTTTTGAATAGGTGTTTGGAATCTTATCTAAGATGTATGTGCATGAATACTCCTCTTAATTGGGTCAAATGGGTACCATTAGCACAATGGTGGTACAATACAACTTGGCACTCTGCCATTAAGATGAGTCCTCATGAGGCTTTATTTGGAATCAAGCCCAATCTGCACATTCCATATATTCCAGGGGATACAGCAGTGCAAGCAGTTGAGGAATTGTATAAAGATAGGGAGATAATGATTAAATAGTTGAAGGCAAATTTGGAAATGGCAATAAATCGCATGAAGCAATTCAGTGACACTCATAGGACTGATAGAGAATTTGTTCAAGGTGATTGGGTGTATATCAAACTACATCCGTTTGCACAGAAGACTCTCAAAACTCACTCAAACAGGAAGTTGTCCCCTAAATTCTTTGGGCCTTTCAAAGTTCTGCAACGAATTGGTGTTGTAGCTTACAAACCGGACTTGCTTGCTACAACTCAAATTCATCACACCTTCCATGTATCTCTACTGAAGAAGGCTCATGGACCACCTGCTCAACAAACTCCTTTACCATCTGGTTCAAGACCCTTGCTGCAACCAAAAGCTGTACTGGACAGAGGCATTATCAAAAGAGGTAAAAGGGTGCCATTAGAGTTCTAGTTCAATGGGAAGGGCTACCAATTACTGAAGCCACTTCGGAGTTCTTGGATGAGATGCAGTGCAGATTTCCCCACTTTCAATTTTGATGACAAAATTCTCAAGTCATGAGGGTATTGTTACATGTTAAATAGAACTAGCATTTTACCCGCGCAATGCGGCGGCGGTGGTAGCGGCGGTGTGGTGTTGGAGACGGTGTGGTGGCGGCGGTGGTTGGTAGTGGTGGTGGCGTGACGGGTGGTGGCGGTGTAGTTATTATTGTAAAAATAATTAATGTAAAAGGGTAGTGTAGTTATTTTAGGAGTTGATGGGTCTATGTTGTAAATTATTTCATTAAAGGTATTATAGGTATTTTAAGTGGAGATGTTTAAATTAATGAATAAAAAAGAGAATTAATTAATTCGTTAAGGATAAAATGGTCATTTCGCATAGGGACATTTTTATGAGAGAGAGTGTTGAAAAGTGTTAGGAGAGAGAGAGTGATAATTTTTATAAAGTAGTAGAGATAATATTGGGAATATATTGTGAAATATAGTTGAGGATCAGAATTATAAAATAGAATACTCGAGTGACCATTAGTGTCAAGTGGATAGTAGAGAGCGGGAAAGGTTGTTGGAGATGGTATTACCCTGTGTGTGTATATATAGCCGATTATCAATAAAATCCAATAGTTTTGTGTGTGAAATTACTTCTTTTCTCTGAATTTCTATTTCTTTCATAACGCAAACATTCATGACCAATTCCTTGTTCTTTAGAACAAAAGCAATGCTTTGGAAATCTGCACGTGCACCTGGTTAAAACCACCCCTACGATTGAGCACTTAAACAGAAAAATACATTGAAGATTAAATTAAAGATAACCCAACTAAGATTACCTGGTATGTATTTGTCTATTAGAAGCATTGCGTGGGAGAGGATTTGGTGACCGGTGGTTCTTGGGTCCTATCGGCTTGGTGAATGATGAGTGAATACACGATGGAAGAAGAAGGGGTGAAAGACAGTAAAATAATCAACTAAATTTTTATATAGTTAATTTATGATCTTTGAGTTCCTCACTATGAACTGTAAAAACGCCTACAATGAGTAATTGAAAACCAACTGGGTTGGATCAGTGGTTGGAGCCCTTGCCTCTGGAGACAGAGGTCATGAGTTCGATCCTCATGCCCAGCAAGGCTGGAGGTCCTTTTCTACCTTTGGTAGAACCTGGAAGCAGCCTCTCTACCTTTGGTAGGGATAAGGCTGTCTACATCTCAACCTCCCTCATACACCGTGGAAGACAACACTAGGAGTTACTTTACTTTACTTTACTAATCAAATGAGTAATTGCATCACATATGTGCCCACTTAATGCTGCAAGTTTTTTTTATTGCTCCTCGTAAATCACACTAATCAAAGGTTCTCATTAAGCACACTATTAATCATGCTTTCAACACACTATTAATCATGCTTTCAACAGGAAACTCAATTCAACCCAACTTGAACTAAACAATTATATATACCATCATTATGATTGCGTCAATGTTAAAACTTTAGCATTGATAATATTATTTTATCTAAGATAGAAAAGAACTTCAGCCTAACAAGATATAAAGATAAAACTCTTAGACTTTTATTATCGAGTCCAAAATGCTAACCATTTATTTTATGCAACTCTATGGGTTTAATTTGGGTTCCTCTAATTTAATTTTAAGGAAAATTAAAATAAAATGAATGAAGAAGAAAAACAAGAGGTGTGGAAGGGAACAGGGAGGGGGTCGACGAAAAGCAGATTTTTTAACATGGAATTTATGAATGAATAAATATAAATAAAACACGTAATATATATTAAAACCACATCCACTCTTTCGTTCATTATCATTCATTCATTTATTTATATATATATATATATCTCACTCGTCTTTCTTCTTCTTCTTTCACAATTCAACTTCCTCCAAACCCTCATCCATCCATCCAACCAAGGTAACAAAATTGTTATTCTTTTCTTTCTTTTTGGTTTTAGTTCTTTTCTTCTTAGTTTAATTTATTTTTTGGAAAGAAATGAAAGCAAAATGAAGGATCTTGTAATATTTTGTATGCTTGAGTGTTTTTTTTTATATATTTAATTGAAGGAAGTGAAAGAAAATGAAATGAAAAAGATGAAAGCTTTATTAGAATCTAGTTCAAAATCAATCATCCCATTTTTGACAAGTGATTTGGCAGGAGGAAACTCTACCATTCCACTTCTCAAATATTAAATATTCCAAAAATATTTAAATTAAATTAAATTAAATGCGTGTTCCAAGTTGACTGACTTCATTCAAATCTCACATTTTGTCTTGGAGGGAAAAGTTCTAGGAATTAATACTGATTAGGCATCACTTTCCCTCTCCGTTTCCGCTTTTTGGGGACGGAGGTATTAGTTACTTGTGACATACCCATTATTAGTATACATTATAATAATGAAATTATATGATACTAAACAACTCACTCTGTTGTTAATTACCATTATTATTAAGTTTGGACATCCCTATTATATTCCTTACCGCATTTGACCTTAAATCTACTAGTAGTGCTGTTTATATCTTACTCAAATCTTTCTTTCGATATGTGAAAACCGAGGGTTTGGATCAAAAGTCACGGTGTAGTGAGTTGAAGTTCTTTCCTTTTTTTTTTCTTGTCTTTTTAGAATTAGCTTCCGCTACAATTTTGAAACAATTGCTTTCTTGTATGTTAGTGGAGTTATTGCCTCTGTTAGCAGAATTCTTTTTGTTTTTTTTCTTCCATTTTGGCGTGTATGTGGAAAATTTCAATAAGTCTTGTCATAACTTGCATATGTCACACTCGTGTTTCTTCGTCTTTTCACATTTTAGGTTGATGGTGCATACATTTTAATGATATTACCATGTATCCCATTCCCCCCGTGCTTTTCTTTATGATAGTGATACTTTCTGTAATCATTCCATCGGGCAGTCATGTTTTCTGGATGCTCAAAGTGTAGTAAACCTTTCATCTTTTACATCGAGGGCGATAATTCATGTATTAAAGTGATACTTGTTTTTGATAAGTGATTATGTTTTTAATAATAGCCTCAATTCAATGGTTGATTAAAATACGGGTCTCTACTTGAAGGCCTGCACATAAGACATTTTCAAGTGTATGTACTGGAAATCAACTTTCTGTAGTTATCATAGTGTATTGACATGTTTGGGTTTTGTAATTTGGTACCAAATGCTGCAAAATGTTATGCAATTTTAAATGTAGAAAAATATTACATGTGTCGTCATTAATTTCACTAATATATGTTTTGTGGTACAATGATTTTTTGCACAGTTTTCTACAATGGCCGCATCCTCCGCATGTATCGTTGGAAACGGTCTATCCACTAAAAGAACCATAAACAAGGAACTTCATGGCAAACAATTTCACCTTTCCCCTAGTCTTCCATCTCTTCACAAAGTTCCAAAAACAATTGTAAGAGCATCTCTCAATCAGAATCAGCATGAAGGAAGAAGAGGGTTCCTAAAGTTATTGCTCGGAAATGCAGGACTTGCAGCACCAGCTTTATTAAATACTGGGAAAGCTTATGCCGATGATGAACAAGGAGTTTCTAACTCAAGAATGTCTTATTCTAGATTTTTGGAGTATTTGGATAAAGACAGAGTTAATAAAGTCGATTTATTCGAGAACGGAACTATAGCAATCGTAGAAGCAGTTTCTCCTGAACTGGGAAACCGAGTCCAGAGAGTGCGAGTCCAACTCCCTGGTCTCAGTCAAGAACTTCTTCAAAAGTTTAGGGAGAAAAATATTGACTTTGCAGCACATAATGCTCAAGAGGATTCTGGTTCCTTTTTGTTCAATTTAATCGGAAACCTTGCATTCCCTTTGATATTGATTGGGGGTTTGTTTCTTTTGTCGAGACGTTCTGGTGGTGGAATGGGGGGTCCTGGTGGACCTGGGAATCCTCTTGCTTTTGGTCAGTCAAAAGCAAAGTTTCAAATGGAACCCAACACTGGTGTCACATTTGATGATGTGGCAGGTGTAGACGAAGCGAAGCAGGATTTCATGGAAGTCGTGGAGTTCTTAAAGAAACCGGAGCGTTTCACTGCCGTTGGTGCTCGGATTCCAAAAGGTGTCCTTCTTGTGGGTCCCCCGGGAACCGGTAAAACACTATTAGCTAAGGCTATTGCTGGTGAAGCAGGTGTTCCCTTTTTCTCAATTTCGGGTTCTGAGTTTGTTGAGATGTTTGTTGGTGTTGGTGCGTCTAGAGTTAGGGATCTTTTTAAAAAAGCGAAAGAGAATGCACCGTGTATTGTATTTGTTGATGAAATTGATGCAGTTGGGAGGTCAAGAGGAACAGGTATTGGTGGAGGGAATGATGAAAGGGAACAGACCCTTAACCAACTTTTAACTGAAATGGATGGGTTTGAAGGAAACACAGGTATTATTGTTGTTGCAGCTACCAACCGTGCAGATATTCTTGATTCTGCTTTACTGAGACCAGGGCGATTTGATAGACAGGTACTTAACATTTGTGAAAGTTGTAATATGTGGCACAATGACTGGGCCGGGTAGGTTGGATAGTAGATCAAAATGGCTACTTTTTTTTGTGCACATCTGTTTGGTTCCATGTTTATAAATATCCATGTCTAACAAATACTTGTCCAAAATATGCGACACAATTTTTATGGAAAATTTAAAGTTTATATAGTTAAATCGTGTGTCAAATATGTTTTCAAGAAAACTTTTTTACGACACTAATATAAGTCTTTGAATAGAACTATTTACAAAGTTGTATGCATGAAACAATACATCTTGGGCAACTTTCAACCCGTTCCACACATTTGATCCCATTTCCTTTTAGCTTACTTTTTTAATTCGGTTCTTCTACACGTTTAAGATCAAACACATCGCAAGTCAGCTCATTCATAAGGGATCTTTGGATACTTTAATTAGGGAAATTGTTATAAGTAGCAACATACCTCCGTTATATATCTAAACAGGTCGTTGGACTTTGAAACCCTTGCTAAGGGGGTGTTTCGATGACATTTATGGAAAGTAGTTATATTATTATTGCGGCCTGTAAGTATAACTTTCTAGTATACAGGCAACCTCCTTATGCATGCGACTATCTTAACTATGTAGGGGTCACGTATCAGTTCGATACTAGCTACAACAAACTAACAATCAAAGTGGATTGAAAATTACTTCCATGCTCTTGTATGACCCTTGATTATCTGTTAGTTCCCTAAGAAATTGACAAACACTCTACATCATCAAATTTGATCATTACAACACTATTTTTTAAAGCAGAATCTGATTGCTAATTATCCATTTTTAAATATTCGATATTACATTACTACCTCCAAAATGCATATCCAAAAACCTGCCAAAAAAGCTATTCTACTTTACGGAGGTGGTTACTTTTGGTAAGTCAGTTAAGATGCCAGTAACACGTCGAACTTAATTATTTTTATACCCATTTTCAGAGATTGGTTTTAAAATGATTCTTTTATGTCTGTGGCCATATTAAGACCTGAAGTGAAATTGTATTGCTATTTGTTGCAATTTGCTCCGTTATACACTATTATTGTCAAATGTGGCAGTTGCTAAACATGGGAAATCTCGTGTCAGGTGTCCGTGGATGTCCCAGATGTTCGAGGGAGAACCGATATCTTAAAGGTGCATGCTGGCAATAAGAAATTTGACAAGGATGTGTCTCTCGAGGTGATTGCGATGAGAACACCTGGATTTAGTGGTGCTGATCTTGCTAATCTTTTAAACGAAGCAGCCATATTGGCTGGTCGTCGTGCAAAAACAGCAATATCTTCCAAAGAAATTGATGATTCCATTGATAGAATTGTGGCTGGAATGGAGGGAACTGTTATGACAGATGGGAAAAGTAAAAGTCTTGTAGCATATCACGAGGTTGGCCATGCCATTTGCGGGTACGTGAGAGTTGTTGGTTCATTTAAGTAGTTGATTTACTAGTTATAGTTCTGGAATGTGCTCTATTGTTTATAATTCTTCACAATTTTTTACGGTTTATTAAAGTTGGCAAAATATGGGGGGTCGGGTAAGGGCTCAGAATCTGTATTTTTCTTTACGGGATTTTAGCTGACCTGAATTTCTCTTTTTTGTATTTTCTTTTTAATGGGTTAGCTTGTCAAATATTAAATTATTTCAGAGTAAGTCCCACTTTTTTCATAGATTTATTGTAGCATTAGTGCCTTAAAATTAGACCTACACTACCTTTGTTCCATCAGTTAAGCACTATTTTATTTATTTTACAAGTTTGAACTGTCATGGATTAACGTAACTTGAATCGACCCATTCATAAGTAAGCGGGTATAAATTGCCACCTTTAGATACGAGAGAAAGGTACCCACGCGTTGCGACGGTGATGGAGGTGATGGCAGGGTGGTGATGTAATGGCGATGGCGGTGGTGGCGGTGATGGGGTGATCTACCTGACGGGCTCCGCCCTTAGCCGTACGGGCTCCGCCTTCGGATTTAAAAATTCGTCGAAAGTATATCGAATGACCTCTCTAATGAAAGAGCATGAAATTTTAAGAACACCCATATAATTTTTATAATTTATCGATGTACGGTTTTTGAGATAAAAGATTTTGAATGAATTAGAGGAATAAAATGATTTATGGAGGAGAGAGAAAAAAATGAGTGGCTGAGATTTGAAGAGAGAGAAAGGGTATTATAGTAATTTTAGGTAAATATAGAATATATAGGAGGGGCATTTTGGGAAAATAAATGTTGAAACTTAAAATTTAGACCAGGACTATTTGCTTTATAATATAGTATAGATAATTATGAAGTTCATTCCAGGATATATTGGGATAATGTGGCTTATTTGGTCCTTGTGATGCAGAACTCTGACACCGGGGCATGATGCGGTCCAGAAGGTGACCCTAGTACCACGTGGCCAAGCAAGAGGATTGACCTGGTTCATTCCATCAGATGACCCTACATTGATCTCCAAACAGCAACTATTTGCTCGAATTGTTGGTGGACTTGGTGGAAGAGCTGCCGAAGAAGTGATATTTGGTGAGCCCGAGGTAACTACAGGTGCAGCTGGTGATCTGCAGCAAATCACGGGTCTAGCCAAACAGGTAATCATCACATTTTTCTACCAAATCTCTTCTTTAACACAGGGATCTTTACTTTCATTTATTTTGCTGCACTCAATATATTGAAGGAAAAATACTGAAAGATAATAGATATCTGGTAATTATGATATTTATTTTCTTTTTGTAGAGGTGGCATGATGGGATGGTTTGGAAACAATAATATTGTTTTGATAAATCTATGTTTTTTACTAAGAAAATTTAGTAGTTTGGTGCACTAATAATATACACTTGGGGCAACTTCTTGTCTGTTTGACTTTTCCTTTTAAAGTATACATTTAAGGGTTAAATATAATAAGTTTTGGAGAGGCAGGTGGGGAGACGTAAGAAATCCTGTTATTGAGAGAAATGTATGTGTATCTAGCTATCTGTAGCTAAAATTGTTCAAGACAAACTGAAATTTTGATGGAGTTTATCTGATGATTTGCAGATGGTAGTAACATTTGGCATGTCAGAAATTGGACCATGGTCACTTATGGATGGATCTGGTCAAAGTCAAGATGTTATAGTGAGAATGATGGCTAGAAACTCGATGTCTGAGAAGCTAGCTGAAGATATTGATACTGCCATCAAGAAGCTTTCAGACACCGCATATGAAATTGCCCTAACTCACATCCGCAACAATCGCGAAGCTATGGACAAAATAGTGGAGATTCTTATCGAGAAAGAAACAATGAGTGGTGATGAGTTTCGGGCAATTCTTTCTGAATTTGTTGAAATTCCTGTGGAAAATCGGGTCGCTCCTGCTTCTCCAAGTCCTGTAAGTGTATAAAGGATAGTTGAATCATACATGTGTTATGTAATATAATTGTTGATTACAGTTTCGGTTGGTGGTCTGGCAGTAAAGTGTAATATTTGTACTACAAGGGGTTTATACATAGAAAAGCTAGCTGCTGCTTGTGTCTAATTTTATATGGTCTTGTTTACTCCAAGAGGTTGGATCTTATGAGTTATCCTGATCCAGTGTTACCAGATGTGGCAATATGGGTGGGTCAGGCAATAAGTCAAAATGGGTAATCTATTGGTTTGGCCAAGTCCGCTTAACAGGTAACATATTGAATAAAATTATTAGAAACACATTTTGATAACGAGAGATAGTGCCCGCGCGTTGCGGCGGTGAGATGGTGGGGGTGATAGGTCAAGTCATAGAGTATGATAGCTAAATGCCTTAGCCGTACGGGCTCCGCCTCGGATTTAAAAATTCGTCGAAAGTATATCGAATGACATCTCTAATGAAAGAGCATGAAATTTTAAGAACACCCATTCAATTTTTATAATTTATCGATATACGGTTTTTGAGATAAAAGATTTTGAATGAATTAGAGGAATAAAATGATTTTTGGATTTGGTAGAAAAAAATGAGTGGTTGAGATTTAAGGCTATTATAGGTATATTAGGTAGAGATGTTTAAATTAGTGAATAAAGTATAGGGGTATTTTGGGTAGTTCAAATCATCTTTTCTTAAAAAAAAAGGGCAAAATGCTTTATAAGATAGTATTAGATAATCTTTATTTTTGAAATAATTGATTTAACTTGTTTTATTCATGAAAACTAGACCTTTGGTGCCTTCAACCATATCACATTTATTCTGAGGTAAATGTGTACCACCTCTAGTTTACCGCCATCTGAATCTTGAATTGCTTGCATGTTTTGTAGTTTTTCATGTCAGTTTTTATGTAGTGTTCTCTTCGGTTAAAATGCTCTTCAAATAAAATGTATATTTTGCGTTTGTTTGAGTCGGATGGAGGTCGACAATAGTTTGGATATAAAATATTTGTAGTTTTGCAGTTAATAATTTTTTGCTAATAAGCCAACGTGTTAGGTTCTTTTGGCTTATGTATGCCTAGAGTGAACCATCTTTTAGTTTATTGAATCTCTTAGGATTCCTTTACTATTGGAGATAGTCTAATACTAACGACTATTTTTTTCACCCCGTTATGTGAGCATTATCAACCTTCAACCTTTTCTAAAGTGTGGGCACCTCGATCGGAAGCATCAAACACAACACCAAATTTGGCTTGAAAAAAGGATCTCTTATTACGCCTAATTTTCACATCAAAATTTTCACTAAACTCGATCCATCTCCAACGCATAAACCAAATTCATAACTATTTTTTTTTATCTTATGTTCCCTTCAACTATAGTTATATGATATTTATATCTACCACTATATATATTATCTATAAAACTAAAAACTGATATATCATAATGACCAACTACATAACTAATACACCAATATCACGTATGATGTATTTTGGCAAACTAATTAGTTCTCCACAGAAGTGAGGCTATTCATGGAATCCAGTCATCCACAAATGACTTGCAAGGAACATCTTCTTCGCTTGTTTCTCATCATGGGGGATATCCGTTTTGCAACCACTTTCATCTCAAACGTCTATAAATTAAGGCTGCGATATTACCCTTTTAACAGTACAAGTGTTTAAAACCTCCAGTAATATTTGCAATGGTGCCGCTTCCCTCTTAAAGTAATATTTTTAAGTTGCTCAAACACTCTAACGTAATCCAAAACCTGGTTCATTGTTCATATGAAAGTACAATTTTGCATATAAACTAGACGAAGTAACTTTCTTTTCAAATAATTTGCATACTTAACTATTACATTCCGTTGGTTTCTTCATCTGTATGCTTGAATCATGGTGTTCACAATTTTCTTCATTCACAAGTCACAACATCACTTTCCCTATCCCAACATATTACTGTTAGAAAGCTTTATCCTGCCCGTGTTTACGGATATTGTGAGCTTGTTTAAAGGTAAGATTTCAAAAAGTATCCACTCTTAGATGTATATGGAAACTAGAAAGACCAACCAGGCCTGGCCTGAAATAAGGTTCTAAACTAGCACCAAGAGCTGATTACTAAACAAAAACTTCATGGCTGATGAGAACTTAAATAAGGAACACATTCGATCCAAGGTTAGTGATCCAGTTCCTAACCGCAAACTAATGCCGCAAGAAATCGGGATTCTCAAAAGCTTCAAACCTTGTCAGTTTCTTATCATTTAAAATTTGATTTAGAATGAAAAACCCTCAAAATTTAGAGGAAAAAAAAAACAACCCTAGAGAAACTAAAGAACATGTAATATATGCTAAATTGTGTAGTGAACCTTAAGTGTGTGAGAGAGAGAAGAGAGAGAGAGGGAAAAAGGAAATTATAATAATGGGCAAAAGGTTAATTTACAATGGGAGGTGAGGGGTTTATATAGGCTCACACTTTACACTAAAACCCCTCACTAATTACACACAAGTCCTTGTCTAATTACATTAACAACCTTCCATACTAAACAAGATTAGACAAAAGGACAATTCTATTACAATGTTACAAAACACGCACTAACTAATTAAATTAAAGCTAACAATCTCCCCCTTTAGTGCGGTTTTGTGAATGGTCATTTTCTTGATCTCTTTCTCTTTCTCTGCCTTCGGTTCCTTTTCTTTGTGGAGGATTCAGGCTTATCTTGTTGAACGGATTGTGATTTGAAGGCTCGTTCTCTGTACTTACGGTAATTCTCCTTCCAGAACTTTTTGGGCACAAAGTGGAACTTTGGGTCCTCTGGGCGATTGGGTGGTTCGATGATGTTATCAGCATAATCAACTGGAGGCATGTTGTGAGGCCCTTGTTCATTACTAAGTGAATATCTGACCCAAGTACCTTCTGGAACATGTATCACACCACGACGTTCCTTGGGCAGACGATCTTTCAATATCAATCTGGTTCGTTCCCTGTGATTAATCTTTGCCTTGATCTTCTTAATAACCTTCAACAATCTTTTCTTTTCTTTTTCTGACTCTTCGAACTCTAGAAGACCTTCAAACACATTCAGGCAACGCATCAATGTACCATCTGAATATTGAGAGAGTTCGTCGAGTCTTATGAAGATCTTGTGCCCCTGATCACTAACAAACACAAATCCTAGAGGATTATCAAACAGAGCTCCAATGTTGAAATTATCAAGATTGACTCCAGGGATCCTTTGATTTGGTTCTGTGAGATTCACCTTCTTTCTCTTCTTTTCAATGGCCAACTGGAAGTCCTTTTGGGTTTGGCTCAGGATTAGACTATCCATATATCTCTTTACAGCGTAATAAGCATCTTGATTCTCTGGATCTGGTTGAATGAGCCTTCTTGCAAAGTGATGGAGAAGGAAAATCAGATCATTAGCAGAAAGAAGATTGAATCGAGCTTCGTTGATTATGTATCGGCGATTATCTTCTCTTCTAACCACAAACCACATCAACCCAGGTCTTCGAGCAAAGCCTGGATCACGCCATTCTCTGAAATGGATGCTGATGACTTCGATGATCTTCAATTTGAGTTGATCTTTCCATGCCTTATGTAGTTTTTTGCTTCGAGCATCACGAAGATCTTTCAAATATTTTGCTCTCTGATGCTCAAGATCATAAGCACGTCTCGCCCTTATTTCATCGATATCGATCTTCACCAGTTCTTGTTGCTTTGAGAAGATCTCATAAACTTTTTCTTCAAGGAATTTGGTGGACTTGAAGAGGTGCGTTGGAAGTTTGAGATAATCGATCTGCTTTACATAGTTCCTTCTGAAGCCACCATCATTTATTCGAACATTAGGAACTCTGGTGATTTGTTGAATATGGGGATTGTTGAGATAGTGAATCAGGTTATTGAAATTCATTTGGTTTAAGGCGGGGTCTGGTTGTGGAATGGTTTGATAAGTGTCAAAGCCCGGGGGAATATCATCGTCATCAGAGGAATCATCATCATCGTTTGGATCAACATCAGGGAAATCAAAATCTTCACCAATTATGGAGGGATCACGCGGTAAGCCTTGTGATTGAGCATCATCACGTATATCTGAGCCCAAAACAATATCTGTAGCAGCACTGGCTCGAATTACAGAATTATCAAAATGAACTTCTTCGGTATGCTCAATATCATCTACATTATGCTCTTCTGCTTCAACATCTTGAGGAGGATCTCTTGATTGAGCATCATCACCAACATCTGTGTCATCTATAACCTCAGTAGCAGCACTGGCTCTTACATTAGCCACATCCTCATCCATATTCTCCCCCTCGTGTTGATCCTGATCATCAGGATCATCACGTGTCTGTGGAATCACAGCAGCTTGCCTACATGTGGTTTCAAGTTCAGCTATTCGCTTTTGAGCAGCCTCAAGTTGTGCATCAGCTAGGAATTTATCTTGTGCTGCTTTCTGTTGTAGAAGATTAAGTTGTAGTTGATGATTGAATCTAGCTCTGAGAGATGCGAGGATGGCATTATCAAAGGGATCAGTTTGACCCTCAAGTGAAATGAGAGTGGCAAGTAGTTCATCATACAATAGGTCAAGGCGAGAGCGATTGGTTGGTGACAGAAGGAACGAGAGCGATTGGTTGGTGACATTGGAATGGGATTAGAGTTGTGTTCTGAGGAGGAGGAAGAAGATGAGGAATGAGATGGAGATGGTGATTTAGTAGGAATGATTGGTGGTGGTTGAGTTTGTGTTTTTCGAGTGTGAAGAAGGCCTGCAGCAGCAAAAGCCATGACGTCTTCACGCTCTTCTAGATTATATGGTATGTGTAGGCGTTCAGTGGCTGCTGGAGGACTGTCACTGGAGGAAGAGTGAGAAGTAGAAGGTTGAACAGGGGCTTTTCCTTTATCTTGACTGAGCACTTCGGTTTGTGGCGGTTGAATGGTAGAGGAAGGTACGACCGACGTAAATGTCGTTGTCGCAACTGTAGGCTCCGGAAGGTTTACAGTGCGGCCTGAAGGTTGTGAACCAACAGGGCTTCCCAATGGTTTATGAAGCGAAAGCTCTACATTGGTTGTTGCAGAACGAATTGGCTTTGCACGAATGCATAGCACAATGTTCCGGTTGGTGGGACTTCCGGGATCCTCTGGATTGCCCGTTGAGCTGGAAGATGGGCTAGGAGGAAGCCAGGCGAGCCTAACTTCCTCAAAGCTTCTCTCCTCAGCGCCTGTATTCAGTGCTTGCTCGATGATGGCACCGACAGGTCTTCCATACGGTCCTGGAAAAGGTTCACGAACCAATTCTCTGTATGTTCTGGCGACGTCCAAAGGACGTGCGTGCACATTATCAAGTGGCCTAATGGGCGATCTAGACTCAATAGTGTGTTCAAAGAAAGTTGGGAGAGAGGCAAGAGTCTCCGCTGCTTCAATATCGTCGTCCTCTGAATGAGGAATCGATAGTGGATGCGGTTGGTGCCAGTGCAAAAATGCATCTGGATCCTGTAGAGAGGCTCAGAGAGGCGAGTAGGTGAATCATGCGAGGATGGGGAGTCCTCGTCTTCTATCCTAGGGTTGTCATCCCGACGAATTATTGGCTCAACTATCGGAGGGCCAACGTTTTCTTTATGCCCTAATCCTAACCCTGACCCTCATTCTCTCCATTATGTTTTTCGACCTCACCCTCAGGACCACCTTGTCTCTCCGGAGTATCAAAGATGATGTCATTAAAAGGATTGTCATCCAAAGTATCATCAGGAATTGCAGATGGTTCAGCTTCAGTGGTTTCCTCAGGAATTGGTTGTAGAGGAGGTTTCACTCGAATTATTTTAAATTTACGAGATTGTGGAGCTTCAACATTTGGAGAAGACGAAGAAGATGATGGAGAAATAAGTGTTTCGGATGATGAAGAGGTGGAAGTAAGGGGAGATGGTGCAGTGAAAGTGGTGGATGATGGTTTTGTTTTTGATTTTGATCTGGATTTGGACTTTGATTTGTGATGTCGAGATTTGTGTTTCTTCTTTGCGGTTCGGAAGAAGAAGGAACATTAGAAGAAGATGGAACATTTGGGTCAGGTGCCACTTCTCCATCTAACCCCTCTTTTCTTTTCCTAGACCTACGACCCTCTCGAGGCGACCTATGTGGGGGATCGGTAGGCGGCTGTCGGCGTTCAGCGGCCATACCCCCTCCTAAAAACACTCTATAGTTCATGAGGTCCATATCCTCATGGGGCACCTAACTCAGAAGCGAAGCAGGAATTGGCATATAGGGAATTCCTGCCAACCGAGGATTACTATACACAGTGCGATAGCTGGGAATTTCAACACGATGAGATTCGGGAAACCGTTGGATATTATCATTGGAGTTCAGAAAGTGTTGAAGAATTACTGTCAGGAAGCGAATGAATGGAATATATGTCTTTGTAGCATTGAACTTTCCGTTGACACTCAAGCGAAGATGATTCCACGTAACAGTCGCAAAATCAATGTGAACATTGTAAGCAATACCAAAAAGATAAGTGAGAGTAGCAGAGGTGATATCGTCTTGACCTTTTCTTGTTGGGGACAAGCAATAATTAATTATCGAGCACAGCGTATACCAAAGTGGGTGAAAGTTCTTCTTTTTCACATCTTTCAAAGTGGTGATAACACTGTCATAACCAAGATCTCTCACTCATCGGAGCATTTCGCTCATGGGAGAAATAGGAACAAAACTTGTAGTGCCTTCTCTTGAAGTAGCTGTTGGAAAGTGAAGGATATTACGGAAGTCTTCAAGATTGAATGTAAATGTTTGACGTGTCCCTTCAGTGGTGAGGAGGCTAAACTGAAAATAAGGTGTGCTTGTTCTTCCTCTTGGGACGATATATTCAATGGTGCGCCATAGTTGAAACAGGAGTTCCTCTTCAATGCCTTCGGCAGAGATGGTGAATACTTGAGACATGGGGTGATAGGTGAGCATGACCGGAATGATGCCATGTTGACAAGTAAATGGGATCATCAACTGGAAGTTGTTTTGCATATTATCTGTGGCTCCATCTTGAAGAAAATCCATTATGCGATTAACAGTAATTCGGATAGGAAACATTGTTTCCAGGTTAATTTATTAAAAACACTTGACCTACACTGTTTTTCACAGAAGATGCGAAGGCAGTACAACAAGGCGTTCGATACCTTGCTTCTTAGGGAAAACCAGTGTAGGATAAAGGAAACAGAGTTTATTTAAGAAGTTGAAAGATAAAATCTGATCATACAATGTGTTTCACAAAAGATGCAAAGGCAGTACATCAAGGCGTTCAATGCCTTGCTTCTAAGGGAAACCCGATGTATGATATACATGGAAAAAATAGATTTGAAGACATTTAAGTAACAAGTCTTGATCATACACCGTTTTTCACGAAATATGTAATGGTAGTACAACAAGGCGTTCGATACCTTACTTCTTAAGGAAAACCGATGTAGTATCAAGCTATGAATGTTTGTGATCCCGGAACAATTCAAGAACATGAGAATGTTCAAAAATAACGGAAGTTGGAAACATAATTGATATAAGAAAAATTTTATTGACGATTAAACCAAAGTGTAAGTGAGGTTTAATGGAAATAAATAATGAAGAATAAAATTTTCTATTTTATAATGAATACCGGTATTAGTAAAGAATTTAGAGAAAATATGTAGTAATGCCGGTATTCGAAAAATCTAAAAGGAATGCCGGTATTAATAAAGAATTTAAGAAAATTGTTTTGTAATACCGGTATTCAAAAATTCTGAAGTTGGGCGAAAATCGGTATTAATAAAGGATTTGAATAAATGATGTTCTAATACCGGTTTTCAGAGAAAAATAAGGTAAAAGAACCTGGTTGTAAGAAAAACTTTGTAAAAGCAGCATTTAATACCGGTTTTTGGACAACCGATATTTGCAAAGCATCAAGACACCAAGTATAAACTTGGTATCGATGCACTTGCGAGAATAATATCATCACAACAAATCAACAGATATATCAAGCACACACATACGCAAGTAATTTAAGTAGACAATCCTAAGCAAAAAATAGCATGAATATAAACAAGTATGCATTTAAGAAAAGGAATAAGGGAAGAGGAAAGAGAGATGAAATACCCGAATCTATGAATAAGAAACTAAGAACAATAAAGCACAAAATTACAAGTAATCACCCATGAAATATAAAAACATAAAAGACAAAAATTTGTTAAGGAAATAAAATCGATATTAATAAAGAAATAAACGAAAGCCGGTATTAGAGAAGAGATTATCTGAAAGCTTTGTAAAAGAAGAATATGTGTACTAATGCCGGTTTTCGATTTTGGAAATGAAGAATATATTAAGTAATGCTGGTTTTCGTTTTGAATGGGTTTTGAGAAAAGGGAATCCCGGTAAGAAAGCCGGTATGTTTTGAGAGAAAACCGGTATTAAATGAAGATTTGAAAATACTTAGAATTTTTTTGAAAGATGGTCAATGAAGAGTCAATGAGGGGTATTTATAGTGGTCAAAACCGGTATTTGACCACCGGTTTTTTTTTTATGGTAAAATTGTTTTAAGGACTTAGAAAAATTTTGTAAATAAAGAAAATTGTCGAAGGATAAACTAAGGAAAAAACAAGAAATATACAAACCCCCCCTAGAAACATGCAGACAGATAAACAGATAAACTTCTACAAACTCCCCTTTAAATCATGCATTTTACCCTTGTTCTCCCCCTCAAACATTGCATGTAAAAGCACAGAAGCATACATCAATTGTTTGACCAAGAAAATAAACATAGAATACATGGCAAGGAAACAATTAAGTTTGTAAATTCAGCATACCCAACTTGGTTTTCAAAAAATTAAACCTTTGTTCATCCAAAGGTTTTGTAAAGAGGTCCGCAAGTTGGTAGTCAGTTGGGACAAAGTAAAGTTCGATGTTACCTTTTTCCACATGATCTTTGATGAAGTGGTACCTTACATCGATATGCTTTGTCTTGGAATGCTGAACAGGATTACAAGAGATTGCAATGGCACTTTTGGAATCACAGTAGATGGGAATTCGTTCATAATTGAAACCATAATCAGAGAGTTGAGACTTCATCCACAAAACTTGAGAGCAACAACTAGCAGCTGCTACATACTCAGCTTCTGCAGTGGAAGTGGAAACACAAGTTTGTTTCTTTGAGGACCAACCAACTAACTTATCTCCCAAGAACTGTACACTGCCGGAAGTGCTTTTGCGATCTAACTTACACCCTGCATGGTCTGCATCTGAGTAGGCAGTTAGTTCGAAGCCGGTATCTTTCGGATACCATAAACCAAGGTTCATAGTGCCCTTAAGATACCGAAAAATACGCTTAACTGCTTGAGCATGGCTTTCCATAGGGTTAGCTTGAAATCTGGCGCACATGAATGTAGCGAACATAATATCCGGGCGACTAGCAGTTAAGTACATGAGAGATCCTATCATACTGCGATAAAGCTTTTGATTGTAAGGTTTGCCATTAAGGTCAGCATTGATTTTAGTGCGAGATTCCATGGGTGTACCAATTGGTTGGCAATTAAGCATATCAAACTTTTTCAACATGTCAGAAATGTATTTATTTTGACATATAAAAATACCGTTTGACATTTGTTTGACTTGAAGACCAAGGAAAAAATTTAATTCACCCATCATACTCATTTCAAAGTGTTTGACCATTAATGCAAAAAAGTTTTTGCAGTACTTAGGATTAGTGTACCCGAAGATTATGTCGTCTACATAAATTTGGATAAGGAGAATGTCACTACCTTGTCGTTTGATAAACAAAGTAGTGTCAATTGTACCTTTGCAGAATCCAGACTGTAAAAGATAGGCAGAGAGAGCATCATACCACGCACGAGGGGCTTGTTTCAGGCCATACAATGCCTTGTCTAACCTGTAAACATGGTTTGGGCACTTAGGATCCACAAAGCCTTCTGGTTGACTTGCATAAACTTCTTCCTTCAGCACACCATTTAAAAAGGCAGATTTGACATCCATTTGATAAACCGTAAAGTTTTTGAATGCCGCATAAGCAAGAAAGATTCGAATGGCCTCAATACGAGCAACAGGAGCAAATGTCTCGTCATAATCAACACCATCTTGCTGGGAAAATCCTTTTGCAACCAGTCTAGCTTTGTTCCTAACAACAATCCCATTCTCATCCTTTTTATTTTTGAAAATCCATTTGGTCTTGATCGGTTCTTTATGAGTGTATGGATTTGGAACAAGTTTCCATACTTCAAGACACTCAAATTGAGATAATTCGTCTTGCATGGCTTTTACCCAATCCGGATCACGAAGAGCCTCAGTGACATTACTGGGTTCAGCCATGCTCAAGAAGTTGACAAATAAACATTCATTTGCTGAGGCAGCGCGTGTGGTTGGACCAGCGTTTGGATCTCCAATTATCTGAGTGGGAGGATGAGAAAGCGTTGAGCGAGACCATTTTCTGGAATTTGGAAGTGGTTCCGCGGGGTCATTGTTTTCATCAGTGTTAACAAAGCCAGGAGAAAGTTGTTCAGCCACTTGTTCAAACGTCGGTTCATCGGGTAGAACAAATTCTTCATTGTCAGAGTTAGACTTAGTAGACGGAGTAGATTGATCTGATGGTGAGGGATCAGTTGGTGCTGACGAATAGTTAGGGGAACCGTTGGAAGAAGGTTCATTCGTAGAAGTAGAATTGACATCAGGTGAAGGAGATGAATCGTCAGATGATGATGTGGGGTACGAACTTTGTTGATCAGGAGATGAGTTTTCAGATGGAGGTGAGTTGGAAAGTGAACTTTCAGGTGCCGTCAAAGGATGTTCCATAGAATGAGGACGATCATTGTAAAACTCATCAAACACGTAGTCTAATTCTTCAGTAATCGGTTTAGATAAAATTTGTTTATCAGTTGATCGGTTCTGTGTAGCGGAAGCTTGTGGACATTGAAGATCGGGTCTTGAACTGTGATGTTCAAGAACCATTCCAGAAAGTTCATTGAATTTAATATTCATGCTTTCTACAATTTGCTTAGTTCTACAAATATAGACACGATAAGCAATGGATTCTCTTGAGTAACCTATGAAATATGCTTCATCACCTTTGGGTTCAAACTTTCCTAGGTTTCACGATCATTGAGGACATAGCATACACAACCAAATATATGTAGAAAGTTGACATTAGGCTTTCTTTTGTTGATCACTTCATACGGAGTCTTGTCAAATCTCTTGTTGATGATTGATCTGTTTTGTGTAAAGCAAGCAGTGGCAATGGCTTCAGCCCATAGATTTGGGGGCAATCTCGAATGAGCAAGCATAGTATGGGCTGCCTCAACAATTGTACGGTTTCTTCTTTCAACAACTCCATTTTGTTGAGGTGTTCGTGCAGCGGAAAATTGATGGGTGATACCGACAGAAGAGAAGTATGATTCAAGAGTAGCATTCTTGAATTCGGTACCATTATCAGAGCGAACAATACGAACAGAAGTTTGAAGATTTACTTGTGTCCTTTTGATGAAGTCAATAATTACTTGAGGAGCCTCACTCTTTTCTCGAAGAAAATAGACCCACGTATATCTAGAATAATCATCAACAATAACAAGAATGTAGCGCTTAGCATGAATGCTTTGGACACGCATAGGACCACATAAATCCATATGGAGGAGATGAAAAGGAGCTTCAGTGCTGAGATGTTTCTTTGGTCTATGGGACGCTCTCTTGAGTTTTCCAATGGCACATGCAGAACAAACATGGTTGGTGTCATACTTGAAATCAGGTAGACCATCGACGAGTTGTTTGTTAACAAGAGCATTAATTGTATGGAAGTTGAGGTGAGAGAGACGACCATGCCATAACCAAGATTGTTGAGCAGAGGCTTTAGAAAGAAGACAAATATCTGAGGATGGGGTGGTCATCTTGTTGAGATCAATGGTGAACAAGTTGTTGTCTCTAGAGCCAGTAAGAATATCAACACCTTCTTCAGTTTGAACTTTACATTCATATCGACGAAAAAGAACTTGAAGGTCATTATCACAAAATTGACCAACACTGAAGAGATTATGAGCAAGACCCTCGACGTATGAAACACGTTTGATGGTGATACCATTTTGAACAATATCACCATAGCCAAGAATAGGGGCTATATGATCATTTCCAAATCTAACCGTTCCCATGAAACGTTCAACAAAGTTCTTTAGCAAGGATTTATCACCAGTCATGTGTCTAGAACATCCGGAATCAACATACCAGACACAAATGAGAAATTCCTGTAAAATCAGGAAATAAGGTTTAGGTACCCACTTAGACTGGGTCCATGAAAGGTTAGGAGTTCATCATGCAATTACATTTATTAGAAGGACAAGAAATATGAAGAGAAAAGAATAGAAAAACATAAGGTAAACATAAACATTAAACAAACATAAGATCAAACACACAATCCATCATGGAATTTATTGAAAGCAAGTAAACACACATACATAATCCAAAATTTAAAGGTACGAATTACATGCAAAACTACTTAAGTAAAGAGTACAAGAAGAACTAGTCCTAAGAGCATTTGAGCTATCTATAGCATCACGCCTACGAACGATCCATTCTTGTTTCACAGGGGTAGTTTTCCCATCAAGCTTGACTTTCCTAGAAGCATGCAAGTATCTATCCTTAGGAAGCCATTTACTTTGACAATTTAAGCACAAGTGACCTGAAACATGAACATTTTTGGAGTTAAAAGGGGACTTTTTGGGAATGTTCCTGACAGGTTGTTTCTTGATGGGCTTTTTGGTAGGTGGTGTTTGCCTCTTATAAGTGGGAGAAAACCAACCATATTGATCTTGATATCTAACTATTCCTACAACATCATCTCTAAAGACCTTTAAGACGTTCTTAGGTGTAACTGAAGATTGCTTAGGAGAGCTAGGATACCTATGATATCTAGGTTGCGAGGAAGCATGATTACCGGTTGGAGGTTGTTTCATTTTAGTGAGTTTGGGTTTTGGGGTAGAGGTCTTCTGTTCAGTAGAAGTCTTGAGCACTTTGTTGGTCTTTGGTCTTTGAATCTTCTCATGAAATGGGGTGTGCTTTGAAGAGTGTGATTTTGGAATCCTTTTCAATGAAAATTCAACCTTTTCTTCCTTTTGAACAAATTGTTTTTCAAAATCAGGATCATATGAATGATCTTCTTCTAAAAAGTTGTTGAGATTCGGAAGATTTGTGAAATCCATTTTTGCATATTTAACTTTAGATTTGGATTCCAAACTCACACTTGGGACAGTTGGTTTAGGAGGACAAGGATTTTCTTTGGATGAGTTTGAAACACTTGTTTCATTTGAAAACTTTGAGAGACTTCCCTTGAGTAAGTTTGAAGCTTTTTCAATGTTATTATCTACAAAAGCTTGAAGAACAATATTCTTGTACTCCATTTCCATCTTAATTTTATTAAGTTCCGCGAGTACTTTCAATCTTTGTTCTCTTTCTTTTTCAAACTTTTTAGATAAGGTGTCAAGTTCATTCAAGTAAGTTTGTGTTTCCTCTGAAAACTTGAGAGGTTCAGTATCAAAAATGTTTGGAAAGAAATGATCAATCTCATCCAAAGAAACTTGTACATCAATTTGGTCCTCAGTGGTAACACTGTCAAGGTTTGTTTGGGTTGCAACATTATAGGTCTTAACAGAATCACAGTCAGTTTGCACAGAAACATCAACAAGTTCACATACTGTAGCAATAGAAGAAGTAGAAGAAGAAGATTTCATCACATCACAAACTGGGCAATGAGGATCAGAAAAATCATATACAACACTAGATGGTTGGGCAGGGACAGTTGGTCGAGTCTTGATACATTGATTTTGAGACATTAGAGTATCTATCAGATGCTGTTTTTCATTAAGAGTTTGTTTCAAATCTTCAATTTGTTTTTCCAAAACACTTTGTGGAATGTATGGTCGAACTGGAGCTGGTTTTGGGACAGAACTATCTTGTACTGTCTTAAATTCATTTGGAAAAACAACAAGTTGGTTTTCATTTGAGGTTTCATCAAGTTCGACAATAGTGACAGAATGAGATTTGCTTTTTGGATTTAGTGGAAGATTAAACAAATCATTTGAGTCATTGATATGATCATAATTAAGTTTGATGGCACATTTTGATAGATGCTCGTCTGTCTCAATATCACCATAGTTGGGTCTAACGTATTGAATGGTCATGCCATATCGCATTAGATTGGCATCATACAATGGTGGCACTTCATATTGACCTTTGAGCAAATTCTTTGGATTCTCGAAGCCCAACCCTTGAGTGAAATCAGAATAAAAATTTCTTGACTTGTTTAAAAAGATTTGTTTATTGGATCGATCAATTTTTTAAACCTTAACTTGATAAAACTTGATTTCTTCTTTAAGTTCATCAATTTTATTGTCAAGCTTTTGGTTATATAAATCTTTTAAACAACAAGCATGATTTAAATCAGAAATTTTATCTTCTAAATCTCTTAAAGCTGGGTTAGACTCTTTTAACTTAATTTGCAATGACTCAAGGTCTTCAGCCAAAGCATTTGCTCGAAACATTTCATTGGACTTTGCGATTTGCACCTCTTTGATGGTCTTGGTTAATTCAAAAACTTTGAACTCAAGTTCTTGATTTGCAAGTTGCAACTCAGAAGAAGGGGTAAAGGAAACAGAAGTTTGATTAACTGTCGAATCATCAAAATCTTTTTGAAGTTTGTCAAGTTTGGTTTGAAAATCAATCAAAAGTTTTTCTTTCTCTTGCAAAGATTCAGTTAAATTAGAAACCTCTGTTTTCAAAAATTGATTTGTTTCGACAGCTTTATTCATATATTCATCGAGTTCACGTTTAGGAATTGTGCAAACCTCATCATCTTCAGATTCAGAACTAGTACCACCTTCATCAAGTTCCTTTGAGCGCTTAATCTTTGTCATGAAACAAACATTTGCAGCAAGCTCTTCAGTTTCTTCATCAGATAGGTGGAGCCATTTGTCGTTTTCAGCAAGGAGAGCAATACCACTTTCTTGTTGTTTCACTAGCAGGAGCTTGTTCTGGTAGTAGGTGGAATTCTTCTAAGGAGGTTTGGAGCAGTGGATTGCAAAATGACCAGTGTGACCACAGTTGTAGCATTTTCTTTCTTCAGGCTTCTTGTCAAGGACCTTATTCTCAAATGACTTTGGAGCTACATACTTCCTTTCTCCACCAGAATTGTCATGAATCTTGTCAAATTTTGGAGCTTGGAAATTCTTGGCATAGGAGGACACAGATGAAGTACGAAGTTGATTGTTTGTTGGCTTCCTTGTGAGAAACTTCTTCTTGAATGATCTAGTGAAATAAGCCAAGTCTTTGTACATTTCTTTCTCTTTTTCATCCATCTTTGAGTCACTGAGTTCACTTGTGTCAAAATCAGGGACAACTTCTTCAACATTCATTTTGGAGGAAGTGTATGATTTTCTGTTTACAACTAGAGCCAGAGGATCAGAAGAGGAGCTTTCAGAGTGCTTTGACTTTTCCTTTTGAACTGTCTTGACATTCAGTTTCAGTTTTTCATACAGAGTGTGAATGGTTAATTTGTCAAAGTCGGCCTGTTGATTTAGTTGAATACCAAAGGGCTGCCACACATCATCAAGTTGTCGGAGGAATTTGATGTTTAGTTCCATGTCGGTCTTCTTAACCTTTTCCTTCCTTAACTCGTTGATCACAGTGCAGAAACGTGTATACACTTCTTCTAGAGATTCACCCGACTGTTGTTTGAATGTTTCATACTGGTCAAGAACATTGGATAGTCGAATGCTGGAAGACACATCTGAGCCTTGTAGTTGCTTCTCGAGTTCATCCCAAATCTCTTTTGCAGTCTCAAATGAGTCAACGTTGCAGTAGATGTCATTCAGAAGAGCAGTATAAAGATGATTAACAGCGAGATTGTCTCCTTGAGATCTATTTTTCTGAGCAGTGCTCCAACTTACAGGAGGAAGGACTTCTTTAGTGACTGGGTTGATGTGTACAGCGGGACCCTCTTTGATTGAAGCGAGGATGTCGAGTCCAAGGGGTTGTTTCTTAATCCAATTCAAAAATATGCTTCTCCATTGAGGATAACAATCGCGATACAGAACAGGAGGTCTAGTATCGGATCCAAGAATCAAAGAGTCGTTTGAAGTCATGATGGAAAATTATGTAGAAAACGGTTTTCAGAAAAGTAGCACTAATACCGGTAATCAGAAAGGATGAACTAATACCGGTATTCAGAAATGTAATACTAATACCGGTTTTTGTTTCGAAAAATGGGCAGAGTAACTTTTCCAAAAGTGATGAAATAGAGAACTAATACCGGTTTTGGTGTAAACCATGTATTATTTGGACAATCTAACACAAACACCCAACAGTTCTCAACTAATACCGGTATTCAGTAATTGTTAACTAATACCGGTATTGGTAAATTGCTTACTAATACCGGTTTTCGAGAAATTACTTGGACAGAGTTTCGGATAAGGAAATGAAGAATATAAGAACTAATACCGGTTTTGGGGTAAACCAGGTATTTTTCACAATCAAAATCACAAAACTCAAGAAATTGTTAACTAATACCGGTATTGGTAAATTCTTCACAAATGCCGGTTTTCGTGAAGATAGATGAAGATTATAACGAGTTGAAAAATGAAGAATATGTGAACTAATACCGGTTTTGGTGTAAACCAGGTATTATATGAGAAATGAATAGAAAATATGATTTTCACAAGATTGCGAAAACCGGTAGGGAACCCGATATGAAAACCGGTATTAGAACTGAATTAAACTGGGCAGAAAGCCGATATTACAACTGATATTCTTGAGAACTGAAAACCGGTATGAAACCCGATATTCAGACTAGTGACCAAAAAATCCAATTTCAAGCCATTTCGTTTGGAGTTAGGATTTGAAACTTAATAGAGGATATTATAGGGAGATAATAGATGGATTAACACTAAAAAGGTGATAGCTTTAACATGTTTAGGAGGTAAAGGTTGAGTTTTTCGGTAAAGTGGTAAAAACACAAAGTAGCACAAAATTGAACAAAATCAATCCATGGATGTAACATCCCAAAATCTTTATTTCGTTTATTAGTTGACTTTGACTTGCTAGTCAACCATGCTTCGACTTGTCTAGATTTCACGTAATTTTACGAATCAATTAAGATATAATGTAATTATATGAATGAAATATTATATGTGTAAAGATAATTAATCATATGTATATATGGGTATACATTTTGATTAGTTACCATATATGTATTATTTGTGCCTATATGTTTATATGCAATTGTGTACCTAAGTTAGTTACTAATAAATATATATACATGTAATTGATTTATAACCACACAGATAAAAGTAATTATACTTATATAAACTAGTTACTACACTTAATTACACAAATAATAATCAAGAATCAAAGTTTAGAGTCAACCAAAGTCAATAAGTCAAGTCAAGCTTGTGTTCTTGACATAAACCCCACACAAACTAACCAAGACTTGGATTATAGCTTGTAATCATGTAATGAACATGTTCTAGTTTGTTTTAAGGCCAAAGTTTAAGCCATTACACTCAAGGATGAGTTGTAAACACATGATGAACACCTCATGGCCAAGGTGTGTGTTCTTGGCACTTAGTTGCAACTCTTGGGCTATATAAGCAAGCATTTGATGATCATTCTATCATCCATCTCGGCTCTTTTCTCTCTCTCTCACATTCATAACACAAAACAATCAAGTTCATAAAGTCTTGGGTTCATTACTTGAAGTTTCAAGTTGAATTTAAGGACTCTATAGGACTGAAATTTTCAGTCATCTTGCAAACATCATAGAAGATTCATCTGGACGAATTAGGAGACGAATCTTATATTTTTGGAAAGGTCCAAGTGTCGGTGAAATTTCATAAGAACGAAGTTTCTTCTGGTTTTGCTCATAAGAGTGCTTAAAACGATGATCTTCAGAACTGGTCGGATTTCTGACGAGGCTACAGGTTTGTTTTTGTAAAAATCATATCTATTTCATTATAAATCTTTATGAGTCAAACCTTACATTTTTGAAAAGGTCTTTGAGTGCCCAACAAATGTCTAGAACTGAGTTTTGTTGTATCTGGTCTTCTTGACTTCCCAAAGTCGTTGTCAAGTAGATGGCGCAAAGCTGGGAACATGCTGAAATTTCCCTATTTTGCACTTAGGCTTTGTGGTAGCTTATAAGTTGATCTTATACTTGTTCTAGGTACCCGGGAGAACATTTTGAGCATAATAAAGTACTTTGCAAAGCGTGGTGAGCTGTATTAAGGTAAGATATTGGTTATCCTGCGAACACAATCAAAATGTCCTTTTTAAAAGTGCCAAACGTGGTTTAAACAGACTTTCATGTCCTATATGTTGGAATGGGCTTTGGGGGAAGGGTTTAATCTATTATGGGATACTTTGGGGACTATATTGTGTATATGCATGTGGGTGGGATTGTTGTTTACCCATTATGATTGCTAAAGACTCAACCGTAGTTTAATTATGTTAATTAATCTATTTGCGGGTTGAATGGAATGATTGTTAATTATCCTTGGATTTGTTGACACCCTATGGTTATATGATTGAACCATGTTGGGAGGGTGATTATGGGATATTGTAATGTTTGTATCAATAGTAGAATGATACGGTTATTATGCTACATATACTTGACTTGTTAAGATTGATTGCATGATTATATGATCTAGCTCTTATGTTGATGAGTTGAATGATAGTGACACTAGTAATCATAGGATGGTATGATCACTTGTGCACATTAATAAGGGCCTTGTTATGTTGAACATAGATAGCTTATGAGGTAGCTTGCCTTTAGAAAATGAACTCGAGTATAAAATACGATAAAGAGATAAGCTTATCCCATAGTGTATTCGGAGTTGACACTATGAACCTACGAGTTCCACGGGTATTCTAGACATAACCCAAAGTGGAAAAATCGATGAGAATATGTGTGTATAGGTTAGCTCCCTATTCGTTGTATAGCATATATTCTGAGGATTCGATGGTCCATATGATTAAATGGATATTCTCTATGATTGAATATGTGTATAGGATAACTGCCTATTCGGTGTATAGCACATGCTTTGAGAATATGTGTATAGGTTAGCTGCCTAATCGTGGTATAGCATATATTCTGAGGATTCGATGGTCCATATGATTAAATGGATATTCTCTATGATTGAATATGTGTATAGGATAGCTGCCTATTCGATGTATAGCACATGCTCTGAGAATATGTGTGTAGGTTAGCTGCCTATTCGTTGTATAGCACATGTTCTGAGGATACGTTGGTCCATAATGTTGATGGATGTCCTCACAATTGTTAAAGTCGAGATTTACGTTGAATAAATCCATAATGGTGATGGATGTTCTCGCAAATATTTAAGACGAGAATTACGTTGTATATAGTCCATAAGGTTGGTGGATGGTTCTCGCAAATTGAAATAGGATTCCCTATTGGTGTTTAGGAACCCTATATATGATAGGCACATTTAGGATTTCATGATTAAATCCTATTGTTTGTGTATATTGATGTCATATGTACAGGATTATGATCGATTGTTTGTCCTTGGGATGATAGATACCCTAAGTTCACATAAAGCTTATGAACTATGCGGGGGGTATTTGGGACTTATGAATGTATAGATGATTGATAGTTATGTGATAGTTTAAATGGTTGTAATTAGTTAAATTATTATTATGTGTTATTATGGTTAATCATGTGTATATATGGGTATACATTTTGGTTAGTCACTTGATTATTATTATGTGTTATTAGATGATTGATAGTTATGTGATATTTGAATGTTTATAATTAGGATTAATTGTTTATATGTTATAAAATGTTTTAGTAAGGATATGTTGATTTATGGATCGATAGGTGGTTTGATGGACACTAGCCTATAGTATTTAAGGATATGTGTAAACTATATGGAAATGTAGTGATCCTTAAATATGGAAATAAGATTCTTTGTGCTTAAGAATCTTATTATGATAATGAATGGTGATACGGGATAGGTTTCTATTGATTATTAGGAAACCTATATATGATAATATTGGAATGATATATGTATGGATATGCGGTTTATATTCTATATTTGGTATATATGAATGGAATGATATAGATATAGGATATACGGGTGATATCCTATTATTGGTATGTATTGACCTAATTGTGCAGGTACGCAATCATGACCAATTGGATGGGTAATTATATATGTAACTGTTTTAATAATCAGTTTTGTGTAACATATATATTTTGGATTAACCTTATCTTACTCAGCTTTATAAGCTGACACTTGTGTCTACTTTGTCGGTTGTGTCTCGCAGAGTAGCAAGGAATGAAGTTGCACGTGGTGAGGAATGGGTAGACTATTAGCTTTTAGTTTTTGAGAAGTGCCCTTAGCCGATAGTTACATATTATGTTGTTATTCCTAGTTCAGGTTTGTGTAGGCCTGCAGGATACGAATATTGGGTTTCATTGTAAAAAGGATTAGTACGTTAGTAACACCATTAAATAATTTAGGGGCACCCTTAATGGTTGATTAAGGTTGATAGTTGTTTAAATATAAAATAGACCTTTTCCGCCATTGTGGTCTATAGATGAATAAAAATTTTTGGAACCCGGTATTTTTAATGTTTGGGTGTTACAATGGATCTTTTCATAAGTTGTGATTTTGCTCTGATACCAAATGTAATATATGCTAAATTGTGTAGTGAACCTTAAGTGTGTGAGAGAGAGAAGAGAGAGAGAGGGAAAAAAGATATTATAATAGGCAAAAGGTTAATTTACAATGGGAGGTGAGGGGTTTATATAGGCTCACACTTTACACTAAAACCCCTCACTAATTACACACAAGTCCTTGTCTAATTACATTAACAACCTTCCATACTAAACAAGATTAGACAAAAGGACAATTCTATTACAATGTTACAAAACACGCACTAACTAATTAAATTAAAGCTAATAGAACATACAATTGGAAACGTAATGACTCATTACTAATGAGTCAAAATATATAAAGTCCTAAAATTAGGACAAACCTTTGTTAATTGTTCCCGCTTCTTCCCCAAGCAACCTTATCCTTCTAGATTATTCATATGGGTCGGGTACTGAATTGGGTCCGGTCCAAGACTGGATGTTACGACCCATATTATTGGATATAAATGGGAAAATCACATTAATTTTTCAAGGGCTTTGAGTTTCAACAATGGGGTGTAGGGATGGTTTTCAGTACCAACGGGTACCGGTAACGGAAGCGGTTATATCAAAAGTAGGAACCGAATGTTGTACCGAACTTATGGTGCTTCAGTACCGAGGTTATATCAAAAGTAGGAACCGAATGTTGTACCGAAGTTATGGTGCTTCAGTACCGAGAATACAAGACTTTCGAAATTTTTGAGTACAACTTAAAAACTTATTAGAACATAACTGTGTGTACAAGACTTACGAAATTTCAAACATGTTACAACTTAACAATACTTATGCATAACATCAGACACCGTATACCACAATTTATCTAAGAAACGATAATATGCAATCCTCCATGATTTGCTGATCATCAACGGAGCCACAACAAACCAAAAACCAGCAAGGAATCCAAGCACGATACTAATAATCAACCCCCAATCTGCTCCATGTGATCCATTATCTTCAATCTGGTCTACTGTATCAGGTACTTTATCTGCACAACTAGCAAGCGGATCTCCACATAGTATGTTTCCAATGAAGCTGGACTCGTTGAAGCTCTGAAGCTGAGTACTTGTTGGGATTCTTCCTGTCAAGTTGTTGTAGGACACATTGAAGCTGCTCAAGAAATGCAAGCTTGACAAGCTCACAGGAAGTTCCCCTGAAAGCCTGTTCAGTGATACATCAAAAGAAACAAGTTCTTTCATGTCTCCAATCTTCTCGGGGATACGTCCTGTCAAATGATTTCTTGATAAGTTCAACGACTGTAACTTCCAGAGGGTTGTTAACTCAACTGGGATGTTCCCAGAAAAACTGTTATTGGAAAGGTCCATCAGCATTACATGCCAAAGAATACTGCCATAAGTGTATAGTTGTCCCTTTACAACCAATGAATCACTAATTATAACATTTTTTGATATGTCAACGGCTCCATACTCAAACGGAAATCTGGATGTATTTTCTACCCCCGAGAGGATGCTAAAGTTCTTGAAGCATCTTGCTATATTTCCTGACAGTTTATTATTAGCAAAGTCCAAGATCTGCATTTGTTTTTGATAACAAAGCTCGCGGGGAATATTTCCATCAAAATGATTGGATCTAAGGTTGAGAAGTCTCAATAGAGAGAGGTTTCTTCCAAACCATGCTGGGATGCTTCCAACAAGTTCATTTTCACCAAGTTGAAGAATCTCCAATCCTGTCAGGTTCATCAGAGAAACAGGCAATCTTCCAGATAGCTTGTTCCCACGCAGATTCAACGATTCTAGTGTATATGAAGAACCCAAGGTTCTTGGAATACCACCCGATAGATTGTTATTCTCCAAATTCAAGAAATACAATCTCTCCGAGAACTTCTCCCAACATTCAGGAATGACACCTGAGAAATTGTTATATCCTAAATTAAGAGACTTGGTCCATTGGACATCACAGGGACACAAAACATGATGTAATGACCCCGTAAAGGAATTATTTGATAGATCCAATTGGTTTGGCAGACGAATATTTGACAAATCAGGTAAATCCCCCCTAAACTTGTTGGAACTTAAGTCGAGTGTCAAAAGAGTTGCAGGGATACTCAACAACGGTCCTTGGATATGATTCTTTGACATATCTTAGTAAATTAGACTGGGTAATGATCTCCAAAATGACTCGGGAGGCATGTGTGAAATGCCTGTGTTGCTCAAGTCCAAAAATTGTAATTTTTTTTGTGACCGCAGCCAGAACGGAAATCGAGGTCCTAAACACCAATCTTCCAAATCCAACCATACTATCTGGAAAGGGGGGATCCAGTTTGCAAGTTGCAGTCCTAGGGTTAAGTTGTTTCCTTCCTTTAGATCTTTTGAACTAAGTCTTTTATCATTTAGATATTTCAAACTTGACAGTTTAGCAAAATGTGCTTCTGTTACAACACCGGTCAGCAAGTTGTTAAAAAATTTAATATTTTTAACTTTGAAAGTTGACCGAGGCTATTAGGAAGGCTGCCGTCCAATTGGTTATATGAAAGATACAACTCTATCAAGAATGACAACTGTCCAATAGAGTCAGGAATGCTGCCGTGTATTTCGTTATTTGAAAGATCCAGCATTTTCAACGATGACAGTCGTCCAATAGAGTCAGGAATGCTGCCATTTAGTTGGTTATAAGACAGGTATAAATTCTCCAACAATGACAATCGTCCAATTGAGAATGGAATAGGACCAGTAACTAGATTGTAACGAAGGTCTAATGTCTTCATTGATGATAACAGTCCAATGGAATCTGGAATTGTACCAGCAATGTGGTTACCGGCAAGTTCCAGATGTTCCAAATGGATCAGTTGTCCAAGTTGATCTGGTAGACGACCTGAAAACCCAGAGAAACTCAAGTGTAGTGACTCCAAGGATGGCGATTTACACTTGACAAAACATTCAAGAAGGTTTGTAAAATCTGTGTTGCCCCAATCATTATCTGACAGATCCATGTCCCTTAAATTACATAAATTACCTAAATTACCTAATGATTTAGGAATTGTCTCTCTGAGTTGATTCCCCGACAGGTCGAGGCTATGTAAAGAGGTCAAGTTGTGAAGGGATTCAAGTACTGAACTGGAAACACCACAAGACCTCATATCTAGCAAAATCAGATGATCACCGACACTAGACAATCCTTCTAATACTAAGGAAGAATTCATGAAATCGTTTTCAGAGACATAAAGCAACCGAAGAGAAGTCAAGTTGCGGAAGCTATATATACTGCTAGGAATAGGCCCATGAAAATTGCACCCACTTAAATCCAAAGAAACCAGACTAGTAATACCAAACATCCACGGTGGCACAGAAGTACTAAAATTGTTATCAGAAAGATCGAGCATGGAAAGGGATGTGAGATTAAGACTAGAAACTTGAAGATGTATATGCAAGAGTTGACAGTTAGACAAATGCAGTTGGGCCAAAGACGGAAGGGTGTTAATTACCTGAAGCCAATTGGTTGCTTCGCTAAGGTCCACACCGCTCATATCCAGGTGATGTAACGTACGAAGACTTGATAACCAGTGCATGTTCGGTGATCGTGATAGAGATTGATATGGATAATGATAATTACCAAGAGAGAGGACGTGCAATTGTGAAAGGTTTCTTAATTGAGGGGGGATAATCCCTCTTAAGTTGGAATAAGAAAGATTAAGATACTCGAGATTTTCAAGAGAACCAATAAATTTAGGAACTTGGATCATTTCAAAATCATTGCAGCTTAAGTCTAGATGCCTGAGTTGCTTCAGATGCAACAAGGATGAACTTAAACTCCCCCCCAACCTCTGTTTTATGGCCTCATCATATTCTTTCTCATCCTCTACTATTGACGGTAGCTCACCATAAGCACAATGACCATCTAATGCACGAAGATGAATCCAATGAACATGGCCTGTAGAGTTATCACAAGCAATTCCAACCCATTTACAGCAGTCGGCCTCCTCACCACCCCAAGAAGCAAGTCGATTTGCTTCATCTACGAGACCATGCTTGAATTGGAGCAGAGCTTGTCTCTCACTCTCGATGCATAATGCATCTTCAAAGTTTTGATTAAAGCATAAAGATCAGGGAAAAAAAGAAGTAAGCACAAGTGACATGAAGAGACATAAGAAATCGAAAAACGGGGCACTCATAATGGTTTTGATTATAGAGAGAAAATACTAATATACTCGCTAGTTGTTTAGTGTTGCAATATATTAATGGGACTTGAGAGAACTCAATTTATATTGAAGTTTTTATATAACCATGTCACACCGGTAGCTGATGCTATATATTCCACAGTGACCCCATTAGTTAGAAATTCCAAGTAAACTACGGATCATGCATGTAACACAAATAACACGGTCGTTAAAACGATAACTTTTATATGGACACAAATAGTGGGATATTGTGAATAAAGCTCCACATCTGAACTTGGAGGACACGTTGAAAGTGACTCGATCAAGTACTTACTTATGATGTGGATCTAAATTAATCAAGTCTTTGATTTACTTCCAACTTCCACGCTATTCATATTCATATATATGGTCATTTATTCTCCGTAATCAATTTCCGTGAAACGTATTGGTTGGGATGAAAATCCCAATAACAAAATGTGATTATATTTGTGCTTGTCGTATTTAGTTCCCCGAGCAAATCTCGTGTATTGGTCTTAGGGATGTGGTTGTTAAAATGGACATCATAATCAAATCGCCTGTAGGATTTTCTCCGTCATTTCGCATTGATGTGACTTATTTAAGAAATGATATTGGCTATCTGTATATAGATTATTTTTTCGAAAGAAACTGCTACATTTAAATGTTTTTCATATCATCAAGTTGCTCTTGGTGAAAAAGAACTCTTTGGTTTTCGGTCGTCGGTTATTTTAAACAGTGTTATTTATGAGTATTAGACTAAAATCCATAAAAAGGTAAAAATTTTATTCAAAATTCTTAATCTAGAAAACCTATTTAGTTTTCGTCAATTCAAAGAATTTGATTTTTAAAAATTTCTCAATAAAGATAATATCGTTAGTTTTTCTCAATAAAGATAATTTCTCCATAAAAATTTCTCAATAAAGGAATTAGAGTTTATGTTCATGTTAGGTTTGATGAAAAACATTCAGATTTTTTGTGTGGATGGTGGATGTAGAGCATGAAGATGGAAATATACATTAGAAATTAGGTTTGTAGTTGGATTTTGTGATTCCTTTTTTCTTTCTTTTTCTTTTTTGTTCTCACTTTAATTTGTTTTGTAAATGATTCTTTCGCTTCTGAGGACATTAGTTTTTAATAGGGTAGTACACTGATACGAGCCGGGACAATCGAGTCGCGCGTAGTTCAGTCATGTAGTTCATGAATTAGTGTTAGTTCGGTTAATAGGAGTCATGTAGTCATGTATTAAGCTTTGCATGAAAGTAGGGCCACTAAGTATTATTAACTTACTTCTAGTACCCCACGTAGTGTTAACCATCTGTGCCTTTATATATCTATGTACTCTTTGCATTTTGAAGGCAGAAAAGTAATATTGAAGTTAAGTCTCGTTTCCTTGTTCTATATTCTTGGGAGTTTTGTAGGTTTTTCTCCGTAAAACCTATCATCTAGTCAGATGTCCACGTAAGCATTTTTAACGGCGCGACATGGTGACGTGGGACTTAACAGGTGATTAATGATAAAAACTAACGACATTACTTTTATTGAGAAATTTTTAGAAATGAAATCATTTTAATAGACGAAACGAAAATAGATTTTCCTTATTATGAATTTTGAGTAAAAATATTACTTTTTTATGGAATTTTCCCTTTAAATAATGGTGCCAGGAAAATCTTTATATTGGTATGTGTAAAGATGTCATCGAATAAAGAGTAAAACATAAACCATCCTTGTGGTTTTTTTTATTTTTACACTCTCCATCTCTCGTTAAAAATACTTGCATAAATCATCCCTATTTAAATAAAGTTGTTACATAAACCATCTCTCATCCAACATAAATTTCCAATATACTCTTTTAACTTTAAGTTCTTTCTTTTTTTTATGATTTTCTTTTTTGAAAAAATTTCATTACATATCCTTGTGGTATACCATATTATCAAGTTTCACCCCTCTCGTTTTTTTTTATCATTACGTATCCCTATGCTGACTTTTTGTTTCATTACATACCCCTCCTCCTAACGGACGTTTATTGCCCTCCGTTAACCCCCTCATGTGCAGCGCACATGAGGGTATTTTAGTCCTTTTCACCTCTAAAACACTTTCTCCTCCTTTCTCATTCACTTTTTCAGATCAAAACTCATTTTTTTTCTAAATCTAAACATACAATAACAATAACAACAAAATCTAAAAAATTTCATAAACAAAACCCAAATTAACAACCCAAACACCAACAAGATCTTCTCACAACCTTAAATCTAACCAGCATCCATGCCCCCATTTGTTTCAATGAATTGCTTTTTGTTTTGGGCTTTTGGCTGACTCCCCCTTTGACCAAATTCCTAGCCACCCAATCTCTAAATTCCCATTTTTCATATTCAAGAACATATATGTATGAAAGAACATATATATATATGTTGAATTGTTTTTTTGTCCGATATCCGTTCCATATATATATATATATATATATATGAAAAAAAAAAGATCCATCCATCCATCCGTTCCTCAAGTATATCAGTATACATATGGAAAAAAAAACATCCATCAATTTATACATAAATATTCATCCATCTGTTCCATATATATATATATATGTTCTTTCATCTAACAAAGATCTGATCGGTGGAATTTTTTTGGATGGGTTCGGCTTTGAGATCTGGTGGTAGGTTTGGGTTCCTGTTTGATGTATGCTTGGCGGTGTACCAGAGGTATGATGGTGGTGGCGCGGTGGTTGCGTGGTGGTGCGATGGATAGAGGAACAAGTGTTTGTGTTGATTCATGAGTGTTTGCGTGGTGGTTGCGTGGTTGGTGGTGGCGCGGTGGTTGCGTGGTGGTGCGACGGAGAGAGGAACAAGTGTTTGTGTTGATTCATGAGTGTGAATTTCTTGAATGAAATATAGCTGTGCAGATTGAATTAAGGAGTGTGGAATTTGAGTTTTTGCCGTATGGAATTTGTGGTTGTTGGAGTTCCCAGCCAACAAAACAAATACACAAAAGAAAGAATATGAAAAATGGGAATTTAGAGATTGGGTGGCTAGGAATTTGGTCAAAGGGGGAGTCAGCCAAAAGCCCAAAACAAAAAGCAATTCATTGAAACAAATGGGGGCATGGATGCTGGTTAGATTTAAGGTTGTGAGAAGATCTTGTTGGTGTTTGGGTTGTTAATTTGGGTTTTGTTTATGAAATTTTTTAGATTTTGTTGTTATTGTTATTGTATGTTTAGATTTAGAAAAAAAATGAGTTTTGATCTGAAAAAGTGAATGAGAAAGGAGGAGAAAGTGTTTCAGAGGTGAAAAGGACTAAAATACCCTCATGTGCGCTGCACATGAGGGGGTTAACGGAGGGCAATAAACGTCCGTTAGGAGGAGGGGTATGTAATGAAACAAAAAGTCAGCATATAGGGATACGTAATGATAAAAAAAACGAGAGGGTGAAACTTGATAATATGGTATACCACAAGGGTATGTAATGAAATTTTCTTCTTTTTTATTATAAATATGTTGATCAAAGAAAATAAAGACGCGCTCTATTTTTTTTATCTTTTCTAAATAGAACCTCACATTCATTCACGTAAAATTCCTCAAATTTATTTATTTTCTATGTTACCTTCCTTCATTTTTTTTTCCTTCAGTAATTAGATGGAAAATTATATCGGATAACTTTTTAGCGAGTACATTCAAAAGATAGTTCTCGTGAACAAGGTTTTTGCCAGTGGCGGAAGGTGATTTTTTATACGAGGAGGACCAAAAAGAATTGAAGTAGACATAGAATTTTCTTTAATTATAAAGCCAAAATAAATTACCTACTAGGCCCTAGCAAAAGGGCGGTAACGGGCTTTGTTTCTTGTCTCTTTTCCCCCCCATGTGTATCTACCCTTCGCTCTACCTTTTCTTGCCCCTCCTTTTCCCTCGCCGTCCCACTCCCCCTTCCCTTCCCACTTCTTGCGCGACCTTCGCCCTGGGTGTTTATTCCCCACCCTTGCGTGGACTTCCATTCCCTTTTTCCCCCCCTTCTTTGTGTTTCCCGTCCCCTCCCATTCGCACCCTTCCCTCTGTTTTTGTGTAAACGGTCGTGCGGGAACTGAGGACCCTGGAGAGCTTCCGCCTTTTATCCTTCCACCCTCACCGGAGCAGGCCCCAGTGCCCCCCCTCCTCTCCTTTCCCACTTCCCCTTCAGATTCCTCGGGGAAAATCTATCCCGCGGGCGCGCCCGCACTAGGGGAAGTAGAGTCGAAGGGGGTA
>CM067167.1:199369794-199390112 GCA_034093135.1 Erigeron breviscapus | reverse complement strand
ACCTGTGTTCTTTTATTATTATTTGTTCAAGATTACAATACAATGATCGAAATAAAAAAGTGAATGATTAACAAGCTATGAGCGTAGTAAAGTTGCTATGTGTTGATCGTTGGTCTTGTAAGTCCCAACTTGTTAGATTGGTACTACTGAAGACACCTCTATGTCGATGGTGGAGTTACTTTGCAATATACTTACTAAACTGGAGACGACCAGTTAGATAAGTGTATACCAAGTTCTAGATAGATTACTTATATAAAAGATAATAAGTAAAGAACAATGCAATAATACAAATAACTTGTAAACAATCTTGATGAGACAATATGTAGTTTTCAATGTGTAATTTATTTATTGATATTAAATATAGGGAATTCCTGCCAACCGAGGATTACTATACACAGTGCGATAGCTGGGAATTTCAACACGATGAGATTCGGGAAACCGTTGGATATTATCATTGGAGTTTAGAAAGTGTTGAAGAATTACTGTCAGGAAGCGAATGAATGGAATATATGTCTTTGTGGCATTGAACTTTCCGTTGACGCTCAAGCGAAGATGATTCCACGTAACAGTCGCAAAATCAATGTGAACATTGTAAGCAATACCAAAAAGATAAGTGAGAGTAGCAGAGGTGATATCGTCTTGACCTTTTCTTGTTGGGGACAAGCAATAATTAATTATCGAGCACAGCGTATACCAAAGTGGGTGAAAGTTCTTCTTTTTCACATCTTTCAAAGTGGTGATAACACTGTCATAACCAAGATCTCTCACTAGTCGGAGCATTTCGCTCATGGGAGGAATAGGAACAAAACTTGTAGTGCCTTCTCTTGAAGTAGCTGTTGGAAAGTGAAGGATATTACGGAAGTCTTCAAGATTGAATGTAAATGTTTGACGTGTCCCTTCAGTGGTGAGGAGGTTGAACTGAAAATACGGTGTGCTTGTTCTTCCTCTTAGGACGATGTATTCAATGGTGCGCCATAGTTGAAACAGAGTTCCTCTTCAATGCCTTCGGCAGAGATGGTGAATACTTGAGACATGGGGTGATAGGTGAGCATGACCGGAATGATGCCATGTTGACAAGTAAATGGGATCATCAACTGGAAGTTGTTTTGCATATTATCTGTGGCTCCATCTTGAAGAAAATCCATTATGCGATTAACAGTAATTCGGATAGGAAACATTGTTTCCAGGTTAATTTATTAAAAACACTTGACCTACACTGTTTTTCACAGAAGATGCGAAGGCAGTACAACAAGGCGTTCGATACCTTGCTTCTTAGGGAAAACCAGTGTAGGATAAAGGAAACAGAGTTTATTTAAGAAGTTGAAAGATAAAATCTGATCATACAATGTGTTTCACAAAAGATGCAAAGGCAGTACATCAAGGCGTTCAATGCCTTGCTTCTAAGGGAAACCCGATGTATGATATACATGGAAAAAATAGATTTGAAGACATTTAAGTAACAAGTCTTGATCATACACCGTTTTTCACGAAAGATGTAATGGTAGTACAACAAGGCGTTCGATACCTTACTTCTTAAGGAAAACCGATGTAGTATCAAGAACAAATGAAAACCGAGTAGTATCAAGCTACGAATGTTTGTGATCCCGGAACAATTCAAGAACATGAGAATGTTCAAAAATAACGGAAGTTGGAAACATAATTGATATAAGAAAAATTTTATTGACGATTAAACCAAAGTGTAAGTGAGGTTTAATGGAAATAAATAATGAAGAATAAAATTTTCTATTTTATAATGAATACCGGTATTAGTAAAGAATTTAGAGAAAATATGTAGTAATGCCGGTATTCGAAAAATCTAAAAGGAATGCCGGTATTAATAAAGAATTTAAGAAAATTGTTTTGTAATACCGGTATTCAAAAATTCTGAAGTTGGGCGAAAATCGGTATTAATAAAGGATTTGAATAAATGATGTTCTAATACCGGTTTTCAGAGAAAAATAAGGTAAAAGAACCTGGTTGTAAGAAAAACTTTGTAAAAGCAGCATTTAATACCGGTTTTTGGACAACCGATATTTGCAAAGCATCAAGACACCAAGTATAAACTTGGTATCGGTGCACTTGCGAGAATAATATCATCACAGCAAATCAACAGATATATCAAGCACACACATACGCAAGTAATTTAAGTAGACAATCCTAAGCAAAAAATAGCATGAATATAAACAAGTATGCATTTAAGAAAAGGAATAAGGGAAGAGGAAAGAGAGATGAAATACCCGAATCTATGAATAAGAAACTAAGAACAATAAAGCACAAAATTACAAGTAATCACCCATGAAATATAAAAACATAAAAGACAAAAATTTGTTAAGGAAAGAAAACCGATATTAATAAAGAAATAAACGAAAGCCGTTATTAGAGAAGAGATTACCTGAAAGCTTTGTAAAAGAAGAATATGTGTACTAATGCCGGTTTTCGATTTTGGAAATGAAGAATATATTAAGTAATGCTGGTTTTCGTTTTGAATGGGTTTTGAGAAAAGGGAATCCCGGTAAGAAAGCCGGTATGTTTTGAGAGAAAACCGGTATTAATGAAGATTTGAAAATACTTAGAATTTTTTTGAAAGATGGTCAATGAAGAGTCAATGAGGGGTATTTATAGTGGTCAAAACCGGTATTTGACCACCGGTTTTTTTTTTATGGTAAAATTGTTTTAAGGACTTAGAAAAATTTTGTAAATAAAGAAAATTGTCGAAGGATAAACTAAGGAAAAAACAAGAAATATACAAACCCCCCCTAGAAACATGCAGACAGATAAACAGATAAACTTCTACAAACTCCCCTTTAAATCATGCATTTTACCCTTGTTCTCCCTCTCAAACATTGCATGTAAAAGCACAGAAGCATACATCAATTGTTTGACCAAGAAAATAAACATTGAATACATGGCAAGGAAACAATTAAGTTTGTAATATCAACATACCCAACTTGGTTTTCAAAAAATTAAACCTTTGTTCATCCAAAGGTTTTGTAAAGAGGTCCGCATGTTGGTAGTCAGTTGGGACAAAGTAAAGTTCGATGTTACCTTTTTCACATGATCTTTGATGAAGTGGTACCTTACATCGATATGCTTTGTCTTGGAATGCTGAACAGGATTACAAGAGATTGCAATGGCACTTTTGGAATCACAGTAGATGGGAATTCGTTCATAATTGAAACCATAATCAGAGAGTTGAGACTTCATCCACAAAACTTGAGAGCAACAACTAGCAGCTGCTACATACTCAACTTCTGCAGTGGAAGTGGAAACACAAGTTTGTTTCTTTGAGGACCAACCAACTAACTTATCTCCCAAGAACTGTACACTGCCGGAAGTGCTTTTGCGATCTAACTTACACCCTGCATGGTCTGCATCTGAGTAGGCAGTTAGTTCGAAGCCGGTATCTTTCGGATACCATAAACCAAGGTTCATAGTGCCCTTAAGATACCGAAAAATACGCTTAACTGCTTGAGCATGGCTTTCCATAGGGTTAGCTTGAAATCTGGCGCACATGAATGTAGCGAACATAATATCCGGGCGACTAGCAGTTAAGTACATGAGAGATCCTATCATACTGCGATAAAGCTTTTGATTGTAAGGTTTGCCATTAAGGTCAGCATTGATTTTAGTGCGAGATTCCATGGGTGTACCAATTGGTTGGCAATTAAGCATATCAAACTTTTTCAACATGTCAGAAATGTATTTATTTTGACATATAAAAATACCGTTTGACATTTGTTTGACTTGAAGACCAAGGAAAAAATTTAATTCACCCATCATACTCATTTCAAAGTGTTTGACCATTAATGCAGAAAAGTTTTTGCAGTACTTAGGATTAGTGTACCCGAAGATTATGTCGTCTACATAAATTTGGATAAGGAGAATGTCACTACCTTGTCGTTTGATAAACAAAGTAGTGTCAATTGTACCTTTGCAGAATCCAGACTGTAAAAGATAGGCAGAGAGAGCATCATACCACGCACGAGGGGCTTGTTTCAGGCCATACAATGCCTTGTCTAACCTGTAAACATGGTTTGGGCACTTAGGATCCACAAAGCCTTCTGGTTGACTTGCATAAACTTCTTCCTTCAGCACACCATTTAAAAAGGCAGATTTGACATCCATTTGATAAACCGTAAAGTTTTTGAATGCCGCATAAGCAAGAAAGATTCGAATGGCCTCAATACGAGCAACAGGAGCAAATGTCTCATCATAATCAACACCATCTTGCTGGGAAAATCCTTTTGCAACCAGTCTAGCTTTGTTCCTAACAACAATCCCATTCTCATCCTTTTTATTTTTGAAAATCCATTTGGTCTTGATCGGTTCTTTATGAGTGTATGGATTTGGAACAAGTTTCCATACTTCAAGACGCTCAAATTGAGATAATTCGTCTTGCATGGCTTTTACCCAATCCGGATCACGAAGAGCCTCAGTGACATTACTGGGTTCAGCCATGCTCAAGAAGTTGACAAATAAACATTCATTTGCTGAGGCAGCGCGTGTGGTTGGACCAGCGTTTGGATCTCCAATTATCTGAGTGGGAGGATGAGAAAGCGTTGAGCGAGACCATTTTCTGGAATGTGGAAGTGGTTCCGCGGGGTCATTGTTTTCATCAGTGTTAACAAATCCAGGAGAAAGTTGTTCAGCCACTTGTTCAAACGTCGGTTCATCGGGTAGAACAAATTCTTCATTGTCAGAGTTAGACTTAGTAGACGGAGTAGATTGATCTGATGGTGAGGGATCAGTTGGTGCTGACGAATAGTTAGGGGAACCGTTGGAAGAAGGTTCATTCGTAGAAGTAGAATTGACATCAGGTGAAGGAGATGAATCGTCAGATGATGATGTGGGGTACAAACTTTGTTGATCAGGAGATGAGTTTTCAGATGGAGGTGAGTTGGAAAGTGAACTTTCAGGTGCCGTCAAAGGATGTTCCATAGAATGAGGACGATCATTGTAAAACTCATCAAACACGTAGTCTAATTCTTCAGTAGTCGGTTTAGATAAAAATTTGTTTATCAGATGATCGGTTCTGTGTAGCGGAAGCTTGTGGACATTGAAGATCGGGTCTTGAACTGTGATGTTCAAGAACCATTCCAGAAAGTTCATTGAATTTAATATTCATGCTTTCTACAATTTGCTTAGTCCTACGAATATAGACATGATAAGCAATGGATTCTCTTGAGTAACCTATGAAATATGCTTCGTCACCTTTGGGTTCAAACTTTCCTAGGTTGTCACGATCATTGAGGACATAGCATACACAACCAAATATATGTAGAAAGTTGACATTAGGCTTTCTTTTGTTGATCACTTCATACGGAGTCTTGTCAAATCTCTTGTTGATGATGGATCTGTTTTGTGTAAAGCAAGCAGTGGCAATGGCTTCAGCCCATAGATTTGGGGGCAATCTCGAATGAGCAAGCATAGTATGGGCTGCCTCAACAATTGTACGGTTTCTTCTTTCAACAACTCCATTTTGTTGAGGTGTTCGTGCAGCGGAAAATTGATGGGTGATACCGACAGAAGAGAAGTATGATTCAAGAGTAGCATTCTTGAATTCGGTACCATTATCAGAACGAAAAATACGAACAGAAGTTTGAAGATTTACTTGTGTCCTTTTGATGAAGTCAATAATTACTTGAGGAGCCTCACTCTTTTCTCGAAGAAAATAGACCCACGTATATCTAGAATAATCATCAACAATAACAAGAATGTAGCGCTTAGCATGAATGCTTTGGACACGCATAGGACCACATAAATCCATATGGAGGAGATGAAAAGGAGCTTCAGTGCTGAGATGTTTCTTTGGTCTATGGGACGCTCTCTTGAGTTTTCCAATGGCACATGCAGAACAAACATGGTTGGTGTCATACTTGAAATCAGGTAGACCATCGACGAGTTGTTTGTTAACAAGAGCATTAATTGTATGGAAGTTGAGGTGAGAGAGACGACCATGCCATAACCAAGATTGTTGAGCAGAGGCTTTAGAAAGAAGACAAATATCTGAGGATGGGGTGGTCATCTTGTTGAGATCAATGGTGAACAAGTTGTTGTCTCTAGAGCCAGTAAGAATATCAACACCTTCTTCAGTCTGAACTTTACATTCATATCGACGAAAAAGAACTTGAAGGTCATTATCACAAAATTGACCAACACTGAAGAGATTATGAGCAAGACCCTCGACGTATGAAACACGTTTGATGGTGATACCATTTTGAACAATATCACCATTGCCAAGAATAGGGGCTATATGATCATTTCCAAATCTAACCGTTCCCATGAAACGTTCAACAAAGTTCTTTAGCAAGGATTTATCACCAGTCATGTGTCTAGAACATCCGGAGTCGACATACCAGACACAAATGAGAAATTCCTGTAAAATCAGGAAATAAGGTTTAGGTACCCACTTAGACTGGGTCCATGAAAGGTTAGGAGTTCATCATGCAATTACATTTATTAGAAGGACAAGAAATATGAAGAGAAAAGAATAGAAAAACATAAGGTAAACATAAACATTAAACAAACATAAGATCAAACACACAATCCATCATGGAATTTATTGAAAGCAAGTAAACACACATACATAATCCAAAATTTAAAGGTACAAATTACATGCAAAACTACTTAAGTAAAGAGTACAAGAAGAACTAGTCCTAAGAGCATTTGAGCTATCTATAGCATCACGCCTACGAACGATCCATTCTTGTTTCACAGAGGTAGTTTTCCCATCAAGCTTGACTTTCCTAGAAGCATGCAAGTATCTATCCTTAGGAAGCCATTTACTTTGACAATTTAAGCACAAGTGACCTGAAACATGAACATTTTTGGAGTTAAAAGGGGACTTTTTGGGAATGTTCCTGACAGGTTGTTTCTTGATGGGCTTTTTGGTAGGTGGTGTTTGCCTCTTATAAGTGGGAGAAAACCAACCATATTGATCTTGATATCTAACTATTCCTACAACATCATCTCTAAAGACCTTTAAGACGTTCTTAGGTGTAACTGAAGATTGCTTAGGAGAGCTAGGATACCTATGATATCTAGGTTGCGAGGAAGCATGATTACCGGTTGGAGGTTGTTTCATTTTAGTGAGTTTGGGTTTTGGGGTAGAGGTCTTCTGTTCAGTAGAAGTCTTGAGCACTTTGTTGGTCTTTGGTCTTTGAATCTTCTCATGAAATGGGGTGTGCTTTGAAGAGTGTGATTTTGGAATCCTTTTCAATGAAAATTCAACCTTTTCTTCCTTTTGAACAAATTGTTTTTCAAAATCAGGATCATATGAATGATCTTCTTCTAAAAAGTTGTTGAGATTCGGAAGATTTGTGAAATCCATTTTTGCATATTTAACTTTAGATTTGGATTCCAAACTCACACTTGGGACAGTTGGTTTAGGAGGACAAGGATTTTCTTTGGATGAGTTTGAAACACTTGTTTCATTTGAAAACTTTGAGAGACTTCCCTTGAGTAAGTTTGAAGCTTTTTCAATGTTATTATCTACAAAAGCTTGAAGAACAATGTTCTTGTACTCCATTTCCATCTTAATTTTGTTAAGTTCCGCGAGTACTTTCAATCTTTGTTCTCTTTCTTTTTCAAACTTTTTAGATAAGGTGTCAAGTTCATTCAAGTAAGTTTGTGTTTCCTCTGAAAACTTGAGAGGTTCAGTATCAAAAATGTTTGGAAAGAAATGATCAATCTCATCCAAAGAAACTTGTACATCAATTTGGTCCTCAGTGGTAACACTGTCAAGGTTTGTTTGGGTTGCAACATTATAGGTCTTAACAGAATCACAGTCAGTTTGCACAGAAACATCAACAAGTTCACATACTGTAGCAATAGAAGAAGTAGAAGAAGAAGATTTCATCACATCACAAACTGGGCAATGAGGATCAGAAAAATCATATACAACACTAGATGGTTGGGCAGGGACAGTTGGTCGAGTCTTGATACATTGATTTTGAGACATTAGAGTATCTATCAGATGCTGTTTTTCATTAAGAGTTTGTTTCAAATCTTCAATTTGTTTTTCCAAAACACTTTGTGGAATGTATGGTCGAACTGGAGCTGGTTTTGGGACAGAACTATCTTGTACTGTCTTAAATTCATATAAAAACAACAAGTTGGTTTTCATTTGAGGTTTCATCAAGTTCGACAATAGTGACAGAATGAGATTTGCTTTTTGGATTTAGTGGAAGATTAAACAAATCATTTGAGTCATTGATATGATCATAATTAAGTTTGATGGCACATTTTGATAGATGCTCGTCTGTCTCAATATCACCATAGTTGGGTCTAACGTATTGAATGGTCATGCCATATCGCATTAGATTGGCATCATACAATGGTGGCACTTCATATTGACCTTTGAGCAAATTCTTTGGATTCTCGAAGCCCAACCCTTGAGTGAAATCAGAATAAAAATTTCTTGACTTGTTTAAAAAGATTTGTTTATTGGATCGATCAATTTTTTAAACCTTAACTTGATAAAACTTGATTTCTTCTTTAAGTTCATCAATTTTATTGTCAAGCTTTTGGTTATATAAATCTTTTAAACAACAAGCATGATTTAAATCAGAAATTTTATCTTCTAAATCTCTTAAAGCTGGGTTAGACTCTTTTAACTTAATTTGCAATGACTCAAGGTCTTCAGCCAAAGCATTTGCTCGAAACATTTCATTGGACTTTGCGATTTGCACCTCTTTGATGGTCTTGGTTAATTCAAAAACTTTGAACTCAAGTTCTTGATTTGCAAGTTGCAACTCAGAAGAAGGGGTAAAGGAAACAGAAGTTTGATTAACTGTCGAATCATCAAAATCTTTTTGAAGTTTGTCAAGTTTGGTTTGAAAATCAATCAAAAGTTTTTCTTTCTCTTGCAAAGATTCAGTTAAATTAGAAACCTCTGTTTTCAAAAATTGATTTGTTTCGACAGCTTTATTCATATATTCATCGAGTTCACGTTTAGGAATTGTGCAAACCTCATCATCTTCAGATTCAGAACTAGTACCACCTTCATCAAGTTCCTTTGAGCGCTTAATCTTTGTCATGAAACAAACATTTGCAGCAAGCTCTTCAGTTTCTTCATCAGATAGGTGGAGCCATTTGTCGTTTTCAGCAAGGAGAGCAATACCACTTTCTTGTTGTTTCACTAGCAGGAGCTTGTTCTGGTAGTAGGTGGAATTCTTCTAAGGAGGTTTGGTGCAGTGGATTGCAAAATGACCAGTGTGACCACAGTTGTAGCATTTTCTTTCTTCAGGCTTCTTGTCAAGGACCTTATTCTCAAATGACTTTGGAGCTACATACTTCCTTTCTCCACCAGAATTGTCATGAATCTTGTCAAATTTTGGAGCTTGGAAATTCTTGGCATAGGAGGACACAGATGAAGTACGAAGTTGATTGTTTGTTGGCTTCCTTGTGAGAAACTTCTTCTTGAATGATCTAGTGAAATAAGCCAAGTCTTTGTACATTTCTTTCTCTTTTTCATCCATCTTTGAGTCACTGAGTTCACTTGTGTCAAAATCAGGGACAACTTCTTCAACATTCATTTTGGAGGAAGTGTATGATTTTCTGTTTACAACTAGAGCCAGAGGATCAGAAGAGGAGCTTTCAGAGTGCTTTGACTTTTCCTTTTGAACTGTCTTGACATTCAGTTTCAGTTTTTCATACAGAGTGTGAATGGTTAATTTGTCAAAGTCGGCCTGTTGATTTAGTTGAATACCAAAGGGCTGCCACACATCATCAAGTTGTCGGAGGAATTTGATGTTTAGTTCCATGTCGGTCTTCTTAACCTTCTCCTTCCTTAACTCGTTGATCACAGTGCAGAAACGTGTATACACTTCTTCTAGAGATTCACCCGACTGTTGTTTGAATGTTTCATACTGATCAAGAACATTGGATAGTCGAATGGTGGAAGAGACATCTGAACCTTGTAGTTGCTTCTCGAGTTCATCCCAAATCTCTTTTGCAGTCTCATATGAGTCAACGTTGCAGTAGATGTCATTCAGAAGAGCAGTATAAAGATGATTAACAGCGAGATTGTCTCCTTGAGATCTATTTTTCTGAGCAGTGCTCCAACTTACAGGAGGAAGGACTTCTTTAGTGACTGGGTTGATGTGTACAGCGGGACCCTCTTTGATTGAAGCGAGGATGTCGAGTCCAAGGGGTTGTTTCTTAATCCAATTCAAAAATCTGCTTCTCCATTGAGGATAACAATCGCGATACAGAACAGGAGGTCTAGTATCGGATCCAAGAATCAAAGAGTCGTTTGAAGTCATGATGGAAAATTATGTAGAAAACCGGTTTTCAGAAAAGTAGCACTAATACCGGTAATCAGAAAGGATGAACTAATACCGGTATTCAGAAATGTAATACTAATACCGGTTTTTGTTTCGAAAAATGGGCAGAGTAACTTTTCCAAAAGTGATGAAATAGAGAACTAATACCGGTTTTGGTGTAAACCATGTATTATTTGGACAATCTAACACAAACACCCAACAGTTCTCAACTAATACCGGTATTCAGTAATTGTTAACTAATACCGGTATTGGTAAATTGCTTACTAATACCGGTTTTCGAGAAATTACTTGGACAGAGTTTCGGATAAGGAAATGAAGAATATAAGAACTAATACCGGTTTTGGGGTAAACCAGGTATTTTTCACATCAAAATCACAAAACTCAAGAAATTGTTAACTAATACCGGTATTGGGAAATTCTTCACAAATGCCGGTTTTCGTGAAGATAGATGAAGATTATAACGAGTTGAAAAATGAAGAATATGTGAACTAATACCGGTTTTGGTGTAAACCAGGTATTATATGAGAAATGAATAGAAAATATGATTTTCACAAGATTGCGAAAACCGGTAGGGAACCCGGTATGAAAACCGGTATTAGAACTGAATTAAACTGGGCAGAAAGCCGATATTACAACTGATATTCTTGAGAACTGAAAACCGGTATGAAACCCGGTATTCAGACTAGTGACCAAAAAATCCAATTTCAAGCCATTTCGTTTGGAGTTAGGATTTGAAACTTAATAGAGGATATTATAGGGAGATAATAGATGGATTAACACTAAAAAGGTGATAGCTTTAACATGTTTAGGAGGTAAAGGTTGAGTTTTTCGGTAAAGTGGTAAAAACACAAAGTAGCACAAAATTGAACAAAATCAATCCATGGATCTTTTCATAAGTTGTGATTTTGCTCTGATACCAAATGTAATATATGCTAAATTGTGTAGTGAACCTTAAGTGTGTGAGAGAGAGAGGGAAAAAAGAAATTATAATAATGGGCAAAAGGTTAATTTACAATGGGAGGTGAGGGGTTTATATAGGCTCACACTTTACACTAAAACCCCTCACTAATTACACACAAGTCCTTGTCTAATTACATTAACAACCTTCCATACTAAACAAGATTAGACAAAAGGACAATTCTATTACAATGTTACAAAACACGCATTAACTAATTAAATTAAAGCTAACAGAACATACAATTGGAAACGTAATGACTCATTACTAATGAGTCAAAATATATAAAGTCCTAAAATTAGGACAAACCTTTGTTAATTGTTCCCGCTTCTTCCCCAAGCAACCTTATCCTTCTAGATTATTCATATGGGTCGGGTACTGAATTGGGTCCGGTCCAAGACTGGATGTTACGACCCATATTATTGGATATAAATGGGAAAATCACATTAATTTTTCAAGGGCTTTGAGTTTCAACAATGGGGTGTAGGGATGGTTTTCAGTACCAACGGGTACCGGTAACGGAAGCGGTTATATCAAAAGTAGGAACCGAATGTTGTACCGAACTTATGGTGCTTCAGTACCGAGGTTATATCAAAAGTAGGAACCGAATGTTGTACCGAAGTTATGGTGCTTCAGTACCGAGAATACAAGACTTTCGAAATTTTTGAGTACAACTTAAAAACTTATTAGAACATAACTGTGTGTACAAGACTTACGAAATTTCAAACATGTTACAACTTAACAATACTTATGCATAACATCAGACACCGTATACCACAATTTATCTAAGAAACGATAATATGCAATCCTCCATGATTTGCTGATCATCAACGGAGCCACAACAAACCAAAAACCAGCAAGGAATCCAAGCACGATACTAATAATCAACCCCCAATCTGCTCCATGTGATCCATTATCTTCAATCTGGTCTACTGTATCAGGTACTTTATCTGCACAACTAGCAAGCGGATCTCCACATAGTATGTTTCCAATGAAGCTGGACTCGTTGAAGCTCTGAAGCTGAGTACTTGTTGGGATTCTTCCTGTCAAGTTGTTGTAGGACACATTGAAGCTGCTCAAGAAATGCAAGCTTGACAAGCTCACAGGAAGTTCCCCTGAAAGAAATCACAATAACAACTATAACGAAACAGTCGGCTCGATTAGAGTTTATTATTATTGTTTAAAGTTGATTACAAACCAGAAATAATGATCTTAATCAATTAGATTAAGATCAATGAAACGAATTACAAAAAAACCTAATTTGATCTAGATGATCAAATTATACAGAGAATATATATATCGAAAAATAACCAGAGAAACTGACTAATATGTGTGTGATAATATATGTTGATTGTCCAGAATGAAACCCTAAATGGGTTTATATACTTCCACAAGTTTGCACCGTCTTCTCTTTAGACCCTCAACTTTTCTTCTTTGTCAAAACTGGTCCAATCTTCCAATCTTGTCAGGTTCATCAGAGAAACAGGCAATCTTCCAGAGAGCTGATACCATGAAAGAAATCACAATAACAACTATAACGAAACAGTCGGCTCGATTAGAGTTTATTATTATTGTTTAAAGTTGATTACAAACCAGAAATAATGATCTTAATCAATTAGATTAAGATCAATGAAACGAATTACAAAAAAACCTAATTTGATCTAGATGATCAAATTATACAGAGAATATATATATCGAAAAATAACCAGAGAAACTGACTAATATGTGTGTGATAATATATGTTGATTGTCCAGAATGAAACCCTAAATGGGTTTATATACTTCCACAAGTTTGCACCGTCTTCTCTTTAGACCCTCAACTTTTCTTCTTTGTCAAAACTGGTCCAATCTTCCAATCTTCCAAAATAGTCCTTATCTTTAAATCAACTTGTCAAATGTACTCCAAACCTGTACAAGCTGGAAAGTGTGTAAGTAACTAAGTATAGATTATTAAGGTTGTAAATTTAACATCCCCCCTCAACCTTAATACTGAATAAATCTTTAAGACCAAGTTTAGAACTTAAAACACTATGTTGACCAAAACATAAGCTTTTAGTGAAAATGTCAGCTATGTTATCCTTTGAATCAAGTTTTGTGACTTTAATCAACCCAGCATTGATTTTCTCCCTTACAAAGTGTAAATCAATTTCTAAGTGCTTTGTTCTCTCATGGAAAACAGGATTTCCAGCAATCTGAATTGCAGATTTATTATCACAAAAAATGCTTACAGGAAGAATATTATCAATGTTTAGGTCATGTAGTAAATGAGTGATCCAAAGGACTTCACAAGTAACTGATGCCAAGGCCCTATATTCTGCTTCTGCAGAAGACCTGGCAACAGTATGTTGCTTTTTACTTTTCCAGGATATAAGAGATCCCCCCAAATATATTCCAAATCCAGTAACAGATCTCCTAGTACTTAAACACCTTCCCCAGTCAGAGTCAACAAAAGCACATAACTCTAAGTTATCCCTTTTAACAAACTCTACACCTTTACCTGGGGAGAGTTTTAAATATCTCAAAACCCTGAAAGCAAGTTTTAAATGCTCCTCAGTAGGAGCATGCATAAACTGACTTAAAGCATGAACAGAATAACTGATATCAGGTCGAGTTAAAGTAAGATAAATCAATTTTCCAATAAGCTTCTGATAAACAGAAACATTAGTCAACAAGTTATTCTTCTCAGAAATTCTGGAAATGGTATAATTTACCTCCATAGGAGTTCTCATAGGTTTACAACCAAGTAAACCAAACTCATGCAATAATTCCATACAATACTTTCTTTGAGACAAACAAATTCCATTGGAATTATACAATACTTCTATTCCAAGAAAGTATTTAAGTTTACCTAAGTCTTTGATCAAATACTTAGTTTGCAAAAAACTTTTCATCTTTTCAATTTCATTCACATTGTTACCAGTAAGAACAATATCATCTACATAAACCAACAAAGCAAGAAAAACAGAATCCTTATTGTAAACATATAATGAGTAATCACTTTTACTCTGCACAAATCCATATTCACATAATGAATGATTTAGTTTCTCATTCCATTGCCTAGGTGCTTGTTTTAGGCCATATAAAGATTTGATCAGCTTGCACACTTTATTACTTTTAGGATCATAATAACCCTCTGGCAAACACATATAAACATCTTCATGAAGATCACCATAAAGAAAAGCATTATTAATGTCTAACTGAAACAAAGGCCAGTTATTATGCACAGCAATAGAAAGTAAACATCTAATGGTAACCATCTTAACAACAGGTGAGAATGTTTCATCATAGTCTAATCCTGCTCTTTGACTATACCCTTTAGCAACAAGTCTTGCTTTATATCTCTCTATCTCACCACTAGCTTTATACTTAATTTTATAAATCCACTTACATCCTATAGGTTCTCTTCCTTTAGGAAGATCAACAATTTCCCAAGTATTGTTCCTATGTAATGCTTCCATTTCATTATTCATAGCTTGAACCCAATTCAAATCTTTAGATGCTTCATAAAAATTTTTAGGTTCCACACTTTTGTTCAGATTAGAAACAAAACAAAAGTTTTCAGTGCTCAAATTAGAATAACAAACAACTTTATCAATGCTATATTTAACATTTCCAACAACAAAGTCTTTAAGATAATTTGGAAGTTTAGAAGTTCTTTCAGATTTTCTGGTATTAGCCTCTTGAGTCACATTTTCTTGCATAACAGTCTCATTAAAGATATCTGCATCAATTCCCTCAGAAATATTATTATCATCAAGTGTTGCAGTTGGTTCATGCTCTGTAGCAACCCTAGGACTGTCAATCCTGTTACTGCCAAACAATTCTGGATTATCAAATTCATGAAATGTGGTAGAATTTGGATGAGTTCTTGGACTACCAGACAGATTAGAACCCTTGCCATCACTTATGTCTTTGTCCTTCTCTTCATCATTGGGATTAAAGTCATTATGGTTGTCATTATTAGAAAACCAAGTATTAAAAAAATTTAAATGATTAACAGAATTATCTTCAGATACTTTCAAACAGTTTTCAGAAGTTTTCATTTTAAAAGGATATACAGTTTCATAAAATTTCACATCTCTGGAATAAAACATTCTTTTTGAATCCAAACTATAAAGTTTATAACCCTTTTTTGCATTACCATAACCAATGAAAACACATTTCTCAGCCCTATTACTAAACTTATCAAAATTATTAAGAATGGTAGCATAACAAAGACAACCAAAGGACCTCAAATGGGACAGAGAAGGATCAACATTATATATCATATAATAAGGAGAAACACCATTTAGCACAGAAGAAGGAAGCCTGTTAATCAAATAAGTTGCAGTTAGAATACACTCAGTCCACATATTAAGAAGTAATCCCCCCTGAAACATAAGGGACCTTGCAACATTGAGTAGGTGCCTATGTTTCCTTTCAACAATCCCATTTTGTTGAGGAGTGTAAGCAATAGTGGTTTGATGTAAAATACCTTTGTCACTGCAAAACTGTTTTATATTTGAATTTACAAACTCAGAACCATTATCAGTTCTTATAACCTTTATCCTTTTATCAAACTGATTTTCCAAGAGTAAAGCATACTCTTTAATATTATAAAAAACCTCATCTTTTGACTTTATAAGATAAGTCCAAACTGCTCTTGAAAAATCATCAACAATAGTAAGAAAAAATCTGTATCCTTCCTTACTCATAACTTTATAAGGCCCCCACAAATCCATGTGAACAAGGTCACCCACATTTTCAGAGGTATGATCACTAAGAGGGAAAGGTTCCCTGGTCTGCTTTGCCTTATGACAAATATCACAAGGTAAAGTATCAGAATCAATTTCAATATTAATTTTATCTTTAAGAACATTTAAAACTTGATCAGCAGGATGACCCAATCTACTATGCCAAAGAGATTGAGACACATAACAAGTATAAACACAGTTATTAGACACACCTTGACAAGTAGCATGATCATCAACCATATAAAGACCACCTCTCTGACTACCAGTCCAAAGAGTGGTTCTTGTTTTCAAATCCTGAATGTAACACTTATTTTCATCAAAACCAATGAACCTCTTACTGTCTTTAGCAAGTTTGTGTATGCTTAACAGATTCACACAGTATTCAGGTATAACAAGAACATCAAATAGAGTAACCATATTATTTAATTTAAGATTACCAATCATAACAATTTTAGCAACTGTTCCATTAGGGTGACCAACACTAAGATTAAGATTAGAAACATCAATGCCATCTTCAATTTTATCAGAACAAAAGGTCATGTGTTGATTAGCTCCAGAATCAGAAATCCAACCATTATGTTTAACTTTGGAATTATCATTGTTAGCACAAAAGAATTTATCAAAATTCTGATTAAAAAAAGTATTTGCATTATAAAAAAACCTCATCTTTTGACTTTATAAGATAAGTCCAAACTGCTCTTGAAAAATCATCAACAATAGTAAGAAAAAATCTGTATCCTTCCTTACTCATAACTTTATAAGGCCCCCACAAATCCATGTGAACAAGGTCACCCACATTTTCAGAGGTATGATCACTAAGAGGGAAAGGTTCCCTGGTCTGCTTTGCCTTATGACAAATATCACAAGGTAAAGTATCAGAATCAATTTCAATATTAATTTTATCTTTAAGAACATTTAAAACTTGATCAGCAGGATGACCCAATCTACTATGCCAAAGAGATTGAGACACATAACAAGTATAAACACAGTTATTAGACACACCTTGACAAGTAGCATGATCATCAACCATATAAAGACCACCTCTCTGACTACCAGTCCAAAGAGTGGTTCTTGTTTTCAAATCCTGAATGTAACACTTATTTTCATCAAAACCAATGAACCTCTTACTGTCTTTAGCAAGTTTGTGTATGCTTAACAGATTCACACAGTATTCAGGTATAACAAGAACATCAAATAGAGTAACCATATTATTTAATTTAAGATTACCAATCATAACAATTTTAGCAACTGTTCCATTAGGGTGACCAACACTAAGATTAAGATTAGAAACATCAATGCCATCTTCATTTTATCAGAAACAGCATTGTTATTATAGATTTTTCTTTGAGTATGTTGAGCATTTTGAAATCCAGATCTCTTTTTATACCCTGGTGGATAACCAACTAACTCAAAACACCTATCTATAGTATGTCCAACACCTTTACAATTAGTACAGTTAAGATTAGTATTAGGACCTCTGTTTCCAAAACTATTACTTCCATTAAACTTCTTCTTGTTATCATAGAATTTAGAAGCAAACACATATGAAGATGGTTTATTAGCAGCAGAATTAACAGAAGTGTTCCTATGAGACTCTTCTCTAGAAAGCAAAGCATAAGCACTTTTAACAGAAGGAAGAGGATCATTTGTGAGAATTTGACTCCTAACAGTATGATAAGATTCATCTAAACCCATGAGAAACTGCATTAACTTGATTAATTGATTATGATCTTTAAAATCTTTTGCAGCATGGCACACACAAGTAGGCAGTTTAATTAAAGCATCAAATTGTTTCCACAATGAATTCAGCTTATGATAATATTCAGACAAGGTAGTACCATTTTGACATAAAGAATTAATCCTGTTATGAAGATTGAATGTAACAACACCATCAACTTTGTCATAAGTTTCTTTTAATTCATTCCATACAACAGCAGCATTCTTAGAAAAAATTTGTCCCAGATATAACTCTTCTGACACACAATTTAAGATCCAAGTAAGAACAACAGCATTGCATCTATCCCATTGCTGGGCTAAAATCTCATTATTCAAAGACCTAACACAAGTACCATCAATAAATCCCTTTTTATTCTTTGTTTCTAAAGCAAGAAGCATAGCACAACTCCAAACATTGTAATTTTCAGTTCCTTTTAACTTCAAGCTAATAAGAGGTGTATTAGTGATATCACTAGCATGCAAGTACAAAGGATTACCAAAATCAAGCTTACTTATTTTAGTATTAAGAGTTTCAAAATCATTATCAGAATCAGAACCTTCATTGTGCACAGATCTAGGAGGAGTATTACCACCATGAACAGAACCAGGAGGTGTATTACCACCAGGAGGAGTATTCACCATGTTAAGCAAATATAATCACAGAATCAATCAATTAAAGAAGCAGATAGAGAAATACTATTATCAAGCAACACACAGATAAACAACAAGTAATCTACAAATATTAACTTCTCTTAAAAAATTTGCAGAAAATAACTCTTAATCTCACAAGAGTGCCAGTGACAGGATTCCTAACCTCTCGTATGAAGGCAGGTCAAGTATTAGCACAATTGTTTTTATGAGAAAAAGAGAAACAAATTTGATATATATATATATGAAAATTTTAATTTGAGAAGAAAATATAAGCAGATTAAAAACAGATAATAAGAGGAAAAAGGAAAAGAGATACAATACAGTGCTATAGCCGAAGGTAGAGGAACCCTAACTATCTCTTGATTCACTTAGTCAAGAGATGAATCAGGATCTGACAAAATAAACCCTAATTTTAGGGAAATCGAACAAACACTGCAGCGGAAGAACTTTAAAATAGGATTTCCAGAAGAAACCCTAATTTAATCGAACAATAACCCCAAAAAATTAAGAATCTAGGGTTTCAGAATGAAATACGCCCTAGATCTTAATCAGATCTGAAAAAAGAATGAATCAACAACCAAGAATCACCGAACCTGGCTCTGATACCATGAAAGAAATCACAATAACAACTATAACGAAACAGTCGGCTCGATTAGAGTTTATTATTATTGTTTAAAGTTGATTACAAACCAGAAATAATGATCTTAATCAATTAGATTAAGATCAATGAAACGAATTACAAAAAAACCTAATTTGATCTAGATGATCAAATTATACAGAGAATATATATATCGAAAAATAACCAGAGAAACTGACTAATATGTGTGTGATAATATATGTTGATTGTCCAGAATGAAACCCTAAATGGGTTTATATACTTCCACAAGTTTGCACCGTCTTCTCTTTAGACCCTCAACTTTTCTTCTTTGTCAAAACTGGTCCAATCTTCCAATCTTCCAAAATAGTCCTTATCTTTAAATCAACTTGTCAAATGTACTCCAAACCTGTACAAGCTGGAAAGTGTGTAAGTAACTTCCAATCTTCCAATCTTCCAATCTTCCAATCTTCCAATCTTCCAATCTTCCAATCTTCCAATCTTCCAATCTTCCAATCTTCCAATCTTCCAATCTTCCAATCTTCCAATCTTCCAATCTTCCAATCTTCCAATCTTCCAATCTTCCAATCTTCCAATCTTCCAATCTTCCAATCTTCCAATCTTCCAATCTTCCAATCTTCCAATCTTCCAATCTTCCAATCTTCCAATCTTCCAATCTTCCAATCTTCCAATCTTCCAATCTTCCAATCTTCCAATCTTCCAATCTTCCAATCTTCCAATCTTCCAATCTTCCAATCTTCCAATCTTCCAATCTTCCAATCTTCCAATCTTCCAATCTTCCAATCTTCCAATCTTCCAATCTTCCAATCTTCCAATCTTCCAATCTTCCAATCTTCCAATCTTCCAATCTTCCAATCTTCCAATCTTCCAATCTTCCAATCTTCCAATCTTCCAATCTTCCAATCTTCCAATCTTCCAATCTTCCAATCTTCCAATCTTCCAATCTTCCAATCTTCCAATCTTCCAATCTTCCAATCTTCCAATCTTCCAATCTTCCAATCTTCCAATCTTCCAATCTTCCAATCTTCCAATCTTCCAATCTTCCAATCTTCCAATCTTCCAATCTTCCAATCTTCCAATCTTCCAATCTTCCAATCTTCCAATCTTCCAATCTTCCAATCTTCCAATCTTCCAATCTTCCAATCTTCCAATCTTCCAATCTTCCAATCTTCCAATCTTCCAATCTTCCAATCTTCCAATCTTCCAATCTTCCAATCTTCCAATCTTCCAATCTTCCAATCTTCCAATCTTCCAATCTTCCAATCTTCCAATCTTCCAATCTTCCAATCTTCCAATCTTCCAATCTTCCAATCTTCCAATCTTCCAATCTTCCAATCTTCCAATCTTCCAATCTTCCAATCT
>CM067167.1:199327294-199362294 GCA_034093135.1 Erigeron breviscapus | reverse complement strand
TCCCTAAATTAAGGAGTCCCTAATCTAACCCACACCTATATAGGAGTGGGTTAGACTAGGGACCCCTCTTATTTTAAGGACACTTGGGACAGATCTGGACCGTCCATTTCCAAGATCTGATCAAAAACGCGGAAGGGCAAAACGGTCATTTACGTCCACTAATATAAAATACACCAACTTCGTTCCATTATAACCTAACCCCGACTTCCCCCATCAACAACCCATCGCTTCCGTAGTTCTCCATCTCTACCTCCATATTCATCCAGAATCTGCGACCACCGCCGTCGTTCTCCATCATATGTATCAATACGGCAACCGGAAAATAATCCTATCGGAGCAATTTTAACAATCCGTCCACCTGCGTTTTCTTCCTCTCAAATTGCAAATTGAACATTCCGGCTAACGGCGTTTCTTCCACTAAAATTACAAATTGCACATTCCGGCCACCGGTGAGTTCTTCCTCAATCAATCCATCACCGTCGTCTTCTTCCACATTCCGGCGAATAATCCTCTCTGAGCAATTTTCCGATTTCAGATTCAGATGGAAAATTACGACGATGCTAGTTCAACTGCAAACAATGCTCAATCTGAATCAAGTAAGCAATTCCTTTTTAAGAATTATTACATAATTTACTCTTAATTTCATTTTTAAACAACTGCTTTATTGTTTTTCGTTTTTTTTAATAGTACATGTATATTAGTTGACACAATTTTATTAAAATTGAATAAAATAGTTTGTTTTGAATCTACATTATTATATGATATTATGTGTTGTATTTAATACATTTTAATTAAATATTCTGCCATCATTCCTTTTCTTGTCACATAGATTCTGTTTTTTTTAACAAAAAAATTAGATGTGATACTTTTATTTTTATTTTTTTTATACATTGCTTGTAAAAAGAAGTAAAGAGTGTTAAGATTCTGTGTATAAAGACCATTTAGAATCAAAATAAAGTTTTTTGTAGCTTGCAACTTCTAAAAATAATATAAATTACACATGTGTAAGTTAATATAACTATGACTTACACATGGGTAAGCTATATAACTATTAAAAAGCCTTATGTAACTTGCAACTTACGCATGTGTAAGATATAGCTTACACATGTGTAAGTCAATATAACTTTAAATTAAGCCTTCTGTAACTTGGAACTTACCCATGTGTAAGTCAATATAACTATAAATTAAGCCTTCTGTAACTTCCAACTTACACATGGGTAAGTTTATATAATTGTAACTTACGCATGTGTAAGAGATATAAATACAACCATCTTCACATTCAACCCTTAGGCCTTGTTTTTTATTTATTTAATGGACTTAATAGTTAAGAACTTAATCATTCAGTCAAATTTCATGTTTCTTTTTTGACTTAATAAACAAAAATAACCGTCAATTACTTATATTTTACTTAATACATACAGACATTCTTAATGCATTCAGCCACTTAATACACTCAGCACTTAATGACTAAAAAAAGAAACGGGCCCTTAATTTTGCTTATAGGTTCGTTTAGTGTATCAACAACAACTTCTTGCAACAGTAGAGAGGTATCTTTATATGATGAAGAAGATCAAGTTTATTATCCAGATTGTGCAGATAAGTTCATACCAGTTAAAGGAGCTACTTTTGATAGTATAGAAAAATGTATCGAGATGTATGAAATGTATGCATACCAATCAGGCTTTGACGTTAGAAAGGCGACACAAAGAAAATTAAGGAATGGAAAAGTGAAAAAAATGGCTTTTTTGTAACAAATCTAAAGACAGTCACGAAGTTAGCATAGATACAACAAGTTTTGAGAACAGAAAACGCAATTCATCAACACAAGTAACTGACTGCAAAGCTGGAGTTGTTTTCAAGTATGACGAAAAAAGGGGTTTGTATATTGTGTACAAATTTGAGCAAGACACAATCACGAAATGGTTCCAAAAGAACATAGGCACTTATTGAAGAAAAGCAGACAGTTAGGTTTAGCTGAAATGAGTTTCATACATAAAGTTTCAACCGCAAACATTGGGGCCACGAGAGCGCATCATATATACAGTAACATTCAAGGTTCCTACAAAAACACACATGGGACCGTGTCGGATTTCAAGAACCACCAAGCAGCAATAAATTGCTACATAGGATTAGATGACTCTCAAATGTTGATAGACAAAATGAAAAACAAATTGGATTGTGTCAGAGGTTTTTCTTTTGATTACAAGGTAACAGAAGACAAACAACTTGCGGGTCTGTTTTGGGCGGATGAAACTGCTAAGTTGAATTTCAAGGAGTTTGGGACATTATATCGTTTGACGCAACCTACCGGACCAATAAGTAAGTGTATAAGTAACTGTTGCATTTAATTAAATGTAGGTATACCTAATGTTACTATGAAGTTTGTATAAGTAACTGTTGCATTTAATTAATGTAGGTACGACTTGATATTTGTACCTTTCACCGCTATCGATAACCACAAGAAAACAGTGTCAATCGGAGCTGGTATGTTGCACAATGAGACGTCAGAATCTTATGAGTGGTTACTTGGAAAATTTCTGCAAGCATTCGGTAGTCAACCACGGATGGTGGTCACGGATCAAGATGCTGCAATGAAGAAAGCGATTGAGGCTGTGTTCCCAGATTCGAGACACAGACTTTGCATGTGGCACATCACTCAAAAGCTTCCCTCAAAGGTAATTCAATCTGGTTTTTAGATTTGAATTTTCGTATAACTTGTTGCTATTGCTTTTGTCAACTGTAACATGATTATTGTCATTGAAGTGAACTGTGTTTTTTCCTTCGTTTTTAATCTGTTTTTAGTATAAAAAAGTACCATACTTCTGGTAGTCTAGGATGTTTATCGCTTGTTTACCGTTTTTATTAAACCTTGATATGGATTTTGAATATCTAGGTGGGGAAAGATATGTTTGAGCATACAGATTTCAAAAAAAAGTTCTATGAAATAGTGTGGAATTTGTCGATAGATCAAAATACATTTGAGGAAAAATGGATGGAGATTATGAAGGAGTTTCATTTGGAGGATAATGATTGGTTTAAGCACATGTTTAGCATCAGATCCACATGGATACCCACGTATTTTAGAGACTTATATATGTCGGGTTTAATGAGAACAACGTCCCGGTCTGAGAGCGAGAACTCGTTTTTCAACAACTTTACAAACCAGAATTCGACTTTGGTTCATTTTATGATGTCCTATGAATCGGCTATGGAGAGACAAAGAAGCAGATTATAGTTTTTGGATCACCAATCTCTTATCAAAAGAGCTCGTTTTTCAACCTGTCTTAAGCTCGAAAAACAAGCATGTGATGTCTACATGCATGCAATCTTCCTTTTGGTTCAAAGAGAGATTCAGTTATCCATTTGGACTTGTGCTCAGATTTCTGTTAATTCAGAGGAAGGCGTTGATGTGATTGTGATTAGAGAAACAAGAGAAATAGACAAAAGAACGGGCAAGGCTGTTCAAGAGGAAAAGATGAAGAAGAAAAGAAAACAAAAGGATGTCGAAGAAGAAGAAGAAGAAGAAGAAGAAGAAGAAGAAGAAGAAGTTGAAGATATAAGAACTGTAGAGGGAGAAGAAAGTGTGGATAGAAATAGAGGCTTATTTTCAAAAGATCAAGAAAATCCTGCCAATACATCCGGGAATGAAACATTTAAAAAGGTGTATACTTTCAAGGTAAATGTACTGTTTTTGCATTATACTTTTTTAAGTTTAAAAGTTTTTCTTTATTCATATTATGTTCATATTTGTTGTTGTGTTCTTTGTTAAGCTGATACATAACAGAGAAGATCACATGTATTAATTTGTTGTTGTGTTGTTTGAAAAGTTGATACATAACAGAGAAGATCAGACCGTTGCTTGTAGCTGCAAGACATTTGAACGTTATGGCTTCTTATGTAGACATGTATTTTGCATGTTCAAGGCCAACGATATTGAGAAAATTCCAGAAAAATACATTATCAGGCGTTGGAGAAAGGATCTAATACCTCCAGGAATGAGGACAAGAAAAAGGTATGGAGAAGAGTTAGAGAGGCTAGGAAATGAAGCTCATTACATAGTTGAGAGCTGCATGACCTTATTAGGGAAGGATGAAGGCAAGGTTTCAGCATTTGTTGAAAAAGTTAGGTCATTGAAAGATGAGATTGCACTTGAGTTTACTGCAGGAACAAATAAAAAGGATAAAATCATTGAAACTTTCCTAGGTGTCCCAAAGCCTACAGAAAGAGAAATTGAAAACCCGGAAGTAGCAGGTTTCAAAGGTTGTGGAAGCAGATTGAAAAGTTCAAAGGAAATTGCCATGGAACAATCAAAGAAGCATAAATGAAAATGTGCAAAATGTGGAAAGATGACTTTTCATGACAAAAGAAATTGTGAGAAGCAAACAAAGGAAGAAGAACAGAAAAAAGCCCAGGCTAAAGCATCCAAGAAAAAGTAAATTGAGGATATAATAGATTTTTATTAATTGAAAAACATTTTTCCATTTTTGTGTTTATAATTGATTTGAATCTTTATTTTATTGTCTATTGGGAGTCAAATGTTGAGAGTCAAATTTATATGAAACTCAATTTTGCTTCTGCAAGATATTTTATTTAATTTCAATTTTATTAATACATATGGGTAAGTTAACTTATACATGACTTACACATACGTAAGTTATATATGTCAAATGTGCGTAAGTTAATATAATTGTAACTTACACATGCGTAAGACATATAATCAAAGTAAATCTTTAATGTATGTTAACTTATACATGACTTACACATACGTAAGTTATATATGTCAAATGTGCGTAAGTTAATATAATTGTAACTTACACATGCGTAAGACATATAATCAAAGTAAATCTTCCATGATCAACAATTAACTTATACATGACTTACACATACGTAAGTTATATATGTCAAATGTGCGTAAGTTAATATAATTGTAACTTACACATGCGTAAGACATATAATCAAAGTAAATCTTCCATGATCAACAATAATAAAACACGATGATTTTATAATACATATGGGTAAGTTAACTTACACATGACTTACACATACGTAAGTTATATATGTCAAATGTGCGTAAGTTAATATAATTGTAACTTACACATGACTTACACATACGTAAGTTATATATGTCAAATGTGCGTAAGTTAATATAATTTAACTTACACATGACTTACACATACGTAAGTTATATATGTCAAATGTGCGTAAGTTAATGTATGTTAACTTACACATGACTTACACATACGTAAGTTATATATGTCAAATGTGCGTAAGTTAATATAATTGTAACTTACACATGCGTAAGACATATAAGTCAAATGTGCGTAAGTTAATATAATTGTAAGTTACACATACGTAAGACATATATATTTAATGTTAAAAGTTATATATTAAATTTAAATTATTATTTTGCAAGTTTGTATATGTTTTATTGTTTGTTCATACTTGCTTACTTATATATTATACAATAAAAAAAAGTAAAGTCTAGGACTACTTTTCATGAAACATATTGTCTCCATTAAATTATTGTTAACTTATATAAGTTACATACGAGTATGGTACCCGCGCAATGCGGCGGTGATGATGGCGGCGACGGATGGTGATGGTGGTGGCAGCGTCAAATGGTGTAGGTAATTGATGTAAAAGTGTTTGATTTAAAAGGGGTAATAAAGATATTTTATAATATAAGGGACTAATGGTGTAATTTAATATTAAGGGTTAGTGGTGATTTAATTCATTAAGGGTAGTTTGGTCAATTCGCATGTCCCATTTTTTCTAAACTTTCAACATGGGGGTATAATTTTTATATAGTAGTATAGATATGTTAACTTACACATGAATTTACAAATGAACTTACTCATGTGTAGGCTGTATAACTTGCATTCTTACAACCAGATATATATTATACAATAAAAAAAAGTAAAGTCTAGGACTACTTTTCATGAAACATATTGTCTCCATTAAATTATTGTTAACTTATATAAGTTACATACGAGTATGGTACCCGCGCAATGCGGCGGTGATGATGGCGGCGACGGATGGTGATGGTGGTGGCAGCGTCAAATGGTGTAGGTAATTGATGTAAAAGTGTTTGATTTAAAAAGGGCAATAAAGATATTTTATAATATAAGGGACTAATGGTGTAATTTAATATTAAGGGTTAGTGGTGATTAATTCATTAAGGTAGTTTGGTCAATTCGCATGTCCTATTTTTTCTAAACTTTCAACATGGGGTATAATTTTTATATAGTAGTATAGATGATGTTAACTTACACATACGTAAGTTATATATGTCAAATGTGCGTAAGTTAATATAATTGTAACTTACACATGCGTAAGACATATAATCAAAGTAAATCTTCCATGATCAACAATAATAAAACACCATGATTTTATAATACATATGGGTAAGTTAACTTACACATGACTTACACATACGTAAGTTATATATGTCAAATGTGCGTAAGTTAATATAATTGTAACTTACACATGCGTAAGACATATAATCAAAGTAAATCTTCCATGATCAACAATAATAAACCACCATGATTTTATACTAGAACAAATCTTCCATAATAGAATACAAGCATCTTTAAGTTACAACCCTTTATTGTTACATTATTTGCATATTACATAATAGAATCCATAAAATCAAATTACATATTATTTGCATTGTTCTTCAGGAACTGAACCAAATTTTTCTTCTTTTCAATCACAACATTCTGATACATGAACTTGTACTGCTTTTCCATGAACTCAAGTTTCTTTTCATTCATCTTGTTATTGAAATTCAGAATCAAGTGTTCCTTCTTTTCAACAAGCGAGTCATCCATAGGGACCATCAAACTAAAAGTAATGTTAACAAATTAACAAATTAAATTATATAAAAGATTAACATGTAAATAGAGAAGAAAAAAATGAAAAAAAACCTTTTCATTATTTCGTGATAAGCATTTTCAAGCGAGACAACTTCGTTTCGAATTTCCACCATCTGTTGCAAATGCATATTACAAGAATCTTTTGCATTGTTAATTGCATTTGTTTCCATAGCATACATCCTGTTATAAACATCATCAGCCCTAACATAAATGTTTGTATTTTCCACCACAATCTTTGGAGATGGTGGGTTTGGAAGAATCATGGAAGAAGAGTTTGAAGAATCCATATAGTGTTTTTTTTTCTGTTTCTTTTTGTATACGGTGGTAAAGTGGATTTGTTGTGCAAAATTTAGGATTTTGTAATCTATATATAATTAACAAATGTGCCGTTTAAAGGGTTTTTAGAAACCGTCCTGACTTATTAGAATAGATTGTGACTTTTACTATTTTAAAGGGTTTTTATAAGTTACGACTTTTAGAATTTTAAAGTGTTTGAAACTGTTTTGAATCTGTTTTATCCTATTTATGTGACTTTTAATATATAAAACGGTTTCAAATTCTTTATGAGATAAATATTTATTATATATTTTATATTATCTTTCAAAAGGTTTTATCCTATTAAAAAAACGATATATTCAAGTAGATAAAGACTAAAAATACTTTTTAAACTGCTCTTCTGTAATCTATCAAAATTTAAATAAAAAAAAGTATCAAATACAATTGACATCATTAACATCTCAAATCAAAAGTAAAGTACTTGTGTAAAGAAATTAACAAAATTAGAAATAGTCTAAACTTTCCATAGAAAGTGATGCAGAATTAGAAATTGTCTAAAATGGTCATCCATATAATCCAGCCAAATGAGTAAACCACAAATTATATAAACTGCTCATCCAACAGGTCATCCAAATGATGAACAGTTAGAAAAAGTCTAAACTACAATGATCAACAAAACAACATGGTCTTCTTATACGGTTCACATAACCAAGTATCACCTGTACAAATAGAATAAATCATGAAAAGTCAATGACATAACAAAAAGATATGAATCAAAAATTTTTAGAGTATATACCTTGTAATAATAACTTTCATAGTCTGGCGAATCCTGTCATAAATTTCATCCGATGACTTGTTCTCTAAGATTTTTCTGCTGGGCTCTGGTATCTTAAAGTATTCTTCAACCTCAGTTGTCACAAATTCATTCAATACATTTAATTCTGATGTCAGCATTTTAGTTACATACTTTTTCCTCAAATCGTCAAGCTGATTCTGTTGAACACTAACATTCCCTCTTGTCACAGATTCATTAACGAAACCACAGTTAAAGTTGTACAGTCCATTTCCTCTATATATCTCCATGTGTCTCATTGCAAAAACCCCAGAATCATTAAAGTTTTTCTTTGTTCTCCAATTCATCTTAACAATAATGGGTTTTGAGCTTACAAAGTTGGTGATCATGCATTCTTCGATTGCCATGTATGTATCAAAAAGTTCCCTCTGAAATTTTTTTGAAAAAAGTTATTACTTCAATCGGCAATTAATCCTTTCAATAACTCTACACCATACCAATAATTTTCTGCTAATAAATCCTAATTTTCATGTGCATCAAACTAGTTGGGGCTAGTTAAACATACGATTGTAAAATCATTATTACGAGGAGGATTCGTCCACATGAGCTTCTAATAATCTGTGGTATTACATAACAAACTAACTAGGCATGTAAAAGCAAAAAACACTAAACCTATTAAATCTAAAGAGGATATGCATTCCCTTTACTAGTAAAAAGTTATTTTATGACAAATATTAATTATTAGCTGAAAAAGGTTTCTCAAAATGGACAAAACTGTTCAAATAATAGATGAAGTAGTCCAAAAGTATCATCATTTTGTAAATAGAAATAATAATATGAAGTAAGAATTATGCTTACCAGCCTTCTTTGAGAGATTCCATATATTTGATCGACATCCTCGTTTTGATGAATTCGGCTGTCAAGAATATGAATCTCTTTTGATTTTAATTTGAACACAATCACATAGTAAGAAACTTCAGACACCATGGGAAAGAAAACCTGATCACAAAATATAATCTTAGAACTACAAATCAAATTTTGAATACTAGTATATTAAAATAAAAATTTCAATTAAGATATTAGTGTTACCAAATCAACATCTTTTAAGTTTTTGAATCCAGATTCTTTCAAAAGAGCAGCCATTCTGTTTGAAAATATATCATCATCTTCAATTTGCTGTTTGGATGAAAAATCGAGTTGTATCATATCTGGAGACTATTTCAGAAATTATATACAAAAAAAAAAAGTTACTATTGTAGAAAATGATACATTTATTTAAATTTAAAAACATACATTTAAGAAACTTACAATGAAATTAGTATGGCAAAATAGTCTAAACCTTCCTTTCGTGTCTCTTTTAGTCTCTTCATAATTCAAAATCGAAGCCCAAACATCAATGACTTGGGCAATGATCATATGGCCAGGCCGCATTGTCTCAAAAACAACTCTTGAAATATCGTACTCTTTCGTTTTAAAGACTGTTTGACTGCAAATACATAATACAGATTTAAAAAATATATATTAAAAATGAATATATCAACAGACATTATAGCTAAAATTTTTGTAACTTACGACGGAGGAATTCTAGCTGAGAAAATTGCCCTTGAAACTCTATCTTCAACTGATTTTAGGTCTTCATTCACTCTAACATCCTTCAAATAGTACGGAGATGTAAGACAGTTGCTATGTAGTTTGTGCCCTTGATTATTCTGACCATCAACTAAAAGCGAATCATAAGAAACCATGCACAAGTCGTTCAAGAATGGCATCTCCGATATATTTTGAGAAACCTTATCAGTGTCAGGCAGAGAATTAAGATCTTTGACTTTCGGAGTTTCCTCTAAAACTGCTTGTTCCTTACTTTCTTCATCTTCAACGCTATCTGGTGAGTCAAAACCCAGACTAAAAGTTGGTAAAAAAGGATCAACTTTTTTCCTTTTATGAAGACTTGACTTCTTTTTACTTTGAAGATCATCAACTTCCAAATTGGTACGTTTGCAATTCAACTTGCTCATAATCTGATCAATTTTTGTTGTTTCATCAAGTTTCTTCTTATCTTGATTTCCTCGTTTTTCTTGATTCTTTCTTCAAGAACAGTAACATGTTCTGGTTTTCTATTCGAAGATTCACCTTTTTCCATGATTCTTTCTTCATGACCAGTAACATGTTCTGGTTTTGTATTCGAACATTGACCTTTTTCATTGACTCTTTCTTCATGACCAGTAACATGTTCTGGTTTTGTATTCGAACATTGACCTTTTTCATTGACTCTTTCTTCATGACCAGTAACATGTTCTGGTTTTCTATTCGAAGATTCACCTTTTTCCATGATTCTTTCTTCATGACCAGTAACATGTTCTGGTTTTGTATTCGAACATTGACCTTTTTCATTGACTCTTTCTTCATGACCAGTAACATGTTCTGGTTTTGTATTCGAACATTGACCTTTTTCATTGATTTTTCTTCAAGAACAGTAACATGTTCTGGTTTTCTATTCGAAGATTCACCTTTTTCCATGATTCTTTCTTCATGACCAGTAACATGTTCTGGTTTTGTATTCGAACATTGACCTTTTTCATTGACTCTTTCTTCATGACCAGTAACATGTTCTGGTTTTCTATTCGAAGATTCACCTTTTTCCATGATTCTTTCTTCATGACCAGTAACATGTTCTGGTTTTGTATTCGAACATTGACCTTTTTCATTGACTCTTTTCTTCAATCTATATTTTGTAACAAAATGTTCATCCTCACCATAAAGATCTTCAGGTAAACTGTTATAAAATTGTTCCATTGTTATGTTATCTTCATATATAGTTTGAAGATGCAATATTTCATCATCGTTAGACTCAATCATCAAACCGTTGAAATAACTGTTCAAGCTCTCTGTTCAGAACTTCCCTCATAAGAATCCGATCTCGAATTTTTCTTCTAATGACCTGTAACATTGTACAAATTACTGTTGTCAAATTTATTATACATAATCCTTACAATAAAAATTATGTTACAAAATATATAGGTTGTATAACTTACACATGTGTAAGTCCAAACAAATGAAAGTTACACATGTGTAAGTTGTATAACTTACATATGAGTAACTCCAAAATCATGATTTCATACATAGATTTTGATACGTCCCAAGGTGTATCAATATACCCAAGTATATTGTACACAGAACAGTTGTAGAGGGGGGTGAATACAACTTTCCTCGATCTTTACAAACTTTTATGTAAGATGTTTTAAGGACTCAGTTTATATGTTAAACAAGTAAAGAACAGGAATCATCAAAACAGTAAAGCAGTAAATAGGTGAAACATTCTTGAGCACAGATTGTGGTTTTCAAATGTAATCCTTTATTAAGAAATAATCTATACAAAGAATTACAGGGTTGTTGCGGAATAAAGATAACCTACAGATATCTAAACAACCCTTGAAATGACAAACAACAATCAATAAGTTCTAGCTCAAGAGAATCAGCCCAAGCTGATCTCAAACAGACTAAGCTGTGTGTAAGAGCAGAGAAACTTGTGTGAAGAATGATTCTCAGGAATGCCACACATATGCAATCAAGGAATGAGGCTTTTATAGGCGAAAGCCCTTCTTCTCTTGGTATCCAATGAAGCCACGTATTCTTTTTTCACTGGATGATAAAGGAATATTTGATCGTGCCTTTCATGGTACTTGTGGTCCCCCACGTACTGCGCACATTCTTTATCATCCAATAAGAGTATGGACACGCATACGTAAACCAACCACCAACCTAGATTCTAGGAACCTTCCTAGTCACGTCATTTGTCCTTATCTTCAATCCAGGTTGTTATCTTTACTTTATTGTCAGACACAGATTGGGCCGTTTGTCAAGGCACCAATCTGCCTAAGTGTTTCCAAGCTGACTGCTAATCCCAAGCTGCCTTCCACTACCAGCTTGGTCTTCTATCTTCAATCCTCCTCTTTGACTTGGATTGAATGCTATAATCTTGTTGATGCAGCTTGAATAACACCAGCTTCCCTAAATTATTACATTACAAAGTATGAAGCATGATCTGGGTCAGAGATAGATCGCAAGCTGTGTCAGCTTAGTTTGACCTAGATCAGATTACAAGAACCAAAAGATTTCTAAGTGTTTATAGGTCAGATTTGTCATCACCAAATTTACAATGAACATTGGGACTCAACAATCTCCCCCTATTTGATGATGACAAAACCCAACTACACTTCTAACTATCAGCTTACAAAGAATCAAAGTAAAATATGACTAACAGCTTGTGACCCTTTGAATCTTTTGGGTTCTTTTTAATCTGATATGAAGTTTTAACAAGAAAACAAAATTTGTACAACTACTTTGCATATATTGAGAAAGCAACTCTGAAGGGTTCAATTTCTTGAGAAAGTCTGTTTGATCACCTTCAAGAGCATTAAATTTAACATGTCTTCTCCTTTTCTTTTTGAGTGGCTCATCTGACTCATCTTCATCATCCATATCATATGCTTTAGGTCTTGGAAGGCCAGTGATATCAATCTTGAATTTCACAATGATAGCCAACTTCTTTTCAAGGGCTTCCAAGACTGTCTCTCTATGAATTCCAGGCATACCAGTGATGATATTATGCAATTCAACCCACTCTGTGTAGCCTAAGTCAAACAGATTATCAAGATCATGAGTTTCCCAGCTTGTCTCATATCCTTCTCTTGTGAATCTGATGCTTGGAATGTTCTTTCCTCTTCTCCGTTTCAATTGAACCTGGGTGATCGGCTATGGATGCCTTCTGTAATTTAGCCTTTCAGCTACCTTCCTTTTCTCCAGAGCCTCCCACCTATCATGGGCTTCAACACTTTTCTTCACATCTTTAAATTTTTGTGATGGTTTAGTGTGAACCAACACTTTCTTCTTACCTTTGCCTTTGCCCACATCTTTCTTCTTGGATCCAATAGCTGCAAGGTCTTCTTCATCTTCCTTATTCAATGTTTCTTGAAGAACCTTGGCAACTTCTGGATCAGATTCAGTAACAACCATTCTTTCTCTTTGCAGTCTGTCTTCCTTAACCATTTTGTATGCCATCTCAACTGTTACCCCAAGTTCTGGAGCCTGTTTGATTGCAAGCTCCCAATCCTTTTCTTCATCAGTTAAGATTTTCACACCACTTGACCCAGCTTCAGTTGGCCTTTTCTTTAGCATAAAATGAGTCAAGGTGGCTGTGTCTTCATCAGAAGAAGATTTCATAATTTCTTTGGGAGTTGGGTCAGCTTGAGATGACACAGCTTGTGCAGGGTCAGCTTGGGAAGACTTCTTTTCACCAACACTTTCAACAACCTTTTCGACCTCAACTTCCTTCCTTATAAACCACACCATTATTTCTCTTATTCCTAAAGTTGCTTCTCCATCACGTATTAATGATTACCGGCCTATTTCTCTGTGTAATATAATTTTCAAATGTATTACAAAGATTTTGTCAAATAGGATTAAAGGATGCCTGGATGAGCTAGTGAGTACCAACCAGTCAGCTTTTATTCCTGGTCGAAGAATTACGGATAATATCCTTTTGACTCAAGAGTTGATGCACAATTATCACTTGGATCGAGGTTCTCCACGAGCTGCTCTCAAAGTTGATATCCAAAAGGCTTATGATACTGTTGACTGGGATTTTCTTAAATGTATTCTGATCGGTTTTGGATTTCATGAGCGTATGATTCATTGGATTATGGAATGTGTTTCTACAACCTCTTACTCGCTCAGTATTAATGGCAACTTGCATGGATTCTTTCATGGTCGGAGAGGCTTACGGCAGGGGGATCCTTTATCTCCTTATCTCTTTACTTTGGTCATGGAGGTTCTCACTCTTATTATTCACAGGAATGTCAGGAATTCTGAATATTTTCGGTTTCATCCTCATTGTGAAGATATTAATATTGTTAACTTGTGTTTTGCTGATGATCTTTTTATCTTCATGGGTGGAGATGTGGAGTCGGCTAAGGTTATTATGGAGTCTCTCGAGGAGTTCAAACATGCTTCAGGTTTAACCCCGAGTCTTCCTAAAAGCACGACTTATTTTTGTAATGTACTTAATCATGTTAAAATTTCTATTCTCAATGTTTTACCTTTTGAGGAAGGAGTTTTACCGGTTAAGTATTTGGGTGTTCCTTTGGTGTCTTCTAGATTGATGTTAAGGGATTGCAAACAGTTAGTCGAGCAGGTTAAGCATAGAGTTGAAGATTGGAAGAATAAATTTTTATCTTTTGCGGGTCGTCTTCAGCTTATTAATTCTGTTATATCTTCCATGCATGTGTATTGGTCTTCTGTCTTTATCTTGCCTTCGCGGGTTATTTTAGATATTGAGCAGATTATGAGGGGCTTTCTTTGGAGTCAAGGCACTTTAAAAAGAGGAAAAGCAAAAGTTGCTTGGGATATTGTTTGTCTTCCAAAAGATGAAGGAGGTTTGGGTATTCGGAAGTTAGAGCACTTTAATATTGCTTTGATGGCGTCTCATGTTTGGCGTCTCCTTTCTTTGAAACAATCGCTATGGGTTCAATGTATCCACACTTATAAGCTGAGAGGAAGGAGTTTTTGGGATGTGAAGGCTACGGGTAGTGTTGCTTAGAGTTGGCGTAAACTGCTTCAGATTCGCCATGTCTTGCAGAAACAATTTTGGCACCAAATTGGTAATGGTAACTTAACTTTTGCTTGGTTTGACTCGTGGTGTGATAATAGCCTTTGATCGAAAAATTAACACCTAGACTCATTTCAAACGCGGGCTTTCAAATGGAGTCGAAGGTGTCTGATGTTGTAGTTAATGGCGGGTGGGCTTGGCCTAATAGTTGGGGTTCTCGATTTATTCCTGGTGAGCCGCCTGTTCTTGATCTCTCTAAACAGGACTTGGTTAAATGGAAAGATAGACGGGGTAATATTGTTGATTTTTCGGTCTCTTTCGCTTGGGAAGACTTACGTCCAAGATCTGCTAAGGTTACTTGGTTTCGTATGGTTTGGTTTAATCAATGTATACCGAAACATGCTTTTGTTTTATGGCTAGCGGTTATTCGGAAGCTCAAACTCAAGATATGTTGCGGTCATGGGATGTAGCTGATGGCACAAGTCAAGATGATTTTCTATGCTCTTTATGTGAATCAATTTCGGATTCTCATAATCACTTATTTTTTGAATGCCCTTATTCTACACAGGTTTGGAATCTGGTGCGTCAAAAGGCACAATTGTTGAATCATTCGGTTTGCTGGGATGACATTGTTTTGGAGATCATTACCTTTGCGCATAAAAGTTCTATCAAGAGTGTTGTCTCCAAGCTTCTTTTTGCTGCTTCGGTGTACTTTATTTGACGGGAAAGAAATTCAAGACTCTTCGCTCAAAAGAAAAAACCACCTGATGAGTTAGCTGCTTCAATTATTTACACGGTTCGATTGAAGCTGTTTACTTTTCGCTTCAAGAAATCTAGACGATTGGATGAGCTAAGGATAGCTTGGGATTTACCTTCCTATGTTACTCATGTTCGATAATTTTATTCATTTGTAATTGTATAGTTATAGGGATTCTGGTTTCCTTGGATGTTGCACGTTGTGCATGGTTTGTAAAGTCAATCTAGTATACAACTAGATTGCCTATTCTTCATTGATATATAATTTATAACCAGGGGTGACGGCCTTTTACCGAAAAAAAACTTCCTTCCTTATATCTCCCATTTCAACATCAGTCTCCCCCTCAATTTTATCACTCTCCTTCTCAGCTTCTTCATTCACATTTCCACCCTTTTTACCACCACCAGACTCAGAACTGGTATTTTTATCTCCTTTTTTTTTCTCACCTTCCACACTAGAACCATAAACAACCATTCTTCTATCTTTGGCCTCCTCCTCAGCTCTAGCCTTCTTCTGTCTTTCTTTCAGTCTATCAAAGTACTCTTCAATTTCCTTGTCAACCTTAGCTTTTTGTCTTTCTCTTTCAAGTTCTTCTTCCTGCTCAACTTCAGCAGCACTCTTCTCCCCCTTTTTGTCATCATCAGCAGGGAAAGAGCTCACTGAAGTAGCAAAGACACCTTTGAAGTTTTGGTTGAGCAAGTCAATTTTTATATTTGTTAAACAGCAGGCTCTCCTTAATTCAACATAATCTTCATGGAGGAGTCCAATTTTTGTTTTGACACCCTTTGAGACTTCAATCAGTTCATTCTTGAAATCTGCTTGTGATTTGTTTGCAGATTGAAGCTCTAGGGTGGCATCTCTACTGAATTTGGTTGCAACAGTCTCAATCTGACTTAGAGTGCTCTTGTTTCTCTCTTTTTCTTCATTGATTGTCTTTGTTAGACCATCAAGAGACTCTGTCAGCTTGCTCTGGTTCTGCTGCATCAAGTCAACTGCCTTCTTAATATTTTCTTCTAATGCAGTCTGATCTTGACTCAGCTTTTCCACCTTTTTGTCCGTCAATTCCTGATCCTTTTGGATCTTTTCCAAGCATTTGGTCAGCTGTAAGCTCTCAACCTTATAGGTTGAAGTGAACTCAGTGAGCTGACCCACCACATCTAAAAATGAGATAGTGGCAGCTTGGGAAGAACTTGCAGTTGGCTTAAAAGCCACTGACTCTGGAAAGAGCAGCCTGCAATCCTTAAAATCAGGGTCATTGGGCTCATATAGAAGGGGGTGGAGGCTAAGGGAGTTTTGGTGAATTTGCTCATGAGAGTGAGTCTCATGAGTAGATCTGTCAGAAATGACAATGTGCTGGTCAGCCTGAGAAAGATTGACGTTTAATTCAGGCTGAGGGCCAGTGGGAATATGTTGATCATGATGTTGATCAACTCCTCCACTGACATCTTCCATCAGATCATCCCTTGAGGATGGATGGGCAGGCACATCATCGAATGAAGAATCACTTCCGGAGATAGTGATCTTGTTCTCATTGGCATCGAGAGGATCACCAATGGTTCCTTTGCTGCACAAGGGGCTAACATGACTGCCTTAAAGACATCCATGTAACCTACAGGATCCCTCTGTCCAAGGACAGATGCAGACACAGACCTGCAGGTGTAATGTTTTGTGTAATTGATTGCCCTTCAACAGAGGTGTGTTGTTGCACCAAAGTATCCTTAGGGAGAATTATTGAGGCCTGTACCCCTCCTTGTGATCTAGAAGGGGCATTGACAGCCAGTGCAAACTCAGAGTGTAAGAGAGAAGGATTCTGATCAGCTTGGGGAGGAGAAGCAGTGTCACAAGTGCGTTCGATACTTCTCTCCTTTGGCTGACCATCCTCAGAATTGAAGTGCATAGACTCTGACTCATTTTGGATCTGGGCTAGATCCTCTGTTCCCTTTAATGATATCATCAACCTTTTGGGAGGCTGGTGATGGCGATTAGGTGCAGACACAGTATGACCTTGGGAGGAGGTCTTTATTTCAATACCTTCACCCTGTTTGGAGGGTTGGGTAGTAATAGGTGTTCCCTTTAACTCGTCTACACTCTTTTAGGAGAGTGCAGATGGGCGTGGTGATTTCGGCTTATCAGCTTGGGTGGCAGGGACAGCTTTGGAACGTTCCTTAGCTTCCACTGCACCTTGGGGGATCTCAAGATTTGATGTTGCATTATCAACCCCAGAAGCTGACACAGATTTCCTTTGTGTTCTTTTCTTTTTAGCACTGTGAGGCACTAAGTCCTCAACAATGGGTCTTTTAGATTTGGATTTTGAAGGAGTGGATGAGGGTGTGGCTAGGGTGGCTGATGATTTGGCCAACCCTTCACCCTCTTTTGAAGGAGAAGAAGATTGAATAGATTGAGAGGAGTTTGAGGGTTCAGAAGCATGTGTACCTTGGTCCCCCTGATTGGCAGATTGAGTGTCAGACTCAGATCGTGTCGAAGAAGGGACAACTTCCTCATTAGCAGCTTCCTCTCTCTCCCTTTGCCTGCAAAAATTTAGGTAGGTCTGCATTGCTAGAGTTAGACCCTGCGCAGTTACCTTAGGACTATTGAAAATGTTATTGTTTATGGCCTTACATTCCACAGTTTGACCAGTTGCCAAACTGAAATCATTATCGAGGATGGCCTCAATAATGAGTGCAAGAATCCTACCATAAGGTATGATATGACTCTTATTATTGACTCGGCCAACCAAGTCCCTAAAAATTATAGCAGCAAAGTCTATTCTGGTCATAGTGACCATTGCATGAAAAATTTGCATCTCTAAGGCATTAGGTTGATCAAAGCTGCCAGCCTTTACTTGTAAAGTTTTAGATATTGTGCTCAAAAGATAGTTCCAAATACCAGTTAAATATTTCATTTTAACCACTGAAGCCAATGGACCAGTATATCCAACATCTTGTAAACAACTTTTGGCTTCAGTGTGAGACACAACACTTTCATAAATATCATCTGGCATATAAGACAGCTCAAAAGCAGACCTAATCCTATCCAAAGAAATATATACCTTTGTCTTACCATTGAGGATGGTGCCATAGATTGCAGGATCTCCTTTCTTGTTCTTTCCAACATAGCAACTTGCCCAAAATTCACACAAAAGGTCTTTAAACACCATATCTGGCCTTTCAATCATCATCTTGCCAAATGGATGATACCATAAAAATGCAACAATCTCATCATATCCTTCGCCCAAGAAGGAGGATGAACATTGGCTGAGACGAGACTACCAATCTTGATTTTACCAGTATCAAGATCAGCCGGAACTACTACTACATTATTACCCACCACATAGGGTGTAAGCTTACTCACGCTTACTGGAGCTGGGTATGGGACCTCAGATTCAAAAGAAGAATTAGATTGAGAATTATTAGAAGAAATAGATGATGAGCCATTTTAAAAACAATTTTAGAAGAAGATTTTAAAGACAAATTAATAAAACAATATGTAGATTAGAGAGAAAAAGAGAAATTGATTTGAGAAAAATATGAAGAAATGATTTGGGGATTTAGGTTAAACTGATATTATATACATTATTCAAAATATCTGTTTGAAAAAGTTGGAGAGAGAAAGATTTTGATTGGAGGATGAACAAGTAGTGGAGGTACTTTTTCAGTAACCGGCTGTTACCACTACACGTGTCACTCTCCAATAGGATCAACAAGTAAACTAAATAAAATAATGTAAGTAATAAAACGCACTGAGATATTTAATAACAAAAACAACCACTAAGCTGGGTCAGACTCAGCTTACCCTCTTTTACTTGGAAATACACCAAGTATGAAAGGGTAGTCTGGGTCAGACACAGCTTACCCTCAAAATTTAGAATAACTCTAAGGGGTCAGATTTGTTATTACTTAGCTCACTGCCTTTTACATATTTAGCATACCTAGCTTACTTATGAGATAGTTGAACCTTGATTCATCCAATGGCTTTGTAAACAAGTCAGCAAGCTGATTATCTGTTGGAATGAAGTGGAGTTCAACATCTTCTTTCATCACATGATCCCTAATGAAATGATATCTTATATCAATGTGCTTGGTCCTTGAATGAAGTACAGGATTGTTTGAAATTGCTATGGCACTGGTACTGTCACAAAAGATAGGAGTTTTTGATGCAGTGACACCATAGTCTTGAAGCTAATATTGCATCCAAAGAATTTGAGAGCAACAACTTCCTGCAGCAACATATTCAGCTTCTGCAGTGGAGATAGAAACTGAATGTTGCTTTTTGCTGGACCAGCTTACAAGTCTATTGCCAAGCAATTGACAAACTCCTGAAGTACTTTTTCTGTCAATCTTACAGCCTGCAAAGTCATAATCTGAATAGCCAATTAGATCAAATCCTGAGTCTTTGGGATACCAAAGACCCAGATTGGGACTACCTTTAAGGTATCTAAAGATTCTCTTTACATCCTTAAGATGAGATTCCTTAGGACTAGCTTGATATCTTGCACAAAGACATGTAGCAAATATAATATCTGGTCTACTAGCAGTTAAGTAAAGTAATGATCCTATCATACCCCTATAAGCTGTGGTGTCAACAGATTTGCCATTTTTATCTTCACCCAGCTTATCACCAGTTCCCATAGGAGTTTTCATAGGTGAGCAATCACTAAAACCAAATTTGATTAAGAGATCTTTGACATATTTTCCTTGGTTTATAAAATTTCCATTTTTAGTCTGTTTTACTTGTAAACCCAGAAAATAGTTTAGCTCTCCCATCATGCTCATTTCATACTTTTTAGACATTAATTCAGAAAACTTTTTGCAAAGTCTTTCACTACTAGACCCAAATATGATATCATCTACATAAATTTGCACAAGAAGGATATCACCATTATACTTTCTCACAAATAAAGTGTTAGGTCCAGATTTACTGGACCCACTCCAGACTTGAAGACTGGAGCGTCACTGAAGATTTATCCAGAAATAATAGAAGACCAGTGAGCTATTTACTTGTACAGGAATCTGGATTCCACCAGATTAGCTCACTGGACTTCACTCCAGTCAAGATCGTTTCTACTGAAGACATTCTCACTGAAGTCAAAGACTAAAGTCTGAAGAAAGAAGACTGAAAAACAGTGGAGCCCACTGACAGTCTTACCAGATCTCCCGACTGGAGCTTTGTCAGTGTTCATGACCTTACAAGTCTGAACACTGATTTCGAGGAATTGACTTTTTGCCTTTACACACTTGTACTCTGACATTCCAATTGTCTATTGATAAAAGTACATACGTGTATAAAGGTGGTTGGTTAAAAGGACTTTATCCTTGTACCTTAACCAATGCATTTAATAACCTTGTCGGTTCATTAAATGCATGCAACCATATTTGTACGGCACAAATTCACTGATGAATTTGTTTGCCTATAAATACAAAGTCATTTCTCTCGTTCAAATTACTTTTAGCAATTTGGTGAACTTGCTTAAATACTCTCGATCTAAATAGGTATACTTCACAACTCTAAGTATATCGATCCAAGGAGATTATTTAGCAAGTATAGATCACTTGTAATTCAAAGATTGTTTAGATATTTACATACTTGTAATATCTAGGTTCCGCAACAATCTTGTATTTTGTTTATCATCAATAAATAAAATACACTTGAAAACTACATTTGTGTTCCATCATTTATTTACTTGTTTAAATATTGCTTAAGTCGTTTATTGCTTTATTTATATTCTTGCATTTATATTTAAAGTAATACTAGTCCGATTCTAGTTCATACTTGACTTGTTATTTTACACTCGTGGTTAAACCATCGTGTGAGGGACTTTACAATTGGTATCAGAGCAAAAGGTTAATATACTTACCTAGATCTGTTTCGCGATGGCAATCCTAGAAAATACTCAAGAAACTCATGAAACTAATCTTAATGACCCACCCACTGGAAATAACAATCCACCACCTCCTCCTCCTCCTGCTTCTCCACATGTGCATGTGCATTATTCAAATAATCCTGTTCCTAAATTCAATGGGAGCAGTGATGAATTTGGTACGTGGAAAGCTAGGATAATATTGCATGTTACTGGTATTGAAAGGAATATGATGAAAATCTTAAATGAAGGACCCTATGTGCCAAGACTTCCTATCAATGCACTTCTTGACCCTACTGGATCAAGAAGTGGAAGGGAAAAGAGAGAGGAACACTGGTCCGAAGAGGAGAAAAGATTGGTAAATCTTGATACACTTCTTAAAAATATGATCCTCGGGGCTGTTCCAGAAACTCTTATTCCCACATTAGTTCTCTATCCCAGTGCCAAAAGCATGTGGATGAACTGGTGAACCAGCATGAGGGAGGTGATGATACTGTTGTTACCAGAAAAGTCTCCTTAAACAAAAAGTATGAGTCATTTTTTGCTCTCCCCAATGAGTCTTTTACTGGTACTTACACCAGATTTATGAGTATTATTAACCAGTTAAGAGGACTAGGGGTTGATAAAGACAAGGATATACTTTTGGAGAAATTTTGTGATATTCTTCCAACAAAATGGTCTCACATGATTCTGGTCTTGAGGCAAGGTAAAACCTTGCATTCCCATACTTTTTCAACATTGTATGGAGCCTTCAGATTCAATGAAGAAAATCAAGCCCAGAGGATTGAGGCAGAAAAAGATTCTTTTAATCATGCTTCCAGTAGTTCCACAGTGGTCACTAATACTGTACCACCTTGTGCAGCATTAATATCTTCTGAGAATGTATTTTCTATGAAGAAGATGATGTCTGAACTAATGGATTCTGGAGTCTGTAATGATATCTCTCCAGACTGTGATGAAACTGACAGTGATGACCTGGTTGCAATGATGGCCAAAACGTTTAACCGTTTTAAGCCTAGAGCAAATAGGCCCACTGGACAACATGCACCCAGTTCTTCCACTGACAAGACCAATCTGACATGCTTTAAGTATGGCAGAAAAGGTCATTTCATGAAAGAGTGCAAGTCCAGTCAGTTTGTCTCTCAGTCTGGTCCAACTGCTTCTTATAACAAGCCTGATGATAGCTATAAGTTGAAATACAAAAAGCTTAAGGCTCAAATTGCTCTCTTGTCTAAACAAATGGAAGACAATAATAAATGCATGATAGCAACCACTGAAGAAGCATGGGTTCCCTCTAATGATTCGTCAGTCGATGAAGAAGAGGAAAGAGACTGTTGTTTTATGGCTCTGGCAGATCAAGAGCATCTGGTGAAGGATGATGTCACATATGGTCGATGGGTAGACATTGTTATTAAAAAGGTTAGTGATTATGATAATGAAACTGATCCTGAACTTAAATTAGACATTGCTGAAGCTCTAAATTCTGATTTAATTTTTGTGGAAACTGTTAGATTTGACAGTCTAAATGGTTAGAAACAGATTCCTCTGAAATAGCTGCTTTAAAATCAAAATTAAAAGAAGTTCAAGATATTGAACTGGCATTTCAAGCACAAGTTTTGGTAACTGAACAACTGGTTCAAGAAAAACATGACCTGGAAATAATTTTTGCAAAAAGAAAAACAGGTTATTCAATCATGGCTTGAAACAAGAAAGCCATATGATGCTGGAGTAAACCAATTTCCATCCCAAAAAACGTGCATATCTGGATGGAAATACTCATGTTGCAGCATTAATACCAGTAATTGACCGGTTACCAGAGGAGGTTAAACCTAGTACCATATATGATGAACCTTCTACCCCAAAATCTTGTATAATACCAGCTCAATTTTTGGAGGTCAAGACTGGAGCATCCCAGATGACTGCTCCAGTTAAAAAGGTCAATAAGCATAAACCTTTGCCTCAGACTGTTTATAATGAACCCCAGGTTCAAAGGAAAAAGAACAGTTCCCTTCCTAAGCCAAAAGTCCAGTCAACTGGAAAGGCTCAGGTTTCATCTGAAGAATCTATTTTGTTAAGGTTGGAGAGCCAGTTTCAACTACTGGCTCGTCAGGTTCAAAGCTGTCATGCAAGATTAAACAACTTTGAGGGTACTTCATCTGGCCCTATACAAAATACCAAACCTTTTTCTAAGAAAGAGAAAAATATTCCTTTAATTGAGAAAAATAAAAAGGTTTCTAAACTATCAACTCCAGTAGTGTTTTCAACAAAAACTACTGTTGAAGAAAGTGAACTCAACCAGATACCCCCAGGGATCCATAAGGGAGGATCCAGTGAACCCATCAGTCGATGGGTTCCCAAATCTAACTGATATATCTAGTGGATGTGCAGGGCGATCGAAAGAAGCATACCTGGTATCTTGACAGTGCAGCTGGCAGGACAATGACCGGACGTAAGACCCTGCTGGAGGAATTCATCATTTCTGATGGACCCTCCATTACTTTTGGAAATGATGGTTGTGGAAAGACTGAGGGGTATGGTGTTCTGAACAATGGACTAGTCAAATTCAGACACTACTACAAACAGGGCTATCCTTGACCCGCTTTTTATGACCCACGCTAATAGATGACGCGCAAAGTGAGAAGTCATAAAAATAAGGTCATAATTTGTAAAATATGAAGGGTTTATGACACGCATTTTTTAGTGTCATAAAAAAAAGGTAGGGTAACACGGGCTACAGTGTCTTCTTATGTTCCCCATATAAAAGCTTATTTTTTTTTTTAATCAGAGAACGAAGCCTATATATTTTGTTTTTCAATCAGATCCAGGACGAAGCCCAAAACCCTATAATTTTCAATCAGATTCAAAATCGAAGACCCAAAATCGAACTACTGCATCTACACAAATCAAATCCCCAAAATCGAAGTCCCAAAATCGAAGCCCCAAAATCGAAACCCTAAGTGTAAAATCAAAGCCCCAAAATTGAACCCTAATTGAAGCAGAAAAAGTGTCGGATAGAGTAAAGGATAAATGAATAGCAGCGATTTGAATAGGGTAACACAAGGGCATAGATGTTTTATTTTTATAATTTTTATATATTTTTATTTTGTTTTGTGTTCAGAATTGGTAGAAAAGATGGGGTTCAGTTCAGTTTACAGGGTATTACAAGAGGTTTTTCCACAGGTATGATTTTTGATGTTTTTATATTATATAAATATTGCAATTTGTGTATTGAAATCCGGTTAATAGACAAATCGCTGATCGAGGGGTATGTATTGCGTCTTTGAGATATGCGTGTATGTTTTAGATTGTTTTTGTTGCAATAAACCTGGTTATTAGATTGTAATGTAAAACGTGTATAAATCGTTATTTTAGTTGAATTGTAATTATGTTTCGAGAAAAAAAATTAAAAAACTTGATACCATGAAAAGTGCTCGTTACAACATTAAGCTGCTGAAGCATATCTCAAGTCCAAACGGTATATCTAGGATACCAAAATGTTTTAAATGGTAATCTGATCAGGTGATCTGGGTGAGTACCCGTTTTAAATGTTGTCGGATTAATAATATGCATTGTTCTATATTTTTACAGGTTGATTCTCGTATAATAAGAGCTGTGGCTATTGAGCATTCTAAGGATGCCGATACAGCTGTAGAAGTTGTTCTTGTTGAGATTATCCCTACTCTCTCTGAACAATCTTTTGCAGTTAGGTCTTCCAATACGTTTTAAATAGTGTTTCTGTTTTTTTGGGAACTTTGTTGTTTTGGGATATCTATATAACAGGTTGTTTTGTATTGTTGTTCTGATTGTGGTAGATGGTGGCAAAACTGGGCAAGTTGAGTCAAGTATGAATCATGTAGTAATTAAACCAAGTCCTACTGAGCAATTAACTGAAGTTCGTCTCTCGAGCATTTATGGAAGTTCATCTGGTGCGATGGAAGGTATCATTATCTTGTAGATTTTAGTTCTTTCTATTTGTTTAAAGGGTGTGTTGTTGCATTATCAACCTGTTTTCGTTATTTACTTATTTGTGCTATTGGATTAAATGGTTCTGATTATATGGCTTTTAGGGGTCAATTAGTCAGTTTTACATTACAAGTGTTTATGGGGGCTGTTCCTATAATAGTAAGCTAAAGTTACAACTTTGTTCTTGTTTCAAATGTCAAATATTTTCACCAATTATTATTCTTATTTATAATAATTGTATTACGATTGAAGGAGCTGATAAGCTATGATTGCCAATTTTATTTGAAAATCTGATCAATAAATACACATTCTTTTAGTATAAAATTGATACAAATTATTTGTTTTGCTAAATATTTAATTACGTCAATGAAGGTAAAGAATATATTTTGGTCATAACTCATAAGCTATGTTTTGGTTTCTGCAGTTTCATGTAACTATTATCATTTTGCAGGGTGAAAGTTACAGATGATAAGATATCGATTATTGATACAGGCCCTGGCATGGACTCTACATCTACAGAGAGGTATGTCATTCAAGTGTAGATGGTTGATTTCAAAAAACTTATATCAGATGTGATAACTTCATTTGTGGCTATTTAATTAAAGGTACACTGAGGTTTCTTCCAAGACAAAGAACTGCAAAAAGGTCTATATGCTTTGACTTGAAAGAGATGCTCTAGTCAGTGGTTCTGGTTCAAAAAGATCCTGGACGGTAAAAATGACTTTTCAGTTGTATGCACCTTGATTTTGATCTGGAACTAGAACATGAGGAAATGGAGACATTATGGTCTATATCTTATATGGCTGCAAGACAAGGGTCAACGCAATGGCTGCGTTTCAAGTTTGTTTGCAAGTTTGGCTAGCACATAGTAACGGTTAATGGTTAATCGATGGCTGTAACATTTTGTTCATTTCAGTTTTGTTCAAGTTTGTTTGCAAGTTTGCAAGTTTGTTTGCAAGCTTGAATTAACCTCATTGTTTTGATATATATATATGAAATGCGTTATTTTGATATTTGTGTTTTTAATTTTGTATTATCAGGTTTTTAATTCTCATTTAATAGAAAATTAGGAACTGAAAAAAATTATTTAAAAAAAAAAAAAATAGGTTATGACACGCAAAAACGCACGTATAAAAAAGGGTCATAAATGCGTGTCATAAGTGCGCGTCATAGACGGATGACGCCCAAATGCGGGTCATGAAAATTTATGACCTCGTCCTTCCTTGACGCGCATTTGCGCGTCATCTGAGCCATTTATGACGCGCATTGCGGGTCATAAATAGCTGTTTTTCTAGTAGTGAGACGAGTTGTATATGTGATGATGGCTATCAAGTTCTATTCAATATTGTTCATGGCATTGTATTCAACAAGGACTGGAAGGTAGTATTGATTGCTCCCAAAAAAGGGAACGTGTATGTGATGGATATGGAAAGCTCTTCTTCAAAGCAATGTTTCTATACTCAAGCTGATGAAGACACAAACTGGTTATGGCATAAAAGGTTATCCCATTTAAATTTCAAAAATATTAATAAGTTGTCTAGAAAACAACTGGCAGATGGGATACCTTCAGTTTCCTTCAAAAAGGAAAGACCATGTCCAGGATGTGAGATGGGAAGCAGAAACGTGCCAGTTTCAAGACCAGACAGAATTTCAGCATTACTGAACCACTTCACATGCTTCATATGGACCTCTTTGGTTAAGTGAATGTTCAGACTCGTGCTGGTAAAAGATACACCCTGGTGATCGTAGATGAATTCTCCAGATATTGTTGGGTGGTCTTTCTCAGGGTCTAAAAGTGAAGCTGCTGCTGAAATCTCTCTTATCAAGCAGATTGAACTGAAGCATAAGCGAAAGGTGTGTCAGTTAAGAAGTGACAATGGAACAGAATTCCAGAATGCAACTCTGGAAAAATTCTGTACTGACACTGGCGTCTCCCAGAACTTCTCGTCAGCACGCACTCCAGAGCTGAATGGAGTGGTAGAAAGGAAAAATCGAACGCTGATAGAAGCTGCCAGGAGTATGCTAGATGAATCTGGTCTTCCTACCAGTTTCTGGGCTGAAGCAATTGCAACTGCTTGCCATACCCAGAATCGATCAGTGTACGTGAAGCGACACAAGAAGACTTCCTATGAAATATTGAGAAATAGAAAACCAAATATTGGTTATTTTCATGTTTTTGGATGTCCAGTTTACATCCTGAACGACTCCACTCAGCTAGGCAAATTTGATGCCAAAGTTGATGAAGGATATTTCTTAGGATATTCAGCCATTCGCAAAGCCTTCAGAGTCTACAACAAGAGACTGGAGAAGGTACAAGAGTCCATACATGTTACTTTTGATGAATCAAATAATGCAATCAATAAAAAGCATGCCCTTGATTCTCCCCCAGTAATTCCAATTATCTTCGTGAATCTGATCCCATCAACTGCAAAGATTCACTTGAAGAAGTTTCCAGTCATTCTGACTTGGAACCAGCTCAAAAGAAGAAAACCCCCAGTAGTACACCTTTCTATCCTTCAATAAGTTTCAAACTACCCTCTGAAACTTAATATTGGATCAGATGTTCGTACTACTCCCCCAGTATCAGTATCAGTTGAAACTATTCCTGAAATGTTTTCATATGAAAAATTTCAAACTGAACCAGTACTTCAGGAAATGCCTTCCAATGAAGAATTTCATGATGCAAATTGTGATCTTACTGATTCAGATGAAGATGTTGAAATAGTCTGGCAGGATCCTCATCCTGAAACTCAATTGAACTCTTGCACTGATATTGTTGTCAGTAACAATCCTGGTCAGTACTCGAGATGGACAAAAGCTCATCCTATCGATCAGATCATAGGTGACTCCAGTAGAGGAGTTCAGACCAGAAGAGCCTCCAGTGATCAATGCTTATATGTCAGTTTCTTATCACTGAATGAACCAAAGAAGATTGACGAGGCTATGGAAGATCCAAGCTGGGGGACTGCTATGCAAGAAGAGCTTCACCAGTTTGAAAGGAACAAGGTTTGGTACCTGGTTCCTTTCCCAGTTGGCAAGAAAGAACCAATTGGAACAAGGATGGGTCTTCAGGAACAAGGTAGATGAAGATGGCCACGTAATCAGAAATAAGGCCAGACTGGTAGCACAAGGCTACTGCCAGTCAGATGTTGAATTTTGATGAATCATTTGCTCCAGTGGCTAGACTTGAAGCGATCAGAAAATTCTTAGCATTCGCTGCTTATCATCAGTTCAAGGTCTACCAGATGGATGTAAAGAGTGCCTTCTTGAATGGGAAATTAGAAGAAGAAGTGTACGTCAGACAACCACCAGGCTTCGTTGATGAAAAACACCCTCACTGGGTATATCGTCTGGACAAAGCACTTTATGGTCTCAGACAAGCTCCACGTGCCTGGTATGATACTCTGACTAAACACTTATTGAAAAATGGTTTTAAAAGAGGTGCAATTGACAATACCTTATTTATTCTTCATGAAAAAGGTAATTTTTAGATGGTACAAATTTATGTTGATGATATTATTTTTGGGTCTACTGATGAAAACATGTGCAAGAAATTTTCGAAAATAATGTCGAATGAATATGAGATGAGTTTAATGGGTGAATTAACATATTTTCTAGGACTCCAGATTAAACAGACCAGAGATGGTATTTTTATTAATCAAGAAAAATATGTTAGAGATCTTTTAAAGAAATATGATATGAACTCTTCACCATCTAAACCCAACTCCAATTTCTGCACCACTGACACTGGACTCTGATCCAGATGGAAAACCAGTGAACACCACTGTCTATAGAGGCATGGTTGGTTCACTGATGTATTTAACTGCAGTAGACCAGATATTATGTTTTCAACATGTTTATGTGCCAGATATCAGTCTAATCCAAAAGAATCTCATATGCTTGCTGTAAAGTGCATACTGAAATACCTTAAGGGTGTCCCCAGTTTGGGTCTTTGGTATCCCAAAGGCTCAGGCATGGATCCAATGGGTTATTCAGATTCAGATCATGCAGGTTGTAAGATAGACAGGAAATCCACTACTGGTGGATGTCATTTCCTTGGTGGCAAACTGGTCAGCTGTACCAGTAAGAAGCAAACTTCAGTTTCATTGTCCACTGCTGAAGCTGAATACGTGTCTGCAGCCAGTTGTTGTGCTCAGATACTCTGGATGAAGAACCAGTTGCTTGATTATGGTATTAAGTATTCAAGGACCCCAATCTTTTGTGATAATACCAGTGTAACGCCCCTAACTTTCTAAACAATACAAAATGATATCAAAGGACAAAAGGGCGTTAATCTTATTCAAAAGTCAAGCTAAAGTCAACCTGATAAATCAAAATAAATACTTCTAAAGCTTGAAATAAAACTCTAAAGCAAAAGGGTGCTAAGTCCACTTCTATCTACTCTCTTCTCTCGTTCCCAAAGCCCGCTTGATCACCTGCCGTATAAGAAAGAAAAAGGAATACGGCTGAGCAAAAAGCCCAGTGAACGGATATGACAAAAGCAGAAATATAATATGAAATGCAGAGACGTATATTTAAAAACGAACTTATTACCTTAACAAACTTATTTCAAATCAAAGTACACATACGCATAGTTTCAAAAATACCTTATATATCATCAGATCAAAGTATACCATAAAACCAAGCTTCATAAAATAATGCACATAAGAGCCAAAACAAATAACTTATCAAAAGGGCCGAATGAAATCATAGGGTAGCTACTCCACTAATCATTCATTTATGGTGCAAACGCCTCGTATGACACTACGATAAGCGCCCACCGTCAAACTTATCAAAATATGCCTAGGACCGATCCATACGCCTCCTATCAAAATATCAAAGTGCGCATACCACTACCGGGTAATCAAAAGGAGACGCCGTAGATCAAATCAAATACACCGCTACGGCCGGTGCCACGTCATCGGTGTCACAATAACGCGCCCATGAGACCTCCATGGATAGGTTACTCTTATATGCACATCTTAAGAAACCGTTTTGACCGACTTATATACTTATATATATCGAATATGTTTCCAAATGACAAAATTAGTTTTCGGACTAGATAAATAGTAATTAAATATATATATATTTTGAGACATATATTAAATATTAATATAAATATATTATATATATATATATTGAGACATTTTAAATATTAAACTTGAAACCACATCTCTATCCACCCAATTCTCACAAAATTCTAATGGAGTCATCATCAATAATTATATGCGACTGTATTAAATTTCCGGGTCAACGAATATTCGAGGGACATACAATGAATCATAAAATGCGACTGTATTAATCTTTCGGGGCCAATTAATATGATTCATAATATGCGACTGTATTATCTTTCGGCCAACGAATATTCAAGGGACATATTAGTTTACAAATCATCGCATCAAATGTAACACACCAAACCCACCTTTTTCGGGACAGTTTTTGAATCGGGTTTCTAGAGATGGTTTTGACACAATTATAAAGAATAAAATATTATGATTCCCCAAAAATAATCATGAAGGCAACCTCGTTAGTACATCAAAAGTCAGGGATATCATAATACTTATACAAAGGCTAACAAACAAATAACTTTTCAAGATAACACGTCATTTTCATAAAAATTACACATTTAATCAAAGAAAGTTTTGAGAGCAAGAATTGTACCGAAGAGATCCTAATAAGATCTAGAATATCCGTACCTTATCCGATTACAACAATTGCAAAATTGAAGAACCACCACAAGAATGCGATCACCGAATCGAATCTAATAAACACAAATAGTATAAGCACAAAGGACATTTAAATAGAGAGTATTTGATCTGCGTTATATTCTTTTATATATATATTTCCATTCGGTTATTGATTTTGTTATAACAAATCCATTTCATTTGTAACTTGCATTTTTCTTTAAGGTTAGAATACAACTACCTCTATTATTAATTTTTTACTTAAAATTACCATGAAATCAAATTTAATTATAAACAAGAAGTATATACAATACTGCCGATGATAACCCATCTAAGATGTTTCATTAAAACTTGGTAATTACTTCCCATACGTTTTATTTACTGCATGATCGAGGAATCGTTTTGATAACAAAATTTATACAAGATCTTATTGGTAAAATAATAAAATCCAAATCTTGCAAAATATTTTGAATTAATAATTTACGTCAATATTTGCATATATACTTTGAATACAATTAATAAATTCTTAGCATAAGCCCATAAACTAACGAATTGAAATATGTAAATTTGATAAAAATATAGATATGGTGAGATAAATAATGACAGATTATATTAAATTTTTGTTAAAAGAACATTTTGTTTAAGAAAAAACAACAATTATGTGTCTAGAACCTTATAAAACTTATTGTGTAAAATTTATAAAAATACTTACCAATAGTGTGAGTCCCTTAAGTTCGATGGTTAACCAGGAAAGTGTAAAATACAACAAGTCTAATAATCACTAGAAATGGACTAGTATTACTTGTAAATAAATGCAAGAATATATAAACAAAGTAATACAAGACTTAAAGCAATAAACAAGTAAAGTGGAACATTATGTATTTTTCAAGGTGTATTTTATTTATGATGTTAAATAAAATACAAGGTTGTGCGGAATCAAGATAATACAAATAAGTAGTATCCTAACAACCTATGAATTACAAATGATCTATATTTGTCAAATAACTCTTTTGGATCGAGATACTTAAAGTTGTGAAGTATCCCTGTTTAAGATCGAGAGTATTTGGACAAATTAACTTAAATGCAAAATGTATGCTTAAAAGTGTTTTTCTCAAGGAAATGACTTTGTATTTATAGGCAACAAAATTCACCAGTGAATTTTGTGCCGTACAAATCTGGTTACATGCATTTAATGATCCGACAAAAACATTAAATGCATTGGATAAGGAATAAGGATAAAGTCACATCAAATGACTTTGTATCCTTTTATCCAACCACCTTTACACACGTATACTTTGGTAAAGAACAAGTGGATTGTTCTTTGAAAAGTGTGTAAGGGCTAAAGTCAATCCTCGATATCAGTGTTCAGACTTGTAGGGTCTAGAACACTGACAATCCTCCAGTGTACAGATCTGGTAAGACTTCCAGTGGACTCCGCCATTTGTTAGTCTTCTTTATTCTGACTTCAGTCTTTGACTTCAGTGAGAATGTCTTCAGTAGAGTTGATCTGGACTGGGGTGAAGTCAAGTGAGCTAATCTGGAGAATACTCCAGATTTCCTATACAAGTATTTGCTCACTGGTCTTCCATTATTTCTGGACAAATCTTCAGAGGGACTCCAGATTCCAAGTCTGGAGTAGGTCCAGTAGAACACGTTTCTGGACAGATTTTCAGTGAGGCTCCAGTAGTCGAGTCTGGAGCGAGTCCAGTAAATCTGGACTAAATCTGGACCTAACAAATTCCCCCTATTTGTTTAGAAAGAATGCAAGTGTTTTCAAGCTTGAATCTATACAATTTTGTATGCTTGAAAAACACAAGTTTTGATTTATCTAAAAAATCTAAGTTACTGGAAAACACTTTATAGATCATGAGTGTTTGCAGTTTCATCTTTTAAGTTCTAACTTAGACTAAATCTGATCATTTACTTATATGAATCAAAAATTGCAACTATTATTACATACATCAACTGATAAATAGTATACAAGTTTCATAAAACAATAAATTTACAACAAGTAAATGATAAGAGTCAGGCCCTTCTTTTTGATGTCTGTCCTGGAGCATCTTCAGTAGCCTTTCTCTTTGGTGATGGAGAAGATGGTATTGATTTGGTGATCTTATGCCCATTGCAACTTCCATCTGTTGCTTTCTTCTCCATACCTTTTCAATCTTTTCAGAAATGCTTTAACATCAGTCGACACATTTGTCTTCCCCGTGAACGTTAAAGCGATTTCTTTCAGTTCACTCCATCCAAATGCTTGGACTGAAGTACTTTTCCTCTCATCAGTAAAGTTACCCTCCCTGGTCAACTTTACTTCAAACTTAGACATGCCTTCATGATCTTCAGCCAATTTGATTTCAGCACCAGTGATCCTTTTGGCATCAGCCCTGAAATTCAACATCTCATTGTATTTTTCTTTCAGCTTGGCTTGCTGGATCAATGATTCAGTTTCCTTGGACACTCTCCTTTGCTATACAGCAGATTGGAGTTCTTGACGATTGATTTTTCGAGAAGTGTCCAGGGGAATGAAATTGCTTACATCAGCATCTTTGATTTGTCTGGCAGTCAATTTTGGTAAGCCAGTAAGTCGCTTCCTGTACTCTATCTCCAGAGCACCAGCGTTCTTTCTGATCTTTTTCTGGAGGCTTACCAGTTCATCCTTTCTTTGTCTGATGAGTTCTGGTACACTCACGCCATAAATTATAGAATCATAGACTTGTTCCTCTTCGGCGTAGAAAGAGCGTACATGAACATCATCCAATAAACTCAAACATTGATGAACTCTGTGGTCATCCTTCATCTTTTTATACACTTCAATATTAATGCCTAACCTGCCAGCATTGTAAGAATCCAGAGTACCCATAGTTGCCATCTCCCTTTGATGGGCCAGCAGTTCATCTTTTTGATTTCTTTTGAAAATCTCTATCATGATGCATTCTTGTTCAAGCTTCTTGGATTTCATCATCAGCATCTTCAACAGTTTGCTCTTCCTCTCCAGATTCCATTTGTTGTTTTCCCTTAACTGACTTCAGAGTTGATGGAATATCTGGAAGGACTCAAACTGGGGCTCACTGGCTTCAGTACCAGTAGCTCCTTCAGTTAGCCCGGCTTCAGTGCCATATGCTCTTTGTGACAATTGCTTCAGTGTTTGGTCACCAGACGACTTTTCCCCCTTGGAATGATCACCAGTCCTTGACTTGAGATCATTCCATAAATCTTCAAGCATAAGTCTGTCCAGTGCACCAAATGTTGTACCTGCTACTGGAGTTGTTTCAGACACAACTTTCTTAAGTGCATGCACTTCCTTCTAAACATTTGCAACAGCTTTAGGCAAGTGTTTTGGCAACTTCTCATCCAGTAACTTGTCTACTTGGGGTAACACTCCATCATGAATGCTACGAAGAACAGTATCAGAAACTTCTTCACATATTTCTTTCAGCATATTGTTTCTGAACTTCCTTGTACATGCATCACTTATTGTGCTGACAACTGTATCCTGGTCTAGTGTGGGTCTAGTCTCCAGAGAACTGACCCTGAAAACCAAGTTCTGAACATCTTCTTTCAGACCTGCCAGTTCACCAGTGACTGCAGTCTGAACAGAATTAACCAACCTTGTCTCTAATCCCTGGACTGCCATTTTGAACTTTTCAGTGTTGTTGTTTGTGGCCAGTACCAGTTCATCAAGCTTCTCATAAACCAGCTTCTCATTCCAGCAAAGACATTCATCTCAGAAGCAAGGTTATTTGATAATAAAGATTTGAAGTCTGAAATAACCTGAGATGAAGTCTGGAGTGATCTCTCCAGGTCCGCCACCTTACTTAAAAGGCCTTGGACCTCGGCAGAAGATGAAGTGGAGAGACCACTGGGAGGTTCAAGAGTTGAAGGTAATCTGTTCATTAGAGGAACTTGTGCCCAGTCCTCTTCAGTTGCAGCTTCAGATGTTGCAACTGGTGAATCCGGCGCACGAGGTGGAGGTTGAGATTGTGAAGGTTGAGTGGTTGCTGGAGTGAAGTATTGAGTGTGTTCTGGAATTGAAGGTGGTGGTGGTGGTGGCATGTTTGATTGTGGTGGTGGCATTTCTGGTGGAGGTGGTGGCATTTCTGGTAGACTTTCTTCTTCTTGTTACATCTTCACCCAGAAAATTCATGTTCACATCAAAACCTTCACACATTGGGGAATCTACCTGCACCCTTC
>CM067167.1:199296607-199326294 GCA_034093135.1 Erigeron breviscapus | reverse complement strand
TTTTTTTTTTTTTTTTTTTTTTTTTTTTTTTTTCTTTCTTTCTTTTTTTTTTTTTTTTTTTTTTTTTTTTTTTTTTTTTTTTTTTTTTTTTTTGGGCGGGGTGGGGGGGGGTGGGGGAGAACAAGGTCTGGGCTTTTTGTTAATTGCTTTATTTGATTCGTCGAAAGTAACATGTATGGACTCATGAACCTTGTCCAGTCTTTATTAAATGCAACTCATTGATCATTACTTTTTAAGACTCATAACTATTAATGGTTAATTTACATAAAAAAAAAAAAAAAAAATAAGTATCACCTTGGCCATCCATAACCGACTTCGATCACCGTTATGTATACTAACTTTTGCACTTTGGTTTATTATTCTTATCTAGTTATCTTAATTTAATGTAAAATTTTATCTGTCGTCTAAGGTTCACGGTGACAACTTATAAGCCAAATTTCAATTTGTGGTTCTATTATTATTTTCCTTAACTAAACGTTGTTATTTTATTTAACGACTTAGGATAAGATCAATTATATTAGACTTAAGATAAATTGTACTTCTTCAAGTACAAATGGTGTCCCCATAAATATATGTCTTACATATTATCTTATTTATAGTGTTTTAATTTTATGGGATATTACAATATTACCTCCTTAAAAAGAATTCGTCCTCGAATTCAATCGTACGAATAATATAACGAATAGACTGATATGCTTTATATATAAATTGATATAAAGAATTTCATTTATTTATATTGATCTTCAATATTATTATTATTTTCATTCAAACTTTTTTTTCTCTAATATGGATGACCACATTTTAATTCACTGTTATAAGTCATTAGTTTTTATTATTATTACCTTTGGTTATAACTTAAGATTAAAACTACTATATTAAACTTAGAACAAATTAATCTTTAAAATTAAATTTACTTTTTATCAATTTACATTGGTTTGGATTTTAGAGGATATTACAACTCCACCTACTTAAAAAATTTCGACCTCGAAATTGAAAAAAAGATCTTAACCCAAAGTCTACCCAAATCTCACAGGCCATAACTTAGGTTTAAGTTTCTACAGGAAGGAACCTATGCTCTGATACCATTCTGTAACGCCCCTAATTTTCTAAACAATACAAAATGATATCAAAGGACAAAAGGGCGTTAATCTTATTCAAAAGTCAAGCTAAAGTCAACCTGATAAATCAAAATAAATACTTCTAAAGCTTGAAATAAAACTCTAAAGCAAAAGGGTGCTAAGTCCATCTATACTCTTATATGCATATCTTAAGAAACCGTTTTGATCGAATTATACGCTTAAATATATCGAATATGTTTCCAAATGACAAAATTAGTTTTCTAACAAATAAATACTAATTATATATATATATTTTGAGACATTTTAATTATTAAACTTGAAACCACATCTCTATCCACCCAATTCTCACAAAATTCTAATGGAGTCATCATCAATAATTATATGCGACTGTATTAAATTTCCGGGTCAACGAATATTCGAGGGACATACAATGAATCATAAAATGCGACTGTATTAATCTTTCGGGGCCAATTAATATGATTCACAATATGCGACTGTATTATCTTTCGGCTAACGAATATTCAAGGGACGTATTAGTATACAAATCATCGCATCAAATGTAACACACCAAACCCACCTTTTTCGGGACAGTTTTTGAATCGGGTTTCTAGAGATGGTTTTGACACAATTATAAAGAATAAAATATTATGATTCCCCAAAAATAATCATGAAGGCAACCTCGTTAGTACATCAAAAGTCAGGGATATCATAATACTTATACAAAGGCTAACAAACAAATAACTTTACAGATAACACGTCATTTTCATAAAAATTACACATTTAATCAAAGAAAGTTTTGAGAGCAAGAATTGTACCGAAGAGATCCTAATAAGATCTAGAATATCCGTACCTTATTGCCGATTACAACAATTGCAAAATTGAAGAACCACCACAAGAATGCGATCACCGAATCGAATCTAATAAACACAAATAGTATAAGCACAAAGGACATTTAAATAGAGAGTATTTGATCTGCGTTATATTCTTTTATATATATATTTCCATTCGGTTATTGATTTTGTTATAACAAATCCATTTCATTTGTAACTTGCATTTTTCTTTAAGGTTAGAATACAAGCCATAAAATGATCATCGCTTCCTGTTTACTTAAAATTACCATGAAATCAAATTTAATTATAAACAAGAAGTATATACAATACTGCCGATGATAACCCATCTAAGATGTTTCATTAAAACTTGGTAATTACTTCCCATACGTTTTATTTACTGCATGATCGAGGAATCGTTTTGATAACAAAATTTATACAAGATCTTATTGGTAAAATAATAAAATCCAAATCTTGCAAAATATTTTGAATTAATAATTTACGTCAATATTTGCATATATACTTTGAATACAATTAATAAATTCTTAGCATAAGCCCATAAACTAACGAATTGAAATATGTAAATTTGATAAAAATATAGATATGGTGAGATAAATAATGACAGATTATATTAAATTTTTGTTAAAAGAACATTTTGTTTAAGAAAAAACAACAATTATGTGTCTAGAACCTTATAAAACTTATTGTGTAAAATTTATAAAAATACTTACCAATAGTGATGATACTTGAAGCCTAGCATCATGCGAAATTACTTGACAAATCAACCCAATCTTATATTATCTTGTTTCCTTTTCTTTTTCTCACATCTCCAATAATTAGTTACTGAATTTCCTTTTTGTGATAGTAATGCCAACGAAAAGCAGAGTATGTATGTCCAAATAAGAATAAATGAACAACGGAGTATTAAAGCAAAATACTTGTTAAGTTGTTTGGAGTATTTTGAATGAAAAGAAGCAGCAAAGGATGACTAGTAGGTGAAGGCTTTTATGCTTAATCTTATTATTATTTCTTAACCGTAAATGTTATAACTCATTTCATACAAAGAGTCATTTTATTAAATGCAACTCATTGATCATTACTTTTTAAGACTCATAACTATTAATGGTTAATTTACATAAAAAAAAATTAAAAAAAAATAAGTATCACCTTGGCCATCCATAACCGACTTCGATCACCGTTATGTATACTAACTTTTGCACTTTGGTTTATTATTCTTATCTAGTTATCTTAATTTAATGTAAAATTTTATCTGTCGTCTAAGGTTCACGGTGACAACTTATAAGCCAAATTTCAATTTGTGGTTCTATTATTATTTTCCTTAACTAAACGTTGTTATTTTATTTAACGACTTAGGATAAGATCAATTATATTAGACTTAAGATAAATTGTACTTCTTCAAGTACAAATGGTGTCCCCATAAATATATGTCTTACATATTATCTTATATATAGTGTTTTAAGTTTATGGGATATTACAACCAGTGTCATTGCTATCTCGAACAATCCAGTCATGCACTCAAAAACGAAGCACATTGATCTCAGGTATCATTTTATTCGTGATAATATTGTGAAAGAGAACATTGAACTCCATTTTATCCCCACTGACAAATAACTCGCTGACATATTTTACGAAACCACTGGATGTAAAAACATTTGAATATCTTGTTGGTGAGTTGGGAATGTTAAAACCTTAAATCTGGAACCTTGGTATTGAACGCCGTTGTGTACTATCAGGGATCCTTGATTTAAAGATGTATAAATCTGTTATAGCTGAGATAATGAACGCCTTTGTGTACTATCTTCACTTTAATTGATTTATGGATCAACATTCCAGGGGGAAGACTTAATAAAATGTTTTTAAAATGTTTTTAACTTCAGGAGGAATTTATTTTCTCACTGGAAGAAAATTCTTGAAAATATTTCTGGAACCTTGTAAATGTGTCCCTCTCACTAGTACTGGATAAGTTGAAGTGCGTGTTTGAGGTAACTTCTGTTGCCTTGTAAATGTGTCCCTCTCATTTGTCTGTATTAGTTGATGTGCATGTTTGAGGTTGCCAGTCTTTCAAATGGTGTTCGCTGGTACTTTACTGGAGTGTCCCTCCAGTGTACAATCAGTACATGAATTACTGGCCTAATCCACCAGTGATACTGGAGTGTCCAGTCAACCTCCAGATATACTGAAATGAGTCATGTTGTCAGTCATAATCTCTTAAAACTTGGTCTTTGTGCGTGCCACGTATGCAAACTTTTGAAAAGATATTTATCTTATAATCCTACGTGGCATGTAATTTTTTCAAAGAAATGATGGTATTTTTACCTTGGGAAGACAAAAAGTACAACTTGATACTGTTTGTGGGCTGTAAACCGTCACACATTTATGTGTGATGTGATGTATTTAATGCGGATCTCAGAACACGATCAAAATTATATTTGATAATTTCAAATTAACCGTTTGAGTTCCACATTATCTCTCCTATATAAATACCCACTTTCACTTTCATTAGCATTTACTTCGAACATATTTACTCCCAAATTCTTCAAATTCCTTCATTTATTTCTTTTTCATTCAATTTCCAATCATCAACCTTTTTCATATTCAATTCATCATATCTTCATCAAAACCCAAAATTCAATTTCTTTTTCATCTATCTATCATATTCAATGGCACCAAGATAATCAAACTCTCCGAAAAATCTACTCTCTGCTGAATATGCTCTTGTTCCAGATGTTGTAAGGGCACCTCATATTTCTTTGGAGGCAAAGGCTATCCGAATCAATTTGAATAACTGGATGGCCAAACTCTCACTCTCCAGTTGCTGGTAGAACGTTTGGATCATCTGAGCGACATACTCTTGACCTAATTTGGAATCATCTCAAGTCACCAACAGGAGATACTTCCAAGGGGAAAAATATAGGAAAGAAGGTTGAGAAAAAGAAAGAAGTAGTGGTCAGTGCAATGGAAAAAGCCTTTGCCATGGTGCAACAAAGAGAAGTGACTAGTACTGATGCCAGTGCACAAGTAACTCAGAAAGCACCTGGTAAAGGGATTGTGCAGGTTGTAGAGGCTGATGGTACTGATGCCAGTGAGCCCCAGTTTGAAGCTTTCCCAGATATCACAACGACTTTAAAGTCAGTGAAACCAAGAAAGAAACATGTGGTATCTGGAGGTGAAATCGAAACTGGTGGAAGTTCATCAGCATTTCCCACTACTGATGATGACACCTCGAAGAGACTGGAGCAACAGTGCATAATGATAGAAATTTTCAAGAAAAACCAAAAAGATGAACTGCTGGCCCACAAGATGGAGATGGCAAATATGGGGACTCTGGATTCATATAATGCTGGCAGGTTGGGCATTCATATTGATGTGTACAAAAAGATGACGGAAGACCCCAGAGTTCATCAATGTCTGAATGCACTGGATGACGTCCATATTCGCTCCAGGTACTCTTTGGAAGAACAAACTTATGATGCAGTTACTTATGGTGTCAGTGTAGTTGAACTGATCAGACAGAGAACGGAGGAGCTGGTGAACCTCCAGAAGAAGATTAGAAAGAATGCTGGTGCTTTGGAGTTAGAGTACAGAAAGAAAATCAAAGGCTTGCCTAAGCTTACTGCCAAACAGCTAAAAGCAACCAGAGATGCTGATCTAAGCACGTTCATTCCCATGAATACTTCTCTAAAAATCAATCGTGAAGAAATTCAGACTGCTGTGGAAAGAAAGAAGGTATCCAGGGAAACTGAATATATGGTCCAGGTGGCTAAACAAAAGGAAAGGTATGATGAGATGTTGAAATTCAGGGTTGATGCCGGAAGGATCATAGGTGCCGAAGTCAAATTAGCTGAAAACCATGAAGGCATGACCAGATTTGAAGTGAAGTTGACCAGAGAGGGTAACTTCACTGATGAAAGAAAGAACACTTCAGTCCAAGCTTTGGATGGAGTGAACTGAAGGAGATAGCCTTAACATTCAGGGGGAAGACTGATTTGTCTCCTTATGTTAAAGCATTTTTGAAGAGGATAGAGAAGGTCTAGAAAAGAAAGCAACAGATGGAAGCTGTACTTGGTATGAAACCACCAGAGTCTGTTCCATCCTCACCATCATCAAAAAGGAAGGCCACTGAAGAAGCACAAGGATAGACGTCAAAGCGAAGGGCCTGACTTTTATTATTTACGTGTACTTGTATTTAATTCCAAAAATTGTAACTTATTTTATGTTGATGGCTGTAAATATAGTTGCAATTTTTATTTTACAAGTAAGTAACCAGATTTAGTCTAAGTTAGAACTAAAAGATGAAACTGAAACACTGATGATCTATAAAGTGTTCTCCAGTAACTTAATTTTTTAGACTAAGTCAAAATTTCAAGTGTTTTTCAAGCATACAACTGTATAGATAGAAGCTTGGAAAACCTTGCATTATTTCTGAACAAATAGGGGGAATTTGTTAGGTCCAGATTTACTGGACCCACTCCAGACTTGAAGACTGGAGCGTCACTAAAGATTTGTCCAGAAATAATAGAAGACCAGTGAGCTATTTACTTGTACAGGAATCTGGTGTTCCACCAGATAAGCTCACTGGACTTCACTCCAGTCAAGATCGTTTCTACTGAAGACATTCTCCCTAAAGTCAAAGACTGAAGTCTGAAGAAAGAAGACTGACAAACAGTGGAGCCCACTGATAGTCTTACCAGATCTCCCGACTGGAGCTTTGTCAGTGTTCATGACCTTACAAGTCTGAACACTGATTTCGAGGAATTGACTTTTTGCCTTTACACACTTGTACTCTGACATTCCAATTGTCTATTGATAAAAGTACATACGTGTATAAAGGTGGTTGGTTAAAAGGACTTTATCCTTGTACCTTAACCAATGCATTTAATAACCTTGTCGGTTCATTAAATGCATGCAACCATATTTGTACGACACAAATTCACTGATGAATTTGTTTGCCTATAAATACAAAGTCATTTCTCTCGTTCAAATTACTTTTAGCAATTTGGTGAACTTGCTTAAATACTCTCGATCTAAATAGGTATACTTCACAACTCTAAGTATATCGATCCAAGGAGATTATTTAGCAAGTATAGATCACTTGTAATTCAAAGATTGTTTAGATATTTACATACTTGTAATATCTAGATTCCGCAACAATCTTGTATTTTGTTTATCATCAATAAATAAAATACACTTGAAAACTACATTTGTGTTCCATCATTTATTTACTTGTTTAAATATTGCTTAAGTCGTTTATTGCTTTATTTATATTCTTGCATTTATATTTAAAGTAATACTAGTCCGATTCTAGTTCATACTTGACTTGTTATTTTACACTCGTGGGTTAAACCATCGTGTGAGGGACTTTACATAAAGTCTTGTCAACATTACCTCTTTTGAATTTGTTAGCCAAAAGAAATTTAGACAAAGTATCATACCATGCTCTTGGAGCTTGCTTCAAGCCATAGAGAGCTTTATCAAGCTTGAACACATGGTCAGGAAACTTTGAATTTTCAAAACCTGGAGGCTGTTCAACATAGACTTCTTCTTCCAATTTTCCATTCAGAAAAGCACTCTTCACATCCATTTGATAGACTTTGAAACCTTTATGTGCAGAGTAGGCCAAGAACATTCTGATTGCCTCTAATCTTGCCACTGGAGCAAAAGTATCATCATAATCAATTCCATCCTCTTGTCTGTAACCAAGAGCTATCAATCTTGCTTTGTTTCTGGTCACAACTCCCCTTTCATCCATTTTGTTTCTGTATACCCACTTGGTTCCAATCACAGTCTTGTGATGAGGTCTTGGAACAAGTTCCCAAACCTTGTTTCTTTCAAACTGTGTAAGTTCATCTTGCATAGTATTTACCCAAGATGGATCTGCCAGAGCTTCATCAATCTTTGTTGGTTCCATCTTACTCACAAAATTAACAAACATGCAAAAGTTGCATGTTGCCTTTCTTCTTATTTTAACACCAGAAAGAGGATCACCAATGATTTGATTGATTGGATGACTCCTTGTCCATTTGGTAACATGAGTTGAATTATTTCAACTGGGACAATGGGCTGATTCAGATTTGAAGGTCCAACATGATCAGCTTGAGGAAAGAGTTGATCAGCTTGGACTGGAATGGAGGAATCTGAGTCAGTTTGAGCATCATTTGATGGATTTTGAGCAATTTCTTCAGCAGGAGTTGGATCAGCTTATACATTTTCAAAGATTGGAACTTCTTCTTCTTCTTCAATGAGTTGCTCCCCCTAAGTTTGAGCATTATCAGCTCCAACTAGAGGATTAGTTGGAGGCTCATTCTCAGGTACAACCAGTTCTTCAAAATTGAAATCTTCTTCTTCAGGAGGAGAGCAATCTGGCTTAGAACAACCTTCATCAATGCTTACATTTACAGAGTTTTCAATTGTTCTAGTTCTTTTGTTGTAAACTCTGTAGGCCTTCATCATTGTTGCATATCCAAGTAGGATACCTTCATCTGCTTTCTCATCAAACTTTCCAAGATGGTCTTTTTGATTTAGAATGTAGCAGGGACTTCCAAACATTCTTAGGAAACCAATTTCTGGTTTTCTCCCCCTAAGAAGTTCATATGCAGTCTTCTGGTGTCTTTTCATAATAAGGGGTCTGTTCTGGGTAAAGCAAGCTGTGTGAACTACTTCAGCCCAGAAATGAGACTTCACATTGTTTTGATCCATCATGGATCTGGCAGCTTCAATAAGAGTTCTGTTTCTTCTTTCTGCAACACCATTTTGTTGAGGAGTTCTAGCAGCTGAGTAGACTTGTGAAATTCCTTTTTCACTACAAAATGAATTAAGAGTGATATTCTTAAATTCAGTGCCATTATCACTTCTTAATTGCCTAACAGGCCTTTTGTAGAGAACTTCAGCTTGCTTGATAAAATGGATAATGATGTCAGCAGCTTCACTCTTGTGCTTAAGAAAGAAAACCCAGGTGTATCTTGAATATTCATCAACAATGACCAAAGAGTATCTCATTCCAGTGAATGAAGGAGTACTAATTGGTCCAAAGAGATCCATATGAAGCAGATCCAAACAATTATCAATGGTTGAGCATGTTTTAGATTTAAAAGTAGCTTTGTGCTGTTTGCCTTTCTCACAAGCACCACACAGCTTGTCCTTCTCATAATTTATCACAGGATGACCAAACACCAATTCTTTCTTACATAGCTTGTTGATGTCTTTGAAATTCATATGAGACAACCTTTTATGCCACAACCATTTCAGCTCATCTTGAGTCTTTGACATGAAACATTCTTCTCTTGTAACAGTTGGCTTCCTCATGTCAAAAGAATACAAGGACTTATCCCTTTTTGCAATAAGAACAACATTGCCTTCTAAATCAAGAACAATACCCTTATCAGACCTGAATCTCACTTCATATCCAGCATCACACAATTGACTCACACTAATCAAATTGTGCTTCAAACCATTCACATATGAGACCCTTCTGAAAGTAAGGGGACCATTTGAAAGTATACCAAATCCTTCAGTCTTTCCTTAAGAGTCATCTCCAAAAGTAACATTAGGACCAGCGCGAATCCTAAAGCTACATAGCAGGGACTTACATCCGGTCATATGCTTGGAACACCCACTGTCCAAGTGCCAGGTATTATCGTCATGACTGCCCTGCATTTATGATAAGAGATTAGTTCTTTTTGGGAACCCATCCAAAGATGGGTTCACCAGAGCTGACCTTCTGGTCTGACTCCGATTGGGAAGTAGAACCTAGACTCTTATCACATTTAGAAACCCATTGTTGCTTGATCTGTCCTTTACCATATTGAAATTCTTTTTAGCAACATTTAGTGTTTCCGTTTTAGCAAAACCTTTGCCTATTCCAGATTTCTTACATTCAGCTCTTAACTTCTTTGATCAACAACATTTGGATCAGACACATTTTTCAGAAAGTTATCATTTGAAACCTTACCATTTATAGACTCAACATATTTTGAAATCATTTTGTCAGAGTCAGATTTGGTATTTTTTGAAATAGACACAGATTCAGTTGTGACACATTTTCTTGAGAACCAGACTTCTCATTCTTTGAAAGCTTTATTTTCTCTTTTGGAACACTATGATCTCTAACCTTTCTTTTGTTTTTCTTTGAATTACCAATGTTTGTTTTAGATTTTGAATCTGACACAGATTGGGTAATGGACAGCTTGGACAAGTCAAGACTTTCCTCAGGTTTTAACTCATCAACCTTATCAGCTTCAGACACAGCTTCAGCAATGGTCTGACTCATGGTTTCAGGATCTTTAACCCAATACCAGATTTCTGAACCAACTTAATTGGTTTAGAATTTTTCCTTTGGTTTGGACTTTGGGTGGTGAAGGAGGCTGATAACAAGGCTCCATAGCACAGACTTCACTTATGGCTATGGCCCTATCATAGTCACCATCAAAAATAGCTTGGATCTGATGAGGTATTTGGTCATTTACACACTTAGCAGTTCTTTTAGAGCATATACACCATGATTCAGTAATATGCTTGACTTTCAAAAACTTTTCTTCTGCAGTTTTAGCTTCTTTAACCAAAATGGAGTTTAATTGTTTTTGAGCTTTAACTTCAGATTCAAGTTTTTCAATGGTGTGACTTTTAGAACTGTTATCAAGTTTCAAAATATGTATTTCCTTTTTGAGTTCTTGATTAAAGTGTTTTTGTAAAAGAACCTCATCACCAAGTCTATTTAGTCTAGACAGTTTCTCATTATCAGACAGATTGGAAAAAGAGATTACCTCAGGTGGAGCAGTCTGACTGGTAGATGCCTGGTGAGCTGACTCAGATTGCTGCTGTATTTTCTCCAGATCTTCAGCAAACTTTTGAGTAGCTTCTTTAGCCATGAAACACTTGGCATCTTTGTATAGCTCATCATCAGATGATGTGGCACTTTCAGCCCAGTCTTTGGCTACCAGACTCTTCTCACTCTTATTCACCTTCTCAGTCAGCTCAGCTACTTGTGCTTTCAAGGCTTTGTACTTAGTCTTGAGCTTTGAGTATTTTTCACTTCTTCCACCTTTGGCTGGCATAGCTTGGGGAGACTCTTTGGATCTGCAATCTCCAGCCATGTGTCTAGTCTTGCCACATTTGTAACAAGTGACCTTGGACATGTCAAATGGCTTCTTTGTCTTATCAGCTTGGCCACCTTTCCCTTTTCCTTTGAACTTACTAAGGATCTCCTTCTGATCCTTTCAGCCAACATAGCTACTTCATTAGCTAGTTCATCACCATCAGATTCATCACATTCAGATTCAGCACAAACAGAGTTAGGATTAGAAATCACAGGAATATCATCATTAACACAAGGAATGATCTCATTACTTATTGAGCTAGGGTGTTCAGTCATAGAAGCAACAAGTGCAGCAGTAGGCTGACTATAAGAATCACCCATAACAATTAACTTTTCAGCCTCTGAACATTCTTGGTTATGAAGTAAACCAAAAAGTCCAGGGAGATCAAGATCATGATAAACAGAACTTAATTTAACAGAAGAAATATAGTTGTTCCATTTAGGTGGTAATGAATCAAGAAATTTTCTCTTTAAAACCTCATTTTTCTTATTAATTCCAACAGCATCTAAATCATTTACCAAAGCATTAAAGCGGGTATGAGTGTCAGTCAAGGATTCATTTCTCAAAGAGAAAAATCTCTCATACCTCCTGGTCAATGTGGTAATAGTGGATTCCATGGAGGTAGAGCAACCCTCAAACATAACAGTCAATGTACCCCACATTTTCTTAGCTGTAGAACACATTTTAATAGAATGGTAAAGGTCTTTGGGCACAGCTTGGACAATGAAATTTCTAGCCTTCACATCCAAGTTTGCCAACCTCCTATCCTCATCCCCCCAATCTGCCTTGTCCTTAACAATTGATTTGACTGTGGCAGGAATGGTTGGTTGACCTTCTCTGACCACAGCCTCAACCACAATGGTTTGTGTAGGAACATAAGGACCATCCGAAAGGATGTCAGGCATATTGTTATCGATGGATTCAAGGAACAAAGATATTCGACCTTTCCACCCACTGAAATCATCTTTATCAAACATGGGTGGTCTGGTTGAAGAACCATTATCAATATAAGATGACATAATGCTTTACTATAAGAAAATAAGCAAGGATCAAGTCAAGTTAATTCTTAACCCCTGCTCTGATACCAATTGATACGTCCCAACGTGTATCAATATACCCAAGTATATTGTACACAGAACAGTTGTAGAGGGGGGTGAATACAACTTTTCTCGATCTTTACAAACTTTTATGTAAGATGTTTTAAGGACTCAGTTTATATGTTAAACAAGTAAAGAACAGGAATCATCAAAACAGTAAAGCGGTAAATAGGTGAAACATTCTTGAGCACAGATTGTGGTTTTCAAATGTAATCCTTTATTAAGAAATAATCTATACAAAGAGTTACAGGGTTGTTGCGGAATAAAGATAACCTACAGATATCTAAACAACCCTTGAAATGACAAACAACAATCAATAAGTTCTAGCTCAAGAGAATCAAGAGAATCAGCCCAAGCTGATCTCTAACAGACTAAGCTGTATGTAAGAGTAGAGAAACTTGTGTGAAGAATGATTCTCAGGAATGCCACACATATGCAATCAAGGAATGAGGCTTTTATAAGCGAAAGCCCTTCTTCTCTTGGTATCCAATGAAGCCACGTATTCTTCTTTCACTGGATGATAAAGGAATATTTGATCGTGCCTTTCATGGTACTTGTGATCCCCCACGTACTGCGCACAATCTTTATCATCCAATAAAAGTATGGACACGCATACGTAAACCAACCACCAACCTAGATTCTAGGAACCTTCCTAGTCACGTCATTTGTCCTTATCTTCAATCCAGGTTGTTATCTTCACTTGATTGTCAGACACAGATTGGGCCGTTTGTCAAGGCACCAATCTGCCTAAGTGTTTCCAAGATGACTGCTAATCCCAAGCTGCCTTCCACTACCAGCTTGGTCTTCTATCTTCAATCCTCCTCTTTCGACTTGGATTGAATGCTATAATCTTGTTGATGCAGCTTGAATAACACCAGCTTCCATAAATTATTACATTACAAAGTATGAAGCATGATCTGGGTCAGAGATAGATCGCAAGCTGTGTCAGCTTAGTCTGACCCAGATCAGATTACAAGAACCAAAAGATTTCTAAGTGTTTATAGGTCAGATTTGTCATCACCAAATTTACAATGAACATTGGGACTCAACAGATTTCATATTAGTTGTGTAGTGGTAAAAGGCTAGACAGAGATAAATGCTTAGATTAAACAAATATCAGTATTTCATACATAGATTTCATATATAAAATGTGTCGTTGACCTGCTGACTTTATGCCGTGCTATAGTTAAGGTCACCTTGAATTGACAAAATGATTCAGCATTTTTTACCCCCCAAAAACAATGGACAATTAAATTAATAGTAGTTGCAAGAAAATAAAACAGTTTTTCACCTATCATCATTTTTTTACCCCCAAAAATAGTTTCTTACATCTAAAATTATGATTTAGCTATAAGCAAAGACATTAGCAGGCGAGCAGCATGTGTTTGATCATAATACTGCTATCTATATCATTCATAACTTTAAGTAATAAAACTTGATAGATATTAAATTTTCGTACCTGAATTTCGGTTTCAACTCTAAAAATGTTCATATCTTCAGGGGATTGAGTTTCTACAAAAGGATTGCAAACATCAAATTTGAAGTCTTCCCCATGACTATGCTTCTGACTTTGATCACCTTTGGGTTCGTTTTGATCACCTTTGGGTTCATTTTGATCATCGACAATTTCTTTTTCCTTATCAAGAACTTTAATGAATGGATAAAAGTTAGAACAGAAACTATAAAATGTAAAAAATGTTTTAAATAATTGATACATACCCTTTTTTTTTTTTTTTTTTTTTTTTTTTTTTTTTTTTTTTTTTTTTTTTTTTTTTTTTTTTTTTTTTTTTTTTTTTTTTTTTTTTTTTTTTTTTCGGATGCCCTTTTCCTCTTAACTTCAGGGGTTACTGATGCCTTTTTTATTTCCTCATTCACTTTTTGAAACTCCCCATTTCTTGACTTCTCTGATTCAATTGCCTTCAAATCATCCAAATTCCAGTTTTTGAAAAGAGGGAGTTGATATTTTTCAGGATTTTGAGCTTCATGGGCATAAAGAATCTATAAAAAAGAAACAAAAGAAAGAATAATAAAGGTCAAAATATTATTAAATCTGATAATGATAATTCATAGTATGAAATTTATAATCAAAACAAATTTACCATAAGAAACATTATTGGCCCATTGAACTCAGCCTTCTCGTCCATTGACATTTTTGATTTCAGCCACCCCATCTTTGTCTCTTTCAAACTTGTTAATAAAAAATCGCACCAGTCAAAACCCCGAGCTTGATTGATCTTTTTAATGTATGGCAAAAACTTCTGGTTTAGTGTGTTGCATTTCATCCCTTCAACCATTGTAGTCACAAAAAAAACCAAAAAGTTTTGCTTGAATTGAAGACCACCAGTCTTTTGAAGATTCATTGAGCTCATGATATCCTTCAGATATAATCTGCCTGAATGATACTGTTTCCTCCACTGTTTGACAATTTCGTCTGAAACGTCTACCTGACAACAGTAGGGGATTTTCTTACCACCAATCGGTATGCCAAAGACATCATGCACTCTTTCTTTGTTAACTAAAACCCTATTTCCATTAACTTCCAAAACTGAGTCATCTGCTGAAAATTTATCTAGCACATAGTATGCTAATCTTGTTGGCACATTTTTAATCGGGAAGTTTATCAAGGAACCAAACCCTAACTGCCTGATGTCGGCTTTTTGTTTAGCAGACAAGTTGTTCATAAATTCATGAAAATTTTTCTTGGATGCCCTTATATGAAGCCGTTTCTCTTCATACTTTTTCCTACCCTTCCTTTTTTTTTCATTCAAATCCTGCTCAACATGATCTGATCCATCATCCTCATCGTCTTGTAAATCAGCAGCTGCCTCTAGTTCCTCGTCATCATTTTTACATCCTTCCTCTTCTTCCATTGCATCTAAACTTTCAGAATCTCCGTCTTCTTCTTCTTCATCACCAATTTGTGCTTCCTCTTCATCCTCCCAATCATTATCATCTGCTTTATCTTCCAAGTCATCTTCTTCACCAACCTGTTGTATTTAATAAATTTTTATTTGTTAGGAATATTTGGTTTATATGAGTTCAAATATTTAGTACAAAGGGTCATTACAAATTCTGTTTTTAAATTAGATGTAATACTTTTTTATTTAAAGCAAACAGTGTTGGGTTTCTCAGTATACAGACATTTATAATCAAAACAAGTTTTCAGTAACTTGTAACTTACAAATGTGTAATATAAGTTACACATGTGTAAGTTAGATAGCTTACAATGGAAAAGTAAAATATAACTATAAGAGAGTGTTCTAAAACTTTTACCTCATCTTCTCTGCCTCATCTTCTTCACCATCTTTTCTGCCTCATCTTCTTCACCATCTTTCTGCCTCATCTTCTTCACCATCTTTCTGCCTCATCTTCTTCACCATCTTTTTCTGCCTCATCTTCTTCACCGTCTTCTTCTGCCTCATCTTCTTCACCATCTTCTTCTGCCTCATTTTCTTCATCATCTTGTACCTCATCTTCATTATTATCATCCACTTCTATCTCATCTAATTCACCATTCTCTTCTGCCTCATCTTCTTCAACATCTTCTTGTACCTCATCTTCATTACTATCATTCTCTGTGTCTTCGTTATCTTCCAAATGCACAGATTTCCGTTTACGATGTTTACGTCTTCCAGATTTCTTTTTATGTTTTACTGCCAAACCTTTAGTATTTTTACGTGGAACAAGTTTATATCTATGTTTCGCATGAGTTTTCTTTTTGTAATTGCCTGCATTTATTAGACAAAAAACATATAAGCAGAATCATTCAGAGATTATTCAAATTAAACAGTAGCTCCTAAACATTAATGACAAAATTGTTCTACTTACCCATGTCAAATGACTTTTAAATTTTAATCATATACTAGCAAATAAAAGTATCATAACTAGATAGAAAAGATTGAATCTATGAAACAAAGTGGTTAAAAGCACAGCAACTCACTGATGTGTAGTGAATGATAAGCATCTTGATAGCACAGCATGATACGATTCAAGGTTTGTCGGTAGTGGTTAATAATAAGGTAGACATGCTAAGTACAAACCAAATAAAGAAGCAATCAAGTTTGTTATGTGCCAACCCATAAGTATCAGTTAGGTATTAATAACACCAGCCAATCACACCGAAAGATATGCAAACTGTACAGGATTGCCAAATAGTGGGACTCTGATTTGGCAACTTCTAAAGAACCATGACAACATACAGAACATCACTACATATAATAAAGAAAAAGGAAAAAATTTACAGTGAAGAAAAGTCATAATTTAGACTACCAACTTCAGCCCTTCTGTATGATTCACTGTGCATTTTTGAAGCCACATGTCCATAGCATGTCTACCTTGTCTCCTAACCGTAATATCCATGTTACCCCTTTGTGAGATACACCGATAAAAAGCAAACAATGAAGTAAATTTGTTCTCATGTTGCTATAAACTAACATATCAATGCCACTAGCAGATCATACATAATAAGTAGAACCATAAATTATAACAAAGATACATTTGAAGGGTCATTGCCAAATATTCAAATAGTGGGACTTTGATTTAGCAACTTTTAAAGAATCATGACAACATATAGAACATCGCTACATATATTAAAGAAAAAGAAAAACTTCATAATGAACAGTTAATGACTTAAACTGGAACTCAAAAACCATATACTCTTCCATGTATCGATAAGTTCTTATCCTTGAACAACTTTTCTTTTAGATGTTGATTATGAAAATCGGATACTAATCATCAGGGATTATCACAGAATAACACTACACAAGTTAAATTAAATGAAACATAAACAAATCCTTCCATTTCAAAAGCCTAGAAGTTATCTGATCGACTATTAATACTGAGCACTTGAAGCAAATTAATCTAAACTGGTCCAGATCTAGTTACATTGTTTTTCACTTCATTTTCTTTATATTTAGTTTGGACAAGTTCCAATCGATTCCCAAACATGCACACCATTTACGGCAATGAACCAATAGCTTCTGACTTTGACATACAACCATTCTTTTGGCTTGTGTCTACTTTCCTACTTTCATCAACCTTTGCTTTCATCACTACTTAGTGCACTAATCAATCACTTATCGAACTCCCCGTCAATCACAAATCCAAACCTTAAAGATTGGTCAAGTTACTCCAGAGCCTAAGGACCATGCCTAAATGTATCAGATCTTAGGCATCAAACTGTCAGAGTAAACTATTAATTTGCTTGATAACCCAAACCTGGAACTCAACTTTAGCATATACACTCCTAAGAATCTGTATCCAATTTCAATCAGGTCTAACTTTTACATTATATAGTTCAATTTAATATGGAAAAAAAAAATATAAAATTATTTATGTACCTTTTTTCGTTTTTTCGTCATCATCAGATCCAATATCACCAAAATCAATAGTAATAGGCATCGTCCCTTTATCAGAGTTAAATTGAATTTTTGATTTTCATTTTTCAGTATTAAGTTTAATTTGAAACATACTATTCTCTGCAATATATGAAAAAAAACGAAATGTAAAAATAATTATCGAAAATAATAAAATATTAAAGGAATATAAGAACATATAAACAGTAAAAGAAGATGATCATACTTGGTGATGTATAACCCTTGGATTTGAATCTCATTTTTTTTTTAATTGGAAAGAAGACGGTGAAGAGAAAAATGGGGGAAGAAGACGGTAGGTGGGGAGCTAAAGGGGGGTAGAAGACGGTAGGTGGGGAAATGAGGGAGACTTTGATCTGAAAACCTAATACCAAATGTTATTTTAAATGTAAAACTTTAAAAGTTTTTTCAAAAGTATGAAAGTAATTGTAAAAAAGAAAAATAATAAATCATTTTAACCAAATAGCCTAATAATCATCCTTCGATCCTTAGAGATGGCAAAGTCTTGGGGTTTTTCCTCCGAATACTTGTAACGGTCCATGTCAACATCTCGTTGTTCTAGGGTACGTGCAAGCTTCACCATTATACGGTGAGATTTCCCTGATGTTGCATACAGACTGAATGTTCGGGGAAAAAAAATTAAGAAGGTGACATGTGGTTACCACTAATTCATTTTCCTAAAAACGTTTTGTTTTTGTTTAAACATATGAATCCAACACAAAATTTTATTTTAATATGTATAGTATTATTGTAACACCCCGAGCTAGGCTCGAAATACACCGAAAAGCATGACACAAGATGGAATTATCGTAGAACGAGACTATATGAAAATAAAAGGATTCCGGGAACCCAACAATTTAGATACATATCACAAAAGCATAAGGAGCATTCAACCATCAAAAGTTTACAACAATAACATTCAAAAGATGGCTCATGATCCTAAGCAAATCCCATCAACGGGTAATGAATCACGGATCCATGGTCAAGTCCAACAATCTAGCAATGCATCAAGCTCTTGGGTTCTCTTGGTTACCTGAAAAGTGTACTAAACAATGTCAACACTAGGTTGGTGAGTTCGTAGGAAAAGATGAACAAGAATACGTTCCAATGTCAACCAATACATGATTAACATTAACATGATCTAATAAATTGCACACTTGTACTCAATGTACTCAATTGCACGTAAATGTGCTCATTGTACTCAAATGCACGTAAATGTACTCATTGTACTCATTTGCACGTAAATGCACTCATTGTACTCAATTGCACGTAAATGTACTCATTGTACTCAATTGCACGTAAATGTACTCATTGTACTCAATTGCACGTAAATGTACTCATTGTACTCAAATGCACGTAAATGTACTCATTGTACTCATTTGCACGTAAATGTACTCATTGTACTCATATGCACGTAAATGCACTCATTGTACTCAATTGCACGTAAATGTACTCATTGTACTCAATTTCACGTAAATGTACTCATTGTACTCATCCATGACCATCAATGTCCACACATAACCAAACATCATATGTATATACTTCATACGATACTACTTTTGAAAGGCCTTTGATGCTTATATATAGGGTCACCCGCAGCCTTCCCACCACATCTCCAACCTTTCAAAGGCATTACCGTCCTCCATATATACACAACTAACCTAAAACAACTCAAGTCACAATTTACAATGACCATACAACAAATCACAAAATTGCACATCAACAAAAACGTCACACAACATGTACGTCACAAAATAACATCAAGCACGAAGTACACTTTTCAGCCCGACTCTTAAAAGAGTAGGGGAGGCTACGAAAACTCACCTTGTCCGACAAAGAAGCTAGTATAAGATTACAAGCGAGTATTACGGTCCACACATCCACAACCTATAATTATACATCAATATACCATAATGTCAACTCTAAAATCGTAAACAAGTTGGTTCTTTGGGTTTAAGTTGAGTCACGAACCCACAATTACGTTCTTAACATTACCGAGTGTGAAACATAACACTTTGACTCGACATTTTTAGAAATGGACAAAGATTTACTCCAAATGGATGTTATCATAGAAAACTAGACTCTCACACGATTCCAACGATAGGTCATACGTCTAAAACGGACTTACGGTTCAAAAGTTATTGACGTTTGAAAATGTTCGACAAAACTAGTCCCTAACGGGCGTCACATAAGTGACGGCCGTTAACTCCATCACAACCCTTTTTACTGTAACGGCCATGTAAAGGGCGTTACATATGTAACGGCCGTTACATGCCAAAAGCCTGATCTTCCTTCTGCAGAATTCAGCAACCCAAACACGAACCAAACCCAACCCAAACGTCATTTTTGATCTAGAAGACGACTTGTGAAGTGTAAATACTCATTTTCAACCTCTAGGAACATATACAAACATAACCCATTCCACAAATTCGACCAAAACGTCACAAACACTCCCAAATCATTCAAACCCTAATTAAACCCTAGTTTGACCCAAAACAAGATTTAAGCCGATTTAGGACTTGTAAATGTTCAAGATGACTAGAAATGCATAAACAAACATAATTAGGTACAAATAAGATGAATTAGACTTACCAAAACTTCCACTAGCAATCAAACCCGATTTTGACCTAAATGAAGCTTTTTCTTGCACTTGAAGACTTGGATTTTGGTATGATGCTAGAATGATAATAAGGATGATGGTTTTGTTATTAATCTAGTTGAAGCTAACATAAATGAACCAAGAATTTAGAGAGAGATTGAGAGTAAGAGTATTTAGTGAGATGGGAGAGAAAATGTAAATATTATGAATGAATGGATGAAGGAAATGAGGGAGGATAGGGTTTGTTTTACTTGGGTGGGTCATGGGTTTTGGGCATAACCCATGGATAGGATCCAACCATTTACTAGTTATCATAAATACCATCTAATGAAACTCGATTAGCACCAACTAATGATATCAACTTGCACTTAAGTCTCTAATTACACAATAAATTGACCCATATGAACCACATTGCACTCAAATGACCCTTAGATTGCACTTGAACACATATTAATTAAATCAAAACTTAGGAAACGTACCCATAGTCAACAAGGTCAAAATGCACGGTTGTTACATTATTCCCCCGTTAAGGGAATTTCGTCCCGAAATTCGATGGAACCCTAATCACTAAACAAATGCGGATATTTTGACTTCATGAAGTCTTCCCGCTCCCAAGTGAATTCGGCTCCACGTCTAGCATGCCATCGAACCTTGACTATCGTATAGCGCTTTTTCTTTAGTTTCTTTGATACCCGATCTACGATCTCTACCGGTTCTTCAACAAAGTTGAGCTTCTTGTCCACTTGTATCTCGTCCATGGGTACGTGATGTGTAGGATCCGCCAAGCACTTCCTTAAATTACAAATGTGGAACACGTTGTGCACTCCACTAAGTTCTTGAGGTAGCTTTAGCCGGTAAGCCACCTTGCCCACACGTTCTATGATTTCAAAAGGTCCTATGTATCTTGGCGCAAGCTTGCCTCTCTTGATGAAACGAACAACACCCTTCCACGGGGAGACCTTCAAAAGCACATGATCACCAACATCGAACTCCAAGGGTCTACGCCTCACATCGGCGTATTTCTTTTGTCTTTCACGGGCCACTTGTAATCTCTCCTTAATTTTTGAAATCACTTTTGTTGTTTCAATTATTACTTCCGGTCCAATAAGTTGGCTCTCGCCTATTTCCGCCCAAGCGAGTGGAGAACGACACTTTCTACCATAAAGCGCCTCAAACGGGGCCATTTGGATAGTCGCATGATAGCTATTGTTATATGAGAACTCCACTAGCGGTAGGTGATCTTCCCAACTTCCACCAAATTCAATAGCACAAGCCCTCAACATATCTTCAAGCGTTTGGATGGTTCTTTCGGTTTGCCCATCCGTTTGTGGATGGAATGCCGTACTCATGTCGATTTGAGTACCCATTGCACGTTGAAAAGCTTCCCAAAATTTTGACTTGAACCGGCTATCTCTATCGGAGATAATAGAAACCGGAACTCCATGTTTTGCCACCACTTCTTTAATGTACAAACGCGCTAGGGTGTCGAACTTATCGGTCTCACGAATGGCTAAAAAGTGAGCCGACTTTGTCAATCGATCCACAATCACCCATATAGTATCACGGCCATTTCTTGTCTTCGGTAACTTCGTGACGAAGTCCATTGCAATCCTTTCCCCTTCCATGCCGGTATCACCGGTTGTACCAACAAACCGGGTGGCTTCTTATGATCGGCTTTCACTTGTAAGCAAGTAAGGCACTCGCTCACATATTTAGCCACATCACGTTTCATGCCCGGCCACCAGTAGAAATCCTTTAAATCAAAGTACATCTTATCCGACCCCGGGTGGACCGAATAAGGCGACTTATGGGCTTCATTCATTAGGAAAGTTCTTAAATTGCCAAAGATTGGGATCCAAAGCTTCCCCACTAAATATAACCCGTTGTCTTCCTTCCGGTCAAAAAGTTGCTCCATACCATCTAGCCCTTCATTACCAAAATTTTCCGGTAAGGTAGCTTGCACTTGAGCTTCTATGATACGGTCCCGAATACTTTGTCCCACCGTGAGGCTCATGGCTCTTGATCTTCTCGGCTTGACCCTTTCCTTTCTACTTAAAGCATCGGCTACGACATTGGCTTTGCCCGGATGATAGCGAATGTCACAATCATAATCGCTAAAAAGTTCAATCCACCTTCGTTGCCTCATATTCAACTCCTTTTGATTGAAAATGTGTTGGAGACTTTTATGATCGGTGTAGATTACGCATTTGGTGCCGTAAAGGTAATGTCTCCAACACTTCAAAGCGAAGACAACCGCTCCTAATTCCAAATCGTGAGTAGGGTAGTTTTTCTCATGCACCTTAAGTTGTCGGGAGGCATAAAAACCTAATAATTCGTGTTTAATGTGCGGAAGTTGATAATCATCAATGGTGGAAAGTGTGTGTTTTAGTGTGTGTTCTTGAGAGAGAAAAGGTGTGTGTGTGAAAGTCTGGTTTGATTGATAATCAGAAGTGGGAAAAAGGTTACAAGGAATAAAGGTTTGAGGGGTATTTATACTCTAAGTATATTACAAAAGCTCCCCCTCAACCTATCAATATTTACACAATATACAATGTATTCAAATACAACTAAGCACTATTTTGAATTTCTAACATTCTCCCCCTTAGTGCTTGGTTGTCCATCATCATTTCCTCTGTTGTCTCCTCCTCTTATTTGCACGTCTTTGCTTGTTCTTTCTTTTCTTATATCGTCGTGCAGCATTTGAGGTTGATGGCTTGTCAATCTTTGCACTCCAGAATGCTCTCTTCTTATAACTGTTCCATGAGTCATTCCAAAACTTCTTAGGAATAAAGTGCCAGTTATCACCAACAGGACGTTCATCTGGCAATCTGATGTTATCTTGGAAGTTGACAGGAGGAATATTATGGGGACCACGTTCATGACTAGGATTCCAATGAACCCATGAACCTGTCTTGGTATGTATGACTCCTTCTTGAGATTTGGAAGTTCTTGTGACAATAAGATCTCTAATCTTCTGACGCATATCAAGAGTATTTTTGATACGTCTTAAATGGTCTTCTCTCTGAGACTTGATTTGTTCATCTTCTTCATTGTCAGAATCTTCATCTATTGCATTCAGAATTGACAGACAATATTTCAATGTACCATCTGAGTATTTGGGAAACTCAGAAGCACGAATGAAAATCTTTCTTTTGAGTCTATTGATGAAGACAAATCCATCCAGGCTTTCAATTGGATCTCCAATCTGAAATGAATCTAGCTCATAACCTTCGGCTCTTTGATTTGGTTTTGTAAGGTTAATCCTGCTAGTTCTTCTTTCCAAACCAATCTGGAAGTCATTGAATTCATAGAATCTAATCAAGGCTTGAATATGGCTTTTCAATACTTCATAAGCTAGAAGTTGATCTTGATTCTTGATTATCAGATAAGCATATTGATTGTAGAGGAATAGGATGTCTGAGATCGTCATATGTTGAAGAGATTCTTCTTGAACAACATAGACATTGCCATCAGCTCGACGAACTCTGAATCGAACAAGTCTGAGATTGTGACTCTTGAGAGGAGTAAACAACTGAAGAACTTTGGTTATAGGAATTTGAAATTGTTGGTACCACCATTCAGCTCTCACTGAACTTTCAGCATTCATTAGCTCCATATAAGCATCTCTTTGACCTTGATGTCTGAACAGAAAGAATGCTCTTAATCGGTTCAAGGTCATGTTGAGTCTTTCACTTGATGAGCAATAAATTTGAAAGGCTCTTTCTTCAAGATATCTAGCTCTGCACACCATTTCTTCAGGTCTAGTTCTCAAATCCAAAATTTGTTCATAATTCTCAGCAAAATACCCTTCATTGATCTGCCATATCGTATTTCTTGAGATTCTTGGATGTCTAACTCCTTGTCCAAGTTCATTTGGAGTCTCAAGATTTTCTGGGTTTCTGAGCTGATAGACTATCTCTTCAAATATATCCTCTCCATATTCTTCTTGAGCAATACTTGCTGGAGCATCATCAGGATTATCTGAATCAGACTCATCATCATGACCATTCTCTGGTTGAAATGGATCAGGATCACTTGACTCATCAGAACTTGATGTGGAAGAATAATAATGAGAAATATTTCTGATGAGTGGAGGTAAATCATCTGAATCTTCTTGAATTGGAGTTCCTCCTTGAGTCTCTGTGACAACTTCTTGAACAGTTTCTTGATCATCTTGAGCTTGTGTCTCATGACCCTCTCTAATATCTCTCATATTCTCCCCCTCGGGTTGATCATCAGGGTCTTGATCATCCCGACGCCTTGAGATATTAGCCAGTCGACATTGTTGATCAAGTTCAGTAACTCGCTTTTGAAGAGCTTCAATTTGAGCCTGTTGTTCCTGTTGTGTATTTTGGAAAGACAAGTATGCAAGAAGTGATTGAAAAATTGATCGTTTATGTGACGACAGATTTGGTTCTTCAGATCTTAACCGATTCATAAGAGCGACAATTAAAGTATCGGTGGATAAACCACTGGTAGCAATTCGGTTTGGTGAGCAATCACTTAAATATTCAGATGAATCAGAATCAGATGATGAACTTGAAGAATGATGTGGTGAACTTGGATCTGGAAATGATTGTGATGGTGGAGTTGGTGGTAAGGTTGTTGTTGTTGTTGTTGTTTGTGGGGGTGTTGTTGTTGTATGTGTTGGGGTTGGAGTTTCTTCTGGAGAACGAATTCGTAAAGCTCCTCCAGTATACAATCTTGGTGGTTGAGAAGTTGATGGTGATGCAGGAAGTTTACCAGTGATGATGTTTCTTGATATGAGTAATTCACTTCTTTGTCCCTCTTCTATCCCTTCAACAAAATGAGAAATTAACCTTTGAGCCTCAGGTGGTAATGGAATATCAGAAATTGGCACATCAGTAGTCTCAAGTGATTCTACTGAGTGACCTGAAGACATCATGACTGTCTCAGGATTTCCTGTTGGTTCAAAAGTATGAACAACAGTTGATGATTCGGCTTTGCAACCAGAATCAGGTTGTAGTTGGGCAACACCGCTAACAATTCCGGGGTCACTGAGAATGCCCGTTAATACAGTCTCAGGTTGATCCTGAGAATAGCAGTGTCACAACGGCGTTCATACTGCTCCCCAGTCTCTGTCTGAGGACTGTTACCTGCGGCTAAAGCTGGCGTGATGTTAGCTAAGGCAGGATTTCCAAGCTGTCCTTGAGGGTCACACAAAGTGGGTCCCTCTCCGCTTGTTCCGGCACCAGTACTCAACTGGGCTTGTGTTTCTGTGTCCCTAGGGGATCTAGACTCTAGTGCATGAATTGAAGGCGAGAGGTGGGGCTGGTCCTCTCTATTTTCAACACTCTCATCCTCCAAATGAGGAGAGTGTGGTGAGCGTGGCTGTTCCCCGTGTATTTCTGAGACTAACTCCTGTTGTGAGGAGTCAGAATGGCTGGGAGAGTTTGGTGCAAGCGAGAATGGGTAGTTCTCGACTTCTACTCTAGGGTAAACCCGGCGTTGATATTGGTTTAAGACTAATTGGAGGCCAACTTTTTCTTTTTGCCTTTCACCTATCCCTGACCTCTCAACCTCTCTGAGATTTTCAACCCCTCCCTCAGTCCTTCCTTGTCCCTCCGGGATGTCCATAACATCATCAGCAAACTGATTGGCATCATCATCGGATGCATTACTATCAGTAGAAATCATTTCTTCTGGTTCGGGTTCTTGAAATCGGTCATACTCAAAGCGAGATCTTTAAAAGTTTTGCGAATATTCACAGGAATTGATTTCTTTCGGCCTTGAGTATATGTCGGTGGAGGAGATCGGACAAAAGATGATGAAGGAATGGTTGAGGTAGATTGAGGTATGATGGGTGGTTCAGGTGTAGTAATTTCCGGAAGTGGTGAAGATTGATGAATTGGTGATTGAGGTAATTTTGGTGAAGATGGAGATGATGGTGTTTGAGGTGTTTGAGTTCTGGGGGGTGGTGATCGGATTGGTTTTGGAGAACCAGAAGCAGATATTGTCTCTTCAGAAGAAGGTTCAGCTTGAGCTTTGCTTTTGAGTTTCTTTGGTGAACTCTTTTTCTTCTTCTTTTGGTGCACTTGCTTACTCAGCCTTAACACAAACATTTCTCCTCTTTGTTTCTTTCTCTTTGGCTTACTGGAACTGGATTCACCCTCACGCTCTTTTCTTTTAACACTTGACCCCTCACCAGGTGTCCTATGTACAGCATGGGAAGAAACCGGGAGGCTTTCCGGTCTCATTGCTGTTCTAATCCAGTCCAGATAAGCAATCTTATCTTCTCAGAATCTGAAACCATGTCTAACAGGAATGATGGAATCAGAAAATTATAATTAACAGCTCCTGAATCTCTGACATATTTGTAAAAGTGTATGATCACTTTGCTGCTATCTGGAAGCCTTGGAATGCTTCTTTCTTGTCTGACGGCACTGTAGACAATTGCTGTTAGAAATCTAATGAATGGAATATACTTCTTGGGAGCAGAGATTTTGCCATTTACTAATACTACCAACTGATCCCACAGAAGTTGAGCAATGTCATAATGTCTGTTGAAAACAACACCATAGAAGATGTGCAGCATTGGCTGTGTCAGATTGTCCATCCCTCTTGTGTAAGGAGTTAAGCAGTTGCTTAGTATGGAGTACACATAATACCAGATTTTTGGTAGATTTTTCAACTTGAAATCTTTGGTCCTAGATAAAGAACCTTCATAGCCAATGGAAATTAAAGCAGCAAACATCTCTTCATTGGACTCAAAATCATCATAATCAACATGTCCATTGAAGTCTGCTTCAGGTAGTCTTAAAATCCTTCTGAAGTCATCTATATTGAACTCAAACTCATATGTTGTTTCTCCTGAAGTCAATTGATATTGAAAGTAGCCTTGACGACGAAGTTCAGGAGATTTTGATTTAGCTTTTGCTTTTGGATTTGTTGGATCATATGGTTGAACAAATGTAATTGATCTCCACATATCAAAGAGGTAGACTTCAGCTAAGTCTTGTTCAACAGTAAGTACATATGTAAGAGGATGATTATGAAGAATTCTCGGAACTATTTGAAAGCCGGGAGCAATGAAAGGATCGTATAATGCTCTGTTATTTCTCATATTACTGGTGTTTCCGACAACGAGAATTTCTTCAATTGATTCATTTAAAGCAACCTCTTCATCAATTTCAACAATTTCTTGATGATCCATTTTTGATTTTTCTGTTTTAAGACAAAAGAAAATTTAATGCATAAAAAATAATGTTTGAATAGCAAATAACAAGGTTCACTCAAATGATTTAAATAAATCATTTGAAATGAGAAGATAAACGCAGAATATAAAGTATAATCATATAAGTACAAGTATTTAAAATAGCAAGGAAGTACACAAAGGCGTTCGATTCCCTGTATTTCAAATAAATTGTGATTATATGATAATACAAAGCACTTTGACACAAAACAAACAAAAAAATTAAAAACAAATTTGAAAATTTTTCTTGATTTTGAAAATTTTTTCTAAGTATGGAACCTAGGACGATCTTGACAAGATCGTCCTGAGGTTAAACTCAGGTTTTGAAAAAAATAAAACGATCTTAAGAAAGATCGTCTTCAACATTTGAATAATGGTTAAAAAAAATGTTAAGTATAGGAAAAATGAAACGGTCTTGTTTTAAGATCGTCTTATCCTTGACTTCTTGAAAAAAATGTTAAGTATGGAAAACCTGGATATGAGACGATCTTGATCAAGATCGTTTCAACATTCAAAATGTTGAAAAATGTTTTAAGGCAAGGAAAATGAGACGATCTTGTACAAGATCGTCTTAAGGTTTTATAACTTAAAAATTTGAAGTGAGGAAAATGGAACGATCTTGTTCAAGATCGTTTTAAACACACAAAAAACTTCACTTCAGTTTATGTTTTTTAAAAAATTCTAACACTTTGAAATATAAAGTGAAATCATCACAATGATTTCCTCTTTATATTTAAACGTATTAGTTTTTGAGCAAACCGATCTCTTACGAGTTCAGTTACCCATTCTTTTGATTTTCAATTTGAAACAACCACCACACAGCGTTCAGACTCTAGAACGATCCTGACAAGATCGTCCTTGTCTTGGTCTCAAGGGTTTCATGGCAAATTTATACAAGGAAGTGGAACTAAGACGGTCTTGGCAAGATCGTCTTATTTCCAAGTAGTTTTGGAACCAAGACGATCTTGGTCAAGATCGTCTTAGAAACAAAACACTTGAAACTAAGAGACTTTGCCCAAAATCGTCTTAACCTTTTCAGTGAAACTCTTAGTACCAAATGATCTCTTTTCACAACAAAACATGGTAAAAACACTTATATGAATCATAGAAAGCAATACTAATCAACTCACATCACTGAAATCAAACAATCTATTCTAGATCGTCTTAGGTCATCTTCTTCATAAAAACAAAAAGATAGCAGGTTTTTTGAATTTTCGAAATCTCAAAACTAAGCATTAAAACATGTAATATATATACACATATAACCTAAACATGCATCTAAATCATTCCAATATCACATATGCATTACCAGTCGATCAAAATTCAAGAAATGGAAAAAATAAGTTTAGCACTTACGAACAGTTTCTTACTTGAATAGTGATCTTAAGACAATGTGATTATGAAATAAAATGCTTAGAATTTGATCACGAACAAAACCCTTATCCTTTTTCAATGATCAGCCAACAATTAAATTTGAAGTGATTTGAGAGAGTTTATGGGAAACTGGAATGAAATAAAGAAATGAAAAGAAAAAAATTGGTTTCCTCCTCCTTAAGTAAGAGGGAACTGAAATGTTTGGGTCGGATGAATGGTTCGGGTGGGTGTTGACCCGGTGGTTTTTGAAATTGAGCTTTTAACAAGAATGGGCTTATGAAAAAAAATAAACAATGGACTTAGGTTTTGTTTAATCATACCAAAAAAAATTTATTTAAACTAAACAAAGTAAAACAATTGATAAAAAAATTATTTTTATTTTTATGATTTTTCAATTTTATATTTGGTTTATCTAATATAAAAGAAAAAAAATTATTTTTGGTTTTTCTAAAATAAACAATGAGTTCTCTTCAAATAGTGCAAATACACAAACTCCCCCTAGATTCATGAATTATCCTTTTTCTCCCCTCAAACATTGCATGATATTTAAGCACATTGCACATAAGCATAACATCAATGTTTGACAGATAATGAATGAAAGAAAGAGATGAAGGATTTGTACAAAACATGCAGAGGCAAGTAAGTGCATTGGTAATGAGCACTTATTTGAGATTGTTTCTTGAAAAGAAACTCATTCCAGGATCATGTGTTGAACAGTATCCGAAATTGAAATACTAAACACAGACCTTTATTACCTGCAGAACAAAATTAGGTTTTTCTAGGTACCCACCTTTGAATGGGTCCTTTGGGGTTAGTGGAATCATTCAAAGTATATAAGTGAGGTTTTCGAACAAGAGGTTTATTCTTTAGATTCACCACAATCCCATTAGAATCAACAATCAAAGGTTTAGAAATCACAGTAGAAGGTTTAGAATTTCTTACTGACCATGGTTTAGCTAGATTACTCAATTTTGAATTAATTTTCCTATCAGGAACTTCCTTCTTGTAATCCT
>CM067167.1:199233243-199295607 GCA_034093135.1 Erigeron breviscapus | reverse complement strand
CAATCAAAGATGCTGATGTAAGCAATTTCATTCCCCTGGACACTTCTCGAAAAATCAATCGTCAAGAACTCCAATCTGCTGTAGAGCAAAGGAGAGTGTCCAAGGAAACTGAATCATTGATCCAGCAAGCCAAGCTGAAAGAAAAATACAATGAGATGTTGAATTTCAGGGCTGATGCCAGAAGGATCACTGGTGCTGAAATCAAATTAGCTGAAGATCATGAAGGCATGTCTAAGTTTGAAGTAAAGTTGACCAGGGAGGGTAACTTTACTGATGAGAGGAAAAGTACTTCAGTCCAAGCATTTAGATGGAGTGAACTGAAAGAAATCGCTTTAACGTTCAGGGGGAAGACAAATGTGTCGACTGATGTTAAAGCATTTCTGAAAAGAATTGAAAAGGTATGGAGAAGAAAGCAACAGATGGAAGTTGCAATGGGCATAAGATCACCAGAATCAATACCATCTTCTCCATCACCAAAGAGAAAGGCTACTGAAGATGCTCCAGGACAGACATCAAAAAGAAGGGCCTGACTCTTATCATTTACTTGTTGTAAATTTATTGTTTTATGAAACTTGTATACTATTTATCAGATGATGTATGTAATAATAGTTGCAATTTTTGATTCATATAAGTAAATGATCAGATTTAGTCTAAGTTAGAACTTAAATGATGAAACTGAAAACACTCATGATCTATAAAGTGTTTTCCAATAACTTAGATTTTTAGACTAAGTCAAAACTTGTGTTTTTCAAGCATACAAAATGTATAGATTCAGCTTGAAAACACTTGCATTATTTCTAAACAAATAGGGGGAATTTGTTAGGTCCAGATTTAGTCCAGATTTACTGGACTCGCTCCAGACTCGACTACTAGAGCCTTACTGAAGATCTGTCGAGAAACGTGTTCTACTGGACCTACTCCAGACTTGGAATCTGGAGTCCCTCTGAAGATTTGTCCAGAAATAATGGAAGACCAGTGAGCAAATACTTGTATGGGAAATCTGGAGTATTCTCCAGATTAGCTCACTGGACTTCACCCCCAGTCCAGATCAACTCTACTGAAGACATTCTCACTGAAGTCAGAATAAAGAAGACTTACAAATGGCGGAGTCCACTGGAAGTCTTACCAAATCTGTACACTGGAGGATTGTCAGTGTTCTAGACCCTACAAGTCTGAACACTGATATCGAGGATTGACTTTTCCCTTTACACACTTTCCAAAGAACAATCCACTTGTTCTTTACCAAAGTATACGTGTGTAAAGGTGGTTGGAAAAAAGGATACAAAGTCATTTGATGTGACTTTATCCTTATTCCTTATCCAATACATTTAATGTTCTTGTCGGATCATTAAATGTATGCAACCAGATTTGTACGGCACAAAATTCACTGGTGAATTTTGTTGCCTATAAATACAAAGTCATTTCCTTGAGAAAAATACTTTTAAGCATACACTTTTCATGAAAGTGAATTTGTCTAAATACTCTCGATCTTAAACAGGGATACTTCACAACTTTAAGTATCTCGATCCAAAAGAGTTATTTGACAAATATAGATCATTTGTAATTCATAGGTTGTTAGGATACATACTTATTTGTATTATCTTGATTCCGCACAACCTTGTATTTTATTTAACATCATAAATATAATACACAATTGAAAAATACATAATGTTCCACTTTACTTGTTTATTGCTTAAGTCTTGTATTACTTTGTTTATATATTCTTGCATTTATTTACAAGTAATACTAGTCCATTCTAGTGATTATTAGACTTGTTGTATTTTACACTTTCCTGGTTAACCATCGAACTTAAGGGACTCACATTGGTATTCTTCAAGATTGAAACAAGCCGACATAGTACAGGAAAGAAAAAAAATAAATAAATAAAAAAAAGAAACGAAGATCTAGGCAGATATATGCAACCACGTTATTATGTAGATACGAAAAAATGGATAATAATTAATGCAGTTTTGAAAACTAACGCTTTTAAAATATACGCCTTGATATTTGAGGGATCCAGTTCAATTCCCTTGTTTGCATCAGCAACGGCATCTGATACCGAAAAAACAAAAAAGCAATTAAAAAATGCAGGAACTAATAATAAAAAGAAAAAGAAAAACAAAGATAGGGAAAGAGATATACCTGTGAATTTATGGAGTCCAATATTAGACCTAGCACGGTGAACAGTAAAACTCAGAATTGTTAGGCTCCATAGAGATTGCCTGTGAAAACAAGTCAACAGCGAGTTCAAAGTTCTCTTCAATGACTGCTTGCTTTGCGTTGTCCACGACATCTGAGACCATCGGTGCAGAAGAAGGTTCATCAACTGTAGCAACATTTGGTGCATCGACATTATCATTGCGATATACACAATCAACATCCCTAAACAAATCAACTCTTTTAAGAATCCTTTCCAACGAACCAGCCTTCATTTCATCCTTCTTTTCATCAGGTAAATTCTCAAACAACGTCATTTCTTTTTCCAATTTCCACTTCATACCATTCAATACCGAAAGAAGTATTGTTCTCAGGTATATAACCCTTAAACAATCCAATTGTTTCTGTTGATATTGACCTTCTTCTTTAAAACCAGCATCGAAACCGACTAGCCCATTTCCGGAAAACGTTTCCATGTGTCTCATTACAAATACACCAGAATCTACATCAAGATTTGCCTTGGTTTGCCATGGCATCTTCAGTCTTTCAGTGTTCAAAAGACTGATCTTGTTCAATTTAGAGTACTTCTTCAAAGCTAGGTATTTCTCAATGAATGAATTCTATAACAAAATGTGTATATGAAAAACAGTTACTATCACATGGATTTGAAAAACCAGACAGTAAATAAAGTGTATAAATTTAATGAGTTGTCTTACCAACACAGAAACATGTGCAGTATATCTATCCAAAGAATCATCACATGATGCCAAATTATCAATGATGAAACATTTGTTTGATTTCAAGTAATGGCACATAAGAAAGTAATGGTTACCCTGAAGAACAAGGAAAAGGAGCTGAAAAAATAAAAAAAATATACACAAGGTTATCAAAATTGCAAATATGGACAATTTGTATATTAAAAATGTATTAAATGCAACATGAACAACAAGTAATCAAAAACATACCAAGCAGTCACCGACTAACTTTTGGTTGATAAATTGTTGGTCAACCTCAGAAACATAATTAACCTTCGATTCAATCTTTGAAGACACCTGCACAAATTAGAAAAAAAAAGTTGTTATGCAAAATACCATTATATATAAAATAATGTTTGATTCATAGATGTAACATATATTGATATCAAAAAATACCATGATATTAGTCGGGGAAAAAATACGGCTCATTGGTTTTTCACATTTGAGACCTTCAACCATATTTAAATATAAACCCCAGCAATCAACAACTCCAAAAAGAAGCCGTGACCCAGGAATCAATGTCTCAAAAACATAACGAGGAACAGCAACAACTTTACTTGAAAAAATAATATCCCTTCAAATAGAAAAGTATCAGAAATTAGTACTTAAATGAGAAGGCAGAAAATTTGAAATTGATAATTAGAGAACTTACCGAGGAGATTGTTGTGCACAAAAAATTGTATCAGAAAGTACGATATCGATCTTTGTTGGCTTAGTTTTGATATCAACTTTCTTTTTACAACCTTTTAATGCCACTGCAGGCAGATCAACATCCATTTCATCGACCACATCCTTATTCTGACTCACACTTCCCTTTCCTTTATCACCAGATTGTTGGTCATCAACACGTTTATCCTTGTCTTTCCTAACTAGATTAACCGGCTCACCAAACTTTTGTTGACCTTTCGTTTGGTTGTTCTTATCCTCATTTACTTGATTTACAAAAGAAGGTAAAGCATCCACGTCATTTACAGGGATATAAACATCAGCTTCACCTCTATCATACTTTGCACAATCTTCTTCTAAACTTTGTTTGAGAATCTCCACATCTTGAAGCCATCTCCGCTTCACTGAGTAAACTTCTTTAATAATATCTTGATCACCAGGATATTGAGCTAAAGCCCAGCTTAGCCGGCCATAAAAAAATTCATGTGGCTTACGTATTTTTCGTGGTAATAGTCAGTCGCTCCTTCAAGAAATACCTGCATCATAAAAATGTAACTAGGCATGATCAAAGAAAACTGTGACACATATGTACTGATAAAAACCATATTCATCTTTTTAACTAAAATTGAATGATGATATTACCTTTCTGCGTTCTTCGTTATAAGCATGATCATCAGACTCATAACTATGCGGATCAGAATGAGCAGATTCATTTTTAGAAACATAGGTATCACCACTTACATTAGCGGCTTGATTTCTTGAATCTAAATAAAAAAAATAACACATTTCAATATATAAATCAATTTGTAGTTAGGGTAACAGTACAAAAAGAATAACGAATTCGTAAAAATTTAGAAAAAGAGTGAGAGTATACTGCCGTTATAATCTTTTGATAATTTTAGTTGCAGAATACTTTCACTTTCAGCTTTACGAAAATTGGGTATGTAATTTAATTAACTAGTTAAAATGGTGTTCATGGTTATCCAATCTGTATATGTCTCAAACTACAAATATGTCTCCAAGATCAAATCAAAAGTTTTGTAACTAGTTAATAATTTGTAAACAGTATAAGTGTGAACCTTTCAGCTACAAAGTTAGGCAGATAAAGAGCAGTTAATTATGATAACTTTAAAAAGAAATTAGACAAAATTTGTGAAACAAACAAACACTCAGACAAACACCCTCTATGCAGTAGAAACGTTTTTAATATAAAGGTGATACATTTTTAATATAAAGGTGATACATTTTTAATATAAATGTTTAATCTTTTCAACTTACTATCAACATTGTAACTAAAATGTAAAAATTAGTACCAACAGTTATAAAAAAAATTAAAAATAGAAAAATACATACCTGTTGATGTAGAAGAAACATAAATTGCTTCTTCTAAAGGAACATCTGCACCTGGCTTTTTTCGATATATCAATCTCTCACTTCGACCTAAAATAAATAAAAAATAAGTAAATAATTAATAAAAAAGTAAATATTAGGGTTTAATAATATTCAAAAAAGATAAACTTACGAATAGGTATGACTCTGGTTTTCCTTTTCGCCGTCGTTTTCTTTTTCACCATCGTTCAAATCGAGTAAAAATTAAGGTTAATTAAAATGTATGATTAAAATGACGGTGATTGAAAAAAATTAGGGTTAACAAGAATAATTAAGACGGTGATCGGAGAAATGAAGACGGTGATCGGAGAAACGAAGACGGTGATCGGAGAAATCAAGAAGATATGTTAAAGGGAGACTGCCGGCGCCAGCCACCACCTTTTTCTCCGGCGACCGTCACCACCTCCTCCTTCCTTCTTCTCCGGCGAGACAACCACCACCACCACCTCCGGCGACATCTCCGGCAATCATCAGTTTCGTTTTCGGGTGGATACGGTACGGGCGTTGCCCTCATCCGTTCTAAACTGGTTGTCACTGGACGCATATGGGAATCGTATGGATTTGATGGGCGGCGATCCAAGAGATGGTGGCGGTTTGATACGGTACGGGCGAAGCCCTTGCTGCCGGCGCCGGCGCCGTGGTTGGGGTGGTCGGAGATGATGGTGGTGGCGGTGGTTGTCTCGTCGGAGAAGGAGGTGGTGGCTGGCGGCGGCAGTCTCGCCTGAGAAGAAGCAGGTGGCGGCTGCTGGCCGGAGAAGAAGGAAGAAGGAGGAAGGCTTGATCTGAGCCCTTGATCGGACGGCCATGATTGATTCCCTTGTACTTTTTGGATTGCTTGTACTCTAATTGTCTTTCCCCTATATGTATATATATATATTATATAATAATATATATATATATATATATATATAGAGGAAGGGTTATTTAAGAACCCACAAATAAAAAAGAACTCAAGAACCATTCTGGACCACACATCTTTCTCTCTCTTCAATTAAATAAAAAAATTCACCCAAATCATTCAAAATGCTTTATCTCACAAACCGTAAATCGTTAGACGAAACAAAAAGCATGGGTAGTCTTAAAATTTCGTCCTCTTTCATTAAAGATCCAATTCGATATACTTTTGACGACTTTTTAATTTTCGTTTTTTTTCCTCTTGTACTTGTGTACCTACACATGTGTAGGATCATTGTTTTCACATGTAAATTAGTAAATGAACATATGTACACAACAATGAAGGTTAAGGGCGGAGCCCGTCAATCCATGGCGGAGCCATGGTGGCCAAGGGCGGAGCCCGTCAGTCCATGGCGGAGCCATATCGGCTAAGGGCGGAGCCCGTTAGGTAGATCACCTATCACCGGTCACCCCCTATGACCTATCACCCTCTATGACCTATCACCCTATGACCTATCACCCTCAATGACCTATCACCCCCACTAGCTTTGGTTTATGAATATCCTTAAGGGCGAAGCCCGTTCCGAATCATAATTTTTGTTCAACCTACACATGTGTAAGTTATGTGTAAGTACCAAAAAGAAAACGAAAATTAAAAAGTCGTCAAAAGTATATCGAATTGGATCTCTAATGAAAGAGGACGAAATTTTAAGACTACCCATGCTTTTTGTTTCGTCTAACGATTTACGGTTTGTGAGATAAAACATTTTGAATGATTTGGGTGAATTTTATTATTTAATTGAAGAGAGAGAAAGAGAGAAAGAATGTGTGGTCCAGAATGGTTCTTGAGTTCTTTTTTATTTGTGGGTTCTTAAAATAACTCACCCCTATATATATATGGTCATTTTTTAATTCTCCTCTAATTAATTAATTTCCGTGAAACGTATTGGTTGGGATGAAATTCCCAATGACGAAATGTAATTATATTTGTTCTCGTTGTATTTAGTTCCCCCAGTCCAGAAGTATGGAAACTCTTCACCGACGGAGCCTCTAGTGCAGATGGCTCCGGAGCATGCCTTATTCTGACAAGTCCAGATGGCCAAGAGTTCACTTACGCCCTCCGCTTCGACTTCAAAGCTTCGAACAATGCCGCAGAATATGAAGCACTACTGGCAGGTCTACGGATTGCAAAGCAGATGAAAGTAGAGCATATTCACGCTTGCGTAGACTCTCAAATAGTGGCTTTTCAAGTAGATGGAACGTATGAAGCTAAGGAGCCAGCAATGAAGAAGTACTTGGAAAAAGTCAGGCAGATAAGGCAAAGTTTCAAAAGCTTCAGAATTTAAAATGTCAGCCGGAGCCAAAACAAAATTGCAGATGCTTTGAGCAAATTGGCCTCAACCTCCTTCGCCCATCTGACTAAAGAGGTTCTTGTGGAAACTTTACAAAAAAGTTCTATTGAAGAAGAAATTGTTGTGGCACCCGTAGAGGAAGAAGGACAAACTTGGATGACACCGATCATCGAATATCTGACAAGCGGACTGTTGCCTGCAAACAAAGATGAAGCAAGGAAGATTAGAATCAAAGCTCCGCAATATACTCTCCGAACTGAAGGACTCTACAGAAAATCTTATTTGGGACCATTACTAAGATGTGTTGGCCCAAATCAAGCAAAGGCAGTTATTCAAGAAATCCATCAAGGATGCTGCGGAGCTCACGCTGGACCTAGAATGGTGGTTGCTAAAATCACCAAGATGGGATACTACTGGCCATCTATGCATAATGATACATTGAAAGAAATTCAATCTTGTGATTCTTGCCAAATCCATGCAACGGTTCCGAAGGCTCCGAAAAATGAGCTGATCCCAGTAACAGCAGCGTGGCCCTTTTCTAAATGGGGCATTGACATCGTCGGACCTTTTCCACAGGCTCCGGGACGTGTCAAATTTCTGGTCGTAGCTGTTGATTATTTTACAAAATGGGTCGAAGCCAAGCCTTTAGCCACAATCTCAGGCAAGCAAATGGAAAAATTTGTGTGGGAACAAGTAGTAACAAGATTTGGAATCCCGCAGATCATAGTCAGCGATAATGGGAAACAATTCAGTCAAGGAATTTTTCCTCAGTTTTGCAACAACTTGGAGATCCAACAAAGATTCACGTCCGTAGCTCATCCGCAGGCTAACAGGACAAGTTGAAGCAATGAACAAGCAAATCGTGCATGGAATTAAAACAAGATTGGGAAGATGCCAAAATGGGTGGCTAGAGGAACTTCACCAAGTATTATGGGCCGTGCGAACCACTCCAAAGACAAGCAATGGTGAAACGCCATTCAGTCTGGTATATGGCTCCGAAGCCATGATTCCAGCCGAAGCTGTTGTCCCAACTACCCGCAGGTTCAATACAGAAGAGGAAAATGAAGAACAGCTCCGACAGAATCTGGAACTACTTGAAGAGAGAAGGGAAGTAGCCTCCATCAGAGAAGCAGCCTACAAAGCACAAATCAAGAAATATTATGACCAAAGGGTCAAGAAGGAAACTTTCATGCCTGGAGATTATGTTTTTAGAAACAATGATGCAAGCAAAATGGAAAAAACCTGGAAATGGGACCCCAATGGGAAGGCCCATACCAAGTGACAGAGGCTTGCGGCAATGGATCCTACAAGTTGGCTACGCTTCAAGGAGAAGACCTTCCACGAACATGGAATGGCTCGCAATTAAAAAAGTGTTACTTGTAATTTTTTCTATCTTATTGGCAAGGTTACAGCCAACTTATGTAGAAAGGCTACGGCCAAGGATAAATTAATCAAACCACAGCTTACGGCCAGTCGGAGCCTAAGCAACATAACATTCTTGAACAACTATTCTCAATTATGTACGAGCACAAAATTGTGCAAACAAACCTTAGAAAATTTTTCTAAGTAATCATTGCAAATCAAAATACGCTACGGCTAATCGGAGCCTACGCATCGCGATACTTATAAAAAACTTATAAACCTCAGCAAATTTCATCTAAGTGACATAAATAAAGCACGCTACGGCTAACTGCTAGCCTACGCAAACAGACGTACAGGCTCGCAACCTTGCGTCGCAAGACCCCAATAGTCTTGCAAGTAATGAAAAAAGCATAGCCTTTACAAAGCTCAAGGTTCCTTGGCAAACACCTAAGCCCAAGACTTGACGAACAAAAGCTTTTTTCATAAGGACATAAAGAAAACATACAAAATAAGGCTACGCCTATAATGGTAAATAGCTTCCGAAGACACGCAACGACCTACAAAGCTCAAGGTTCCTTGGCAAACACCTAAGCCCAAGACTTGACGAACAAAAGCTTTTTTCATAAGGACATAAAGAAAACATACAAAATAAGGCTACGCCTATAATGGTAAATAGCTTCCGAAGACACGCAACGACCATAAATGACAGGCTACGCCCACATTACTAGGAAGTTTTCCAACATGATAAACTACTTAAAAACATACAAATAAACACATGTATGGCAACAGAAACATGGAAAACATTCAACAGGCAATAATAAAAGCAAATGAGCATGCATATTGTCTTGGCTACGACCCACTACCATCAAGGGCGTAACCTACGGAGCAGATAGAGAAACAAAGAAAAGAAATATTGTACTAAGCCTATCAAGGCTTTACAGACTAAAGCATGCAGAAAATACAGAAAATGTATATAGCCAACACAGGCTTTACAAACCCAATCATAAATTGTTCACAAGGACAAACAAGCCAAACAGATCAAGGATTTTGGACGATAGAGCCAGAGGGAGCCGCGGAAGATACAGTAGCCTGAACAGAGGCGGAGGCACCGGAGCTTGTAGGGGGAATGGCAAGGATTTCTGGAGCAGTCAAGTCAGCGTCGGAGGCAATCACGTTCAAATACTCGAATCTTTTTTGAGCAAACTTTTGTGCCGCCTCCTTCAACGCTGCGACACTCCCCTTTTGGTATCCCGGAATCTGTGTGATATCCAGATCCGGAGCCTGCGCCTTGGCCTTCATCAACCCCTTATTAAAGCCAACCGTCATCGCGCAACCCTGCACCGCTCCCATTTCCTTTGCAAACTCCGCGCTCGAGCGGAGCTTATCAAAAATAGAGGGAATGCCTCTAATAAGCTCCGCCCTGTCCGCCGTCACCTTCTCTATATCCTCATCCATTTCCTGGAGTTTATCACGTAAGTCCTTCTCAACACTCTTACACTCACTTACCTCCAATGTCAACCGCTCCACCTTGCCCTTCTCCTCATGCAAATCATTTTCTAACTTGTTTTTCTCCTGCATAAGATCCTCAATCCTTTTCCGATGGGCGGAGACCTCCTGCTCCGCCATCTCCGCTTGTTGCTTCAAGATTACATTGTTTGCTTCCATGTCTGCCACCTTTTGGGTCTGGAGTTCTGGATCTTGAAACTCAAGCTTTCGGACCTTCCGACGCAACTCCTTGTTCTTATCTTTCAACTCCTCCATCTCCGCCTCCATCAAATCCCAACGCCTCCAAAAATCATTCTAATAAACAAGAGATAAAATATAAGTTATTCTGAGTATGTAATGTGAAAAATATACATATATAGTAATAACATGTAAATTAAAACAAAGGGATACGAAAGCATACTTGCTCCGCCAGTTGACGAATGGATGTCTCATTGGTTGAACTTCTGAACTCTTCAATAGAAAGCAAGGCAACTTCGTGAAGGCGGGCCGGAGGCACTATTCGGGTAATGAAGTCTTCTTTCTCCTCATCTTTTTCTAAGTAACTATCACATGGAATTCTGGGAAAAACAACCTTGAATGCAGCTTTAGATTTCGGAATCTCCGGAATGCGCTGGGAGCGAAGCCCACCACTTCCAGAAGCTTCCGCCTCATGGTCACCAGTGCCGGAGGCCCCATCGTCTGAATCATTACCCTCATGAATGTCTTGGGAGATATCTTTCTTCATTCTTCTTACGACCATGGGGCTTTTTCCGGCCCCATGCCTCGGAGGTTCCGCAAGAAACTCCCCCTCTTCAACATTTTGGTTACCCTCAGTTTCTTCCAAAATAACATAATCTCGTAGTTTAGCTTTCTTACGAGACTTGGGAACAGATTTCTTCTCAGTTTTCCTCTTTCGTCTGGTGTTTTTTCCGGAGGCTTCGCTGGTAGCAGTCTCCTCTCTCTCGTTTTTCTTCTTGCGCACAAGCTGACTGGCATAATCTTCCTCAATTTCTTTCTGGCGTGCAACAGTCTCCGGAGTATCTTTCAAAACTACAACATCCTTCTCATGGGAGATGCGGGGAACCTCTTGCGCAGCCTGTCCCTCCGGGAGGTCCGGAACGGCATCAATATCCTCTAAGTCACTCCCCATGTATGCCAAGAAGTCCATAACTGAAAAATAAAATAATAAAATATTAAAATTCATGCAACTAGGGAATGAAGATGTAAAACGAACAAGAAGAAACAAAAGAAGACTACGACAAACAAGAAAATAATATTTAAATTCTTGTAGGCCAAAGGAGAAGGGTCGGAGGCTCCATACCCTTCCCTTCTTTATTCACAAGACGGGGAACAGCCGGATGGTATGACCAGACCGAACTCAACTTGGCCAAGTACAAAACAGCCTCCGGAAGAGTCCGGCTCAATATCGGAGGCTTACACAGCCTTTCCACCACATCTTGATCAAATTCAATCTTTGTTGCAGTATCTGCTAGGGTTCCGCGGGCGTTGCCTTTCATGTTTAATAAAGATGGATATGCGGAGGGCACAACGGTAGAATCCACGTAAAAGAATCTATTCTTCCACCCCTTTATGGAAGCAATCACGCCGTATATACATTCCGGCAACTTCGAACCAGGCCTTTTTTGAATAGTAAACCAATCTCCGTCAGCTCCCAAGCAATAAAATTTGCAAAAATTATCTACCGAAGGCTCCGCATTCAAAGCACGGCAAGCGGCCTCAAACATGGTTATCCTAAGGGCTCCGAAAGGGGTCAATTGGGAGATGTGACATTTAAAATGTTTTAATACCTCCAGGAAAAAGGTGGTAAAGGGCAAACGAACATTAGCAACCTCAAACATGGCCATATATAAAACTATTTTGCCAGCCGGAACCATCCTCGCATTGTCGGAGGGGCGCGGAACGGTGTAATGATACCCTATAGGAAATCTATAGTCGGACAAAAATTGCACTAATTCATCCTTTTTAACATTACAAAAACTAATACATAGATCTTTCCTATTACCCATAATAAAACTGTAAAGCGGAAGCTAAAAACACCCACCTGCGGAGGATCCCAACAAAAAAGAAGAATGAGAAAATGCTCAAGAGGCTACGGAAGCTACGGATTTGAGAGAAAAGAGAGCAAAGAGAATTTCAAGAAGGAAAAAGTGAGGAATAAGGGAAGAATGAGAATATTTATAGGGAAGATAGAGATGCTACAGTGCCCCATGATGGGACGTATCAAAGCGGCGTGGCTTCAGAAGCAACCACGTGTCCTCCACTAACTCTCCAAAGAGTAACATTTATTGCGAGGACTCCGGGCGTAACACGTGGCCCCCACTAACAATGTCATAATGGGAATAAAAACAAAACGAAGCGACACGTCTGCTCACTTTTAAATCTTTTTATTTCCCATTTTTATTTTTGGGGGGAAAGAGTATAGAATAACTCACAAAAAAGGCTACAGACTATAGCCCCCGGATCTGCTAATGCCATCCGGAGGATAAGTAAAAACAACCACGAATTTTCAAAGTGCTTTTAGCCTTACCCCACCATTATAAAGGGATATAATGCTAGGCTGGGGGGCTTGACGATGTACCATCCTTAATCCTACGGACTCTCCGGATTACGTACATTGATGGAGGACTAAAGCTCTCGCTAAGACGAGGTCCGGAATCTAAGTTATAACAATCTAAGCGTAGCCTCCGATACCTAGCTACGAAGGCTACGGCTAGCCAGCAGACAAACAGTACAATTTAGAACGTGCACTAGTACGTACGACTTGTACTTGTACCTTCAGGCCAAAGATCGTGCCACAGCTGTCTAACGATAACGGCTACATGTCTAATGTTACCGTTAACCCTCCAGCTTCTGGATCCTTCCCTGAGGGCCTATAAATACCCCTCAAAGGATTCACCTAAAACCCCAATGAAAAACACACACAAACACCTAAATATCACACTTGGTGGCGTGAAGCTAATTAGTTCTTCACACCATTAGGGAACCGCCAACAAGTATAAAATAACCTATTTCCACCCTATTAATCACTCATTATCGTTTTCTTATACAAGATTAAACCCCCTTAATTTAAGAGTAACTTTACCCTTAAACATGTCGTGTATTGGTCTTAGGGATGTGGTTGTTAAAAAGGAACCAAAAAGAAACCATTGTGATATGCTTGGTGTGTCTGGTGCTAATCAAATCGCCTGTAGGATTTTCTCCGTTATTTCGCATTGTTGTGACTTATTTCAGAAATGACATTGGCCATCTGTATATAGATTTTATCTTTTTGAAACAAACTGCTACATTTAAGTGTTTATCATATCATCAAGTTGCTCTTGCTGAAAAGGAACTCTGTTGTTTTCAGCGGTCTGTTGTTTTAAAAGGCAGTATTTTTTTATTACATGTGTTGTTCTTTTAATTGAAATGTGTAAAGACGTCATATTATATTGTCTTAGAATAAATATTAGATAGGAGAGACTGGCTTTGAAATCCTCTTTGACCTTGCACTCTTTTAGGCAGCTCGCCTAGAGCTGTGACTTTGAGTAGTTTTGTAGTGATAATATAGAAGGAATAGAACAAAAATGGGAACAACCAAAACTAAAATAGAACATGTAAGAAGTAAAATCTGTATATATCTTTAGTACAATATTAACCTTTTAATTGAAAAAGTACCAAATTTAGACAGGGGGAATAACGGATATCATATACTCGTATCTAAACTACTTCAGTTAAGATTAAACCTAGTACACACTCTTGTAGCCTATTAAGAATCTTCTTAGAGATCATTTGATCACCAGAATGATCTTTATTATATCCATATATGTATAACGACGAACAAGAGTGTAATTAAGTGTATTTTGTGTTCATGTCGGCATGTTTTTACCCTGAGCCACTTGAGGGATTACTCTGAGTTTGGGAGGTTTGGCTGGATGATGATTCCGTGAAGAAAACAACATTGTCGCCGTTATCAGCAAATAACTGGAGAGATCGTGGCATTGGAGGCATATTAACATCCAAAAGCCCATCAAGAATCTGTTCAACTTGGCTCATCGCAGGTCTGCTTTCCTCATCGTCTTGTATGCACCAACAAGCAACTTTGCATAGTTTTGTGACTTCTTCTTCGTTTGCCTCCCTTTGCAATCTGGGGTCGATCAGGGTAAGAATATCTTCGCCACCTAATAGAACATTTGCTGCTATCATAGGAAAGAATTTCTTCTTCCCATCTTGTGATGGTTCTGAATTCCGTGTGCCACTTATGAACTCAAAAATCATCATGCCATAGCTGTAAACATCTGCTTTGGTTGTAATAGGCACTCCAGATAACCATTCTGATGCTAAGTACCCTCTAGTTCCCCTCATCGTTGTCAAAACCCTGCTGAAGTCACGACCAAGAAGCTTTGCAAGGCCAAAATCTGCAACTTTTGGACATAATTCACCATCTAACAGAATGTTTTCTGGCTTTATATCACAATGGATTATGCAGTCGCGACATTTCTCATGGAGATAAACCAGCCCTCTAGATATTCCTAGTGCAATCTGATACCTTGTTTTCCAGTCTAAAAGCTTTTCGGTACCGAATAGATGGGCATCTAGAGATCCATTCGGCATGTAATCATACACTAATAACTTGCTATTACCTTCAGAGCAAAACCCACGAAGGCGTACAAGATTTACATGTGGAATGGTACTACAAGATTTACATGTAGTACAAATTTTATGTATATCTGGTACATTTAACTAGCTCAAGCCATGAGTCCATCGCTTAAAAATATTGAGTTATTATTGATTAACCACTTGCTTTGGTATTTTGAAAACTAAGTTGTATTTGTAAATGGATTATTATTATAGCATATATTGAAAGCTTTCCTCGTTCATCAGTCCATGTATAATTCAGTTTTTTTTTCTTTTTTGTATTATTACAATTTTATGCTTCTGTAATTAAGAAAGTGAATTCGCGAGTCTAATTTTAGACTGATTTACGAACACAAAAAGCGGAGATGTCTGGATAAGTACTAGATCATGTTTACAGTTACTAGTTACTTACGCGTTGGATTATACTAGATCATGTTTACTAGCAAATTTAGTTTTGTATATACGAAAATGTTTTCTAGTTACTCATGCGTTGGATTATACTAGCTTATTTGTGGGAGTGCAAAGCTCGATCTCCCATTTCCTACTTAAGAATTGAATTGACAGGGGTTTCAATTCATTGAAAGTTTTCTAGATTGTCTTTGGTATATAGGTTAGAATATAGTGGGTGCTTCTTTGTAATAGCTGCAGAACATGCTTATTTGTGGGAGTGCAAAGCTCGATCTCCCATTGTCGTTGAACGGGCTCGGGCTGGCCCGCTTAAAAACCGAACCCGTATGATAACCCGGACCAGACCGACCCAATGAAACATGGGCTGGTCCACGGTCCACATATTTTGTAATTCACGGTTCACGGGTCGGGCCGGGTTGATGACGGGTTGAGCCCATGATCACCCCTAAATGGTACCAATTGTGCTTACTTTTGTTCTAAACTGCTTCTCTCCCTGGCTTACACTTTCTGTATCCCAAATGGAACAACCACTGTCATCATAAGAGTAAGCGTTACAGGAGCAGCTATTTAAACAAGATCTCTAACATTCTCCAGCGCTCCCAACAGCCAAAGAAGTTGAATTGGGAGGCTTTCCATTGTTTGGATAAGAAATAGGGAGAAACCCATATCTTTCTGAGGTTCGCCCACACTGCAACTCGGTTTTCCTCACACACCCACTAGAGAAATCATTTAAATCCCAATCACTTTCACTGTATTGTTTAGTTAACTTAAGGATGGAAAGGAGAGGAGAGGGAAGAGAAGTTTTCCTTCCTAATCACCTCAAAAATGAGAGGAAAACTTTTGAAACAAAAAACAACTACACTTCCCCCTTTAATCCTCTCCACTCCTTTCTTTTCCACACTTAAAAAAATCTTAAGAATGCATTTTATAATTTTTCTCTCTCCTCTCCTCTCCTTTCCACCCTTAGATAAACTAAACAATACAGTGTTTGTGATCTAGGTATAAAACCAGTTAAATTTTGACAACTCGTAATTTATTAGCAACGGGTTAGTCTTAATCTCGATCATTATTATAATTTCGTCTAATTTAGAGATTATGACGTGGAAATTATTAGATAATTGAACATTTGATATAGTTCAATTAGACGTATCCTGATGACGTAGACTATTAGCTATTTAGACGAATGTCGAGTCTTAAAATAACTTTAAATAAAGATTTAAATGTTATATATTGAACACAGTAAATAGACTGTTTAAACTTAATATTTTTAAAGTTTAGTTTGACAGAATTTTATTGACTTGTCTTAACTAAAATGAGACGAGGGAAAATACCTTTACTTTAATTATGACCTTTTGGTCAAACGGTATTTAATCGTAAGCATTTTACCAAATTAAGGGTATTAGAATATCAAAAATAGGCCACATGGCCGGTTTTCTTTGTTTGTGGCAGGGAAGTAACCACCAAACACCCCCTTCCCTCTTTTCTTTTGCTTGGTCGACACCAACACACACCAACACACACCAAAACACATACATCAATTAAAACACACACTCAAATTCTCTCCTTTCTCTTATTCTTCTAAATTGGGTTTTGCAAAGGAAGGATTAAAGGGTTTTAAGGTTATAATATTTGGATATTATCATCATCTAGCAAGAATCATCATCATCATCTTCATCTTTTTCTTCAAATTCTTCAAGAACATAAATTGGTAAGTAAACCCTTTTTCTATTAAATATTTGATTTGAATTGATTCAATGAAATGGTTTGTTTTAGTTTTGGTAATTAGATTTAGTCATTTAAAGTGAAATGGGTTTTGTTGTTGAATTTGGATAAATGAAACTTGAATTAGGTTTAAGTTTGGAAATCAAAAGAGTTGGATTTGTGAAATGGTTAGCGAAATAGTATTGTTTCCAGGTTTTTGAACCTGTTGGTACTTGTTGAAATGAAAGGAATTGAAATGGAAACGATTTGGTTTGGCGAAAATGGTCAAAAACTGCACTTTCACTCGTGCAGGTCTGCTCTCGCGCCGCGAGCTAGTTAAAAAGGGCCATCGCGCCGCGAGTCACCCAGATCGCGCCGCGAGAATTTAGGCTGTTTGACATTTTTAGTTTTTGACAACTTGAACGTTTGAACTTGGTGAATATCGAATGGTACTTTAGACTACCTTATAATGACAATGTCATTTATATTACCAACTAAAGTTAAATAAAATGAAAGTTTAAATCACATTCTCGGTTATGGCATTCTAGGGTCTATAGCTAAGTAGTTCTACATCGGATACTTGTCGTTGTGAGCTTGGATCCTCACTATTGGTAATCATATCATAGGTTTTGGATAACGTGGAGAATTGACTGTGGATCTTCTCAAGTTATTAGCACCTTTTAGCACTTTGAACGCTAAGGTGAGTTTATGGCGCCTTTTTCCTTTTACTTTGGGTCTGAAAAGCATGTGTTATTGTATAAACGATTTGTTAAATAAATGATTGTTTGTATGTATGCCATGTGATTTGGCTGCTTAAATCATTTGACTTAAATTTGCCATGTTAGCGGCTGTCGAAAATGTGTATACGTGTCATTTAAGAAATGTTGAATGAAATGACTTTGAATTGCCGTGTGATGGCTGATTAAATGGTTTCTTGTGTTTGAAAAACTAAAATGTTTCCCCTATTAGTTGTATTGTCGGATCTAGATATCTCGACTGTCTTGGTTATGGTCCGCACCCACTGTAGAACGGAAATCCTGTGCGAGGCATATTGGCTGATATTGTCGGATGTTGTATTCTGGCTGTCATATGCTAGTTACAGACATTGTTGTGGTACGCACCCCATTTTAGAGGGAAATCATGTGCGAAGCAATGTAGCATAGTGACTGATACTGTCAGACTTTGCTCCCGGCTGTCATATGCTAGTCATAAACATTGTTGTGGTACGCACCCCATTTTAGAGAGAAATCCTGTACGAAGCAATGTAGCATAGTGACTGATACTGTCGGACTTGGCTCCCGGCTGTCATATGCTGTCATCAGATCTAGATATACTGATTGACTTGATATAAGATGAGTTCACATTTGGATATACTGACTGTCTGGTCTTTTATAACTATATATCATTTGTGTGCTCACAATGACGAATAAACATTGGTCAAACATACTGTAAACTCACCAACTATTTCGATAGTTGATCCTCTCAAATTTCATGTTTTTCAGGGAACCATCAGTAAGTATTGGAAGCGTATATGGCATTTTAGAAGCCATCTTTTGAACTTTGGACGTACAATTAGCGACAGACATCTGAGGACTATCTTATTTTAGTTCTAATTGTACTAGACTGTCCAAATGTTATTTGTGTATTTGTGGGCCCATTTCCAATTGAGGATAGTTTGTATCCGTGTATTGGGGTCCACATCTGAACGATTATACTTGTAATAAACTCGTATTTGGATTAATGGATGTAATCTCTATTTACCTTCTGATTAGTACGCAATTATTTGTTAACCTTGTATTTCCGCTACAACGGGGTGTGACAAAAATTGGTATCAGAGCCAAGGTTATAGTGAATACGGAGTTATTCCTCGTGAATAACTCAATCTATAGCCATGGTCGCTTCAAAAAGGAAATCTAAGTGTTTAAGGTTTAGGATAGTTATCTCGAGAGTTATACTATTTGTCAATAATTAGACCTAACCCGATCAACTACGTCCCGATTATGTAAAATAGTATAAGGCTCGAAATAAATATCTTAAATTGTGTATATACGTGTTAGTTTGAATTATATTCACAACATACTGTAGATGTGGTGGGAAGGCTGCGGGTGACCCTATATATAAGCATTGAAGGTATGTTAGGAATAGAAACTCAAATCGTATGTGTGTACATAAGGTTTATATACGTGATAGTTTGGATTATATTAACAACATATTGTAAATGTGGTGGGAAGGCTGCGGGTGACCCTATATATAAGCATTGAAGATATGTTAGTAATAGAAACCCAAACCGAATGTGTATAATCTAGACAAAGATCTCTTTGAAATTCATGTTGCGTACTGTCTCATTCGATTGACTCGAATTGTCTTATCCATTGGACTTATATGGATTCTTTGACTATCTTTTCAGACTAGTCATGTCGGACGGAGTTAGCTCTAATGCTGTTGTACCTTGTACACCTCCAGTTCCTGTGGTAGCTAATTCCATTCCTCGTGTTCCTAACTCTTATGAAGAGGAACCAATGGAAGCTTCGGGCAATGAATCTCGCCCTATCAATCTTGTATCGTCGTCCAGTGAATCTGGAAATGAACATGTGTCTATCCATGTTCAATCATCTGTACCACCAGTAGCTCCATATCAGAGGAGGACTACTGAGGGAGCTCGTACTCCTTACGCTCCTAGAGATCCTTATGATGCAGGTCCTTCTGCACCGGCTCAGGACAACCGTATGTTTGGTCCTTCTTTTCTTCTGGGTGATCCGTATGCTGCGGGTTCATCCAGAGTGCCTGTTTACAACCCGGATGCTGTAAATGTGATGCCAGTTGCTGATGCAACTGATAGGTCGGAATATGCTCTCCGACAAATGTCAAGGTTGAACAACTCTCTCATCCGTACTAGAGAGGCTATTGAGAACCAAGCTCAAGCACTGACTGGAGCTTATCAGCATGCTTCTGAAGCTATGATGGTTGCTAGGAAAGGGAAGGAAACCCTTGGGATGTTGATCTGGATACTGTTAGTTTTTGTGGTCTTGGTTGTGGCGTTGCTAGTTGTTGTTCTTTTCAAGATGTAATCTGTAGTAGTAACGTATTGTAAGCCTAGAACTTGTAACAACTCATACCTTTGTATTTGAGTTGTAGTCTTTTTGGTGGATGTATTTCCCACGTGTTTCGGATCGTATCACTCTGACTGTGTAATGTATCATTGTGGATGTTGTTCCCACATGATTTTGATTGTGGATGTTGTTCCCACATGATTTTGAATTGTGGATGTAGTTCCCACAAGATTTTGAAATGTACAAGTCAGATTATGTAAAAATTTTGGGAACGAAATGCATTTTTGGTCCCTGTGGTATCACACCATTTGCAAGTTTCATACAAATGTGAGCAAGGTGGTGTTCGTGGTCCCTGTGGTATCACACCAGTTGCATCATTGGTCCAAAACTAACTGGCCGTCTATTTTTCACCGTTAAGTGTATTATGTGAGAGGCACGTCAGGGGTAAACATGTCATTTACACAAGAATGGACCACTTTTGCAACTAAAGAAATTAAGATTTAGTCACTTGCAAAAGTGGTCCATTCTTGTGTAAATGACATGTTTACCCCTCACGTGCCTCTCACATGATACACTTAACGGTGAAAAATAAACGGTCAGTTAGTTTTGGACCTAGGATGCAACTGGTGTGATACCACAGGGACCACGAACACCACATTACACACATTTGTATGAAACTTGCAAATGGTGTGATATCACAGGGACCAAAAATGCATTTTGTTCAAATTTTGGGCATTAATGAAATACGATCGTCTTTGGCTTACATACTTGTTCAGGCTACGTCACTTGCTCATTTCAATTCTAGAAATATAGTGTTCTATATTTCTTGTCTTGTTTAGTTCATGAGTTCAAGTAAGTCGATAAATTGTGACTTGTGTTTAGTATTCTCTTATATCTTGAAAAGCTACATTCTGTGTTGTTCTTACGAGAAAACCTCTAAATGACATTTTTGTTCATGTCATAGACTTATGGCTCCCAAGACGCGAAGCAAGGTCCAGAAGAGGGCTGCTCCAAAGAGAGTTACTCGATCAACTCCTAGAACTAATGAAGCTGAACAGGAAGAACCTGTGATTCAGCGAGGACCAGAAGCTGCTGCAGCTAATGTGAACACTGGTCCTGAACCTACCCCAATTGTCGATGGGGAAAATATTATGGCGGCATTTGTGACACAACAGTTATTGGCTGCTATGCCTACTTTAGTCGCCCAGATCACGGCAAGCATGAACGCCAATAATAATCATCATGCTGACAATAGCAACAATGTGGAACCTACTGCTGAACAAGTTGTTCCTCGAGTTCAACTTCGAGTGGGTGATTACAAAACCTTCACTTATTGTAAACCAAAAGAATTTCATGGTACCGAGGGTCCGGTAGGTCTAATCAACTGGCTAGAAAGCATAGAGGCGGTGCTTCATATTAGTCGTTGTGCCGAAGAGCACAAAGTGGAATATGCTTCCACTCAACTTCAAAAGCACGCTCTGTCATGGTGGAACGAGCAGGTTAGGACCCGAGGTCGAGACCAAGCTAATAGGATACCTTGGTTTGATTTTAAAAGAATGTTGATGGAAAAGTACTGTCCTAGAGAGGAAGTACAGAAAATGGAAGGCGAATTCTGGAACCATAATATGGTTGGACTGGACAACGAGAAATACACAACTCGTTTTCATGAGCTGACAAGGCTAGTTCCTCGTATGGTGGATACGGAGGAGAAGCTAGTTGAAAGATACTGTTATGGATTGTCACCTGATATCCGAAGGTTGGTAGCCGCTTTTAATCCTTGACTCTTCAAGCGGCAGTTAGTGCAACCAACCGGATGGTGATAGATTTGAAAAGAACCACCGGTTCTTCTGTTGGAACTGAAGTGATCAAGAGAAGGACTGATCAGGCCTCCGGTAGTGGATTTGGCAATGGTGGGAATGGCAAGAGGTTTAAAGCTGCCAGAAACTTTGCAGTGGTCCTTCAAGATATCAAGAAATACCCTGGAGCAGACGCGAGATGTAACAGATGTGGCACTCGTCACATGGGAAGTTGTCCTACTTGCACCGTTGTAAAAAGACGGGACATCTGGCAAGGTTTTGTAGGGACAAGGCACCGGGTTCATGTTACGAATGTGGGAGCGAAACCCATATGCGACCCGCGTGTCCAAGACTTAATCAAGCCCCGAACAACAATGCTATAGTTCCCGTGAGGAACAATGCGGGGAACAATCAAGCTAGGAATCAAGGAGGACAAGGCAGAGGTCGAGTGTTTGCTTTGGATGCTGCTGATGCACGATGTGATCCCAACGTTGTGATAGGTACATTCATACTCAATAATCATTATGTCTTTGTGTTATTCGACTCTGGTGCTGATAAAAGTTTTATATCCTTAGAATTTAAGTCTCGATTTAATATAGTAGCTATCCCCATGAAAGAAACTTATATTGTCGAATATGCAAATGGTCAAAAGTATGTTGCTAGATTTATGGTAGGCCACCTAAATCATGGTCACTATGGTTAATGTATATGTCTAATTCGGCTCCCCCTTCAAAGAAGAGGACCACATACATCAAGTTTCCTTGATTGCGTAAGCCTTTAAACAAACTATTATCAAATAAATACATGTAAACATGCTGACTGGAAATTTCCAGCAGCTTCACGACCAGTTTAGTCCTATTTCAGTCCGAATCAGGCTTCGACCAGAACTACAAAGTTGTAGCCCTATGAGTCGTGCATCTACAGTCCAAAGGACAGCTCCTAACTCATTACGGTTGATTTTATATGAATTTTTAGTGAACTGATGTCAAGCAGGAAAAATCACACGAAAATTCACATAGTCACACAATTATCAAATAATTAACCCTAATTATTGGACCATTAAACTAAGCAATTTATATCTATATATCTAAGTAATAATCATAAAGAATTTTGCATTAATTCCTTATGATTTTTACTTCTATTTAACAACATTAAATAAAAGATACATAAAACATGCAATTTATATCAAATAAACATGCCAATTCACATAATCAAAACTTGCATAGAGGGTTTTAATTTAACCATTAACTTAATTAGGTTGAATTAATAATAAAAACAAAAACCCTAATTTTATTTTTATTAAATTTCGATTTATATTAAAATAAATAAATAAAAAACGATTTTAATATTTAATTATTAAATAAATCAAACCAACCCTAAACCCCCCTTCAAGTTTTGAACTTTGTAACTAATATATCACATATTAGGCTCGTGATACCACTGTTAGGATTTAAGCACAATAATCATATAAACAATCACGAGTACGCAGCGGAAAGAATCATATGCAATATAATTAATTAACAAAGTAAAAGTGAATGTGTACCTTTTAGCTTAGCTTCCAATAATCAAATAATAATAATTATTATTATTATTAGGGTTTAAAGTAAAACCCCTCTACGATCGCACACACGACACGTCGAACAATACCCGAAGATTGCTAGATCTTGAATCACCAAAAACCAAAAGCTCCTAAATAGCTTTTAGTTTTGTTGTGTCGAACATAATTACGAAACACAATCAATGTTTCTGCCGAACTAAAACTCCCACCAAAGTGCTATCTTATTATCTATATAATATAGCTTATTAATGGTCATGAAATTGTAACATGAGTTTGCATTGTCGGTTTGTGTTTTCGATCGAGAGAAAACCGAATGAATATATATTTTTGTTATATTATTAGGGTTAATTATTAGGATATATATAGGGTATAAATATATCCCTAATAACTTAACCTTCAAGCTAACATCTTTTGACTTGGACTAGGGTTTAATTAATAATTACATTAATTATTAATTAATATTTAATAATTAATAATTCATATTTATTAATTAATACTTAATAATTAATAATTCATATTTATTAATTAATAAATAATTCTAATTAACATATCTAGTTAATAATGTCCAATTATTATTTCTCTCAATTTGGTGATTATAAATATGTAGATACAATATATACATATTACCGGATATCTAAGTGTCATCGCGTGTGACCCCGTATGCTTAAACATTTTCCGGACATGCGTTTATTTAACGTGATCATATTCCAACAAATTATACTTAAATTGGCTCATTCCGACCTAAATGTGTACCAAATGGCTCAAGAAATCGGGATTCAAAAGCTTCAAACGTTCTCAGTTTCTTATTTCATTTAAACTCAAAATAATGACTAGGAATGAAAAACCCTTAAGTTGTAAAAAAAACAAGCTTAGATAAACTAGGAAACATACATAAAATAAAAAACGTAATTAAACAATATAAAGTCTTAAAAATAGGAGAAATCTTTATTAATTGTTTCCGCTTCTTCACCAAGTAACCTTATCCTTCTAGATTATTCCATGCGGGATGGGTACTAAATTGGGTCCGGGCCGAGACCAGATGCAATTACATTCAAGTAGAGGCAACCAAACACTCTTAACAGAATACTCTGGATCTATACATTTAAACCAACTCAGCAAAAATAAAAGATAAAAGAATCAAAGATTAAAGATAGAGATCGCTGTTCATACCTCCCGTAACAAAAACATATGACAATTCTAAAAAAACAAACATAGATTGCTCTATTGTATGTCATGTCCGTGGTCTTAATTTGGTTGATGGCTGCCCAGACCAGCGTCAGTTCAGAACTTGACAATTGGTAAAATAACTCCCTTCTTTTTTGCATTCTATATGATCTCATTGTCGCGCATTTGGTTGATTGCAACCAAGATTGCATCCATATGATCTAGTAATGTTATTAGGAAATCTATTTTACATACATTTGTATCGTGACTACCTGGAAGAAAACAAGGACAGTATGCACAAAAGATACCCACATGGAAACCAAACCATTAAACCCACATATAACCTGAAATTTATTTGGATTAGGCAGTTTATGGCTCGGCGTAACAGGGAAAACTCCTATTTGTATGATTGTCTGCAAGTGCCTACAACTTTTTGGTAGAAATAGCACACGACAAAATAACAAATAAAATTTCAAAACATGCTAGTATACAATTTTATCATAGAAAAATTAAATATTTATTAAAGGGTACAGCAATCTACAAAACTAACCCCCTTCCCAAAACAAATGAATTCACAGATTATGTCCAAACAGGCTCAACTGAAAGAAAAAAAAAAAGAAAAAAGAAAAGTTGATCATACAAGATGAAAAGGCCATGCCAGGCTCCTCTTCCCAAACATTTAAATGCGCCTTGACAAAACCACTCATTTTCATACTGGAAAACCATACATCAGCCACTGCGTAAACTACTAAACTTCCACGAGATACCCAACAAGCCTAATATTTTCATCTTTATGAAGACCGGAAGAATGAACACCAAACGCAAACATGGTTAACAGGGTAACCAGTCAACTCAAGCCTATGACCTTCCAGTCAAAAAGTTAATAACCTTAAAACCTAAAACCTAACCCAAGAACAATGTGCCTTTTAGCAACCATGAAACATATATTCAACAAAGTTCATTAAAAGAGAAATTTATGAGAAAAAGTTTGATGGGGACCTATTCACTTTCATCTTCGGATGTGACTGGGGAGTCGGTAGCTTCGGCTAGATTTTCAAGCATCAGAATAACTTCGGAGGTGTCATCCAGATAATATTTGGCTTTGCTAGGCTTTTGTCCAACTGTGCAGGCAAACACATTAGTATTAACGGAGAGCATGTTTCTTGAGATTGCATTGCCAATAATTTCAAACATGTCCTCATCAGATCTGTCGTCACCAATGCACAGAACAAAATCAGCCTGCTTCCCTTTTTCGGCCATCGATGTGAAGATCTTCTCTGCTACCAGACCTTTACTGGCTTCCTGCAAACATAGAGTATGGAAAATGTTATTAAAATATAGACCTCCATCATGAAAACCCTCAATTTTGTGACTTGAATTCATGACTTCTTGACCACATTAATTAACTTTACTAGTTGCACAAGATTAGCACAAAACTTTTGATTTACAACAATAAATTAGTTCATTTCAATTAAGATTCTAAACACACAAATAAAGCAACAATATAAAGAAATTACTAATTCGATCAGCCTAGAGATCAGGGATTCAAGATGCTCAAATGGTTTAGCGGCCTGTGATAGACCCTAAAGGCGTAGTCCAAGGAGCCCTGGTCAAGAACCAGTTAGGCCCAGTAGTCCTCATACGGGACCAACATTGTTAGCAAGGATCAAACCGGTCTGGTTAAGTTAAGGCTGGTTGTGGTCAAGGGGCCAGCAAGCGACCAGTTGAAGGGGGTCAAAATTTGTTTGTCCTCTCATTTCAAGATTAAGAAACAAAAATAACTAAAGAAGCCTTGGTTTATTAGGATAAAGTAATTTAAAAGGTTGTGAACTCTGTATTAGACTTAGGGTGACTTCTAACCAATTTGACCCACTTCCTTAATATTTTTAACTTTATCAATTTGAGTCGTTATAAGAAAAAACCAAACCAAATTGACTCGCTTTCACATATGTGAGCTGAAATTGCCGCCTATAGATACCTTTCTGCAAATACAAAGCTATGAATCCAGACTAAATCACCTGTACTACTTGTTCTTCCCGAACAACCCTACTTGCCACCCCTACAAATCTATCAGATGATTTGACGGAATGAAAATGCAACCAAAAAATAGCAAATATGGTATTAAGGACTTAAGGTTAAATAGGGGAGACAATTCCAACCCATTTACCAATAACTATAAATGGGTAATTTCAGAAAAACTAAGTTAGTTATACAGATAAAGGTTGAAATCTGTAAAAGGGGTTAAAAGTTAACCAAAGCATATTTTGAATGCGTAAAACCTTCCTAAATCATTTTTTAACTAAAGTTATAACTGAAAAAACGTTGTAATCATATGTGATACAAAAACTGTTCATAAAAAGATTTTAAACCTTTTGGAATGAAACGTGCTCCGCGGTCAACGCACCCATACCAACAAATTAACAGACCAGTAGCAGAGGCAGGTAGAAAAGTAGACTTAACCAATTTGAGTTTTTACCCAATACCTAACCAACCCGAGCCAGCCCATTTTGTGGCCTCTGGAGTTAAAAAGGTGAAGGGGAATACCTGAGGCTTGACTTCAACAATATATTGACCACTTTTAACGGCAACAGGTTCGTTTGCCAAGACACTCTCAAGATGATCTAGCATCTCCTTTGCTTGAGCAAATCCAAATCCCGGGTCAGCGTCCCGATACTGCCATACTAATGCACTCTCCTTGGTTTCAATAGAAGAGCCATCAGTGGCCTCTGTATAAAGTTTCATCACAGGCTCGGCCATTTGCATCCATCCAAAATCACTACTCTGACCACAGGTTTCCCATTCCACATCTTGAGACCACCTGAAGAATGGAAAATATATACTTTTGTCATGACTAGCAAATGAATGAACCAATCATTCATCCGATCAAATTATCTGTCTTTGCATTTACCAGTTTGTATATATTTTTTTGATGAAGGGGAAAAATTACCCTAGCAACTTTTATATCGTATGATAAGCATTACAAGTACAAGGCTGTGAAAAACCATATAAAGACTTAGCTAAGACTTTGCACGTTTTTCAACGTGTTTAACATATTCAGCCCATTTGCCTCATTCCCTATTTAGCTAATTTTGTTATTTGAACAATATGGGATTGTTGCATCCCAAGTCCACCCATTCATAAGTAAATGGGTAGATGTTTCCACCTATAAAATATAGAAATAATTTAGCAATTTTTATCACTAGTTTACATTATGTGAGATAGAGAAATCTTCTTTCAACCCAAGCGGAAACATAGCATAAACAATTGAAGGAAAAACATTGAAAATACTATAAAACCTGAAGACACTAGTCCTCTAGAAATGTGAAAGCTTACAGCAATAGAAATTTCATTTGTCAAAAATAAAACATATGGAAAACTTTGTGCAGACTTTAATTACTCACTCATATGAACCAGAAGATAACTTTAATAATATATAAGATTCAATATTAACTATTTCTAAAGGAGACTCAACTCTTAAATATGCTATATTAAGTATAAGATAAGTAATTTGTCTTAATACCTTTTCTTATTTCTAATTTTAGTCGTTTCAATTTCTTTACGGAAATTTATCAACCCTTATAAATACTCGTAACAAATTATTACATGGTTTTCAAAGAAGAACAGCAAAAACTAGGGCTTGGTCTATATCTGATGAAGGTGGTTGATGTGGTGAGTTGCAGCTATGCAGTAGTGTGGTGGTGGAGGTGACGTTCATTATGCAATACCTGTACACATAATTGTGTTTGATTTGTTTATATATGAATTTTATCCTCTTAAGGCTCGAATGGGCAAAAATGTCACATAACATGTCTTTTGAAAGGATAACACATCCTAAACCCTTCTTTCAACAATAACATTATTACTGAAATAATACACCTCCATGATCATGCTGGACACATATTATAATTTTTAGAAGACAACCAAAAAATATTTATAATTTTGGCTTAAGAGTAAGTCAGCTCAACCATAAGCTGGCCAGTTTCAACCATACTAAAATCAAAGGTTTTGACCCATTACCCAATCCACCCCTTATGCCACCACTAACTGTCCCCAACTATAATAGTAATATGCAAACAGCTATAATCCCACCTCAAGAAGTAGGCCATGCTCAGCTGCAATTCCAAGCTTCTTGCAAGGAGAAAAAGTCATGCTTAAGCTTTCTATGCCTCTTCCACTAACAATAAATACTTTATTATTTTCATCTCCAGAAAGCTTATTGAGGATTGAAATAACTTCTCTACTTGGTGTCTTAATAATTGAATTTTGTGGCATCACTGTTCCATCATAGTCCAACAATATTGCCCTATTTTTAGCCTTTATATAAGCCGACACAATATCATCAATCGAAAGCTTCCTGAAGTTAGGATCTAGAGACACGACCCTAAACCCAAATCCCAAACCAATACCCCAACATCTTTTCCTGAAATGATCCGCACACGTTCTCTCCATATCTTGCAAGAAACTTCTAGACCAATAACCCACATTATGTGTACTAACATATCGATAATGCTTCTCATGCCTCAATTGTTTCTCGCCTTCACTCATAGATATAGCCTCATTCATAGCCTCAGCAGTTGCTTCAACATTCCAAGGGTTCACACGAATTGCCCCACTCAAAGAAGGAGAACACCCTATAAACTCTGATACAACCAACATGCTCTTTTTAGGGCCGCTTAGATCTGCACTAGTTTCTGAACCAGAAATTCCCTCCCTACACACAATATATTCATAAGGGGTTAAATTCATCCCATCTCGTACAGCAGTCACAACAACACACTCAGCTATACTGTAATAAGCAACCCGTTCATTAATACCGAGGGGAGTGTCTATGTAAACGATAGGCTGGTACCCAGGCTTACCAAATTGATCATTAATACGTTTGCAGCTTTCTTGTATTTCGATCTGTATTTCATCCAAATCTATCCCACCTTTACCCCTAGCAGGGTTTGCAACTTGGATAAGAACAGCCCTGCCTTGCCATGATGGATGAACTTTAAGCATTTGTTCCATTGCTAAAAGCTTTAAATTGATACCTTTAAAAACGTCCATGTCATCAACTCCAAGAAACACCGTTTTACCTTCAAATTGCTGTTTTAGTTCACTGACTCTCCACTCTTTGTCGGCAAGTTTCATTACCGACTCAATTTGACCCATATGGATCCCAACAGGCATTATCTTAATTCCCACTGTTCTTCCATAATAATCTAGCCCGATGTAGCCCCGCTTGGACTGATACTCCAAACCAAACATTCGGCTGCAGCAAGAAAGAAAATGCCGAGCATAATCAAATGTGTGGAAACCGATAAGGTCAGAATTGAGTAAAGCTTTTAGGATTTCTTCCCTAACAGGAAGTGTCCTGTAAATCTCAGAAGACGGGAATGGACTGTGTAGAAAAAAACCCATCCTCAAACGATTAAACCGCCTTCTTAGAAAAGTAGGCAAGACCATCAAATGATAATCATGAATCCAAACAAAATCATCTTCTGGGTTAATCACTTCAATAACTTTTTGTGAAAAAAGCTTATTTGCAGCAACATAGGCTTCCCAGCTCGACCGGTCAAATCTACCCCCATGATCAGCAGAAAAAGGTAACATATAATGAAAAAGAGGCCATAATTGCTTCTTACAAAAACCATCATAATACTTTTCCATCAAATTCGGGGGAAGGAAAGTGGGAACACATGCAAACCTATCCAATAACACTTGTGCAACATCATCTTGTTCAATAGGATCAACATCAACATTCAACGAACCAACATACAAAACCTCCATATCGTCAGGAAACCCATCTTTAATTCTCAAAATCAACGACTCGTCATCCCATGTAAAGCTCCAACCTTTATTATCAGGCCGTCTTTTAGCCTTCAAAGGCAACTGATTCGCCACAACAATCATTCGATCCATAGCAAGGGAAGACGGGTTATCAGAAGCAACACTACTAGCTTGATCATCATCAAGCTCAGTTATACTTCCAGGAACAGTCATTACACGGGGCATCTTTCGTTTCTCTCGTTCTCGACCCATTACAGGGAAATTCCCTGAAGCTAACTCTAACAGATTCGTATACGACCTCGATTGCATCTTTACCCTTAAATTTCACAACTTTAAGATATAAAAAACACCTTAACAAATGACCCAGTTCAAGAAACCCACCTACAATAAAATACCACAATCATATTCTATACCCCGACATCGAATCAATTTATATAAACCATCAATCAAACAGTATAAATATAAAAGAAAGCAGCCTAATTTGACAAGATCACAGATCATAAATAAAACAGATCAATATAAAAGAATGAAGAAAAATAGACTAACCTTTTCTTTTAACTAGCTTTGGATCTTTGAAGCTTCGATCTTGAAGGACTAATTGAACATTTTGTGAGTGTTTTTGAGGTGGAAAAAGATAATGATGATGATGATGGGGAAAATAGATTAGGGTTTGTTTTAATATATAATAATGAAATGAAATGAATGAATGAATGAATGATGTGTAAGAACTATATATATATATAAACTTAAATGCAACGTTGGGGAACTCGTGACTCGGGATCGGATCGGCGAGGCGGGGAGTCAGGAGTTTTTAAAAACTCGGATCGGAATCGGGGAGAACCCGGATTGGGTTTTTATATAGAAACTTTATAGTTTTTTGAAATTATATGAAATAAACTTCAAACTTAAAACATAATTGTTTAGAAACTTTAATATAATACTCCAAAGTTCAAACTTCATTCATTAAAAACATAAACTTAAACCAATTTAGGATTTTTTTTTTTTAAAAACAAAAATTTTTGACCAAAGTTGACCCGAGTTTTGACCCGATCTGGCCGATTCTTGACCGATTCGGCCGATTTTTGACCGATCCAGGCGAGTTTGACCGAGTTTTACAAGCGACCAAGTCGTTGACCGAGTTTTCACCCGATTCTAGCCAACTCGACCGTTTAACCCCCGATTCCGATTCCCGGCCGAATCGGCCGAGTTTTACAACACTTACAAGGTAAAAGTAAAGTCATTTACATACATGGAATTGATATCAGGATATATTTATGATTTATTTATTATGAAAAGATAATAAGATATAAAATATATGTATGAATTATGATATCCTTTTCCTATTTTATTAGTTGCATAACATAATAATTTCGTTTTTTGTGTTATATTTTGGGATGCGAGACACAATTTTCATTACAAAAACATAAATAAAAGTGGTGGGATAGTGGAGGGGATACAAGTTTTGGCTTTTTAGCTAACAAAAAACGTGGTCTTTGCCTTTAATCAAATTCTATCCTTTTTGTATCAAGTACATTGATTAATAACACCAAGAAGGACATATTCAATGAAACTCTATCTTCTACCTTTCTTTTTATATAAACTTTATTTGCATGAATAAAACAACATAACTTACTAAATTTTTGTCTATAATGTACTTTGGTTCATCCTTTAGTACGAAAAGAGCTTGCAAAAAGTATGTTTGGTGACTCAGTGTGAATTGTAGTCTTGTTGAGCTTAAAAGCTAGTAATTATAGGTTTGTTTGAAATTTTATAATAAGTAGTCTTTTTTCTTAAAAAAAACTCATTTAAATTTATAGAAAAAACTAGTTAGTAGGGTTTGACTAACTCGTGTATTATTATTATTGATGATGTTTAGAAGATGGCTTTTAGTTACGGATGAGGATCCTATAAAGGTTGGTTTCGACTTTCTTGGTAAAGTTGAAACCATTTTGACCATTAGATTAAAATCAATGATCAAGATTCAAAAATCACTTTTGAATTATGACCTTTAGTTTTAATTCAATGGTCAAGATCATCAACTTGATAATAACTTTAGAGAATTTCAATTCTTTAGTTACCAAGCTTGTTGCTACGACATTTATGAATCTTAACGTCATAATTATTGTACATGACCCTTTTGACCCTGCCAATTAGCTTATGATCGTGCGAGAAAACCAAAAATACCAAATGCAAAGACACGTGTTGGTTAAGCAACACGTGTTAATGTATAGTCAATATGCTTTTACATACTATGAGTTTGTAAAAATTTTCTTAACAAAAATTATAATAAAATAATATATAACACGAGTGCATGACTTACATGAGAATTTCATAATGTAGCCGGATCTTTATATATGCTCCACATGTAACCTTAGCTAATGTTTACTTACATTCTTTTTTCCAATATTTGATAGTTAATTTTTGCTCACGCCTTTGGTACTTTTTATAGTTAGCAACTAGTATGTTGCCCCCGCACGTTGCCGCGGATGATTTAAGATGTTATAAAGTATTGTGGCGAACTTTTTCACATTCAGCAATAACAGAAAAGTTACATTAAACAGTAGTGAACTATTAATTACATCCAAGCCTATCAATTTGTTGTTCTTTTCGACTTTTCCATGAAAGAAGCGCCAGTCTTATCCATGAAAGAAGCGCCAGTCTTCAGTCCTAGAAATAAAGAGGTAGAGTGTTAGGAAATTTGGAGCTCTATGCTAGAGAGATTATGTGTGGAGGGACCAAAAGATGCTAATATACAGAATTAGTGCATAAATCATGTTCGATGAAAAGTAGTTAGCAATTTCATTTTTTTTATTATTTTCAAAAACGAAAAATGAATAAAAGTGACTCACTGAACAAGTTATACATTCTATACTTGAAAACAAATACATGTAAAATAACATTTTAATTTTTTCAAAATTTAAACTCAACGGTATTGTTTATTCATATATACCCAATTTTAATTTTGAGAAAACTCATTTGTCCCCATTCGTGATAGCTTCGTGAAAATGTGGATTATCGTAGGGAGAGTCTAGCATACGTTGTCTTAACCGGGTTCGTGCTAGAGAGCCCCTTACCTCCAATACCTTGTAGGAGGAGAAACTCCCAACTAAACCGTCCGAAGGCACGACATTAATTGGGATAAAATCCTGTTGCATCTGCAGGACTCAAACCTGCTTCACTAGAAGACTTTTTGTGAAATTCCTTGAAAATGTCTTTTACATGTCTTGAACTCATGACCTCGAACATGTAAAATTGATGCTCAATCAGTGAACTATAATGAGATTTTGTTCACATCCAAAATTTGAAGCCAAAACTTATGAGATTTTGTTCACATCCAAATAATAATCTATATATTAAAGATTGGTAAAGAATTTAATTTTTTTTTATATAAATACATACTTAACTTATATCTATATGATTTTGACATATCATTTTTCTTTTAACTTTTTTTTTTAAAGGCACTGTGTTTGTATTTTATTAACAACTGAAATTTATAATTCATCCAGAATTAGAATACCACTATCTTATTATCCTAACTAATTGTATTTACGATTTTGACATATCATCTTCATACACAAAAGGTACCAAACATATATGACATGGGATACCATTGTTTCTTTAAAACAAATAAATCTTTTTATCACTAATGAAAATTCAATCGGTAGTCGGCCGAAGTTAAATTTATCGTTAAAAAATTAAAACAATTAAAATTGACATGAACATGTTTTCCGTTGGAATTGGGTGGGCAACATGTGGGTGGCTGGGGTTAAAATCGGAATTTCGCACACCACTTTGATATTCCCACAACACACCCCCCAGTATCTTTCGGCACACAAAGACAACTACTGCCATTTCCCAAAAAAAAAAAAGATGGCTGGTGGTGGTGGATACAGAGGTGAAGATGAGTATGATTACTTGTTCAAATTGGTATTAATAGGTGATTCAGGTGTTGGCAAATCAAACCTTCTTTCAAGATTCACTAGAAATGAATTCAGTTTAGAAACTAAATCCACTATTGGTGTTGAGTTTGCTACCAGAAGTCTCACTGTTGATTCCAAAGTTATTAAAGCTCAGATTTGGGACACTGCTGGTCAAGAAAGGTCAACCCCACCTAATTTACTTTGTGTTTCTTGTATTTTATTCTATAATACTTGTATATATTTCTATATGATTTACTGAATTTGTCTTCTTAGGGTTTCTTGTAGATTAAGTTTTGTTATGCTTTTTTTAGGGTTAAGTGTTTGGAAAAGTATTAAAGTTTAGTACAAAGTAGGTGCTCAACTTACAGCGTTTATTGTGTGTTTTTTAACTTTCAAATATCGATATTATATGTATTTGACAATATTTTTGCAGTCGTGGTAACTTGTATGATACCACGTGACACTTTATGTAGATGACATGATAGCCAAAGTACTACGAAAAATATATAATCACATTATTTATAAAGTAGAATACACAGGATAGAAGCGTTTTTAGTTGGATACATGGTATAAAATACTTTGGACTAAAGTTGAGTTAAATTTAAATACATTAGCACTTAACCTTTTTCTTTGTTTATGTATATTTGTATGATTATTTCTTACCTAAGTTTTTGAACACCTTTCTCAACTACAAAAAATGGCAATGTCCCCTGAATTTGGATGCATGTATGTGTGTGTGTATATATATGGAGAAAAAATATTTGTGCGGTCACCCAAGATAATAGTCCCTCTTTTACAAAGCGAAGTACTTTCTTTTGGGTCATGGAGACACACGGCTAGGAGTGGTTGGTTGGGGCGGTAAGTGCGCTCTGGACATGTGGTGTATGTATGGTCTTGAAAACTTCATATTATGTTTGGTGTGACGTTGTCCCTTTATATAGTGGCTGATCCGGGGTATCTGATATTCTGATTGGAGTATGCACCACCAGAATAGTTTAGTTTAAAAAAATGGGTATTCGCTTTCATAACCAAAACCATATTGAAAAAGTATTTGAGAGTTGTACATGTCCAGTAAATTCGTTACATCCACCCTGCCTTTATAAACGTTACATTAAGGGGCTGTTTGATTTAAAAATTCCAAGGGAATGTGATGGAAAGCAATTTGAAATATCCCATGTTAACCTAATATGACAATGGATTATTTCAAATTTCTTTCCATCAGATTCCCTTAGAATCTTTGAATCAAACAGCCCCGTATTTTGTTTCCCATGAAGACTGAAATGGACTGCTAGCATCACATCAGTATCATACATTTTGACTTTAAATTTATATGAAGCTCAAATTTTTTGAGCATAAGTAGTTAGCAACGCCTATAACAAGTCCTAGAAGTTACAACAAAGCATACTATTTGGCATCTCAAAGTTACTAGCCTGACATTACTAGCTGAATATAGAGTTTTCTTAGTGTGGTCAGTGTTAAAATGGGGACCATGGAGAAAGTGTTTAAAAAGAGGGCCAAAAATATATCTTTTTAAAGTAAAACCACTTACTATAAATAATGAATTGACCTGGCGAAATAATTGCATTCGTAGCTGATAATGGTTTATGATTGGAACATCATAACATGAACTAGAATTATAAAGGTAAAGAAGAGAAAGTCGTAAACGCATAAAATTGAAGCAAAAATATAATGAAAAAATATATGGATAATAATCTCTCAATTAATGAATAAATTCATATAAGCTAAAGAATATAATTCTGATAATATTTTCTTCTACCATTGTTGCTACAAAATACACCCAATATTCATGTGCTTTAATGTGGTATTAAAGTTGAATTATTAAATGAAAGCCTAAGTAATATAAAACATTAAGGTGGTGTTTGGTTTGTAAATGGGATTGGTAACGGATGTAGGGTTTGGAAGAAAATAAAAATTAAAATATCAAAGAAACATAGTGTATTACTTTCATTTCCATTCCCTGTTCTAAAGGTTCTCCAATCAAACACCTCTTACAAAGAAGAAGATAAACTACTTGATGACATTGCTAAACCATATAAAAGGCTATGGCTTCCTCAAGGAATGGTGATACTATTCTAAATACTACGCGTCAAACACATGTTCAGCTAACAAAAAAGAAGTGATAAAAGTCATAAGCACCTTTGGATTGAGTTAAGGCTTTGTTAGAGTGTGTAAGCTCATGGCTTTGTATCGGAATCAGTTAGTTGGTGTATAATATCTTTCTCCCTAAACCACGCACTAGTATACGAACTACTTGACCCATTCAATTTGCTTCGATTCCCTTTTCTTAACTCTTGAGGATTCTGGTTAATTGACTTCATTTATTTAATCCGGTTTGCATTTCTGGAAGTGATCATATTAGGTGGTTACTTGTGATTGATGTCTTCTTTTGAATACAGGAAGTAGGTTGTTGTCCTACTGTTTTTTTTTTCCTTTCTAGTTTTATTATTTATTAAAGGCTTTGTATGGATCAACCTTATTTAGGATGTGCCTCAAATTTTTTTTATATGATGTGGGTCTTTTATGGTCATATATTCTGTTGTGCTTGGAGTTCTTTTTCAATAATCTTTTTTTCGTCACCAAGATTGATAAACGATTTGGACAATGCACTTGGTTATCTAAACGTTTCATTATTATTGTGGTGACAGTGGTGTCCAAGGGTGGGACCTTCATGGAAGCCAATGTATGCATGTGGATTCCCTAAGATATTGTTGTAGTTATAATCAACATATAAAGCGAATTAATGTAGTGCAGTCTGTAAAGAAATTGTTTTAAGTTTTAACATTCTATACCCTAGTAAGCCATTTAGATCTGACTGATGCTGTATACATCCGTGGTAAGGGTACCTTTATAGTAGTTAGTAGTGTAGAAATTGGTATCGTAGAGAGATGAAATGAATACTGTGTTTGTACAAATGATGTGAATCTCCTCTTGCCTTTTCATTCGTTTCCAAATGTTCGAAAAAGATAACCTGGCATTCATTGATTGTATGTGTTCGTGACATCATTCACCTCTTATTGATAGCTGGTATTGGAATGACGTTTCGTAGATTTCTTGGGATCTTTAGGGTATTCTAGACTGGGAGCTCTTAATACAACCTAGTGTGAGAGCTTTAGAGGTGCTATTTAGGGTGTCCGTATGGTAAGTGACTTTATGGCCTTGTAGAGGATGTGTATTAAGGAAGGGAAGGTTGGGGGGTTGGGGGGGGGGGGGGGGGGCTGTGTGACAACCGGCAAGTTTCGGGGAACTTTTTTTAATAAATACCAACACATTTAAAATCATTTTATACCTCTATATATATTTACAACCATTCTTAAATTAATTCTATTTGAAAATGTCTAAATGATACGTCCCTTTGACTGTAAAATAGTTCCTATATATGAAACCAGTTTGAAGCAATACAAAAATGATCTATTTGTTTCCAACAGTAAAATTCTAAGTTATAATTTGATTCTTACAGCTTTTAAACTGCATACATATACGCTCGACTTTCAAATAGTAAACAATTAAAAGCCACTTACTCGACCTTAATTACAATCAAAAGATTACGTACAAAAGAACCCTCCTTGCTTTAGTTATTCAGCCATTAAAAGAGACGATAGCAACTAGCTTATTCACCCCCATGAATCATCTCCTTGTAGCACCTTCATCACCACTTCTTACCTGTTCTTCAAGGGTGCCAACTAGCACCTTTATCACCTGCTTGTTATCTCCATCTTCCACCACACAACAAGGAGTTTTCATCACCACCTCGTAAACTACTTGTCAGTTGTCACCTATCTTTTATTTCAGACTCTTGCCTATAAAAGGGGGCTCATTCTTCCATTTTAAATCACAAACAAATCAATCCCCTTTCTTGCCTTCTGCATTCTGATTTCAGCCATAAAGCAAGGAGAAACACCATCTTCTACCTTCTTTCTGGTCTGGTCTGATCAGTAACAAAGCAACACATTGCTCCCCCTCCTTTCTCTTTTGGGTGCAAACAGTAACAACAAACCGAAACAGCCCACACACACGAGTTCAGGCAGAGCCCACGGTCACTTGTTCTCACTCTCATTTCTCTTCTGGTTCTCGGCTGGAGCTTTCCTGGTAGAACAACAAGCTCGGGATCTTCCTTTCCTTTCTTGTTCCTGGGTGGTCTCATTCTCCAAACCAACGACCACTCGTCTCCATAGTTTTTTTTTGTTAGTAGAGTTCCTCCCTAGTTATGTTAATCACGTTATCACGGAATCTTTGTACACTTGTCAACACTACAATGCAACTTAAAAATATTCTGGGAACCTTAATATGAGTGTGTATATGTTTCTATGCTACAAATCCCTGCATATAAATAATTAATATACTACATGAGCATACAAAGTCGAGATACACAAACATTGGTAGATAGTCGTCTGTTATGAACTGTGTTTGTGATCTCGAGAAGTCACCCTCACCTTGGTTCCGCCTTGGGTCGGGTGTGAGAGGGGGGGGGGGGTCCAAATAAAGGGTAATGAACCCTATAAACGTTGTACGGATCACTGATTAGGCAAATTAAGCATATTCAATGGACAACTTGGATATATGCTATTGACCAATTTAAGCAACTGACAAACCTGTTTAGGTAAACAATTCTGATCTTTGTTTAGATGTGATATTTAGAGATTGCCTTCTTGCTTTGGAATGGTAGCTAGGTAACCTCAATACAATACAAAGAATATCCCAATTGACTATGGCATAATAGTGACGGGACAAGATATGAACTCACTGAACAGATGATAGTAAGATAGATTATTCACATATCCAACAACTTTCCTCTACTGCTAAAGTGATTTGTGTTAGAAGTTAGAACTACTTATCCTTACTGATGGGTGAGTTTGCATCCACAAAGCGTACACTCAAACACAGAACAAGGACATAATGTACTTAGGACAGTCCGTCTTGTGATCAATATTCAATAGTGTGCATAAGTTGAAGTTTGCTATTAAGATAAATGAGTTATTGTATTGAGTTTGCTACAATGATACACGTGTATATAGACATGTAGATGAAACCTTATTAGGCCCCATTATATGATTGTTGGTGTCGGGGTTCCTAAGAGGATTATGAACAATGGTAGCAATACAATACTTCAAGAAAGTGTTTAAAATCCCTCAACTAAGGATCCTGATGCATACATCTATGTGGATTAACATGATTGAAGGATTGCACAAAGAAAAAGTTCTAAGAAATGGTGGAACGATTCAACTTATAAGAAACACGAAATTATGGAGTTCACAATCATGCTATCTATGCATGACAATGTAGAGTTTCCCATTTATATACTACACCAGTCCTGTTTTGTGTTGACTTTTAAAGTTCTTAGTTTCTGGAGTCATGTAACTAGTATAGAATCTTCTGCGGATCAGTTCTTTCATGGAGTGGTGGAGCTCCATATAAAAAGGGGTGTCCTTTGTTGTAACCTGTTCACGAAATTGCAAGAGTTGGGAGACTTGGAAAACATAAAAGATATGCCTAAAAAATGTATCTTGTCTTTTGTGTTCGTCATATCTAGTATTCCAATACAGGCTTTTTAGTGCAATTTTTTGTATGCTAACTTCGTACAGAGCATTGGACAATAAGTTTATGATGATAAGTTAAAGTACTAGGTTTCTTGCTTAGTTTCATGCAAAATCTTTTATATAAACATAGATTGTCTCTTCTTAATTAAACTTATTGGCATGCTTTCTTGTAATGAGTATGCGAATACGCTGTTTGAGCCTCTCCAATGAATTCAAATAGATCCTTAATATGATAAATTGTGCATGCTTGACATCTATACACATATGGCATTCAAATAGATCCTTCTGCATTCTAAGTTATTATATATTGCATGTTTTTGTTAGTAATGTGGCATCTCATATGGCATTTTCATGTTTCCAAATTTAACCCCAAGGGATGACTAAGTTGGTTTTCAACCTGGACCCTTTCACCGAAATAATGTCCTAGGTTAGAAACTCTCCAAATGCGAACATTTTTTGCTTGTTTGTGCCAATTTCCCTTTTGAAAGAGCTTTATGTGGTTGAAGTGTATATGTTGGTGGACTCGGACCCCTGTGTATTTAGTTGGCCAAAGATATCAGCAAAATGGATATAGAATAGAGGTGTCAGGTAGACCCATTTTTGGATAAATGGGTCGATCTCGGTTAGAATTTACCTATATTGGGTAAGAGTTTAAAGAAAAGGGGCTAAAATGAAAAAGTTTTGAATAGGTCAAGCGGGTTAAATGCGTCAAATGTCACCTGAAATGTATTCATAAAGCATCGAGTCTCCTAATTTCATCTATTTCATGAAGTAAAATACCATTGTAGTGATTAGGTGCTCTTTTATTATATTTAGAACAATAGGATTAAAGTAAAGAAACCCAAGGAAGTATTTGTAAGCTGGCGTGACCAACCCATACTAAAAACAAGCCATTCTGAAGCAAATCATTTTAAACCCATTTCCCAACTTGCTCACCCAGCCTGTTTTGTCACCTTTATAATCAGACCTTTGCGTTGCTTGCTAACTTCTACTCTCTTTTTTTCTGCAATTTAATTCATCATGTTTTATTGAGACTTTGGAAAAAACTAATTGCAACTTCATCACGTTTATCTTTACAGGTATCGTGCGATTACAAGTGCATACTACAGGGGAGCTGTTGGTGCTCTACTTGTATATGATGTAACTCGGCATGCCACTTTTGAAAGTATCAATAGGTGGTTAAAGGAGTTAAGAGACCACACCGACCCAAACATTGTGGTCATGCTAATCGGAAACAAATCAGACCTCCGTCACCTACTCGCTGTTTCAACTGAAGACGGAAAATCATTGGCTGAAGCTGAATCCCTCTACTTCATGGAGACTTCTGCATTGGAAGCAACTAATGTTGAAAATGCTTTTAGTGAAGTGATCACACAAATATACAAGATCGTGAGCAAGAAAGCGGTTGAAGCTAGTGATGAGGGTGCTTTTGTGTCTGTTCCTTCAAAAGGAGCAACGATTGATGTTAAGGAAGAATCTTCGGGTACAAAAAGTTTCGGGTGTTGCTCAACTTAGCTGTCGGTTTGTATAATTTAGAACTCTGAATTGTCATCAGAATGCAGATAAGGAGTGTTTTCATGGAAAATGTTGAAGAGGTGCAAGGGGTGTGACATTATAGGAATGAATTGGTATAATTGTTAGAATGGGAAATATATTGCACTTGCTTATTTCTAGTTTCTTTTGATTTTCCATTGAATCATTTTTCACAATCCACACAATAGCAGAGTCTAAACTGGAGGAACTTTTGAAGAAATGAGCGAGAAATTATCATTTTTAGTCTTGATCTTGTTAACAATTGGGTTTTTTCATTCTGCACGCAAATACGCTGTATCTTCTGATACAACCTGTTCAAGCCGGTTAATCTTCTAATGGAAACAACTAATAACAAGATGAATGAAAACGATACGAAGACTTGTTCCAATTCTTTGTTCTCATTCATTCAAACAAAGAATTCCAATATGAATACTAAGACAGAAGACATGTAAATAAAGAGGGTTAAAGGAAAATAATTTGGGTCACATTATCATTAATAGAGATGATCAAATTTACGATTTACCATTATTATAAATTAAATCGCCTCCTACAATATCTTTTCATTTTTGACCGGACCCAGAGCTCCCACCAAATACATAGCAGGATGAAAACCTCTTATTAATTTGTCCGAAAGCACGACAATAATAAGGGTAGACCTTGCCGACTCATGACTCGAATTCAAGTCTCCATGAATCCAAACCTTCATTGGAAGGACTTCCCTTTGCTATTGGGCTATTAACCCAATGACAAACTTTGTGGGTATTGATGGATCGATAATAGTAATTAGCCATCTACAACATTGCATGCTATGCCCAGTTGTAAACTATGTAGTAAAATACGTATATTCTTGTAGATGATTTATCAATTACCCCTTGTTATATGAGCGGACAGAGTTTACCCCTATTAATCGTCGTACATTCAGGTGGATTAGTAGGTGTTTACCCCACCAGGTATTTGAAATAGACATTTCTACTTCGAGAGAGTTTTCTAGCGCGGACCCGGTTAAGACGACGTATGCTAGACCTCCCGCTGTCGAATTGTGACACGAAGTTTCAAGCGAAATTCACCTTTAGAAAAAAAATAAGAGAAATGTTAGGTTACCAAACAATATACAAACAAAAGTTTACAAACAAATCTTAACTAATCAAATTAAGTCATTTTTTCTTTTTTCTTTTCTTCTTCTTTGTTGATTGGTCCACATTACATGTCACATATATTTGTAACCATTTGTTTGTAATTGTTATTATATTACAATTATTATATTATTTCTAATAATGGTAATTTTGTAGATAGTTATTTGTTAAAAGGTATGTATACATTCAAACTATGTATTTTAAGTTTGTATTTTTTCTTATTATGTTGCATAAGTATAATTGCAGGAAGTTAAGGGACCAAATATAAAGTTTTGAAGTTTGAGCTAAAAGAAGCAAGAGAAGAAAGAAGAGGGTCTAAATGAAACTTTCCTGCCTATATAATCGAAGAGATGAAACCCTTTTAGGGTTTTATCACACATTCGTATATCTGAATCTATATTTCTCTCTCGATATATATCTTTTATATATTTTTCTGTATATTGATTCGATTATCTTGATCGATCAATCTTGTTAATATTCTAAACAATCTGTTTAGAATAAATCTCTTGTATTAATTGAATCTATAATAATAATAATTGTTGGCCTCTTAATCGAGCCGACTAGATTTGTGTAAGTATTTGTTGATTCATATTCTCGTATTACGATTTCGTACATGGTATCAGAGCCAAGTTCTCTGATTTGATTGTGATCCGGTTGCTTGTTTAGGGTTTTTAATTTTGGGGCGTATTTCATCTCGAAACCCTAATTTCTAAAAACCCTAATTTGTGTCGATTCGTTTCCGCTGCAGATCTTGATCTTGATTTTCTCTTTGACTAAGTGAATCAAAGAGGGATTAGGGTTCTTATTTCAGATCCTGATTATTTCTTTGACTAAGTGAATCAAAGAATAATTAGGGTTCCTCTACCTTTCATCCGATAGCACTGTAACACCTATTTTACTTTTCTGTTCTATTTTTTTAATAAAAAAGTTTTTTAATCTAATTCTCATAAAAGTATTTGTGTTATCCTTGACCTGCCTCCTTGAGAGGTACGGAATCCTGTCACTGGTACTTATACGAGATTAGATTCTTATTTAAAAAATTTTTTATTAATATTTCTTTATTGTTCTTCTGTTTGTGTTTGTCTCTTGTTATTGTCTGATATTATTGTTTTTTTGTGTGATCTTATCTGTTTTCTTCTATATTTGTGATTTGTGTGTTCTTGTTAAATATCTGTCATCATGCCTGATGAAAATGTGCCTCCTAAAACTGGTAGTTCTGATTCTAATGAAACTTTAATTAGTAAGTTGGATTTTAGTGATCCTCTCTATTTGCATCCTAGTGATACTACTAATACACCTTTAATCAGTTTCAAGCTAAAAGGAACAGAAAACTATAATGTGTGGAGTTGTGCTTTAAAATTGGCTCTTGAAACTAAGAATAAAGTGTGTTTTATGATGGTTCTTATGAAAAACCTACTGATGATGATATACTTGCTAGGCAATTGGATAGATGTAGGGCTGTTGTGTTGTCTTGGATTATTTCTGAAGAGTTATATCTTGGTCAAATATTTTCTACTGATCCTTCTGTTGTTTGGAAAGAATTGCAAGAAACTTATGATAAAATTGATGGTTCTGTCACATTTAATCTACACTTGAAAATAAATTCTTTAAGACAGAATGGTATGCTAGTTTCTGAATATTATCATAAGCTTAATTCTCTTTGGAAACAATATGATGCTTTGATTAAATTGCCTGCATGTACTTGTAAAGCTGCTAAAGAATTTGTGAATCATAATAACTTGATGAAACTGATGCAATTCTTAATGGGACTTGATGATACTTATGCTAATATTAGAAGTATAATACTTACAACTGAACCTCTGCCAAATGTGAAAACTGCTTTTGCTTTGATATCTAGGGAAGAATCACATAGAGGAGTAGGTAATACTAATAATATTAATAAAAATCAGTCTACTGCTTTTGCATCTAAGTTTGTTGATATGAAAAAGAAATCTGTTGGTAACATGAGAGGTCCTAATCCTAATTTGAAGTGTACTCATTGTGGTTTTCTGGGTCATACTATTGATAGATGTTATGAAATACTTGGTTATCCACCTGGTTTTAAGAAAAGAACTAATTTTCAAAATGGTAAATCTGTTACTGCTAATAATGTTGCTAGTTCTTCTAATCAGTGTATGCCTAGTACTTCTTCTGCTCCTATGTGTTTTACAAATGAACAGATAATGAAACTCATGAATCTTATCAATGATACTCTTCCTCCTCCTCCTCCTCTTCCTACTAATGCCAATATGGCAGGTAGTTTTTTCAATGCACAATGCATTTTTTAATGAAAATTTTGAAAAATTTTATAGTTGTTTTACAAGTATAATGGAAGCTTTAGGTTGGATTATTGATAGTGGGGCAAATCAACATATGACTGTTTCTGATAAAAATCTGTTTAATGTTGTTGATATTTCTGATTTAAACTTAACTGTTTCTCATCCTAATGGAACTAAAGCTAAGATAACTAAAATTGGAAATTTGAGACTAAATGCAAATATTGTATTATTTGATGTTCTTATTATTCCTGGCTATTGTGTTAATCTTTTGTCTGTTCATAAGTTGGCCAGAGATAGCAAATTATATGTTGGGTTTTCTGATACTACTTGCTACATTCAGGATTTGATTTCAAAAAAGTTCTGGGGACTGGTAGTAGTAAAGATGGTCTTTATTTGTTTGATGATAATAATTTAGGTAATACTGCCATTTCTTGTAATAGTATTGTTTGTTATCAAACCCAAACCTTGTAGCATAGTAGGCTAGGACACCCTGCAGACCAAGTTTTGTATGTGTTAAAAGATGATCTTAAGTTAAAACTTAATTCTAAACAGAGTCCTTGTGATGTATGTCATAAAGCTAAACAAACTAGGGAACCATTTCCTTTAAGTGATCATAAGTCTGAAATTTTTGGTGAACTTGTACATCTTGATTTATGGGGGCCTTATAGGGTAACTAGCAGGGATGGTTTTAGATATTTTTTGACAATTGTTGATGATTTCTCTAGAGCAGTATGGGTATATCTTTTAAAATAAAAAGATGAAGTGCTTGAAAACATTACAAACTTTGTTAATCTTCTCAAAAATCAATTTAATAAAAATGTTAAGTGTTTTAGAAGTGATAATGGAACAGAGTTTGTAAATTCTAAAATGTCAAATTTATTCATAACAATGGGATTGTTCATCAAACTTCTTGTGTGTATACTCCTCAACAAAATGTAGCTATATCCCTTATGTTTCAGGGGGGAATTCCTCTAAATCTTTGGTCTGAATGTGTTTTGACTGCTGTATACTTGATTAACAGGTTACCATCTAAAGTGTTAGCTGGAAAGTCTCCTTTTGAGTTGGTTCATGGTTTTAAACCTAAACTCTTCCATTTAAGAAACTTTGGTTGTCTCTGTTTTTCTACAAATCTTAATTTGAATGATAAGTTTTCTCAAAGAAGTGAAAAATGTGTTTTGATAGGATATTCTAGTTTTAAGAAAGCTTATAAACTTTACAATTTAACTACTAAAGATATTTTTTATTCAAGAGATGTTAAATTCTATGAAGAAATTTTTCCTTTAAAACATAAAGATTCAACTGTTTTTATTAAAGAGAAAGATGATATTAATCATTCAAACTTCTTTGACTTATTTTTTCCTGAAAATACAACCAATAGTTTTCAAAATACCAATGATGAAGGAAGAGTTGGTTCTGATCATGATAACCATGCTGCAACCCCTCTTGGCAGTTCATCCAGAGCAACAAGAGGTGGAGGCACAAGTGTAGGTCATGATCATGATGAATCTAGTAGTACTACTTCTTCTGAGGACATTGATAATGTGATTCTTGATTCTGATTCTGATAATGTTAATCCTAATAATGATCAAAATGATAATTTGAGAAGGTCTCACAGAAATACAAAACTGCCTTTTAAATATAAAGATTATGTTGTGGAAGGAAAGGTTAAGTATCCTATAGAAAGAGTTGTCAATTATTCTTATCTTTCAAAAGAAAATTTCTGTTTTGTTTCTAATTTGAATAAAAGCATTGAACCTAAAACTTATGAAGAAGCTTGTAAAGATGTAAATTGGGTTCAGGCTATGAATGATGAAATGGAAGCATTGTATAGGAATAATACTTGGGAAATAACTGATCTTCCTCAAGGAAGAAAACCTTGAGGAAGAAAACCTATAGGTTGTAAATGGATTTTGTAACATCCCAAACTTTTTAATTAACGGTTGACTTGAGTCGTTAAGTCAACGTAAAGTGTTCGTTAAGTTTAGGGTGGATTAACGCTTATATGTAGTTAAAGTGTTTTATGTGTGAGACTTGAATGTCTTATTAATTGATGTAGAAATATGTTTAAAGAAGAAGTTATGTGCCTTTTAGAGGTGTTCAAAGTGTTAATCAAGTTGTATATAGTCCATAGAGGTGTTTTGGGCTAATAATATGACTTTACGAAGTTTAGGGACCAGTTTTGACATGGTGTGAAAGTAAAAAACGGGATTAGGGTCAATGGGGGAGTCATTAGTTTATCAAATCAGATCTAATAACTTTTCTCCCAAGCCCTAGCCACCCCTTTGATCCCCTATCAAATTCCTAAGCCGAAAATTCTTCAAAACGTGTGATTCAAGTGAAGTTTGATCAAGATCTCTCATCCTTGCTTTCATCTACAGGTAATATAGACGATTTCCCTTTGATTTGTGATCATAAGAGTCGATCATATGGATCTTACTTCTGGTCTCTAGGGTTGAGATTGATTTGATTATGTTTCATTGTCGATTATTGGGGTTTTCGGGTAATTTAATGTATTGTAATTGTATCCTCTTGTTCCTGGAACAAGTGATCATGTGAAATCATTATATGAGTCATATTTTGGGTGCATATGAGGTTCATAGGTTGTGGTGGTTGCTATGGTCATCTGATGGTCGAAAATTGCTTGCAAAACTAAGGGTTTACTAGATCTGAAAAATTAGTAATATTGCAAAAATCATATCTCTTTCAATTAGAAGAGTTATAAGATGAATCTTATATTTTTGAAAAGGTCTATGTGTCCTCTTGATTCGATATGAACAATGTTTCTTTTGATTTTTCCCAGATATGGGTGAAAAATGTCAATTTCCAGAAGTGGTCGGATTTAAGATGAATTCTGTAGGTCTGTTTTGCAGACGCCATAACTAATTCATTAGAGATCTTCAAGAGTCAAACTTTATATTTCTGGAAAGGTCTTTGAATTCCCTACATTCCTTAAGAACTAAGTTTTGACTCATTTGGTCTTTTTGAGGTCGAAAAGTCGCCTGCAAGTGAAGGGCGCGAGTCAGTCTTTAGACCAGCACTCCATATGCGGCGCATATAACCTATGTGCGGCGCATATCGGGGCCTGGGAGGTTTCTGGGTGATTTTTGAAGCAAATATGCGACGCATATTCAAAGAATGCGCCACATAAAGGGTCTGTGAGCCCGTTTGAGGTCTGAAACAAGCGTTTAAGGGTCCTATAAGTGTACCTAAGTTAATGTATGGTCTTATAACCTTATTAGGTTGGGTTTTTACAGGTTTAATGACTATGAACTCGAGATAGGTTGTCGGGATCACAAACAAGATACATTAACGTTGCTTATTGATCGTCACGAGGTAAGATACACTACTTTGACACGCTGAGGGTTCAACGAAAAGATGGTTTCAAATAATAACTTCCTAACTTATATCTTGAATTGCTTGTGGGTATTCGGGGTTACACGGGAGGTGATATGGGTTATGTAGTTGACCATTGAGACCTGAAATGCAGTCCCAAATGAAGTATAATGTAGTGTATGTTATGATATGAAGTATAATGTAGTGTATGTTATGATATGAAGTATAATGTAGTGTATGTTATGATATGAAGTATAATGTAGTGTATGTTATGATATGAAGTATAATGTAGTGTATGTTATGATATGAAGTATAATGTAGTGTATGTTATGATATGAAGTATAATGTAGTGTATGTTATGATATGAAGTATAATGTAGTGTATGTTATGATATGAAGTATAATGTAGTGTATGTTATGATATGAAGTATAATGTAGTGTATGTTATGATATGAAGTATAATGTAGTGTATGTTATGATATGAAGTATAATGTAGTGTATGTTATGATATGAAGTATAATGTAGTGTTATGTTATGAAGTGATATGCAGTAGCTTGTGATGCTTTGGGATGTAGTATATGTTGTTGATTGTTGATATGTGCATGATTGTATGGCTTGCTCATCTAGTTCACTAGACTTGTTAAGTTGCCATGACACGTGCACGTTTAAGGGCCCAAAATGTAAAAGCAGTAAACGTAGTAAATGTTTAGGTAATGCAGTCACCTAAACTAAATAATGCAGGATCGAGCTCGTTAAACTTTGATGCAGGAAAGTGTTAAACTTAACCCGTACTTGCCCTAGCCCGGCTAAGTGCGTTGACGTAGGTTGCTTGGGTGGCTCCTTGCAACATGGTCATTGAGATGCAGTTGAGTAATACGAGGGGTCTGACCCGCCCTCATTTGTCTTGTGCATACGGATTACTCGGGATTGGCTTGCCATTCCTTAACGACGTTTGATGTTCAACTGAATGGTTGTCATCTAGTCGGGTGTAACTTATGTTACACATTGACGCAGTTAAAATGTAGTAAAGCAGTTAAAACATAGTAATGCAGTTAAAATGTAGTTACGCAGTTAAAAGTAGTAATGCAGTTATGTGGTTATATGTGTGTAATGCAAAATGAAGGATAGGCACATTTAGGGTGTTTCATCCTATTATGTAGTTTTGATGATGTGATATGCTTGATGTGTGTTGTGCCTTAATGACATTGATTAAATCCACAATGTTTGAAATGGATAAATGTTTTATAACTTGAGTGTTATCTTACTTAGCTAATTCGTTAGCTAACACTTGTCTTTTGAAATGTGTTGCTCTCCCCCCTTTCCCTTGCACAGCCCCCCTTTTTCCCTTCTTCTCACTTGCTCTCACCCCCCTCGCTTTTCCTCCTCCCCCCTCTTTCTTTCAACTTCTCATCCCGGCGGTCCTTTATTCGCCTACTGCTCGCCTCCACTCCTCTTCCCGCCCCCCCCCTGTCTTTTCTTCCCTCTCCTCTTCATTCCGCGCCCAATCCCTCCCCCATACTCCCCGCCTCCAACCTCATCCCTGCTCCTTTTACCTGGCATCATCCTCGTCCCTACCTTCTTCCCATCTCTTTTGTTTTCCCGTTCCTCTAGTTCCCACTTCCTCCTCCTTCACCCTGAAGCTCACCACTACCTTTAACTTGCTGTTTTAACTTGAGTGTTATCTTACTTAGCTAATTCGTTAGCTAACACTTGTCTTTTGAAATGTGTTGCTCCCTCAGGTTTAGCGTAGCTGAGGTAGTTGATGAAGAAGAGTGAGGAATGGGTAGATAGCTTGCTGATGACCTTAGCTACCCATAGTTGTTGCACATTTTTAGACTCTTGCTTATGTTTTAGCATTTATGTAGTTTGCATGTTATGTAGTCGGTTGTTTTGTGTTGGGCAGCCGACGGGTTTCTATTTAAACTTGTTTTGACGATATGACCGAGTAACACCAATGATTAAAGAAACCAAACAGATTTTAATTGGTTTGGACTTTCAAAGTTTACTTCCGCTTTGTTATAACGCCGTTAGGCGAAAATTTTGGAAACCCGTATTTTTAAATGAAGGGTGTTACAAGTTGGTATCAGAGAAATGGTTTAAGTGAATCAATGACTATAAGTGTGCCATAGGAATTGGACTTAAACCGATAGACGACAAGTTAGGCTTAAGTAGGTATGCTTAGCTTTGAGATGAAATGCCTTAGGACGGGTTTGGGATGAGTGAGAGTGTAGGAATAAGGCTATATGATGATTGTTTATTGATATGTGAATATGTGTTTTAGCCTTTATTCTTCCGTTTCTCGCTTCTCCGTCGCTAAGTTGTGCTATTGCTACGATAGACGGTCCTCGAGGTGATCTTCTATTCCTCTAACTGAATTTGATAAACTTGTGCTTTATATTATGTGAGAAGTTTTTGAGATGGACAAAGGTTGGAGGATTAGGTGAGATGGTGTTCCATCAATGTTGCCTAGCCCATGGGGTTAGTGACAAGGACCGCAAAGGATATGAGATGTTGTATGTGTGCTGAAAATCATGTGAATTGAATTGATGGGAAAAGAGGCGATACACAAATGTGGTAACGAACATGCATGTGAAAGGATACAATTACAATTATGGTCCGGAACATAATTGCAAGTGTATCACGACGCGAGTGTGTTTGTATGGCCATGCTTGTGTTGACCGGTGTACAAAGTAATGAAGCTGGAGAGATTTCTATGTAGTGAATCTTTATGTGTCGAGAGTAAACATCGTGTAACAACTTTAATGACGTTGATGCCTCGTGTGTGGAAATGTGTGAAGATCGGTGAAAAGTTATAGCCGGTTAAATGTTTATGATAATTATGAAGTACATGAAGTTAAATGAAGTCTAAAGGTACGTGAGGAATGAAGTGGTTGGTAGACAATGTTGTTGAGTCTACTAGTTCAAAGGACATGGACTTGAAGTTGACAATTAGAGTTAATGCTAGATATTTGAAGGGTGATAAGCAGGTGATGCACAGAAGGGTTACCGGGTACACGTATGGAAGGATACAGTTACAATTCCGGTCGCGAACGTAATTGTAAATGTATCACGACATGTGTGTGTTTGTGAGACTGTGTCTGTGTTGATCCGACTGAAGAGAAGATGGGAAAGATGGAATCACTGGTTGGTGGCATAATTAACCATGTGAAGAGTAGACATGTATCTATGGATTAAAGAATGATGAAGCTGAAGCAAGTAAAGAAGATAACGCTATGGATGATTGAACCTTTTAACCATGAAGCTCTTCCATTCGATGAACACCATGTTATGATGTGAGGTTACCTTCGAGCTGCGAAGTCTTAAAGTTGTGCTTGGGTGTAAGGAAGACGCTTAGATTTTGTTTGAAATTATCTTTCCTGGTCATAGATGGTATGCGGCGCATATTTTGAGTTTTTAAGTTTATGCGGGGCATGTGCAAATGCATGAAAGTTACTGTTCAGAAATGCTCGAGTTATGAGGCGCATGCACCATCCATGCGGTGCATATTTTGGTCTGTTTTGGATTTACGACTCGCTCAGTTTAGATTTCGTTACGGGATGATATATGACGATTGGAATGAGTATTCACAGCTGGAGATTCTTCCTTATATTGCATGAATGTGTGGTGAACTAACACATGAACCTTTTTAGCAGTTCTATCGCTTACTGCCTTCGCCGGTGTGACGTGAAGGTGTTGTTGATATCCTATATTTGTACAAGATTTTATGTTTGGCCGCTTCTCAAAGATAATGATTTTTTTCCCTTATGAAAAGTTAAGAGGTTGGATGACGGAGTTAACTATGGATCCTTAAATCACAAGAAGTAGAAGTTTTCAGGAGCATTCGGTTCTGAATTTGTAAGGCAAAGGTTGTGTATTTCTAAAGTCGAGGTCACTCGTAGTTTTGAGATGTTCTATTAATGTTCTCGGTTTCATTGCGATCATGAGGTCAAACCTTCTGTTGATGTGTGACGAGTGCTACTTTTATTCAAAGACACCTTTCGTTTTGTTCTCACTTATAGGAAGAAGTTAATGTTTTCGATTGTGGATGTATTTCTTTCTATAAGATGGGTTTACGATTGGTACTACCATATGATGAAGTTGATGATGAAAGTCCTGTTTAAGTTAACTATACGCTCATTATGACTCTATTGAGTTTCTTGAAGTCCTGCATGTTAACGAATGGTCCTTACCATGTCGTGAACTTAAGGGATAAAGTTTAAAGTTTCTCTAGACCGTTCAATCATTACATTCGGTGATGACATTATTATCTATTCTAAGTATGACGAAGAACATCATGTTGTGTAAGGAACGTTACTACGATTTTCTATAAGTAGAGGCCTAATTTTAAATTCGCCCAAAGTGAGTAAAAGTTAAAGTAGAAGCTGACGCGTAGAATTGAAAGGAACAAGGTTCCATTTAATGTTTAATTCCATGACTATAAGGTTAGGGTAAGCAATTGTCTACAATGAGCCAGTCCAAGGTGATGTTTCTAGAGACGAAGATGTTGGTATTATGTGGGTGGATTCTGAAAATTCATAAATAACCAGCGTGGAACTATAAGTCTAAAAGTAAGATTTCGGTATCCGAGAACGAAATGACTAAAAGTTGTACTTGAGGAAGTTTATGAACCGTGGTGACATGCTCATTTGGATGCTGCCTGAAGTGTGATACGACCTATTATGATACGAGGTGTAGTAAATTTTATATGTTGATGTGTGATTGGGTTAAAAGCCAAGACTAGACACCGAAAGTTTGGTAGCAATACAAAGAGTTTAACGATCCTTTAACGAAAGTGAGGAGTCATGTCACCGTGGACTAAGAGACAAAGTTGCGTGGGAAGCGAAAGGTAATGATAAGACATGAGCAGTTAGTAGGAAAGTTGTCCTAGAATGCTTATTTTGTTTTGTGAGCTATTACGCCGTTTCCTTGGACATGAAAGAAAAGATGTGTGATCAAGAAGTGCTCTTAAAGTGTGAAAGTAAATGGTGGAATGTTTTGAATCGAGACGACCATTATATGAAAATTTTTAAAGATGTTTGACAAAGTATGAGGAAAATGGTGAACTCAAGTGATGCCTATCACTCTTAGATTGATGGGAAAGAGAATGAATGAGTTAGAAACTTGGTAAAACCATATGATGGCGTGATGGTGCCTCGAGATTTATTGTTGTATTCATAGGCAACAATGATTATGCCATAGGTGTTGGATGTCATTTCATGATACGACAAGTTATTGAAGGGAAATCGTGCTAGATGTAATGCTAGTGCGTAAAATGTGGGAAATCATGCTAGATGTAATGCTAGTGCGTAAGACGTGGGAAATCGTGCTAGTGTAAAGCTAGTGCGTAATATGTAAGTTGATTAAAGATGTAAGATGTGGGATTACAATGTGACGTGAGATTTAAGCAACATATGTTATGAAGTTATGTTTAAGTGGTAAGTCTATGTTGATGTGGTATAAGACATGGATTAAGATGTGAGTATACGATGATATGATGTATATGTTGATATGAAACCAATGTGAACCCGTGGAGAGATATGAGTATTGATGTTAAGGAGTGTTTGTAGTTGGCCTGGTTGAGATCTTTGGCCAAAAGTAAAAGAAGCTTCATAGGAAGTTAATTGAGCTTGTGCTAGTGGGATGGAATCATATTTACGATGAAAGTTGATTCGAAAGTTATCCTCACCTATTTGATGCTGAAATGATTCCGAGGACGGAATCCTCTTAAGGGGGAGGTAATTGTAACATCCCAAACTTTTTAATTAACGGTTGACTTGAGTCGTTAAGTCAACGTAAAGTGTTCGTTAAGTTTAGGTGGATTAACGCTTATATGTAGTTAAAGTGTTTTATGTGTGAGACTTGAATGTCTTATTAATTGATGTAAAAATATGTTTAAAGAAGAAGTTATGTGCCTTTTAGAGGTGTTCAAAGTGTTAATCAAGTTGTATATAGTCCATAGAGGTGTTTTGGGCTAATAATATGACTTTACGAAGTTTAGGGACCAGTTTTGACATGGTGTGAAAGTCAAAAACGGGATTAGGTGTTAGAAATATAAATGTAGTAGTTGATTTGTATCTTTTGTACTTACATTGTAAATGTTTAAGTATGGAAGGGGGCATATTGTAATATGTGTATAGGTATATAAACCCCCTCCATAATGCAAAATGTAACCTTTCACCCTTTAATGCAAACTAATCTTTCCCTGCCAAACACACTTTCTCTCTCTACTTTCTCTCTCTTAAAACCACCATTGTTACACACACTTACACACACATAAGCTCGAATTAATCATTTACAATTGGTATCAGAGCACAATCAGAGTTGCTGAACGATCCACAAGCTTAATACAAGCTTAATTTGTGCTTAATTTCAGAATTTGGCTTATTTTCTGAAAGGTTCATTTGCCGAGATTACTCTTTGAGTGATTTCTGCAAATAAAGTGTGTGTTTGTTCAAATTTTGTTCACCGATCGATTCATAATCAGTATATCATCCTTCGTTGTCGATTTCAGAAGTTAATTTCATCGTTTGAGTTGTTTTTGCTCAAGCTCGGCAAATCGCATGTTCGAGAGGGTTTGAATTCTGGTTGAAATTAGCATTTAATTTGTTCAAGGATTTGTGCACATTGTTTTCCTGATCATTTTGATATAAAATACGAGCTTTAATTCGCAAAAATGAAGGAGAAATCGAAGATTTACAGTATTCTCTGCATTTGAGGGTTTGGCTGAACGAAGAAGAAGAACAGTAACCGACTATTTTGTCGTTTAGTGTTTACTAGTGATTGCAGAGATTGTTGGCTAGGGTTAATCGTACTTGTACTATTTGCAGAGATTTTATCTCAGTAAATAGGTATTTGAGCAAACTTTGGCTAAGAACTGAAGCTACTTGTACTATTTGCAGAGAATTTTGCTCGGCAAATAGTGATTTCAAGAAAAGTTGGTCAAGTATTGATTCTCATTGTTCTATTTGCAGAGAATTTTGCTCGGCAAATAGTGGTTTCAAGAAAAGTTGGTTAAGTGTGGTGCTCATTGTTCTATTTGCAGAGATTTATTCTCGGCAAATAGGTGTTTCAAGGAAATTTGATTAAGTGTTGATTCTACTTATACTGTTTGCAGAGATTTTATCTCGGCAAATAGTTATTTCAACAAAATTCAATCAAGTGTTGTGTGATCTAGTTCTATTTGTTCTAATTGCCGAGATTTTTGCTCGGCATTCTTCACAAGTAGAAAATCAATTTTTTTTAGTTTTTTAATTGATTGAAATGGCTTCAAGGGAAGCTTTAGCACTTGGTTCTGAAGGAAGACCTCCTGTCTTGTTTAGAGGTTCTTATCCTCAATGGAAGAAAAGGTTTCTGAACTGGATAGACAGACAGAATAATGGAAAACTTCTGAGGAAATCATACAAAGATGGTCCTGAAATTCCAAAGAACCCTGTTAATGGAGAAGCTTTACCTGAAGAGAGTTGGAATGCAGAACAGAAAAATAGAGTTGAGGCTGATCAAAGTGCAATTGCCTATCTTTACCAAGCACTTCCTGATGACATTTATTGCAATGTGGACTCCTATGAAACAGGAAAAGACATATGGGATGAAGTGGAGAAGCAGATGGAAGGATATGATGTATCAAACACCATCAGGTTGTCGACTGTTCTGAACATGTATGAAACATTCAAACAACAAAAAGGTGAACCATTGAATGAGGTATACATCAGATTCTGCAATGTCATCAATGAGCTTAGAAAGAATGATGTGAAGAGAACCAATATGGAACTGAACATCAAATTCATCAAAAATCTGGAAGAGGAATGGCAAGTGTATGGAACCCAACTCAACCAACAATCAGACTTTGGGAAACTTACCATTCACACCTTGTATGAGAAGCTGAAGCTAAATGTTGAGGATGTTCAGAGGATCCAAAAGAAGAAAGATGAAAGTTCACATTCCGATCCATTAGCCTTGGTAGCTGAGAACAAGACTTCAAGAGTGTCAAGACAAAGATTTGTTGAGTATGACACTGATTCTGATTCAAGTGAAATGAGTGATTGTGATCTTGATGAGAAACAAAAAGAGATGTACAAAGAACTCGCTTATTTCACAAAGGCTTTCAAGAAGAAATTCTTCAAGAAGAAACCAACAAATAATCAGCTTAGGACTTCATCAGTCTCTTCGTATGCTAAAAATGCAAATGCTCCTAAGTTTGATCAGAAGAAAGATTTTGTTGGTGGTGAGAAGAAGTATGACAATCAGAAGAAGTTTGAAAAGAAGGTCATGGAGAAAAGGAATGAAGACAAGAAATGCTACAACTGTGGTCTAACTGGACATTTTGCCATCAATTGCACTAAACCTCGACAAAAGAACTCCGAGTACTATAAGTACAAACTTTTGCTAGCAAGACAAGAGGAAAGTGGAATTGCTCTTCTCGCTGAGGATGACAAGTGGTTACATCTTTCTGATGAGGAGACAGACGAACTTGCAGCAAATGTGTGCTTCATGACGAAGATCAAGAAATCAAAGGAGTTGGATGATGTTGAGGAAAGTTCATCAGAGGATGATCAGGTACTAACTCTTCCCAAATCAGTGTTAAAACACTATATGGATATGAGTGAAACTGCAAGAAAAGATTGCAGGGAGTTGAGTAAAAAGAATTTAAAATTAAAGAAAGATTTGGAAAACAAAGAGAAAGATTTTCAAAATAAATTTGATTTGCTTCAAAAGGAATTTGAGAATTTGAAATCTGAAAAGCAGCAGTCACTTTTACTCCAAACTCAAACTGCATCTTGAAAAACAAGAACTTGAGACCAAAGTTCTTGAACTGAGCAAGACCGTCAGACAACTTCAAGTCGAAAAGACCAATGAGATGTTTCGAGCAAATGAATTGGCTGAGGACATTGAGTCTTTAAATGTGAAATTGAAAGAATCTATCCCTGATTTGACGGAATTTGAAAACAAAATTTCTGATCTAAAATATGAGTGTTGTATAAAAGATTCTCTTAAACAAAAACTTGATAAAGAAAATGATGAGCTTAAAGCTGAAATCAAGTCTTATCAAGACAAGTTGTATAAGATTAATCGATCATATCAACAAATGATTTTGAATAGGCCAAGAAATTCGAAAACTGTATTCACTTCAGGGTTAGGTTATGTCAATCCAAATCATTTGCTCAAAGCACAAGAAGAAGTCCCATCATTATATAAGGAATCTTATTTGAGATGTGGGATGACTGACCAGTTTGTGAGACCGAATGATAGTGATTTTGAGGCTGATGATTTTCTAAAGAAGGGTGCAAAAGTCTATTTTAACTATGAGTTAATGGATGAGTCATATGATTTTTCAGTCACCCTGCACATAAAATTGAAAAAGAAAATGATGAAAAAGAAAATCATGAAGCTGTAATTCCTGAAATTCTTGAGTGCTTTAAAGAAAAACCTTTAGAAGAATCTGTTCCAATTCCAAAAGCTGAAAACCTGAGACCTTATGTTCCACAAAAAGTTTTGGAAAAGGTAATAGAGGATCTGCAAAAGTCTCTTGATGAAAAGCAATCTTTGATAGACAATCTGAAGACTCAAAATCACTGTATCATTGACCAACCCAAATTAGATTCCAAAGTTTTTGATCAATCTGGATGTTCTGTGATTTCTGTATGTGAAATTGTAAATGCTTCTGTGCAAAATGAAACAGAATCACAGATTTTTGATATGTGCAAACTTGATTTTGACCGAAAGTTTTCTGAATCGATTGAAAAAATCAATAAGAAGATTTTATCTATGAAAAAGAAAACCAATGTTTGAAGAGAATCATCCAATCCATGTTCAAAATGTGAATGTAGACATCAAGAAAGTTGTTCATGTGTCTGTTCAAACTGATGGTGATTTAGATGATGTTCATGATGTTGATGATTATTTCTTCCCGATTGCTTCTGAAATTGAGACTTTTACCAAGTTTTCTGAGGGAACTCAATCATACTTGAATGAAATTGATGCTTTCAAACAAAAGTTTGAAAAAGAAAGGGAACAGAGGTTAAATGTGCTAAAGGAACTTAATGATCTAAAAGTTGAATTCCAATTTCAGAAAATAGCACTTCAATTTCATAAAGAAAAAGAAAAAGCATCAATTCCACTCAAGAGAAGTCCATGTCCGATAAAGATAAGTGAAGTTAGTGTGAAGTTGGAAACTGAAGATATGACAAATATTTTGGAAGAAAATCATGATTTTGATCCTGAATTTGAAAAACATTTTGTTCAAAAGGAGGAAAAACTTGATTTTTATCTAAAGAAGATTCCAAAGTCACACTCTTCACAACCTTCATCATTCGATAAGTTCCAAAGACCAAAGACCACCCAACAACCAAAGACCAACCCGTTACCCAAGACTAATTCAAAACCAAAGTCCAATCAATCACCAAAGAAGGATTCAAGTCATCAAAGAAAAGTCCCACAGTCCAAAAGACTTCTAGGCAAACAAAGATGTACAAGGTCAAATCTGAATCTCAGTCACAAAAAGAAGTCAAAACAAGCAGTGGTCCGAAGATTATTAAGAATAAAACTTTCTCATTAGGTAACAAACAACCTCAGCAGGTTAGGTATTCTAGTTTCCCTAGGTATTCTCAGAAGAATCCTAAGTGCACTTTACAGAGGGTTAGAGATACTTTACAGGCATGACTAAATACAAAGACCAGTATGGTTGGTTGTCACCTAATAACATAAAGAAAGTGAATAAGACCACAGAACCCATCAAGAAGAAACCTGTTAAGAATGGAAATAAAATTTTTTTTGCTGACTCAAAGACTATTCGTGTTTCAGGTGACTTGTGCTTAACTAGTTGCAGTAGATGGATTCCTAAGGATAGATTTTTGCATGCTTCTAGTAAAGTCAAGCTTGATGGGAATTCAACAAATGTCAAACAAGTGTGGATTGTCCGTAGATCAAACACATTAGATAATGCTAATACATCTAGGACTAGTCCCGCTTGTATCAAAACTTGTGTATAAACAATTACATTTCTGTGCTTGTAATTTGTATTTGTGTTTTGAACAATTATGTGTGTTTGTTTGTTATTTGAATAAAAAGTTTCTTTGTGTGTCATTTTGCTTGATGTTTATTTTTAATGTGTACTTGCATGTTATCCCTCTAACCTGCAAGGACCCAATCTACATGGGTACCTAAATCATATACCTTGTCTTTGCAGGAATTTCTCATTTGTGTATGGTATGTTGACTCGGGATGTTCACGTCATATGACTGGAAACAAGTCCATTCTTTCGAACTTTGTTGAAAAGTTTATGGGAACCGTCAGATTCGGAAATGATCATATTGCTCATATTCTCGGTTACGGAGACATTGTTAAAAATGGTGTCACTATAAAGAGAGTTTCCTATGTTGAAGGATTAGGACACAATCTTTTCAGTGTTGGACAATTTTGTGACAATGATCTTCTAGTATTATTCAGGAGATATGAATGCAAAGTGCAGAGAAGATGGTGTGGATATTCTTACTGGAACAAGAGACAATAATTTGTTCACTATTGATCTCAACAACATTCCATCTAATTCTTCAGAGATTTGTCACTTTCAAAAGCAACTGCACAAAACTCTTGGTTATGGCATCGCCGTCTTTCTCATCTTAATTTTCAAACAATTAATGCTCTCGTGGATAAACAACTTGTTGAAGGACTTCCTGATTACAAGTATGAAAGTGAACATGTTTGTCCAGCTTGTGCAATTGGAAAGATGAAGAAAGCATCACACAAACCGAAGAAGTTTCTAAGTACAGAAGGTCCTTTGCACCTTATTCATATGGATTTGTGTGGCCCAATGAAAGTTCAAAGTATCCATGGCAAGCGATACATTCTTGTGATTGTCGATGATTATTCTCGGTACACTTGGGTATTCTTTATTCATGCAAAGAGTGACACTCCGACTGCAATTATTGATTTCATAAAGAAGACCCAAGTAAATCTTAAATCGTCAGTTAGAATTGTTCGCTCAGACAATGGAACTGAATTCAAGAATTCAACAATTGATTCTTTCTTCAAGTCCATGGGTATTTCACACCAATTTTCCGCTGTCAGGACACCTCAACAGAATGGAGTAGTTGAACGTCGAAATCGAACTCTTGTTGAAGCAGCTAGAACAATGCTTGCTTATTCTAAGTTGCCTCCGAATCTATGGGCTGAAGCTGTTGCTACTGCTTGTTTTACACAAAACAGATCAATCATAAACAAGAGGTTTGATAAAACTCCGTATGAGGTGATCAACAAAAGAAAGCCCAATGTGAACTTTTTACACATTTTTGGATGTGTATGTTATGTTCTCAATGATCGAGATAATCTGGGCAAATTTGAACCAAAAGGCGATGAGGCATATTTTATCGGTTATTCGAGAGAATCGATAGCATATCGTGTTTATAACCGAAGAACCAAGAGAATTGAAGAGAGTATGAATGTTAGATTTGATGAACTCTCGGGAATGGTTCTTGAACAACACAGTTCAAGACCCGAACTTCAAAGTCCACAAGCTTCCGCAACAAGGACTGCTTCAAATGTCAAGTCATCATTCTCTACTCCAACAACACAAGATTTGGATATCTTGTTTGAAGAATTTTTCCAAGTTCCGAAGAAAGTTCCTGAATCTGATGGAAATACTAATGCACCATCCAGTTCAAATTCAGAAGAGATGGATCCCAATGAGTCTTCACCAACAATCATCAGATGTTAATTCATCATCTGATTCTCCTCCACCTACCGATATTTCAGAGTTGCATACTCAACCTCATAATATCTCACAAGTGACAAATCCTACACCCAATCCTGAAGATTATGATCATGATGACTTTGTTGAACCAATTGCAACTTCACTTGAACAATTAACAGAACAACATTCTCCTGATTTTATTGATTCTGAAGAATCTGGTGATCCACTTGATCCAATTCCTCACACAACCAAATGGACAAGAGCTCATCCAATTTCTCAAGTAATTGGTAATCCAACAACTGGAGTTCAGACAAGATCCGCATCCGCGAATGAATGTCTGTTTGTGAATTTTTGAGTATTGTTGAACCAAAGACAGTGAATGAAGCTCTAAGTTATCCAGATTGGGTGAAAGCAATGCAAGAAGAACTTAATCAGTTCGAACGTCTTGAGGTGTGGAAATTGGTTCCCAATCCTTACAAGAACAAGGACCCAATTAAGACCAAATGGATCTTCAAGAACAAAAAGGATGAAACTGGAGTTGTTGTACGTAACAAAGCACGATTGGTTGCAAAGGGATACTGCCAACAAGATGGAATTGACTACGATGAGACATTCGCAACAGTTGCACGAATTGAGGCTATTCGGATGTTTCTTGCCTATGCTGCCTACAAGAACTTCACAGTCTACCAAATGGATGTCAAAACTGCCTTCTTGAATGGAATTCTCAAAGAAAAAGTGTATGTTGAACAACCAGAAGGTTTTGTGAATTCCAAACATCCGGACTATGTTTACAGGTTAGATAAGGCTTTATATGGTCTGAAACAAGTGCCTCGTGCATGGTATGATGCTCTATCCTCTTATCTTGTGAAATCTGGTTTTAGCAAAGGTTCGATTGACACTACCTTGTTTATCAAACGACAAGGGGGTGACATCATTCTAATCCAGATTTATGTTGACGACATAATTTTCGGGTCAACTAATCCTAAATACTGCAAGAATTTCTCTGCTTTAATGATCAAGAAATTTGAAATGAGCATGATGGGTGAATTAAACTTTTTCCTTGGTTTCAAGTAAAACAGTTGTCAAATGGTACTTTTATTTGTCAATCTAAGTACATTCTTGACATGTTGAAAAAGTTTGATATGATGGATTGTCAAACATTGGGACACCCATGGAAGCTCGAACAAAGATTAATGCTGACTTAAATGGAAAATCTTTTAATCAAAAGAAATATCGCAGTATGATAGGGTCAATCATGTATTTGACTGCAAGTCGCCCGGATATTATGTTCGCCACATGCATGTGTGCCAGGTACCAGGCCAATCCCAAGGAAAGTCATTTCCAGGCCGTTAAACGGATCTTCCGATACCTGAAAGGCACAGTGAACTTGGTCTCTGGTATCCAAGGGATACTGGATTTCAGTTAATTGCATATTCGGATGCTGACCATGCAGGTTGTAAGCTTGATCGAAAGAGTACTTCTGGGAGTGTACAGTTTCTAGGGGATAGATTGGTCAGTTGGTCTTCAAAGAAACAGAACTGTGTATCCACATCTACTGCAGAAGCTGAATACGTTGCTAGTGCACTTACCGTGTCGAGACCTCTAACCCGGATTATGTGCTTAAATGGATAAAACAATCATACAATTCAATCCATATTCCACTTCACCTCGTCATGAAATCCGTTAATTGTTCAAAGTTGTGTTGTTTATGATGAATTGAAAGAAAGAACAAAATCAAAGTCAAAATTGCAATATCCGGTTAAAAAGTCAAAGTATATGGGTC
>CM067167.1:199077918-199232243 GCA_034093135.1 Erigeron breviscapus | reverse complement strand
GAAAGAGTGCAGGTCCAGTCAGTTTGTCTCTCAGTCTGGTCCAACTGCTTCTTACAACAAGCCTGATGATAGCTATAAATCCAAATACAAAAAGCTTAAGGCTCAAATTGCTCTCATGTCTCAACAAATAGAGAATAATAATAATAAATGCATGATTGCAACCACTGAAGAAGCATGGGTTCCCTCTGATGATTCATCAATTGATGAAGAAGAGGAAATAGATTGTTGTTTTATGGCTCTGGCTGATGAAGAGCATCTGGTGAAGGATGATGTCACATCTGGTAGATGGGTGGACATTGTAATCAAAAAGGTTAGTTTATATGATCTTGAAACCGATCCTGAACTAAAATTGGACATTGCTGAAGTTCTTAATTCTGATCTGGTTTATGTTGAAACTGTTAGATCTGAAATGACAAATAATTTTGAAACAGACTTCTCTGAAATATCAAATTTACAAGCAAAATTAAAAGAACTCCAGGATATTGAACTGGCTTTTAAAGCACAAGTTTTGGTCACTGAACAACTGGTACAAGAAAAACATGACCTTGAACTATGTTGAAGAAAGATAATTTCATATGGGAGATAGAAGCAAAGCAGGCTTTCTTGAAATTAAAAGAGGTCCTTAGCAACCCACCAGTATTGAAATTACCAGATTTTTCAGCCACATTTATCCTGGAAACTGATGCTTCAAGAAAGGGTATGGGAGCAGTCTTGATGCAGGGTGGACATCCAATTGCTTTCTTAAGTAAGTCATTCAATATGAGGCAGCAGACCATGTTTGTATATGAAAAGGAGTTACTAGCAATCATAATGGCAGTCAAACATTGGCACCATTACTTGTCCTCAAAGCACTTCATTATTAAATCTGACCACCAGAGTTTGAAGCATCTCTTAGACCAAAAAATAGTAACCCCTCTACAGCAGAAATGGTTAGCTAAGCTGATGGGTTATGACTTTGAAATAAGCTACAAGAAAGGGGCAAATAATGTGATGGCAGATGCACTATCTAGGATGGAGGGTTTAGCTACTATTCAAGTGAGTATTAGTTCAGTGAATCCTGTTTTATGGAATCAAATTCAACAAGCTTGGTAGGAGGATGAGGATTGTAAAAGATTGATTGAGAGATTGTGACAAGGGGAGCAAATCCCTAATAGAAGTTGGGATGGGAATTTATTGTTGAGGAAAAAGAAATTAATAATCCCAAAAAATGAGGAATTAAGGAAGAATATTATTGCAACATATCACTCATCATCCATAGGTGGTCACTCAGGCATTATTCCCACTTTGGAAAAGATTAAGGACTTCTTTTATTGCAAGAAATGCATTAAGGATGTCAAGAGTTTTGTCAAAGAATGTGCAGTCTGTCAGAAGGTCAAGTATGAGGCCATTGCTTCACCAGAGTTGCTGCAAGCACTTCCTATACCAAGGTCCATTTTCACTAACATCTCAATGGATTTTATCTCAGGCTTACCCAAGGTACAAGGAAAGGAAACTATCTTAGTTGTGGTGGATAGGTTGACCAAATATGGTCACTTCATACCTCTGTCACATCCCTATACTGCAGCATCTGTAGGTCAAGTCTTCCTAGACAACATCTTTATATTTCATGGATGTCCAATGACCATTGTATCTGACAGAGATCCCCTCTTCATCAATACTTTTGGAAAGATTTCTTGAGGCTACAAGGAGTGGAACAAGCTATGTCTTCTTCTTACCATCCACAAACAGATGGTCAAATAGAAGTTTTGAATAGGTGTTTGGAATCTTATCTAAGATGTATGTGCATGAATACTCCTCTTAATTGGGTCAAATGGGTACCATTAGCACAATGGTGGTACAATACAACTTGGCACTCTGCCATTAAGATGAGTCCTCATGAGGCTTTATTTGGAATCAAGCCCAATCTGCACATTCCATATATTCCAGGGGATACAGCAGTGCAAGCAGTTGAGGAATTGTATAAAGATAGGGAGATAATGATTAAATAGTTGAAGGCAAATTTGGAAATGGCAATAAATCGCATGAAGCAATTCAGTGACACTCATAGGACTGATAGAGAATTTGTTCAAGGTGATTGGGTGTATATCAAACTACATCCGTTTGCACAGAAGACTCTCAAAACTCACTCAAACAGGAAGTTGTCCCCTAAATTCTTTGGGCCTTTCAAAGTTCTGCAACGAATTGGTGTTGTAGCTTACAAACCGGACTTGCTTGCTACAACTCAAATTCATCACACCTTCCATGTATCTCTACTGAAGAAGGCTCATGGACCACCTGCTCAACAAACTCCTTTACCATCTGGTTCAAGACCCTTGCTGCAACCAAAAGCTGTACTGGACAGAGGCATTATCAAAAGAGGTAAAAGGGTGCCATTAGAGTTCTAGTTCAATGGGAAGGGCTACCAATTACTGAAGCCACTTCGGAGTTCTTGGATGAGATGCAGTGCAGATTTCCCCACTTTCAATTTTGATGACAAAATTCTCAAGTCATGAGGGTATTGTTACATGTTAAATAGAACTAGCATTTTACCCGCGCAATGCGGCGGCGGTGGTAGCGGCGGTGTGGTGTTGGAGACGGTGTGGTGGCGGCGGTGGTTGGTAGTGGTGGTGGCGTGACGGGTGGTGGCGGTGTAGTTATTATTGTAAAAATAATTAATGTAAAAGGGTAGTGTAGTTATTTTAGGAGTTGATGGGTCTATGTTGTAAATTATTTCATTAAAGGTATTATAGGTATTTTAAGTGGAGATGTTTAAATTAATGAATAAAAGGAGAATTAATTAATTCATTAAGGATAAAATGGTCATTTCGCATAGGGACATTTTTATGAGAGAGAGTGTTGAAAAGTGTTAGGAGAGAGAGAGTGATAATTTTTATAAAGTAGTAGAGATAATATTGGGAATATATTGTGAAATATAGTTGAGGATCAGAATTATAAAATAGAATACTCGAGTGACCATTAGTGTCAAGTGGATAGTAGAGAGCGGGAAAGGTTGTTGGAGATGGTATTACCCTGTGTGTGTATATATAGCCGATTATCAATAAAATCCAATAGTTTTGTGTGTGAAATTACTTCTTTTCTCTGAATTTCTATTTCTTTCATAACGCAAACATTCATGACCAATTCCTTGTTCTTTAGAACAAAAGCAATGCTTTGGAAATCTGCACGTGCACCTGGTTAAAACCACCCCTACGATTGAGCACTTAAACAGAAAAATACATTGAAGATTAAATTAAAGATAACCCAACTAAGATTACCTGGTATGTATTTGTCTATTAGAAGCATTGCGTGGGAGAGGATTTGGTGACCGGTGGTTCTTGGGTCCTATCGGCTTGGTGAATGATGAGTGAATACACGATGGAAGAAGAAGGGGTGAAAGACAGTAAAATAATCAACTAAATTTTTATATAGTTAATTTATGATCTTTGAGTTCCTCACTATGAACTGTAAAAACGCCTACAATGAGTAATTGAAAACCAACTGGGTTGGATCAGTGGTTGGAGCCCTTGCCTCTGGAGACAGAGGTCATGAGTTCGATCCTCATGCCCAGCAAGGCTGGAGGTCCTTTTCTACCTTTGGTAGAACCTGGAAGCAGCCTCTCTACCTTTGGTAGGGATAAGGCTGTCTACATCTCAACCTCCCTCATACACCGTGGAAGACAACACTAGGAGTTACTTTACTTTACTTTACTAATCAAATGAGTAATTGCATCACATATGTGCCCACTTAATGCTGCAAGTTTTTTTTATTGCTCCTCGTAAATCACACTAATCAAAGGTTCTCATTAAGCACACTATTAATCATGCTTTCAACACACTATTAATCATGCTTTCAACAGGAAACTCAATTCAACCCAACTTGAACTAAACAATTATATATACCATCATTATGATTGCGTCAATGTTAAAACTTTAGCATTGATAATATTATTTTATCTAAGATAGAAAAGAACTTCAGCCTAACAAGATATAAAGATAAAACTCTTAGACTTTTATTATCGAGTCCAAAATGCTAACCATTTATTTTATGCAACTCTATGGGTTTAATTTGGGTTCCTCTAATTTAATTTTAAGGAAAATTAAAATAAAATGAATGAAGAAGAAAAACAAGAGGTGTGGAAGGGAACAGGGAGGGGGTCGACGAAAAGCAGATTTTTTAACATGGAATTTATGAATGAATAAATATAAATAAAACACGTAATATATATTAAAACCACATCCACTCTTTCGTTCATTATCATTCATTCATTTATTTATATATATATATATATCTCACTCGTCTTTCTTCTTCTTCTTTCACAATTCAACTTCCTCCAAACCCTCATCCATCCATCCAACCAAGGTAACAAAATTGTTATTCTTTTCTTTCTTTTTGGTTTTAGTTCTTTTCTTCTTAGTTTAATTTATTTTTTGGAAAGAAATGAAAGCAAAATGAAGGATCTTGTAATATTTTGTATGCTTGAGTGTTTTTTTTTATATATTTAATTGAAGGAAGTGAAAGAAAATGAAATGAAAAAGATGAAAGCTTTATTAGAATCTAGTTCAAAATCAATCATCCCATTTTTGACAAGTGATTTGGCAGGAGGAAACTCTACCATTCCACTTCTCAAATATTAAATATTCCAAAAATATTTAAATTAAATTAAATTAAATGCGTGTTCCAAGTTGACTGACTTCATTCAAATCTCACATTTTGTCTTGGAGGGAAAAGTTCTAGGAATTAATACTGATTAGGCATCACTTTCCCTCTCCGTTTCCGCTTTTTGGGGACGGAGGTATTAGTTACTTGTGACATACCCATTATTAGTATACATTATAATAATGAAATTATATGATACTAAACAACTCACTCTGTTGTTAATTACCATTATTATTAAGTTTGGACATCCCTATTATATTCCTTACCGCATTTGACCTTAAATCTACTAGTAGTGCTGTTTATATCTTACTCAAATCTTTCTTTCGATATGTGAAAACCGAGGGTTTGGATCAAAAGTCACGGTGTAGTGAGTTGAAGTTCTTTCCTTTTTTTTTTCTTGTCTTTTTAGAATTAGCTTCCGCTACAATTTTGAAACAATTGCTTTCTTGTATGTTAGTGGAGTTATTGCCTCTGTTAGCAGAATTCTTTTTGTTTTTTTTCTTCCATTTTGGCGTGTATGTGGAAAATTTCAATAAGTCTTGTCATAACTTGCATATGTCACACTCGTGTTTCTTCGTCTTTTCACATTTTAGGTTGATGGTGCATACATTTTAATGATATTACCATGTATCCCATTCCCCCCGTGCTTTTCTTTATGATAGTGATACTTTCTGTAATCATTCCATCGGGCAGTCATGTTTTCTGGATGCTCAAAGTGTAGTAAACCTTTCATCTTTTACATCGAGGGCGATAATTCATGTATTAAAGTGATACTTGTTTTTGATAAGTGATTATGTTTTTAATAATAGCCTCAATTCAATGGTTGATTAAAATACGGGTCTCTACTTGAAGGCCTGCACATAAGACATTTTCAAGTGTATGTACTGGAAATCAACTTTCTGTAGTTATCATAGTGTATTGACATGTTTGGGTTTTGTAATTTGGTACCAAATGCTGCAAAATGTTATGCAATTTTAAATGTAGAAAAATATTACATGTGTCGTCATTAATTTCACTAATATATGTTTTGTGGTACAATGATTTTTTGCACAGTTTTCTACAATGGCCGCATCCTCCGCATGTATCGTTGGAAACGGTCTATCCACTAAAAGAACCATAAACAAGGAACTTCATGGCAAACAATTTCACCTTTCCCCTAGTCTTCCATCTCTTCACAAAGTTCCAAAAACAATTGTAAGAGCATCTCTCAATCAGAATCAGCATGAAGGAAGAAGAGGGTTCCTAAAGTTATTGCTCGGAAATGCAGGACTTGCAGCACCAGCTTTATTAAATACTGGGAAAGCTTATGCCGATGATGAACAAGGAGTTTCTAACTCAAGAATGTCTTATTCTAGATTTTTGGAGTATTTGGATAAAGACAGAGTTAATAAAGTCGATTTATTCGAGAACGGAACTATAGCAATCGTAGAAGCAGTTTCTCCTGAACTGGGAAACCGAGTCCAGAGAGTGCGAGTCCAACTCCCTGGTCTCAGTCAAGAACTTCTTCAAAAGTTTAGGGAGAAAAATATTGACTTTGCAGCACATAATGCTCAAGAGGATTCTGGTTCCTTTTTGTTCAATTTAATCGGAAACCTTGCATTCCCTTTGATATTGATTGGGGGTTTGTTTCTTTTGTCGAGACGTTCTGGTGGTGGAATGGGGGGTCCTGGTGGACCTGGGAATCCTCTTGCTTTTGGTCAGTCAAAAGCAAAGTTTCAAATGGAACCCAACACTGGTGTCACATTTGATGATGTGGCAGGTGTAGACGAAGCGAAGCAGGATTTCATGGAAGTCGTGGAGTTCTTAAAGAAACCGGAGCGTTTCACTGCCGTTGGTGCTCGGATTCCAAAAGGTGTCCTTCTTGTGGGTCCCCCGGGAACCGGTAAAACACTATTAGCTAAGGCTATTGCTGGTGAAGCAGGTGTTCCCTTTTTCTCAATTTCGGGTTCTGAGTTTGTTGAGATGTTTGTTGGTGTTGGTGCGTCTAGAGTTAGGGATCTTTTTAAAAAAGCGAAAGAGAATGCACCGTGTATTGTATTTGTTGATGAAATTGATGCAGTTGGGAGGTCAAGAGGAACAGGTATTGGTGGAGGGAATGATGAAAGGGAACAGACCCTTAACCAACTTTTAACTGAAATGGATGGGTTTGAAGGAAACACAGGTATTATTGTTGTTGCAGCTACCAACCGTGCAGATATTCTTGATTCTGCTTTACTGAGACCAGGGCGATTTGATAGACAGGTACTTAACATTTGTGAAAGTTGTAATATGTGGCACAATGACTGGGCCGGGTAGGTTGGATAGTAGATCAAAATGGCTACTTTTTTTTGTGCACATCTGTTTGGTTCCATGTTTATAAATATCCATGTCTAACAAATACTTGTCCAAAATATGCGACACAATTTTTATGGAAAATTTAAAGTTTATATAGTTAAATCGTGTGTCAAATATGTTTTCAAGAAAACTTTTTTACGACACTAATATAAGTCTTTGAATAGAACTATTTACAAAGTTGTATGCATGAAACAATACATCTTGGGCAACTTTCAACCCGTTCCACACATTTGATCCCATTTCCTTTTAGCTTACTTTTTTAATTCGGTTCTTCTACACGTTTAAGATCAAACACATCGCAAGTCAGCTCATTCATAAGGGATCTTTGGATACTTTAATTAGGGAAATTGTTATAAGTAGCAACATACCTCCGTTATATATCTAAACAGGTCGTTGGACTTTGAAACCCTTGCTAAGGGGGTGTTTCGATGACATTTATGGAAAGTAGTTATATTATTATTGCGGCCTGTAAGTATAACTTTCTAGTATACAGGCAACCTCCTTATGCATGCGACTATCTTAACTATGTAGGGGTCACGTATCAGTTCGATACTAGCTACAACAAACTAACAATCAAAGTGGATTGAAAATTACTTCCATGCTCTTGTATGACCCTTGATTATCTGTTAGTTCCCTAAGAAATTGACAAACACTCTACATCATCAAATTTGATCATTACAACACTATTTTTTAAAGCAGAATCTGATTGCTAATTATCCATTTTTAAATATTCGATATTACATTACTACCTCCAAAATGCATATCCAAAAACCTGCCAAAAAAGCTATTCTACTTTACGGAGGTGGTTACTTTTGGTAAGTCAGTTAAGATGCCAGTAACACGTCGAACTTAATTATTTTTATACCCATTTTCAGAGATTGGTTTTAAAATGATTCTTTTATGTCTGTGGCCATATTAAGACCTGAAGTGAAATTGTATTGCTATTTGTTGCAATTTGCTCCGTTATACACTATTATTGTCAAATGTGGCAGTTGCTAAACATGGGAAATCTCGTGTCAGGTGTCCGTGGATGTCCCAGATGTTCGAGGGAGAACCGATATCTTAAAGGTGCATGCTGGCAATAAGAAATTTGACAAGGATGTGTCTCTCGAGGTGATTGCGATGAGAACACCTGGATTTAGTGGTGCTGATCTTGCTAATCTTTTAAACGAAGCAGCCATATTGGCTGGTCGTCGTGCAAAAACAGCAATATCTTCCAAAGAAATTGATGATTCCATTGATAGAATTGTGGCTGGAATGGAGGGAACTGTTATGACAGATGGGAAAAGTAAAAGTCTTGTAGCATATCACGAGGTTGGCCATGCCATTTGCGGGTACGTGAGAGTTGTTGGTTCATTTAAGTAGTTGATTTACTAGTTATAGTTCTGGAATGTGCTCTATTGTTTATAATTCTTCACAATTTTTTACGGTTTATTAAAGTTGGCAAAATATGGGGGGTCGGGTAAGGGCTCAGAATCTGTATTTTTCTTTACGGGATTTTAGCTGACCTGAATTTCTCTTTTTTGTATTTTCTTTTTAATGGGTTAGCTTGTCAAATATTAAATTATTTCAGAGTAAGTCCCACTTTTTTCATAGATTTATTGTAGCATTAGTGCCTTAAAATTAGACCTACACTACCTTTGTTCCATCAGTTAAGCACTATTTTATTTATTTTACAAGTTTGAACTGTCATGGATTAACGTAACTTGAATCGACCCATTCATAAGTAAGCGGGTATAAATTGCCACCTTTAGATACGAGAGAAAGGTACCCACGCGTTGCGACGGTGATGGAGGTGATGGCAGGGTGGTGATGTAATGGCGATGGCGGTGGTGGCGGTGATGGGGTGATCTACCTGACGGGCTCCGCCCTTAGCCGTACGGGCTCCGCCTTCGGATTTAAAAATTCGTCGAAGGTATATCGAATGACCTCTCTAATGAAAGAGCATGAAATTTTAAGAACACCCATATAATTTTTATAATTTATCGATGTACGGTTTTTGAGATAAAAGATTTTGAATGAATTAGAGGAATAAAATGATTTATGGAGGAGAGAGAAAAAAATGAGTGGCTGAGATTTGAAGAGAGAGAAAGGGTATTATAGTAATTTTAGGTAAATATAGAATATATAGGAGGGGCATTTTGGGAAAATAAATGTTGAAACTTAAAATTTAGACCAGGACTATTTGCTTTATAATATAGTATAGATAATTATGAAGTTCATTCCAGGATATATTGGGATAATGTGGCTTATTTGGTCCTTGTGATGCAGAACTCTGACACCGGGGCATGATGCGGTCCAGAAGGTGACCCTAGTACCACGTGGCCAAGCAAGAGGATTGACCTGGTTCATTCCATCAGATGACCCTACATTGATCTCCAAACAGCAACTATTTGCTCGAATTGTTGGTGGACTTGGTGGAAGAGCTGCCGAAGAAGTGATATTTGGTGAGCCCGAGGTAACTACAGGTGCAGCTGGTGATCTGCAGCAAATCACGGGTCTAGCCAAACAGGTAATCATCACATTTTTCTACCAAATCTCTTCTTTAACACAGGGATCTTTACTTTCATTTATTTTGCTGCACTCAATATATTGAAGGAAAAATACTGAAAGATAATAGATATCTGGTAATTATGATATTTATTTTCTTTTTGTAGAGGTGGCATGATGGGATGGTTTGGAAACAATAATATTGTTTTGATAAATCTATGTTTTTTACTAAGAAAATTTAGTAGTTTGGTGCACTAATAATATACACTTGGGGCAACTTCTTGTCTGTTTGACTTTTCCTTTTAAAGTATACATTTAAGGGTTAAATATAATAAGTTTTGGAGAGGCAGGTGGGGAGACGTAAGAAATCCTGTTATTGAGAGAAATGTATGTGTATCTAGCTATCTGTAGCTAAAATTGTTCAAGACAAACTGAAATTTTGATGGAGTTTATCTGATGATTTGCAGATGGTAGTAACATTTGGCATGTCAGAAATTGGACCATGGTCACTTATGGATGGATCTGGTCAAAGTCAAGATGTTATAGTGAGAATGATGGCTAGAAACTCGATGTCTGAGAAGCTAGCTGAAGATATTGATACTGCCATCAAGAAGCTTTCAGACACCGCATATGAAATTGCCCTAACTCACATCCGCAACAATCGCGAAGCTATGGACAAAATAGTGGAGATTCTTATCGAGAAAGAAACAATGAGTGGTGATGAGTTTCGGGCAATTCTTTCTGAATTTGTTGAAATTCCTGTGGAAAATCGGGTCGCTCCTGCTTCTCCAAGTCCTGTAAGTGTATAAAGGATAGTTGAATCATACATGTGTTATGTAATATAATTGTTGATTACAGTTTCGGTTGGTGGTCTGGCAGTAAAGTGTAATATTTGTACTACAAGGGGTTTATACATAGAAAAGCTAGCTGCTGCTTGTGTCTAATTTTATATGGTCTTGTTTACTCCAAGAGGTTGGATCTTATGAGTTATCCTGATCCAGTGTTACCAGATGTGGCAATATGGGTGGGTCAGGCAATAAGTCAAAATGGGTAATCTATTGGTTTGGCCAAGTCCGCTTAACAGGTAACATATTGAATAAAATTATTAGAAACACATTTTGATAACGAGAGATAGTGCCCGCGCGTTGCGGCGGTGAGATGGTGGGGGTGATAGGTCAAGTCATAGAGTATGATAGCTAAATGCCTTAGCCGTACGGGCTCCGCTCTCGGATTTAAAAATTCGTCGAAAGTATATCGAATGACATCTCTAATGAAAGAGCATGAAATTTTAAGAACACCCATTCAATTGTTATAATTTATCGATATACGGTTTTTGAGATAAAAGATTTTGAATGAATTAGAGGAATAAAATGATTTTTGGATTTGGTAGAAAAAAATGAGTGGTTGAGATTTAAGGCTATTATAGGTATATTAGGTAGAGATGTTTAAATTAGTGAATAAAGTATAGGGGTATTTTGGGTAGTTCAAATCATCTTTTCTTAAAAAAAAAGGGCAAAATGCTTTATAAGATAGTATTAGATAATCTTTATTTTTGAAATAATTGATTTAACTTGTTTTATTCATGAAAACTAGACCTTTGGTGCCTTCAACCATATCACATTTATTCTGAGGTAAATGTGTACCACCTCTAGTTTACCGCCATCTGAATCTTGAATTGCTTGCATGTTTTGTAGTTTTTCATGTCAGTTTTTATGTAGTGTTCTCTTCGGTTAAAATGCTCTTCAAATAAAATGTATATTTTGCGTTTGTTTGAGTCGGATGGAGGTCGACAATAGTTTGGATATAAAATATTTGTAGTTTTGCAGTTAATAATTTTTTGCTAATAAGCCAACGTGTTAGGTTCTTTTGGCTTATGTATGCCTAGAGTGAACCATCTTTTAGTTTATTGAATCTCTTAGGATTCCTTTACTATTGGAGATAGTCTAATACTAACGACTATTTTTTTCACCCCGTTATGTGAGCATTATCAACCTTCAACCTTTTCTAAAGTGTGGGCACCTCGATCGGAAGCATCAAACACAACACCAAATTTGGCTTGAAAAAAGGATCTCTTACGCCTAATTTTCACATCAAAATTTTCACTAAACTCGATCCATCTCCAACGCATAAACCAAATTCATAACTATTTTTTTTTATCTTATGTTCCCTTCAACTATAGTTATATGATATTTATATCTACCACTATATATATTATCTATAAAACTAAAAACTGATATATCATAATGACCAACTACATAACTAATACACCAATATCACGTATGATGTATTTTGGCAAACTAATTAGTTCTCCACAGAAGTGAGGCTATTCATGGAATCCAGTCATCCACAAATGACTTGCAAGGAACATCTTCTTCGCTTGTTTCTCATCATGGGGGATATCCGTTTTGCAACCACTTTCATCTCAAACGTCTATAAATTAAGGCTGCGATATTACCCTTTTAACAGTACAAGTGTTTAAAACCTCCAGTAATATTTGCAATGGTGCCGCTTCCCTCTTAAAGTAATATTTTTAAGTTGCTCAAACACTCTAACGTAATCCAAAACCTGGTTCATTGTTCATATGAAAGTACAATTTTGCATATAAACTAGACGAAGTAACTTTCTTTTCAAATAATTTGCATACTTAACTATTACATTCCGTTGGTTTCTTCATCTGTATGCTTGAATCATGGTGTTCACAATTTTCTTCATTCACAAGTCACAACATCACTTTCCCTATCCCAACATATTACTGTTAGAAAGCTTTATCCTGCCCGTGTTTACGGATATTGTGAGCTTGTTTAAAGGTAAGATTTCAAAAAGTATCCACTCTTAGATGTATATGGAAACTAGAAAGACCAACCAGGCCTGGCCTGAAATAAGGTTCTAAACTAGCACCAAGAGCTGATTACTAAACAAAAACTTCATGGCTGATGAGAACTTAAATAAGGAACACATTCGATCCAAGGTTAGTGATCCAGTTCCTAACCGCAAACTAATGCCGCAAGAAATCGGGATTCTCAAAAGCTTCAAACCTTGTCAGTTTCTTATCATTTAAAATTTGATTTAGAATGAAAAACCCTCAAAATTTAGAGGAAAAAAAAAACAACCCTAGAGAAACTAAAGAACATGTAATATATGCTAAATTGTGTAGTGAACCTTAAGTGTGTGAGAGAGAGAAGAGAGAGAGAGGGAAAAAGGAAATTATAATAATGGGCAAAAGGTTAATTTACAATGGGAGGTGAGGGGTTTATATAGGCTCACACTTTACACTAAAACCCCTCACTAATTACACACAAGTCCTTGTCTAATTACATTAACAACCTTCCATACTAAACAAGATTAGACAAAAGGACAATTCTATTACAATGTTACAAAACACGCACTAACTAATTAAATTAAAGCTAACAATCTCCCCCTTTAGTGCGGTTTTGTGAATGGTCATTTTCTTGATCTCTTTCTCTTTCTCTGCCTTCGGTTCCTTTTCTTTGTGGAGGATTCAGGCTTATCTTGTTGAACGGATTGTGATTTGAAGGCTCGTTCTCTGTACTTACGGTAATTCTCCTTCCAGAACTTTTTGGGCACAAAGTGGAACTTTGGGTCCTCTGGGCGATTGGGTGGTTCGATGATGTTATCAGCATAATCAACTGGAGGCATGTTGTGAGGCCCTTGTTCATTACTAAGTGAATATCTGACCCAAGTACCTTCTGGAACATGTATCACACCACGACGTTCCTTGGGCATACGATCTTTCAATATCAATCTGGTTCGTTCCCTGTGATTAATCTTTGCCTTGATCTTCTTAATAACCTTCAACAATCTTTTCTTTTCTTTTTCTGACTCTTCGAACTCTAGAAGACCTTCAAACACATTCAGGCAACGCATCAATGTACCATCTGAATATTGAGAGAGTTCGTCGAGTCTTATGAAGATCTTGTGCCCCTGATCACTAACAAACACAAATCCTAGAGGATTATCAAACAGAGCTCCAGTGTTGAAATTATCAAGATTGACTCCAGGGATCCTTTGATTTGGTTCTGTGAGATTCACCTTCTTTCTCTTCTTTTCAATGGCCAACTGGAAGTCCTTTTGGGTTTGGCTCAGGATTAGATTATCCATATATCTCTTTACAGCATAATAGGCATCTTGATTCTCTGGATCTGGTTGAATGAGCCTTCTTGCAAAGTGATGGAGAAGGAAAATCAGATCATTAGCAGAAAGAAGATTGAATCGAGCTTCATTGATTATGTATCGGCGATTATCTTCTCTTCTAACCACAAACCACATCAACCCTGGTCTTCGAGCAAAGCCTGGATCACGCCATTCTCTGAAATGGATGCTGATGACTTCGATGATCTTCAATTTGAGCTGATCTTTCCATGCCTTATGTAACTTTTTGCTTCGAGCATCACGAAGATCTTTCAAATACTTTGCTCTCTGATGCTCAAGATCATAAGCACGTCTCGCCCTTATTTCATCGATATCGATCTTCACCAGTTCTTGTTGCTTTGAGAAGATTTCATAAACTTTTTCTTCAAGGAATTTAGTGGATTTGAAGAGGTGTGTTGGAAGTTTGAGATAATCGATCTGCTTTGCATAGTTCCTTCTGAAGCCACCATCATTTATTCGAACATTAGGAACTCTGGTGATTTGTTGAAGATGGGGATTGTTGAGATAGTGAATCAGGTTATTGAAATTCATTTGGTTTAAGGCGGGGTCTGGTTGTGGAATGGTTTGATAAGTGTCAAAGCCCGGGGGAATATCATCGTCATCAGAGGAATCATCATCATCGTTTGGATCAACATCAGGGAAATCAAAATCTTCACCAATTATAGAGGGATCGCGCGGTAAGCCTTGTGATTGAGCATCATCACGTATATCTGAGCCCAAAACAATATCTGTAGCAGCACTGGCTCGAATTACAGAATCACCAAAATGAACTTCTTCGGTATGCTCAATATTATCTACATTATGCTCTACTGCTTCAATATCTTGAGGAGGATCTCTAGATTGAGCATCATCACCAATATCTGTATCGTCAACCACTTCAGTAGCAGCACTGGCTCTTACATTAGCCTCATCCTCATTCAAATTCTCCCCCTCGTGTTGATCCTGATCATCAGGATCATCACGTCTTTGTGGAATTACAGCAGCTTGTCTACATGTGGTTTCAAGTTCTGCTATTCGCTTTTGAGCAGCCTCAAGTTGTGCATCAGCTAGGAATTTATCTTGTGCTGCTTTCTGTTGTAGAAGATTAAGTTGTAGTTGATGATTGAATCTAGCTCTGAGAGATGCGAGGATGGCATTATCAAAGGGATCAGTTTGACCCTCAAGTGAAATGAGAGTGGCAAGTAGTTCATCATACAATAGGTCAAGGCGAGAGCGATTGGTTGGTGACATTGGAATGGGATTAGAGTTGTGTTCTGAGGAGGAGGAAGAAGATGAGGAATGAGATGGAGATGGTGATTTAGTAGGAATGATTGGTGGTGGTTGAGTTTGTGTTTTTCGAGTGTGAAGAAGGCCTGCAGCAGCAAAAGCCATGACGTCTTCACGCTCTTCTAGATTATATGGTATGTGTAGGCGTTCAGTGGCTGCTGGAGGACTGTCACTGGAGGAAGAGTGAGAAGTAGAAGGTTGAACAGGGGCTTTTCCTTTATCTTGACTGAGCACTTCGGTTTGTGGCGGTTGAATGGTAGAGGAAGGTACGACCGACGTAAATGTCGTTGTCGCAACTGTAGGCTCCAGAAGGTTTACAGTGCAGCCTGAAGGTTGTGAACCAACAGGGCTTCCCAATGGTTTATGAAGCGAAAGCTCTACATTGGTTGTTGCAGAACGAATTGGCTTTGCACGAATGCATAGCACAATGTTCCGGTTGGTGGGACTTCCGGGATCCTCTGGATTGCCCGTTGAGCTGGAGGAAGCCAGGCGAGCCTAACTTCCTCAAAGCTTCTCTCCTCAGCGCCTGTATTCAGTGCTTGCTCGATGATGGCACCGACAGGTCTTCCATACGGTCCTGGAAAAGGTTCACGAACCAATTCTCTGTATGTTCTGGCGACGTCCAAAGGACGTGCGTGCACATTATCAAGTGGCCTAATGGGCGATCTAGACTCAATAGTGTGTTCAAAGAAAGTTGGGAGAGAGGCAAGAGTCTCCGCTGCTTCAATATCGTCGTCCTCTGAATGAGGAATCGATAGTGGATGCGGTTGGTGCCAGTGCAAAAATGCATCTGGATCCTGTAGAGAGGCTCAGAGAGGCGAGTAGGTGAATCATGCGAGGATGGGGAGTCCTCGTCTTCTATCCTAGGGTTGTCATCCCGACGAATTATTGGCTCAACTATCGGAGGGCCAACGTTTTCTTTATGCCCTAATCCTAACCCTGACCCTCATTCTCTCCATTATGTTTTTCGACCTCACCCTCAGGACCACCTTGTCTCTCCGGAGTATCAAAGATGATGTCATTAAAAGGATTGTCATCCAAAGTATCATCAGGAATTGCAGATGGTTCAGCTTCAGTGGTTTCCTCAGGAATTGGTTGTAGAGGAGGTTTCACTCGAATTATTTTAAATTTACGAGATTGTGGAGCTTCAACATTTGGAGAAGACGAAGAAGATGATGGAGAAATAAGTGTTTCGGATGATGAAGAGGTGGAAGTAAGGGGAGATGGTGCAGTGAAAGTGGTGGATGATGGTTTTGTTTTTGATTTTGATCTGGATTTGGACTTTGATTTGTGATGTCGAGATTTGTGTTTCTTCTTTGCGGTTCGGAAGAAGAAGGAACATTAGAAGAAGATGGAACATTTGGGTCAGGTGCCACTTCTCCATCTAACCCCTCTTTTCTTTTCCTAGACCTACGACCCTCTCTAGGCGACCTATGGGGGATCGGTAGGCGGCTGTCGGCGTTCAGCGGCCATACCCCCTCCTAAAAACACTCTATAGTTCATGAGGTCCATATCCTCATGGGGCACCTAACTCAGAAGCGAAGCAGGAATTGGCATATAGGGAATTCCTGCCAACCGAGGATTACTATACACAGTGCGATAGCTGGGAATTTCAACACGATGAGATTCGGGAAACCGTTGGATATTATCATTGGAGTTTAGAAAGTGTTGAAGAATTACTGTCAGGAAGCGAATGAATGGAATATATGTCTTTGTAGCATTGAACTTTCCGTTGACACTCAAGCGAAGATGATTCCACGTAACAGTCGCAAAATCAATGTGAACATTGTAAGCAATACCAAAAAGATAAGTGAGAGTAGCAGAGGTGATATCGTCTTGACCTTTTCTTGTTGGGGACAAGCAATAATTAATTATCGAGCACAGCGTATACCAAAGTGGGTGAAAGTTCTTCTTTTTCACATCTTTCAAAGTGGTGATAACACTGTCATAACCAAGATCTCTCACTCATCGGAGCATTTCGCTCATGGGAGAAATAGGAACAAAACTTGTAGTGCCTTCTCTTGAAGTAGCTGTTGGAAAGTGAAGGATATTACGGAAGTCTTCAAGATTGAATGTAAATGTTTGACGTGTCCCTTCAGTGGTGAGGAGGCTAAACTGAAAATAAGGTGTGCTTGTTCTTCCTCTTGGGACGATATATTCAATGGTGCGCCATAGTTGAAACAGGAGTTCCTCTTCAATGCCTTCGGCAGAGATGGTGAATACTTGAGACATGGGGTGATAGGTGAGCATGACCGGAATGATGCCATGTTGACAAGTAAATGGGATCATCAACTGGAAGTTGTTTTGCATATTATCTGTGGCTCCATCTTGAAGAAAATCCATTATGCGATTAACAGTAATTCGGATAGGAAACATTGTTTCCAGGTTAATTTATTAAAAACACTTGACCTACACTGTTTTTCACAGAAGATGCGAAGGCAGTACAACAAGGCGTTCGATACCTTGCTTCTTAGGGAAAACCAGTGTAGGATAAAGGAAACAGAGTTTATTTAAGAAGTTGAAAGATAAAATCTGATCATACAATGTGTTTCACAAAAGATGCAAAGGCAGTACATCAAGGCGTTCAATGCCTTGCTTCTAAGGGAAACCCGATGTATGATATACATGGAAAAAATAGATTTGAAGACATTTAAGTAACAAGTCTTGATCATACACCGTTTTTCACGAAATATGTAATGGTAGTACAACAAGGCGTTCGATACCTTACTTCTTAAGGAAAACCGATGTAGTATCAAGCTATGAATGTTTGTGATCCCGGAACAATTCAAGAACATGAGAATGTTCAAAAATAACGGAAGTTGGAAACATAATTGATATAAGAAAAATTTTATTGACGATTAAACCAAAGTGTAAGTGAGGTTTAATGGAAATAAATAATGAAGAATAAAATTTTCTATTTTATAATGAATACCGGTATTAGTAAAGAATTTAGAGAAAATATGTAGTAATGCCGGTATTCGAAAAATCTAAAAGGAATGCCGGTATTAATAAAGAATTTAAGAAAATTGTTTTGTAATACCGGTATTCAAAAATTCTGAAGTTGGGCGAAAATCGGTATTAATAAAGGATTTGAATAAATGATGTTCTAATACCGGTTTTCAGAGAAAAATAAGGTAAAAGAACCTGGTTGTAAGAAAAACTTTGTAAAAGCAGCATTTAATACCGGTTTTTGGACAACCGATATTTGCAAAGCATCAAGACACCAAGTATAAACTTGGTATCGATGCACTTGCGAGAATAATATCATCACAACAAATCAACAGATATATCAAGCACACACATACGCAAGTAATTTAAGTAGACAATCCTAAGCAAAAAATAGCATGAATATAAACAAGTATGCATTTAAGAAAAGGAATAAGGGAATAGGAAAGAGAGATGAAATACCCGAATCTATGAATAAGAAACTAAGAACAATAAAGCACAAAATTACAAGTAATCACCCATGAAATATAAAAACATAAAAGACAAAAATTTGTTAAGGAAATAAAATCGATATTAATAAAGAAATAAACGAAAGCCGGTATTAGAGAAGAGATTATCTGAAAGCTTTGTAAAAGAAGAATATGTGTATTAATGCCGGTTTTCGATTTTGGAAATGAAGAATATATTAAGTAATGCTGGTTTTCGTTTTGAATGGGTTTTGAGAAAAGGGAATCCCGGTAAGAAAGCCGGTATGTTTTGAGAGAAAACCGGTATTAAATGAAGATTTGAAAATACTTAGAATTTTTTTGAAAGATGGTCAATGAAGAGTCAATGAGGGGTATTTATAGTGGTCAAAACCGGTATTTGACCACCGGTTTTTTTTTTTATGGTAAAATTGTTTTAAGGACTTAGAAAAATTTTGTAAATAAAGAAAATTGTCGAAGGATAAACTAAGGAAAAAAACAAGAAATATACAAACTCCCCCTAGAAACATGCAGACAGATAAACAGATAAACTTCTACAAACTCCCCTTTAAATCATGCATTTTACCCTTGTTCTCCCCCTCAAACATTGCATGTAAAAGCACAGAAGCATACATCAATTGTTTGACCAAGAAAATAAACATAGAATACATGGCAAGGAAACAATTAAGTTTGTAAATTCAGCATACCCAACTTGGTTTTCAAAAAATTAAACCTTTGTTCATCCAAAGGTTTTGTAAAGAGGTCCGCAAGTTGGTAGTCAGTTGGGACAAAGTAAAGTTCGATGTTACCTTTTTCCACATGATCTTTGATGAAGTGGTACCTTACATCGATATGCTTTGTCTTGGAATGCTGAACAGGATTACAAGAGATTGCAATGGCACTTTTGGAATCACAGTAGATGGGAATTCGTTCATAATTGAAACCATAATCAGAGAGTTGAGACTTCATCCACAAAACTTGAGAGCAACAACTAGCAGCTGCTACATACTCAACTTCTGCAGTGGAAGTGGAAACACAAGTTTGTTTCTTTGAGGACCAACCAACTAACTTATCTCCCAAGAACTGTACACTGCCGGAAGTGCTTTTGCGATCTAACTTACACCCTGCATGGTCTGCATCTGAGTAGGCAGTTAGTTCGAAGCCGGTATCTTTCGGATACCATAAACCAAGGTTCATAGTGCCCTTAAGATACCGAAAAATACGCTTAACTGCTTGAGCATGGCTTTCCATAGGGTTAGCTTGAAATCTGGCGCACATGAATGTAGCGAACATAATATCCGGGCGACTAGCAGTTAAGTACATGAGAGATCCTATCATACTGCGATAAAGCTTTTGATTGTAAGGTTTGCCATTAAGGTCAGCATTGATTTTAGTGCGAGATTCCATGGGTGTACCAATTGGTTGGCAATTAAGCATATCAAACTTTTTCAACATGTCAGAAATGTATTTATTTTGACATATAAAAATACCGTTTGACATTTGTTTGACTTGAAGACCAAGGAAAAAATTTAATTCACCCATCATACTCATTTCAAAGTGTTTGACCATTAATGCAGAAAAGTTTTTGCAGTACTTAGGATTAGTGTACCCGAAGATTATGTCGTCTACATAAATTTGGATAAGGAGAATGTCACTACCTTGTCGTTTGATAAACAAAGTAGTGTCAATTGTACCTTTGCAGAATCCAGACTGTAAAAGATAGGCAGAGAGAGCATCATACCACGCACGAGGGGCTTGTTTCAGGCCATACAATGCCTTGTCTAACCTGTAAACATGGTTTGGGCACTTAGGATCCACAAAGCCTTCTGGTTGACTTGCATAAACTTCTTCCTTCAGCACACCATTTAAAAAGGCAGATTTGACATCCATTTGATAAACCGTAAAGTTTTTGAATGCCGCATAAGCAAGAAAGATTCGAATGGCCTCAATACGAGCAACAGGAGCAAATGTCTCATCATAATCAACACCATCTTGCTGGGAAAATCCTTTTGCAACCAGTCTAGCTTTGTTCCTAACAACAATCCCATTCTCATCCTTTTTATTTTTGAAAATCCATTTGGTCTTGATCGGTTCTTTATGAGTGTATGGATTTGGAACAAGTTTCCATACTTCAAGACGCTCAAATTGAGATAATTCGTCTTGCATGGCTTTTACCCAATCCGGATCATGAAGAGCCTCAGTGACATTACTGGGTTCAGCCATGTTCAAGAAGTTGACAAATAAACATTCATTTGCTGAGGCAGCGCGTGTGGTTGGACCAGCGTTTGGATCTCCAATTATCTGAGTGGGAGGATGAGAAAGCATTGAGCGAGACCATTTTCTGGAATTTGGAAGTGGTTCCGCGGGGTCATTGTTTTCATCAGTGTTAACAAAGCCAGGAGAAAGTTGTTCAGCCACTTGTTGAAACGTCGGTTCATCGGGTAGAACAAATTCTTCATTGTCAGAGTTAGACTCAGTAGATGGAGTAGATTGATCTGATGGTGAGGGATCAGTTGGTGCTGACGAATAGTTAGGGGAACCGTTGGAAGAAGGTTCATTCGTAGAAGTAGAATTGACATCAGGTGAAGGAGATGAATCGTCAGATGATGATGTGGGGTACGAACTTTGTTGATCAGGAGATGAGTTTTCAGATGAAGGTGAGTTGGAAAGTGAACTTTCAGGTGCCGTCAAAGGATGTTCCATAGAATGAGGACGATCATTGTAAAACTCATCAAACACGTAGTCTAATTCTTCAGTAGTCGGTTTAGATAAAAATTTGTTTATCAGATGATCGGTTCTGTGTAGCGGAAGCTTATGGACATTGAAGATCGGGTCTTGAACTGTGATGTTCAAGAACCATTCCAGAAAGTTCATCGAATTTAATATTCATGCTTTCTACAATTTGCTTAGTTCTACAAATATAGACACGATAAGCAATGGATTCTCTTGAGTAACCTATGAAATATGCTTCATCACCTTTGGGTTCAAACTTTCCTAGGTTTCACGATCATTGAGGACATAGCATACACAACCAAATATATGTAGAAAGTTGACATTAGGCTTTCTTTTGTTGATCACTTCATACGGAGTCTTGTCAAATCTCTTGTTGATGATGGATCTGTTTTGTGTAAAGCAAGCAGTGGCAATGGATTCAGCCCATAGATTTGGGGGCAATCTCGAATGAGAAAGCATAGTACGGGCTGCCTCAACAATAGTACGGTTTCTTCTTTCAATAACTCCATTTTGTTGAGGTGTTCGTGCAGCGGAAAATTGATGGGTGATTCCGACAGAAGAGAAGTATGATTCAAGAGTTGCATTCTTGAATTCGGTACCATTATCAGAGCGAACAATACGAACAGAAGTTTGAAGATTTACTTGTGTCCTTTTGATGAAGTCAATGATTACTTGAGGAGCCTCACTCTTTTCTCGAAGAAAATAGACCCAAGTATAGCGAGAGTAATCATCAACAATAACAAGAATGTAGCGCTTAGCATGAATGCTTTGGACACGCATAGGACCACATAAATCCATATGGAGGAGATGAAAAGGAGCTTCAGTGCTGAGATGTTTCTTTGGTCTATGGGACGCTCTCTTGAGTTTTCCAATGGCACATGCAGAACAAACATGGTTGGTGTCATACTTGAAATCAGGTAGACCATCGACGAGTTGTTTGTTAACAAGAGCATTAATTGTATGAAAGTTGAGGTAAGAGAGACGATTATGCCATAACCAAGATTGTTGAGCAGAGGCTTTAGAAAGAAGACAAATATCTGAGGATGGGGTGGTCATCTTGTTGAGATCAATGGTGAACAAGTTGTGTTTTTTTTGTTTTTTTTTTTTTTTTTTTTTTTTTTTTTTTTTTTTTTTTTTTTTTTTTTTTTTTTTTTTTTTTTTTTTTTTTTTTTTTTTTTTTTTTTTTTTTTTTTTTTTTTTTTTTTTTTTTTTTTTTTTTTTTTTTTTTTTTTTTTTTTTTTTTTTTTTTTTTTTTTTTTTTTTTTTTTTTTTTTTTTTTTTTTTTTTTTTTTTTTTTTTTTTTTTTTTTTTTTTTTTTTTTTTTTTTTTTTTTTTTTTTTTTTTTTTTTTTTTTTTTTTTTTTTTTTTTTTTTTTTTTTTTTTTTTTTTTGTCTCTAGAGCCAGTAAGATTATCAACACCTTCTTCAGTTTGAACTTTACATTCATATCGACGAAAAAGAACTTGAAGGTCATTATCACAAAATTGACCAACACTGAAGAGATTATGAGCAAGACCCTCGACGTATGAAACACGTTTGATGGTGATACCATTTTGAACAATATCACCATAGCCAAGAATAGGGGCTATATGATCATTTCCAAATCTAACCGTTCCCATGAAACGTTCAACAAAGTTCTTTAGCAAGGATTTATCACCAGTCATGTGTCTAGAACATCCGGAATCAACATACCAGACACAAATGAGAAATTCCTGTAAAATCAGGAAATAAGGTTTAGGTACCCACTTAGACTGGGTCCATGAAAGGTTAGGAGTTCATCATGCAATTACATTTATTAGAAGGACAAGAAATATGAAGAGAAAAGAATAGAAAAACATAAGGTAAACATAAACATTAAACAAACATAAGATCAAACACACAATCCATCATGGAATTTATTGAAAGCAAGTAAACACACATACATAATCCAAAATTTAAAGGTACAAATTACATGCAAAACTACTTAAGTAAAGAGTACAAGAAGAACTAGTCCTAAGAGCATTTGAGCTATCTATAGCATCACGCCTACGAACGATCCATTCTTGTTTCACAGGGGTAGTTTTCCCATCAAGCTTGACTTTCCTAGAAGCATGCAAGTATCTATCCTTAGGAAGCCATTTACTTTGACAATTTAAGCACAAGTGACCTGAAACATGAACATTTTTGGAGTTAAAAGGGGACTTTTTGGGAATGTTCCTGACAGGTTGTTTCTTGATGGGCTTTTTGGTAGGTGGTGTTTGCCTCTTATAAGTGGGAGAAAACCAACCATATTGATCTTGATATCTAACTATTCCTACCCAAGTTTTTTCTTTCCCTTTTTTTTTTTTTTTTTTTTTTTTTTTTTTTTTTTTTTTTTTTTTTTTTTCCCCTTCTTTAACTATTCCTACAACATCATCTCTAAAGACCTTTAAGACGTTCTTAGGTGTAACTGAAGATTGCTTAGGAGAGCTAGGATACCTATGATATCTAGGTTGCGAGGAAGCATGATTACCGGTTGGAGGTTGTTTCATTTTAGTGAGTTTGGGTTTTGGGGTAGAGGTCTTCTGTTCAGTAGAAGTCTTGAGCACTTTGTTGGTCTTTGGTCTTTGAATCTTCTCATGAAATGGGGTGTGCTTTGAAGAGTGTGATTTTGGAATCCTTTTCAATGAAAATTCAACCTTTTCTTCCTTTTGAACAAATTGTTTTTCAAAATCAGGATCATATGAATGATCTTCTTCTAAAAAGTTGTTGAGATTCGGAAGATTTGTGAAATCCATTTTTGCATATTTAACTTTAGATTTGGATTCCAAACTCACACTTGGGACAGTTGGTTTAGGAGGACAAGGATTTTCTTTGGATGAGTTTGAAACACTTGTTTCATTTGAAAACTTTGAGAGACTTCCCTTGAGTAAGTTTGAAGCTTTTTCAATGTTATTATCTACAAAAGCTTGAAGAACAATATTCTTGTACTCCATTTCCATCTTAATTTTATTAAGTTCCGCGAGTACTTTCAATCTTTGTTCTCTTTCTTTTTCAAACTTTTTAGATAAGGTGTCAAGTTCATTCAAGTAAGTTTGTGTTTCCTCTGAAAACTTGAGAGGTTCAGTATCAAAAATGTTTGGAAAGAAATGATCAATCTCATCCAAAGAAACTTGTACATCAATTTGGTCCTCAGTGGTAACACTGTCAAGGTTTGTTTGGGTTGCAACATTATAGGTCTTAACAGAATCACAGTCAGTTTGCACAGAAACATCAACAAGTTCACATACTGTAGCAATAGAAGAAGTAGAAGAAGAAGATTTCATCACATCACAAACTGGGCAATGAGGATCAGAAAAATCATATACAACACTAGATGGTTGGGCAGGGACAGTTGGTCGAGTCTTGATACATTGATTTTGAGACATTAGAGTATCTATCAGATGCTGTTTTTCATTAAGAGTTTGTTTCAAATCTTCAATTTGTTTTTCCAAAACACTTTGTGGAATGTATGGTCGAACTGGAGCTGGTTTTGGGACAGAACTATCTTGTACTGTCTTAAATTCATTTGGAAAAACAACAAGTTGGTTTTCATTTGAGGTTTCATCAAGTTCGACAATAGTGACAGAATGAGATTTGCTTTTTGGATTTAGTGGAAGATTAAACAAATCATTTGAGTCATTGATATGATCATAATTAAGTTTGATGGCACATTTTGATAGAAGCTCGTCTGTCTCAATATCACCATAGTTGGGTCTAACGTATTGAATGGTCATGCCATATCGCATTAGATTGGCATCATACAATGGTGGCACTTCATATTGACCTTTGAGCAAATTCTTTGGATTCTCGAAGCCCAACCCTTGAGTGAAATCAGAATAAAAATTTCTTGACTTGTTTAAAAAGATTTGTTTATTGGATCGATCAATTTTTTAAACCTTAACTTGATAAAACTTGATTTCTTCTTTAAGTTCATCAATTTTATTGTCAAGCTTTTGGTTATATAAATCTTTTAAACAACAAGCATGATTTAAATCAGAAATTTTATCTTCTAAATCTCTTAAAGCTGGGTTAGACTCTTTTAACTTAATTTGCAATGACTCAAGGTCTTCAGCCAAAGCATTTGCTCGAAACATTTCATTGGACTTTACGATTTGCACCTCTTTGATGGTCTTGGTTAATTCAAAAACTTTGAACTCAAGTTCTTGATTTGCAAGTTGCAACTCAGAAGAAGGGGTAAAGGAAACAGAAGTTTGATTAACTGTCGAATCATCAAAATCTTTTTGAAGTTTGTCAAGTTTGGTTTGAAAATCAATCAAAAGTTTTTCTTTCTCTTGCAAAGATTCAGTTAAATTAGAAACCTCTGTTTTCAAAAATTGATTTGTTTCGACAGCTTTATTCATATATTCATCGAGTTCACGTTTAGGAATTGTGCAAACCTCATCATCTTCAGATTCAGAACTAGTACCACCTTCATCAAGTTCCTTTGAGCGCTTAATCTTTGTCATGAAACAAACATTTGCAGCAAGCTCTTCAGTTTCTTCATCAGATAGGTGGAGCCATTTGTCGTTTTCAGCAAGGAGAGCAATACCACTTTCTTGTTGTTTCACTAGCAGGAGCTTGTTCTGGTAGTAGGTGGAATTCTTCTAAGGAGGTTTGGAGCAGTGGATTGCAAAATGACCAGTGTGACCACAGTTGTAGCATTTTCTTTCTTCAGGCTTCTTGTCAAGGACCTTATTCTCAAATGACTTTGGAGCTACATACTTCCTTTCTCCACCAGAATTGTCATGAATCTTGTCAAATTTTGGAGCTTGGAAATTCTTGGCATAGGAGGACACAGATGAAGTACGAAGTTGATTGTTTGTTGGCTTCCTTGTGAGAAACTTCTTCTTGAATGATCTAGTGAAATAAGCCAAGTCTTTGTACATTTCTTTCTCTTTTTCATCCATCTTTGAGTCACTGAGTTCACTTGTGTCAAAATCAGGGACAACTTCTTCAACATTCATTTTGGAGGAAGTGTATGATTTTCTGTTTACAACTAGAGCCAGAGGATCAGAAGAGGAGCTTTCAGAGTGCTTTGACTTTTCCTTTTGAACTGTCTTGACATTCAGTTTCAGTTTTTCATACAGAGTGTGAATGGTTAATTTGTCAAAGTCGGCCTGTTGATTTAGTTGAATACCAAAGGGCTGCCACACATCATCAAGTTGTCGGAGGAATTTGATGTTTAGTTCCATGTCGGTCTTCTTAACCTTTTCCTTCCTTAACTCGTTGATCACAGTGCAGAAACGTGTATACACTTCTTCTAGAGATTCACCCGATTGTTGTTTGAATGTTTCATACTGATCAAGAACATTGGATAGTCGAATGGTGGAAGAGACATCTGAACCTTGTAGTTGCTTCTCGAGTTCATCCCAAATCTCTTTTGCAGTCTCATATGAGTCAACGTTGCAGTAGATGTCATTCAGAAGAGCAGTATAAAGATGATTAACAGCGAGATTGTCTCCTTGAGATCTATTTTTCTGAGCAGTGCTCCAACTTACAGGAGGAAGGACTTCTTTAGTGACTGGGTTGATGTGTACAGCGGGACCCTCTTTGATTGAAGCGAGGATGTCGAGTCCAAGGGGTTGTTTCTTAATCCAATTCAAAAATATGCTTCTCCATTGAGGATAACAATCGCGATACAGAACAGGAGGTCTAGTATCGGATCCAAGAATCAAAGAGTCGTTTGAAGTCATGATGGAAAATTATGTAGAAAACCGGTTTTCAGAAAAGTAGCACTAATACCGGTAATCAGAAAGGATGAACTAATACCGGTATTCAGAAATTGAACTAATACCGGTATTCAGAAATGTAATACTAATACCGGTTTTCGTTTCGAAAAATGGGCAGAGTAACTTTTCCAAAAGTGATGAAATAGAGAACTAATACCGGTTTTGGTGTAAACCATGTATTATTTGGACAATCTAACACAAACACCCAACAGTTCTCAACTAATACCGGTATTCAGTAATTGTTAACTAATACCGGTATTGGTAAATTGTTTACTAATACCGGTTTTCGAGAAATTACTTGGACAGAGTTTCGGCTAAGGAAATGAAGAATATAAGAACTAATACCGGTTTTGGGGTAAACCAGGTATTTTTCACAATCAAAATCACAAAACTCAAGAAATTGTTAACTAATACCGGTATTGGTAAAATTCTTCACAAATGCCGGTTTTCGTGAAGATAGATGAAGATTATAACGAGTTGAAAAATGAAGAATATGTGAACTAATACCGGTTTTGGTGTAAACCAGGTATTATATGAGAAATGAATAGAAAATATGATTTTCACAAGATTGCGAAAACCGGTAGGGAACCCGGTATGAAAACCGGTATTAGAACTGAATTAAACTGGGCAGAAAGCCGGTATTACAACTGATATTCTTGAGAACTGAAAACCGGTATGAAACCCGGTATTCAGACCAGTAACCTAAAAATCCAATTTCAAGCCATTTCGTTTGGAGTTAAGATTTGAAACTTAATAGAGGATATTATAGGGAGATAATAGATGGATTAACACTAAAAAGGTGATAGCTTTAACATGTTTAGGAGGTAAAGGTTGAGTTTTTCGGTAAAGTGGTAAAAACACAAAGTAGCACAAAATTGAACAAAATCAATCCATGGATGTAACATCCCAAAATCTTTATTTCGTTTATTAGTTGACTTTGACTTGCTAGTCAACCATGCTTCGACTTGTCTAGATTTCACGTAATTTTACGAATCAATTAAAGATATAATGTAATTATATGAATGAAATATTATATGTGTAAAGATAATTAATCATATGTATATATGGGTATACATTTTGATTAGTTATCATATATGTATCCTTTGTGCTTATATGTTTATATGCAATTGTGTACCTAAATTAGCTACTAATAAATATATATATACTTGTAATTGAATTATAACTAAATGAATAAAAGCAAACAAACTTACATAAACTAGTTACTACACTTAATTACACAAATAATAATCAAGAATCAAAGTTTAGAGTCAACCAAAGTCAATTAGTCAAGTCAAGTTTGTGTTCTTGACATAAACCCCACACAAACTAACCAAGACTTGGATTATAGCTTGTAATCATGTAATGAACATGTTCTAGTTTGTCTTAAGGCCAAAGTTTAAGCCATTACACTCAAGGATGAGTTGTAAACACATGATGAACACCTCATGGCCAAGGTGTATGTTCTTGGCACTTAGTTGCAACTCTTGGGCTATATAAGCAAGCATTTGATGATCATTATATCATCCATCTCTGCTCTTTCCTCTCTCTCTCACATTCATAACACAAAATAATCAAGTTCATAAAGTCTTGGGTTCATTACTTGAAGTTTCAAGTTGAATTTAAGGGCTCTATAGGACTGAAATTTTCAGTCATCTTGCAAACATCATAGAAGATTCATCTGGACGAATTAGAAGTCAAATCTTATATTTTTGGAAAGGTCCAAGTGTCGGTGAAATTTCATAAGAACGAAGTTTCTTCTGGTTTTGCTCATAAGAGTGCTTAAAACGATGATCTTCAGAACTGGTCGGATTTCTGACGAGGCTACAGGTTTGTTTTTGTAAAAATCATATCTATTTCATTATAAATCTTTATGAGTCAAACCTTACATTTTTGAAAAGGTCTTTGAGTGCCCAACAAATGTCTAGAACTGAGTTTTGTTGTATCTGGTCTTCTTGAGCTCCCAAAGTCGTTGTCAAGTAGATGGCGCAAAGCTGGAACATGCTGGAATTTCCCTATTTTGCACTTAGGCTTTGTGGTAGCTTATAAGTTGATCTTATACTTGTTCTAGGTACCCGGGAGAACATTTTGAGCATAATAAAGTACTTTGCAAAGCGTGGTGAGCTGTATTAAGGTAAGATATTGGTTATCCTGCGAACACAATCAAAATGTCCTTTTTAAAAGTGCCAAACGTGGTTTAAACAGACTTTCATGTCCTATATGTTGGAATGGGCATTGGGGGAAGGGTTTAACCTATTATGGGATACTTTGGGGACTATATTGTGTATATGCATGTGGGTGGGATTGTTGTTTACCCATTATGATTGCTAAAGACTCAACCGTAGTTTAATTATGTTAATTAATCTATTTGCGGGTTGAATGGAATGATTGTTAATTATCCTTGGATTTGTTGACACCCTATGGTTATATGATTGAACCATGTTGGGAGGGTGATTATGGGATATTGTAATGTTTGTATCAATAGTAGAATGATACGGTTATTATGCTACATATACTTGACTTGTTGTTAAGATTGATTGCATGATTATATGATCTAACTCTTATGTTGATGAGTTGAATGATAGTGACACTAGTAATCATAGGATGGTATGATCACTTGTGCACATTACTAAGGGCCTTGTTATGTTGAACATAGATAGCTTATGAGGTAGCTTGCCTTTAGAAAATGAACTCGAGTATAAAATACGATAAAGAGATAAGCTTATCCCATAGTGTATTCGGTGTTGACACTATGAACCTACGAGTTCCACGGGTATTCTAGACATAACCCAAAGTGAAATACGATTGATTGAATATGTGTATAGGTTAGCTCCCTATTCGTTGTATAGCATATATTCTGAGGATTCGATGGTCCATATGATTAAATGGATATTCTCAATGATTGAATATGTGTATAGGATAACTGCCTATTCGGTGTATAGCACATGCTCTGAGAATATGTGTGTAGGTTAGCTGCCTAATCGTTGTATAGCATATATTCTGAGGATTCGATGGTCCATATGATTAAATGGATATTCTCAATGATTGAATATGTGTATAAGATAGCTGCCTATTCGATGTATAGCACATACTCTGAGAATTTGTGTGTAGGTTAGTTGCCTATATGTTGTATAGCACATGTTCTGAGGATACGTTGGTCCATAATGTTGATGGATGTCCTCACAATTGTTAAAGTCGAGAATTACGTTGGATAAATCCATAATGGTGATGGATGTTCTCGCAAATATTTAAGACGAGAATTACGTTGTATATAGTCCATAATGTTGGTGGATGGTTCTCGCAAATTGAAATAGGATTCCCTATTGTTGTTTAGGAACCCTATATATGATAGGCACATTTAGGATTTCATGATTAAATCCTATTGTTTGTGTATATTGATGTCATATGTACAGGATTATGATCGATTGTTTGTCCTTGGGATGATAGATACCCTAAGTTCACATAAAGCTTATGAACTATGCGGGGGGTATTTGGGACTTATGAATGTATTAGATGATTGATAGTTATGTGATAGTTTAAATGTTTGTAATTAGTTAAATTATTATTATGTGTTATTATGGTTAATCATGTGTATATATGGGTATACATTTTGGTTAGTCACTTGATTATTATTATGTGTTATTATGGTTAATCATGTGTATATATGGGTATACATTTTGGTTAGTCACTTGATTAATTGTTTATATGTTATAAAATGTTTTAGTAAGGATATGTTGATTTATGGATCGATAGGTGGTTTGATGGACACTAGCCTATAGTATTTAAGGATATGTGTAAACTATATGGAAATGTAGTGATCCTTAAATATGGAAATAAGATTCTTTGTGCTTAAGAATCTTATTATGATAATGAATGGTGATACGGGATAGGTTTCTATTGATTATTAGGAAACCTATATATGATAATATTGGAATGATATATGTATGGGATATGCGGTTTATATTCTATATTTGGTATATATGAATGGAATGATATAGATATAGGATATACGGGTGATATCCTATTATTGGTATGTATTGACCTAATTGTGCAGGTACGCAATCATGACCAATTGGATGGGTAATTATATATGTAACTGTTTTAATAATCAGTTTTGTGTAACATATATATTTTGGATTAACCTTATCTTACTCAGCTTTATAAGCTGACACTTGTGTCTACTTTGTCGGTTGTGTCTCGCAGAGTAGCAAGGAATGAAGGTGCATGCGGTGAGGAATGGGTAGACTATTAGCTTATAGTTTTTGAGAAGTGCCCTTAGCCGATAGTTACATATTATGTTGTTATTCCTAGTTCAGGTTTGTGTAGGCCTGCAGGATACGAATATTGGGTTTCATTGTAAAAAGGATTAGTACGTTAGTAACACCATTAAATAATTTAGGGGCAACCTTGATGGTTGATTAAGGTTGACAATTGTTTAAATATAAAATAGACCTTTTCCGCCATTGTGGTCTATAGATGAATAAAAAATTTTGGAACCCGGTATTTTTAAAGTTTGGGTGTTACAAGATGGTATCATAAGTTGTGATTTTGCTCTGATACCAAATGTAATATATGCTAAATTGTGTAGTGAACCTTAAGTGTGTGAGAGAGAGAAGAGAGAGAGAGGGAAAAAGGAAATTATAATAATGGGCAAAAGGTTAATTTACAATGGGAGGTGAGGGGTTTATATAGGCTCACACTTTACACTAAAACCCCTCACTAATTACACACAAGTCCTTGTCTAATTACATTAACAACCTTCCATACTAAACAAAATTAGACAAAAGGACAATTCTATTACAATGTTACAAAACACGCACTAACTAATTAAATTAAAGCTAATAGAACATACAATTGGAAACGTAATGAGCTCATTACTAATGAGTCAAAATATATAAAGTCCTAAAATTAGGACAAACCTTTGTTAATTGTTCCCGCTTCTTCCCCAAGCAACCTTATCCTTCTAGATTATTCATATGGGTCGGGTACTGAATTGGGTCCGGTCCAAGACTGGATGTTACGACCCATATTATTGGATATAAATGGGAAAATCACATTAATTTTTCAAGGGCTTTGAGTTTCAACAATGGGGTGTAGGGATGGTTTTCAGTACCAACGGGTACCGGTAACGGAAGCGGTTATATCAAAAGTAGGAACCGAATGTTGTACCGAACTTATGGTGCTTCAGTACCGAGGTTATATCAAAAGTAGGAACCGAATGTTGTACCGAAGTTATGGTGCTTCAGTACCGAGAATACAAGACTTTCGAAATTTTTGAGTACAACTTAAAAACTTATTAGAACATAACTGTGTGTACAAGACTTACGAAATTTCAAACATGTTACAACTTAACAATACTTATGCATAACATCAGACACCGTATACCACAATTTATCTAAGAAACGATAATATGCAATCCTCCATGATTTGCTGATCATCAACGGAGCCACAACAAACCAAAAACCAGCAAGGAATCCAAGCACGATACTAATAATCAACCCCCAATCTGCTCCATGTGATCCATTATCTTCAATCTGGTCTACTGTATCAGGTACTTTATCTGCACAACTAGCAAGCGGATCTCCACATAGTATGTTTCCAATGAAGCTGGACTCGTTGAAGCTCTGAAGCTGAGTACTTGTTGGGATTCTTCCTGTCAAGTTGTTGTAGGACACATTGAAGCTGCTCAAGAAATGCAAGCTTGACAAGCTCACAGGAAGTTCCCCTGAAAGCCTGTTCAGTGATACATCAAAAGAAACAAGTTCTTTCATGTCTCCAATCTTCTCGGGGATACGTCCTGTCAAATGATTTCTTGATAAGTTCAACGACTGTAACTTCCAGAGGGTTGTTAACTCAACTGGGATGTTCCCAGAAAAACTGTTATTGGAAAGGTCCATCAGCATTACATGCCAAAGAATACTGCCATAAGTGTATAGTTGTCCCTTTACAACCAATGAATCACTAATTATAACATTTTTTGATATGTCAACGGCTCCATACTCAAACGGAAATCTGGATGTATTTTCTACCCCCGAGAGGATGCTAAAGTTCTTGAAGCATCTTGCTATATTTCCTGACAGTTTATTATTAGCAAAGTCCAAGATCTGCATTTGTTTTTGATAACAAAGCTCGCGGGGAATATTTCCATCAAAATGATTGGATCTAAGGTTGAGAAGTCTCAATAGAGAGAGGTTTCTTCCAAACCATGCTGGGATGCTTCCAACAAGTTCATTTTCACCAAGTTGAAGAATCTCCAATCCTGTCAGGTTCATCAGAGAAACAGGCAATCTTCCAGAGAGCTTGTTCCCACGCAGATTCAACGATTCTAGTGTATATGAAGAACCCAAGGTTCTTGGAATACCACCCGATAGATTGTTATTCTCCAAATTCAAGAAATACAATCTCTCCGAGAACTTCTCCCAACATTCAGGAATGACACCTGAGAAATTGTTATATCCTAAATTAAGAGACTTGGTCCATTGGACATCACAGGGACACAAAACATGATGTAATGACCCCGTAAAGGAATTATTTGATAGATCCAATTGGTTTGGCAGACGAATATTTGACAAATCAGGTAAATCCCCCCTAAACTTGTTGGAACTTAAGTCGAGTGTCAAAAGAGTTGCAGGGATACTCAACAACGGTCCTTGGATATGATTCTTTGACATATCTTAGTAAATTAGACTGGGTAATGATCTCCAAAATGACTCGGGAGGCATGTGTGAAATGCCTGTGTTGCTCAAGTCCAAAAATTGTAATTTTTTTTGTGACCGCAGCCAGAACGGAAATCGAGGTCCTAAACACCAATCTTCCAAATCCAACCATACTATCTGGAAAGGGGGGATCCAGTTTGCAAGTTGCAGTCCTAGGGTTAAGTTGTTTCCTTCCTTTAGATCTTTTGAACTAAGTCTTTTATCATTTAGATATTTCAAACTTGACAGTTTAGCAAAATGAGCTTCTGTTACAACACCGGTCAGTAAGTTGTTAAAAAAATTTAATATTTTTAACTTTGAAAGTTGACCGAGGCTATTAGGAAGGCTGCCGTCCAATTGGTTATATGAAAGATACAACTCTATCAAGAATGACAACTGTCCAATAGAGTCAGGAATGCTGCCGTGTATTTCGTTATTTGAAAGATCCAGCATTTTCAACGATGACAGTCGTCCAATAGAGTCAGGAATGCTGCCATTTAGTTGGTTATAAGACAGGTATAAATTCTCCAACAATGACAATCGTCCAATTGAGAATGGAATAGGACCAGTAACTAGATTGTAACGAAGGTCTAATGTCTTCATTGATGATAACAGTCCAATGGAATCTGGAATTGTACCAGCAATGTGGTTACCGGCAAGTTCCAGATGTTCCAAATGGATCAGTTGTCCAAGTTGATCTGGTAGACGACCTGAAAACCCAGAGAAACTCAAGTGTAGTGACTCCAAGGATGGCGATTTACACTTGACAAAACATTCAAGAAGGTTTGTAAAATCTGTGTTGCCCCAATCATTATCTGACAGATCCATGTCCCTTAAATTACATAAATTACCTAAATTACCTAATGATTTAGGAATTGTCTCTCTGAGTTGATTCCCCGACAGGTCGAGGCTATGTAAAGAGGTCAAGTTGTGAAGGGATTCAAGTACTGAACTGGAAACACCACAAGACCTCATATCTAGCAAAATCAGATGATCACCGACACTAGACAATCCTTCTAATACTAAGGAAGAATTCATGAAATCGTTTTCAGAGACATAAAGCAACCGAAGAGAAGTCAAGTTGCGGAAGCTATATATACTGCTAGGAATAGGCCCATGAAAATTGCACCCACTTAAATCCAAAGAAACCAGACTAGTAATACCAAACATCCACGGTGGCACAGAAGTACTAAAATTGTTATCAGAAAGATCGAGCATGGAAAGGGATGTGAGATTAAGACTAGAAACTTGAAGATGTATATGCAAGAGTTGACAGTTAGACAAATGCAGTTGGGCCAAAGACGGAAGGGTGTTAATTACCTGAAGCCAATTGGTTGCTTCGCTAAGGTCCACACCGCTCATATCCAGGTGATGTAACGTACGAAGACTTGATAACCAGTGCATGTTCGGTGATCGTGATAGAGATTGATATGGATAATGATAATTACCAAGAGAGAGGACGTGCAATTGTGAAAGGTTTCTTAATTGAGGGGGGATAATCCCTCTTAAGTTGGAATAAGAAAGATTAAGATACTCGAGATTTTCAAGAGAACCAATAAATTTAGGAACTTGGATCATTTCAAAATCATTGCAGCTTAAGTCTAGATGCCTGAGTTGCTTCAGATGCAACAAGGATGAACTTAAACTCCCCCCCAACCTCTGTTTTATGGCCTCATCATATTCTTTCTCATCCTCTACTATTGACGGTAGCTCACCATAAGCACAATGACCATCTAATGCACGAAGATGAATCCAATGAACATGGCCTGTAGAGTTATCACAAGCAATTCCAACCCATTTACAGCAGTCGGCCTCCTCACCACCCCAAGAAGCAAGTCGATTTGCTTCATCTACGAGACCATGCTTGAATTGGAGCAGAGCTTGTCTCTCACTCTCGAGGCATAATGCGTCGTCAAAGTTTTGATTACATAAGCATAAACGAATCAGGGACAAAACAAGTAGTAAGCACAAGTGACATGAAGATACATAAGAAAGCCAAAAACGAGCACTCATAATGGTTTGATTATAGAGAAAGAATACTTAATATACTCGCTAGTTGTTTAGTGTTGCAATATATTAATGGGACTTGAGAGAACTCAATTTATATTGAAGTTTTTATATAACCATGTCACACCGGTAGCTGATGCTATATATTCCACAGTGACCCCATTAGTTAGAAATTCCAAGTAAACTACGGATCATGCATGTAACACAAATAACACGGTCGTTAAAACGATAACTTTTATATGGACACAAATAGTGGGATATTGTGAATAAAGCTCCACATCTGAACTTGGAGGACACGTTGAAAGTGACTCGATCAAGTACTTACTTATGATGTGGATCTAAATTAATCAAGTCTTTGATTTACTTCCAACTTCCACGCTATTCATATTCATATATATGGTCATTTATTCTCCGTAATCAATTTCCGTGAAACGTATTGGTTGGGATGAAAATCCCAATAACAAAATGTGATTATATTTGTGCTTGTCGTATTTAGTTCCCCGAGCAAATCTCGTGTATTGGTCTTAGGGATGTGGTTGTTAAAAAGGAACCATAATCAAATCGCCTGTAGGATTTTCTCCGTCATTTCGCATTGATGTGACTTATTTAAGAAATGATATTGGCTATCTGTATATAGATTATTTTTTCGAAAGAAACTGCTACATTTAAATGTTTTTCATATCATCAAGTTGCTCTTGGTGAAAAAGAACTCTTTGGTTTTCGGTCGTCGGTTATTTTAAACAGTGTTATTTATGAGTATTAGACTAAAATCCATAAAAAGGTAAAAATTTTAATTTCTTAATCTAGAAAACCTATTTAGTTTTCGTCAATTCAAAGAATTTGATTTTTAAAAATTTCTCAATAAAGATAATATCGTTAGTTTTTCTCAATAAAGATAATTTCTCCATAAAAATTTCTCAATAAAGGAATTAGAGTTTATGTTCATGTTAGGTTTGATGAAAAACATTCAGATTTTTTGTGTGGATGGTGGATGTAGAGCATGAAGATGGAAATATACATTAGAAATTAGGTTTGTAGTTGGATTTTGTGATTCCTTTTTTCTTTCTTTTTCTTTTTTGTTCTCACTTTAATTTGTTTTGTAAATGATTCTTTCGCTTCTGAGGACATTAGTTTTTAATAGTGGGAGTATTGATACGAGCCGGGACAATCGAGTCGCGCGTAGTTCAGTCATGTAGTTCATGAATTAGTGTTAGTTCGGTTAATAGGAGTCATGTAGTCATGTATTAAGCTTTGCATGAAAGTAGGGCCACTAAGTATTATTAACTTACTTCTAGTACCCCACGTAGTGTTAACTGCATATGTTGTTTTCCTTTATATATCTATGTACTCTTTGCATTTTGAAGGCAGAAAAGTAATATTGAAGTTAAGTCTCGTTTCCTTGTTCTATATTCTTGGGAGTTTTGTAGGTTTTTCTCCGTAAAACCTATCATCTAGTCAGATGTCCACGTAAGCATTTTTAACGGCGCGACATGGTGACGTGGGACTTAACAGGTGATTAATGATAAAAACTAACGACATTACTTTTATTGAGAAATTTTTAGAAATGAAATCATTTTAATAGACGAAACGAAAATAGATTTTCCTTATTATGAATTTTGAGTAAAAATATTACTTTTTTATGGAATTTTCCCTTTAAATAATGGTGCCAGGAAAATCTTTATATTGGTATGTGTAAAGATGTCATCGAATAAAGAGTAAAACATAAACCATCCTTGTGGTTTTTTTTATTTTTACACTCTCCATCTCTCGTTAAAAATACTTGCATAAATCATCCCTATTTAAATAAAGTTGTTACATAAACCATCTCTCATCCAACATAAATTTCCAATATACTCTTTTAACTTTAAGTTCTTTCTTTTTTTTATGATTTTCTTTTTTGAAAAAATTTCATTACATATCCTTGTGGTATACCATATTATCAAGTTTCACCCCTCTCGTTTTTTTTTATCATTACGTATCCCTATGCTGACTTTTTGTTTCATTACATACCCCTCCTCCTAACGGACGTTTATTGCCCTCCGTTAACCCCCGCACATGAGGGTATTTTAGTCCTTTTCACCTCTAAAACACTTTCTCCTCCTTTCTCATTCACTTTTTCAGATCAAAACTCATTTTTTTTCTAAATCTAAACATACAATAACAATAACAACAAAATCTAAAAAATTTCATAAACAAAACCCAAATTAACAACCCAAACACCAACAAGATCTTCTCACAACCTTAAATCTAACCAGCATCCATGCCCCCATTTGTTTCAATGAATTGCTTTTTGTTTTGGGCTTTTGGCTGACTCCCCCTTTGACCAAATTCCTAGCCACCCAAATTAGATTTTTTGTGATTAGATTTAAGAACATATATGTATGAAAGAACATATATATATATGTTGAATTGTTTTTTTGTCCGATATCCGTTCCATATATATATATATATATATATATGAAAAAAAAAAGATCCATCCATCCATCCGTTCCTCAAGTATATCAGTATACATATGGAAAAAAAAACATCCATCAATTTATACATAAATATTCATCCATCTGTTCCATATATATATATATATGTTCTTTCATCTAACAAAGATCTGATCGGTGGAATTTTTTTGGATGGGTTCGGCTTTGAGATCTGGTGGTAGGTTTGGGTTCCTGTTTGATGTATGCTTGGCGGTGTACCAGAGGTATGATGGTGGTGGCGCGGTGGTTGCGTGGTGGTGCGATGGATAGAGGAACAAGTGTTTGTGTTATGAGTGGTTGCGTGGTTGGTGGTGGCGCGGTGGTTGCGTGGTGGTGCGGCGGAGAGAGGAACAAGTGTTTGTGTTGATTCATGAGTGTGAATTTCTTGAATGAAATATAGCTGTGCAGATTGAATTAAGGAGTGTGGAATTTGAGTTTTTGCCGTATGGAATTTGTGGTTGTTGGAGTTCCCAGCCAACAAAACAAATACACAAAAGAAAGAATATGAAAAATGGGAATTTAGAGATTGGGTGGCTAGGAATTTGGTCAAAGGGGGAGTCAGCCAAAAGCCCAAAACAAAAAGCAATTCATTGAAACAAATGGGGGCATGGATGCTGGTTAGATTTAAGGTTGTGAGAAGATCTTGTTGGTGTTTGGGTTGTTAATTTGGGTTTTGTTTATGAAATTTTTTAGATTTTGTTGTTATTGTTATTGTATGTTTAGATTTAGAAAAAAAATGAGTTTTGATCTGAAAAAGTGAATGAGAAAGGAGGAGAAAGTGTTTTAGAGGTGAAAAGGACTAAAATACCCTCATGTGCGCTGCACATGAGGGGGTTAACGGAGGGCAATAAACGTCCGTTAGGAGGAGGGGTATGTAATGAAACAAAAAGTCAGCATAGGGATACGTAATGATACAAAAAAACGAGAGGGGTGAAACTTGATAATATGGTATACCACAAGGGTATGTAATGAAATTTTCTCTTCTTTTTTATTATAAATATGTTGATCAAAGAAAATAAAGACGCGCTCTATTTTTTTTATCTTTTCTAAATAGAACCTCACATTCATTCACGTAAAATTCCTCAAATTTATTTATTTTCTATGTTACCTTCCTTCATTTTTTTTTCCTTCAGTAATTAGATGGAAAATTATATCGGATAACTTTTTAGCGAGTACATTCAAAAGATAGTTCTCGTGAACAAGGTTTTTGCCAGTGGCGGAAGGTGATTTTTTATACGAGGAGGACCAAAAAGAATTGAAGTAGACATAAGAATTTTCATAATAATAAAGCAAAACAAATTACTACTAGGCCTAAAAATGGGGTAATAGGATTCGAAGTAGAGTAGTATTACAATATTGGTTATGTGACTTATATTCATGTTTCATTTTACATGATTATATACATGGAAACATATAACTCCATTGATACTGTTGGCTTATCCCCTGTTTTTATATACTAGTATTTAGGGATTCTAGAATTTTTAACCAAGCAAACACAAATATTGGATCTATCACTAAAATGTAAAACACTAGAATTAGAAAGAAAAAAAAATATAAAGGTAAATAACAAGCATATTTAATAGTAATGACTAATGACAGATTACAAACCTACAATGGAGTTAAGTCGTTGTGGAATACAAATAAGGACTAAACAATTGATACACTCAACTTTAAATAAACAGATGCTATATTTTTACATATGAAAAAAAAATATATCTAAAAGATGGGATGATTGGATAAACTAGAGAATAGATATGAAGATAATTTATTGGAGAACAACATTGGGTGAATAAACATTGGACACTTTTATATAAAAACAATTACCCTTGATATGCAGGTTCACCATTTACAAAAATAAAAAAATACTTTAGAAAATCATATTGTATTACAATATTAACCAAAAAAATTTGGGAGGGCCACCACCCTTCCTGGTCTTTAATACGTTCCGCCTATGGTTTTTGCCATCGCGTATGTCAATTCATCGTTGTCGTTCCACCACTTCAAAAAACACACGCATATGAAGATCCCTCCGATCATGGTTTTCGTCATTCATATCTGATCCAATCTAGGTTTTCCTTTTAAAGTTGGGGTTTGACTATGTGTAAGATAATATTAAATGTTTACAAATAGGATTTGCGTATTTTTAGGTGTGTGTGTTGGGTTGTGGAGTGTTTTGTCGACTTTAAAATCCGAAACCGAATTGATGTGTTTAAAAGTACATGTTTTAAGATCGGATTTGGGTCTTGTTGAGGTTGGTAAGTTTTAGCTAATGGTGTATGTATTATGAGATATTATGGTGGTGGTTTATACAAGTTGAATCATGATGATAATATAACTTTGTTTAATATCAATTAACTAGAAAAAGAATAAAATCATAAAAGTAAAGAAGTTAAAGACAAAAGGGTATATTGAGGGATGGTTTATGCAACAATTTTATTTTATGCAAATTTTATCTTAGTAGGGATGATTTATATAATTAACTGGAAAAAAATAAAATCATATGGGTCGGGTACCGAATTGGGTCCGGGCCAAGACAAGATGCTACTGCATCAGTTAGATTAACAAACACATTTTTTTTTAATAGCCAGTCGGTATTCGACATCAGGGGACACCTCACCATATAATGGTGAAACCCTGCACGTACTCTAGACTACGAGATGTAGACCATAAGCCTTACAGGTATTCAAAGGAAAAACCCCAGGACATGTCACTCTAGAGAGTCGAACCCATGACTTGGGGTAAAACCAAGGATGACTCCGACGAGTTGATCTAGCCTTCATTGTCTAACCAAACACACTTAACAAAACACTCTAGATCTATACATTATTAATATAACAATTCCCATTTGTCGGTGGTGTGTGATGATTTACTGTAGCAAGTTACTGTAGCAAGTTAATTTTTTATTGCTACCATCATCTAAACAAAACAATGCCTTCCAGATACATCCTTTTCACCACCTGCAAACACAATCTTCTCCTTTTTAGCTTTGCTCTATCTGGTTCGGATCTGAACACCTATCAACACACATAAAACATCTGATCTATCTGGATCTGAACTACGCGATACATACTTTCTTTCAATTGCAAAATAGCTTAGAATTGAAGGTTATGTTTGTTATCTAGCTAATACTAAAGTCTCAAAAGTGTAGCTATGGTTCAACTTCATTGCTTAATCTGATTAATTAATCCCAATTCATAAGGCAATAATTAAATCCGATCACAGATAAGAAAGAGATGTAGCTAAATACTTATGGTTTCTGCAGTCAAATGGTTTACTTTTTACGGTTGCTTCCAAACTTTTTTCAACCAACATATGCTCTCATACTTTGTTATTACACCGTACGGGCTAAACAAATTTCAAGGTAATACCTTCTGATAACATCTTTATCTTTGTTCCTTTCGTCCTCCATGGCTTTCGATTAGTATTCTTTAATTTCCGAAGATTTAAAGGAGGTAAAACGATCTTCAAATCAAATATACAAATTAAATCGGCATCTGTTGGGAGTGGTGAATTGGTGATAAGATGTGGAAAGTGGTGGTCAGGGGTGGTCCGAAAAAGATAACCGCTGCTGCAGATGGGCCTAGGGCCCAGGCGAAAGTGCACTCCATTACTATCTATTGAGGTGCCATCCCGTTGCATTCTTCACCATCCACCGCCTCATTTTTCCGTAATCCACTCAATTACTATCTATTAAAAAAGCTGATTAGCAAAATCCATATGTAGTTGGTTTCTCTATTGAGTTTCTTGAATGTATGATGTCATGGATGGATCGATGGAGAGATTGATGATAGAGATATAGATATAGAAAACATATAAGCTACATAGTAAAAAATGGAAGAAAAATAACTATGAGATACAGCAACAAAGAGATGTAAATGAGCAGATCTATCGAAAAAAATCTTGACATGAAAAATATAATAAAATGAGAATATAAAAGTGATCTTGGAAATAACAAACCCACCGTTTTGAGTTTTGCGAATTAGAAATAGTAGTTCTTTGACCTTTTCTTTCTTCACTTGATATGTGGCAACATATAGCAATTATTAGGCAACACCTGTTAGTTACTTTTTTTCATTTAGAATTTTTTTTCCTATTATTATTTATATTTGTATCAATAAAAAGAAATGATAATAGTACCACTCTTTTTAATTAACTTACCATAATGTACAATTTTATAGCATATAGTACAAGCCAGTAATACTTACATGTGGTAGATTTATCCTATATTGTGGTACGGATATCACTTGCCATTAATAAAAGGATAGAGATTCTCTAAAGTTGGTATCAACTTTAGAGGTAAAGTTGGACAATCCTTAACCTTTTGATTGAAATCAAAGGTTAAGATTCAAAGATCAAGTTCAAATCTTGACCTTTGATTTTAATCCAAAGGTTGAGATTCTTTCGACTTTACCTATAAAGTTGGTATAACTTTAGAGGATCCTTATCCCAAAAACCTATTATATGCATGTTAATTATAAACCATTTAATGGTACCCATCATCATCATGTACAAAAGATACAAAGCAATATTCGATACGTCAAAGCCTTTAAACAACTTATTTAAACCCAACGTGTGGACTAAAAGTGCTTTTGTAATGTACTTATCGTTATTTTTCTCGGACAACGCCGGGTTGTATAACTATTATATATATATATATATATAACAAAAGAAGTAGCCTTAGCTACAGTACCCGGCTGACGTAAGCTATTTCGTCATTTTCTTAATTTTTTTTATTTTTTTTACAATAGTATACTTTTAGAGTTTCATATTTTTACCACTTAACTTTTTTGTTTTTTGACTTTCTAAAGTATAGTTTACTTACTTTTACAAAATATTTAATTTTTATCACTTAACTTTTGAGTTTTTTTAACTTTAATCATCAAATTTTTAATTTTTACTTTCTGTATCTTATTATAAGTTTTCTAATAAGTCGGGAATAGAGCTGTGGTAACCAATACAAATCTCCTCTTACTCTCTCTCTATAAAAAAAAGCCCTTTACTTTTACAAAGTATTTAATTTTTATCACTTAACTTTTGGGTTTTTAACTTTAATCATCAAATTTTTTACCATAGTATACTTTTAAAGTTTCTTATTTTTACCACTTAACTTTTAAGTTTTTTAACTTTAGTCTAACATTTTTATACAAACTTAAGTAACAAAGTTTTTAATTTTTACCAATTGACTTTTGGGTTTTTAACTTTAATCATCAAATCTTTATTTTTTACTTTTTATCTCTTATTATAAGGTTCCATTACTTTCTACTTCTTATAGTAAACTTTAAGTGTCCAAACTTTTGGGTAATGCTAGATGTATGTTTGCATGATGCGGCGGCGATATGTCTCCCGTGGCAACGCCCGGGTTAAAATTCTTGTTATATATAATTATCTATTTAATAAATACAAAAAGATTAATGAGTGATCATCAGTTTATTACAATTTTTTTATTCATGGTTAAATGGATTAGACTTCTGGTCCCATATAATGTCTTATTACTCAGAGCATATACCGCATATAACCCATGCCTGGTAAGTTACCATCTTTACACATGGATCACAAGATATAATTTAGTACTTGTCTTTGGAAAGTTTTGTACATGTAATCTCTAGCCTTCATTTGTGAGTGCGTATGAAGGCGAGGAAGAAGATGATGGTGATGAGGAGATGGCTGATGCACCCGAGCAGCCACCAGAGCCCGCACGACGTACTAAGCGTCGTGCCACTACTACTCCTACTGCTGGTGCATCCTCCTCTGCTGCTCCTTCAGGTACTTGGGACTTCTCTTCTTTAGAGACCACTGTTAATAACATGTGGGAATCACAGCAGCAGTTCCAGTCCAGGATGGACAGTGATTTTCGATGGGTAGGTTCAGGTGTGGGCCGTGTTATGTATGATCAGCAGCGCTATCAGCCTATGTGGGAGGCTAACTATCGAGGTGCTACTTTCACTCCACCCCAGCCTATGCCAGACTATCGTCCTCCCAGCATCTTCATACCAGAGCACAGGACTGGCGGTTTCTTTTTTCCGCCAGAGCGCCAGTATGAGCGACCTCCTTCCCACGATCTCGGGGGACGGGGACCAGATCATCCTGTTAGTTTTGGTTCTTTTGCAGGTACATCGGCTGGAGACGCAGGTGCTGGAGGATCGGGATTCCAACCTTCGCTGAGCAAGCGGCTGCATCGATCTTTGGTCATCCAGGCGGGACTATGCCTGGTTATCCACCTTCCAGCTGATCATAGGATGTGAGTGATGATGAGGAGCGCCGTCTGCTGGTTATTGATGGCTTGTATCATTTCATTGTTTGAACAATTTCCATTTCAGTCCTTTATTTTTATTTGTTTGATTTGTATCCACCCCACGGGGTGATGAGACATCGTATTTTATTTCCATTTCCATTTCGAATAAGTAGGGTTAGGAATTTGCATGCTTTCTTATATAATCTGTTGGCCGTTAATCGTGTGTTCATGTTGAATAGCAAGTTTTGTCATATGCATATGCTGGCAGTAAGTTCAGCGCAATATTCTTGTTGGCATCATTCAAGCATGGAACACCCGTCATACCCGGCAAGTTTTTCTTGTTTAAATCAATTCAAAGAAAGGAAAGATAATCGAATCAAAGATTAAAAATAGATATCGCACTTCATCCCTCCCATAACAAAATCAAACGACAATTCAAAAAAATACATAGATTGCTATATTGATGTTCATATTCATGAATATATGTGGTCTTGATTTGTTGATGGCTGCCCAGACCAGTGTAAGTTTGAAACTTGACGATTTGCTAAAATAACTCCATTTTTTCCGCATTCTATATAAGCTCATTGTCGGCCATTTGGTTGATTGCAACCGAGATTACATCCATATAATCTAGTAATGTTATTAGTATCAATTTTACATATACATTTGTATAATGACTACATATGCACGAAAGACACCGATATAGAAACCAAACCATTAAACCCAGATATAACCTGAAATTTATTTGGATTAGCCAGGTCTATGGCTCAGCCGTAACAGAAATTACTTTTTGTGTGATCGTCTTCAAGTGCCTACAACTTTAAGGTCGAAAGACAAAATTACAAAGAAAATTTCAAATTATGCTAGTATACAATTTTATCATAGAAAAATTAAATATTTATTAAAGGGTACAGCAATCTACAAAACTAACCCCCTTCCCAAAACAAATGAATTCACAGATTGTCCAAACAGGATCAAATGAAAAAACAAAAAGAAAAGTTGATCATACAAGATGAAAAGGCCATGCCAGGCTCCTCTTCCCAAACATTTAAATGCGCCTTGACAAAACCACTCATTTTCATACTGGAAAACCATACATCAGCCACTGCGTAAACTACTAAACTTCCACGAGATACCCAACAAGCCTAATATTTTCATCTTTATGAAGACCGGAAGAATGAACACCAAACGCAAACATGGTTTAACAGGGTAACCAGTCAACTCAAGCCTATGACCTTCCAGTCAAAAAGTTAATAACCTTAAAACCTAAAACCTAACCCAAGAAAAATGTGCCTTTTAGCAACCATGAAACATATATTCAACAAAGTTCATTAAAAGAGAAATTTATGAGAAAAAGTTTGATGGGGACCTATTCACTTTCATCTTCAGATGTGACTGGGGAGTCGGTAGCTTCGGCTAGATTTTCAAGCATCAGAATAACTTCGGAGGTGTCATCCAGATAATATTTGGCTTTGCTAGGCTTTTGTCCAACTGTGCAGGCAAACACATTAGTATTAACGGAGAGCATGTTTCTTGAGATTGCATTGCCAATAATTTCAAACATGTCCTCATCAGATCTGTCGTCACCAATGCACAGAACAAAATCAGCCTGCTTCCCTTTTTCGGCCATCGATGTGAAGATCTTCTCTGCTACCAGACCTTTACTGGCTTCCTGCAAACATAGAGTATGGAAAACGTTATTAAAATATAGACCTCCATCATGAAAACCCTCAATTTTGTGACTTGAATTCATGACTTCTTGACCACATTAATTAACTTTACTAGTTGCACAAGATTAGCACAAAACTTTCGATTTACAACAATAAATTAGTTCATATCAATTAAGATTCTAAACACACAAATAAAGCAACAATATAAAGAAATTACTAATTCGATCAGCATTGATCAGGGATTCAAGATGCTCAAATGGTTTAGCGGCCTGTGATAGACCTTAAAGGCGTAGTGCAAGAAGCCCTGGTCAAGAACCAGTTAGGCCCAGTAGTCCTCATACGGGACCAACATTGTTAGCAAGGACCAAACCGGTCCGGTTAAGTTTGTGGTCACGGGGCCAGCAAGCGACCAATTGAAGGGGGTCAAAATTTGTTTGTCCTCTCATTTCAAGATTAAGAAACAAAAATAACTAAAGAAGCCTTGGTTTATTAGGATAAAGTAATTTAAAAGGTTGTGAACTCTGTATTAGACTTAGGGTGACTTCTAACCAATTTGACCCACTTCCTTAATATTTTTAACTTTATCAATTTGAGTCGTTATAAGAAAAAACCAAACCAAATTGACTCGCTTTCACATATGTGAGCTGAAATTGCCGCCTATAGATACCTTTCTGCAAATACAAAGCTATGAATCCAGACTAAATCACCTGTACTACTTGTTCTTCCCGAACAACCCTACTTGCCACCCGTAGAAATCTATCAGATGATTTGACGGAATGAAAATGCAACCAAAAAATAGCAAAAAATCGTATTAAGGTTAAATAGGGGAGACAATTCCAACCCATTTACCAATAACTATAAATGGGTAATTTCAGAAAAACTAAGTTAGTTATACAGATAAAGGTTGAAATCTGTAAAAGGGGTTAAAAGTTAACCAAAGCATATTTTGAATGCGTAAAACCTTCCTAAATCATTTTTTAACTAAAGTTATAACTGAAAAATATAACGTTGTAATCATATGTGATACAAAAACTTTTCATAAAAAGATTTTAAACCTTCTGGAATGAAACGTGCTCCGGGGTCAACCCACCCATACCAACAAATTAACAGACCATTAGTAGAGGCAGGTAGAAAAGTAGACTTAACCAATTTGAGTTTTTACCCAATACCTAACCAACCCGAGCCAGCCCATTTTGTGGCCTCTGGAGTTAAAAAGGTGAAGGGGAATACCTGAGGCTTGACTTCAACAATATATTGACCACTTTTAACGGCAACAGGTTCATTTGCCAAGACACTCTCAAGATGATCTAGCATCTCCTTTGCTTGAGCAAATCCAAATCCCGGGTCAGCGTCCCGATACTGCCATACTAATGCACTCTCCTTGGTTTCAATAGAAGAGCCATCAGTGGCCTCTGTATAAAGTTTCATCACAGGCTCGGCCATTTGCATCCATCCAAAATCACTACTCTGACCACAGGTTTCCCATTCGACATCTTGAGACCACCTGAAGAATGGAAAATATATACTTTTGTCAATAATTCATCCGATCAAACCCTCAACTTTTAGTTTTAGAAACTTACAAGTATCTATGTCTTTGTATTTAACAGTTTGTATATATTTTTCTGATGAAGAGGAAAAATTACCCCAGCAAATTTTATATCGTATGATAAGCATTACAAGTACAAGGCAGTGAAAAACCATATAAAGACTTAGTTAAGACTCTGCACGTTTTTCATCGTGTTTAACATATTCAGCCCATTTGCCTCATTCCCCATTTAGCTAATTTTGTTATTTGAACAATATGAGATTGTTGCATCCCAAGTCCACCCATTCATAAGTAAATGGGTAGATGTTTCCACCTATAAAATATAGAATAATTTAGCAATTTTTATCACTAGCTTACATTATGTGGAATAGAGAAATCTTCTTTCAACCCAAGCAGAAACATAGCATAAACAACTGAAGGAAAAACATTGAAAATACTATAAAACCTGAAGACACTAGTCCTCTAGAAATGTGAAAGCTTACAGCAATAGAAATTTCATTTGTCAAAAATAAAACATATGGAAAACTTTGTGCAGACTTTAATTACTCACTCATATGAACCAGAAGATAACTTTAATAATATATAAGATTCAATATTAACTATTTCTAAAGGAGACTCAACTCTTAAATATGCTATATTAAGTATAAGATAAGTAATTTGTCTTAATACCTTTCTTATTTCTAATTTTAGTCGTTTCAATTTCTTTACGGAAATTTATCAACCCTTATAAATACTCGTAACAAATTATTACATGGTTTTCAAAGAAGAACAGCAAAAACTAGGGCTTGGTCTATATCTGATGAAGGTGGTTGATGTGGTGAGTTGCAGCTATGCAGTAGTGTGGTGGTGGAGGTGACGTTCATTATGCAATACCTGTACACATAATTGTGTTTGATTTGTTTATATATGAATTTTATCCTCTTAAGGCTCGAATGGGCAAAAATGTCACATAACATGTCTTTTGAAAGGATAACACATCCTAAACCCTTCTTTCAACAATAACATTATTACTGAAATAATACACCTCCATGATCATGCTGGACACATATTATAATTTTTAGAAGACAACCAAAAAAATATTTATAATTTTGGCTCAAGAGTAAGTCAGCTCAACCATAACCTGGCCAGTTTCAACCATACTAAAATCAAAGGTTTTGACCCATTACCCAATCCACCCCTTATGCCACCACTAACTGTCCCCAACTATATTAGTAATATGCAAACAGCTATAATCCCACCTCAAGAAGTAGGCCATGCTCAGCTGCAATTCCAAGCTTCTTGCAAGGAGAAAAAGCCCTGCTTAAGCTTTCTCTGCCTCTTCCACTAACAATAAATACTTTATTATTTTCATCTCCAGAAAGCTTATTGAGGATTGAAATAACTTCTCTACTTGGTGTCTTAATAATTGAATTTTGTGGCATCACTGTTCCATCATAGTCCAACAATATTGCCCTATTTTTAGCCTTTATATAAGCCGACACAATATCATCAATCGAAAGCTTCCTGAAGTTAGGATCTAGAGACACGACCCTAAACCCAAATCCCAAACCAATACCCCAACATCTTTTCCTGAAATGATCCGCACACGTTCTCTCCATATCTTGCAAGAAACTTCTAGACCAATAACCCACATTATGTGTACTAACATATCGATAATGCTTCTCATGCCTCAATTGTTTCTCGCCTTCACTCATAGATATAGCCTCATTCATAGCCTCAGCAGTTGCTTCAACATTCCAAGGGTTCACACGAATTGCCCCACTCAAAGAAGGAGAACACCCTATAAACTCTGATACAACCAACATGCTCTTTTTAGGGCCGCTTAGATCTGCACCAGTTTCTGAACCAGAAATTCCCTCCCTACACACAATATATTCATAAGGGGTTAAATTCATCCCATCTCGTACAGCAGTCACAACAACACACTCAGCTATACTGTAATAAGCAACGCGTTCATTAATACCGAGGGGAGTGTCTATGTAAACGATAGGCTGGTACCCAGGCTTACCAAATTGATCATTAATACGTTTGCAGCTTTCTTGTATTTCGATCTGTATTTCATCCAAATCTATCCCACCTTTACCCCTAGCAGGGTTTGCAACTTGGATAAGAACAGCCCTGCCTTGCCATGATGGATGAACTTTAAGCATTTGTTCCATTGCTAAAAGCTTTAAATTGATACCTTTAAAAACGTCCATGTCATCAACTCCAAGAAACACCGTTTTACCTTCAAATTGCTGTTTTAGTTCACTGACTCTCCACTCTTTGTCGGCAAGTTTCATTACCGACTCAATTTGACCCATATGGATCCCAACAGGCATTATCTTAATTCCCACTGTTCTTCCATAATAATCTAGCCCGATGTAGCCCCGCTTGGACTGATACTCCAAACCAAACATTCGGCTGCAGCAAGAAAGAAAATGCCGAGCATAATCAAATGTGTGGAAACCGATAAGGTCAGAATTGAGTAAAGCTTTTAGGATTTCTTCCCTAACAGGAAGTGTCCTGTAAATCTCAGAAGACGGGAATGGACTGTGTAGAAAAAAACCCATCCTCAAACGATTAAACCGCCTTCTTAGAAAAGTAGGCAAGACCATCAAATGATAATCATGAATCCAAACAAAATCATCTTCTGGGTTAATCACTTCAATAACTTTTTGTGAAAAAAGCTTATTTGCAGCAACATAGGCTTCCCAGCTCGACCGGTCAAATCTACCCCCATGATCAGCAGAAAAAGGTAACATATAATGAAAAAGAGGCCATAATTGCTTCTTACAAAAACCATCATAATACTTTTCCATCAAATTCGGGGGAAGGAAAGTGGGAACACATGCAAACCTATCCAATAACACTTGTGCAACATCATCTTGTTCAATAGGATCAACATCAACATTCAACGAACCAACATACAAAACCTCCATATCGTCAGGAAACCCATCTTTAATTCTCAAAATCAACGACTCGTCATCCCATGTAAAGCTCCAACCTTTATTATCAGGCCGTCTTTTAGCCTTCAAAGGCAACTGATTCGCCACAACAATCATTCGATCCATAGCAAGGGAAGACGGGTTATCAGAAGCAACACTACTAGCTTGATCATCATCAAGCTCAGTTATACTTCCAGGAACAGTCATTACACGGGGCATCTTTCGTTTCTCTCGTTCTCGACCCATTACAGGGAAATTCCCTGAAGCTAACTCTAACAGATTCGTATACGACCTCGATTGCATCTTTACCCTTAAATTTCACAACTTTAAGATATAAAAAACACCTTAACAAATGACCCAGTTCAAGAAACCCACCTACAATAAAATACCACAATCATATTCTATACCCCGACATCGAATCAATTTATATAAACCATCAATCAAACAGTATAAATATAAAAGAAAGCAGCCTAATTTGACAAGATCACAGATCATAAATAAAACAGATCAATATAAAAGAATGAAGAAAAATAGACTAACCTTTTCTTTTAACTAGCTTTGGATCTTTGAAGCTTCGATCTTGAAGGACTAATTGAACATTTTGTGAGTGTTTTTGAGGTGGAAAAAGATAATGATGATGATGATGGGGAAAATAGATTAGGGTTTGTTTTAATATATAATAATGAAATGAAATGAATGAATGAATGAATGATGTGTAAGAACTATATATATATACATACATACATATCTGTACAAGGTAAAAGTAAAGTCATTTACATACATGGAATTGATATCAGGATATATTTATGATTTATTTATTATGAAAAGATAATAAGATATAAAATATATGTATGAATTATGATATCCTTTTCCTATTTTATTAGTTGCATAACATAATAATTTCGTTTTTTGTGTTATATTTTGGGATGCGAGACACAATTTTCATTACAAAAACATAAATAAAAGTGGTGGGATAGTGGAGGGGATACAAGTTTTGGCTTTTTAGCTAACAAAAAACGTGGTCTTTGCCTTTAATCAAATTCTATCCTTTTTGTATCAAGTACATTGATTAATAACACCAAGAAGGACATATTCAATGAAACTCTATCTTCTACCTTTCTTTTTATATAAACTTTATTTGCATGAATAAAACAACATAACTTACTAAATTTTTGTCTATAATGTACTTTGGTTCATCCTTTAGTACGAAAAGAGCTTGCAAAAAGTATGTTTGGTGACTCAGTGTGAATTGTAGTCTTGTTGAGCTTAAAACTTAAAAGCTAGTAATTATAGGTTTGTTTGAAATTTTATAATAAGTAGTCTTTTTTCTTAAAAAAAACTCATTTAAATTTATAGAAAAAACTAGTTAGTAGGGTTTGACTAACTCGTGTATTATTATTATTGATGATGTTTAGAAGATGGCTTTTAGTTACGGATGAGGATCCTATAAAGGTTGGTTTCGACTTTCTTGGTAAAGTTGAAACCATTTTGACCATTAGATTAAAATCAATGATCAAGATTCAAAAATCACTTTTGAATTATGACCTTTAGTTTTAATTCAATGGTCAAGATCATCAACTTGATAATAACTTTAGAGAATTTCAATTCTTTAGTTACCAAGCTTGTTGCTACGACATTTATGAATCTTAACGTCATAATTATTGTACATGACCCTTTTGACCCTGCCAATTAGCTTATGATCGTGCGAGAAAACCAAAAATACCAAATGCAAAGACACGTGTTGGTTAAGCAACACGTGTTAATGTATAGTCAATATGCTTTTACATACTATGAGTTTGTAAAAATTTTCTTAACAAAAATTATAATAAAATAATATATAACACGAGTGCATGACTTACATGAGAATTTCATAATGTAGCCGGATCTTTATATATGTCCACATGTAACAGTGGCGGAGGTATATAGTGAGGTTGGCCAAGGCCCACCATCATATATTTACATACTATTTTATGTCTAGTTTTGTGTGGTAAGAAGTTCTGGCCCACCATATATTTCTTTTAGCCCAATTTTGTAAGGTTAATTGTAAAATACAAATTACAATTGGGAGTAATAAGTTAAAAATAGACGAGAACTCGAGAAGTTAAACGGCAAAAAGTTCGCTTTTTTGGGAATTGGGGGCTTGGAGTTTGGCGGTGGTCTTCAATACTCTTCCAAGTTTATGGTGAAACTCTAAAAAATTCATCCGTTAATTTGATAATGGATCCAACAAAATTCAAGATTCAACAATGCATTAAATATTAATTTGGTATTTCTCAAATTCTTTTACTTCCTATTTTATTGTTTACATAATTACATTTATAGTTTACTACTAAATTATTAATGATAATAATTAGATCAGGGGATGAATTGTTTATATTTAGTTTTTTTATTTCATTGTTTATGTTTATATTAATTTACTAATACTAAATTACTGATGAAAATTGCATCGAGAGTTTTGTTATTGTTTATGTTTGCTATTTTCTATTTCATCGTCTATGTTTATATATATATATGTATATACTATTTTCTGTTTCATTGTCTATGTTTATATATGGTTTCCTATTACTCAGTATCCAAGATTATGTGAATCGCAATTTGTGAAATTGTGACCAAGCTTTTATGCTTTATAATCTATTTGGAGTGAAGTAATTTAGACATACATATATTGTGACTTGTAAAATAGATGGATTATGATCTATGGATATTGATGAGATTAATCAGTAATCATACTATAAATATGTAACATTGAACTATCCTACTAAATTACTAATACTTTCCATTACTTTGTGGTTTGTCGAGTACCACGCGGAGGGTTAACACTATTAGTTTAGACGAAATCTTAGATGACTTTAATGATTAGAGAGAGCGTACTATGTAACTGAAATGAACTGCTTTATTTCAAGGGCCACACATTTTGGTATAATAAGTATTTTTGGCACTTGTTTGTGTTTAATAAAAATTTGGCATACCCTCATCCGAAATCCTGGCTCCGCCACTGACATGTAACCTTAGCTAATGTTTACTTACATTCTTTTTTCCAATATTTGATAGTTAATTTTTGCTCACGCCTTTGGTACTTTTTATAGTTAGCAACTAGTATGTTGCCCCCGCACGTTGCCGCGGATGATTTATGATGTTATAAAGTATTGTGGCGAACTTTTTCACATTCAGCAATAACAGAAAAGTTACATTAAACAGTAGTGAACTATTAATTACATCCAAGCCTATCAATTTGTTCTTTTCGACTTTTCCATGAAAGAAGCGCCGGTCTTCAATCCTAGAAATAAAGAGGTAGAGTGTTAGGAAATTTGGAGCTCTATGCTAGAGAGATTATGTGTGGAGGGACCAAAAGATGCTAATATACAGAATTAGTGCATAAATCATGTTCGATGAAAAGTATACATTCTATACTTGAAAACAAATACATGTAAAATAACATTTTAATTTTTTCAAAATTTAAACTCAACGGTATTGTTTATTCATATATACCCAATTTTAACCGGGTCCGTGCTAGAGAGCCCCTCACCCTCAATACCTTAGTAGGAGGAGAAACTCCCAACTAAACCGTCCGAAGGCACGACATTAATTGGGATAAAATCCTGTTGCATCTGCAGGACTCAAACCTGCTTCACTAGAAGACTTTTTGTGAAATTCCTTGAAAATGTCTTTTACATGTCTTGAACTCATGACCTCGAACATGTAAAATTGGTGCTCAACCAGTGAACTATGATGAGATTTTGTTCACATCCAAATAATAATCTATATATTAAAGATTGGTAAAGAATTTAATTTTTTTTTATATAAATACATACTTAACTTATATCTATATGATTTTGACATATCATTTTTCTTTTAACTTTTTTTTTTAAAGGCACTGTGTTTGTATTTTATTAACAACTGAAATTTATAATTCATCCAGAATTAGAATACCACTATCTTATTATCCTAACTAATTGTATTTACGATTTTGACATATCATCTTCATACACAAAAGGTACCAAAACATATATGACATGGGATACCATTGTTTCTTTAAAACAAATAAATCTTTTTATCACTTATGAAAATTCACTCGGTAGTCGGCTGAACTTAAATTTATCATTAAGAAATTAAAATTGATATGAACATGTTTTCCGTTGGAATTGGGTGGGTGGCTGGGGTTAAAATCGGAATTTCGCACACCACTTTGATATTCCCACAACACACCCCCCAGTATCTTTCGGCACACAAAGACAACTACTGCCATTTCCCAAAAAAAAAAAAGATGGCTGGTGGTGGTGGATACAGAGGTGAAGATGAGTATGATTACTTGTTCAAATTGGTATTAATAGGTGATTCAGGTGTTGGCAAATCAAACCTTCTTTCAAGATTCACTAGAAATGAATTCAGTTTAGAAACTAAATCCACTATTGGTGTTGAGTTTGCTACCAGAAGTCTCACTGTTGATTCCAAAGTTATTAAAGCTCAGATTTGGGACACTGCTGGTCAAGAAAGGTCAACCCCACCTAATTTACTTTCAATTTACTTTGTGTTTCTTGTATTTTATTCTATAATAATTGTATATATTTCTATATGATTTACTGAATTTGTCTTCTTAGGGTTTCTTGTAGATTAAGTTTTGTTATTAGGGTTAAGTGTTTGGAAAAGTATTAAAGTTTAGTACAAAGTAGGTGCTCAACTTACAGCGTTTATTGTGTGTTTTTTAACTTTCAAATATCGATATAGATATAGATACAACTTTACCCAATACTGGCATAAGCAAGGTATGGGGGAGGTTGGATGTAAACAGCCTTACCTCGACAAGGGTAGAGAGACTGCTTCCAGAAGAACCTCCGACATAGAGTGATTGAGTGAATATGTGTGTTTTGAGTGACCATGCATATCTAGAGAGTATTAAATTAATAGAAATACAGCTAAATAAAAATAGCAGGACACAAAGACGTATTAAAAGATAATCATAAAACAAATACAACACAAGCACGATAAATATTGATATTATATGTATTTGACAATACTTTTGCAGTCGTGGCAACTTGTATAGATACCACGTGACACTTTATGTAGATGACATGATAGCCAAAGTACTACGAAAAACATCTAATCATAATATGCAAAAAGTAGAATGCACACAATAGAAGCGTTGTTAGTTAGATACATGGTACTATATACGTTGGACTAAAGTTAAATTGAATTTAAATACATTAGCACTTAACCTTTTTTTTTGGTATATGTATTTTTGTATGATTATTTCTTACCTAAGTTTTTGAACTTTCTCAATTACAAAAATGGCAACGTCCTTGAATCTTGATGCATGTTTTTTTCATTTTTGTGTGTGTGTGTGCGTGTATATATATTATATATATATATGGAGAAAATATATATTTGTGTCATCACCTAGAATAACAGTTCCTTTATTACAAAGTGAAGTACTTCCTTTTGGGTCATGGGGACACACGGTTAGGACTCATTCGGTGGGGTGGTAAGTGCGCTTGGACATGTGGTGTATGTATGGTCTTGAAAACTTCATATTATGTTTGGTGTGACGTTGTCCCTTTATATAGTGGCTGATCCAGGGTATCCGATTAGGTTATGCACCGCCAAGATAGATTATTTGAACAAAGTTATGTATCCGTTTTGCTTTTATAACACAAAACATATCAAAAAAGTATTTGAGAGTTGTCCATACCCAGCAAACCTATTACGTCTATGGATCAAAGATCCAAGGGAATGTGATGGAAAGGAATTTGAAATTTCCCATGTTAATCTATAATGACAATGGATTATTTCAAATTTCTTTCCATCAGATTCCCTTAGAATCTCTGAATCAAACAGCCCCATACTTTGTTTCCGATGAAGACCGAAATGGACTAGCATCACATCAGTATGATACCTCTTGACTTTAAAGTTGATATGAAGCTCAAAATTTTTGAGCATAAGTAGTTAGCAATGCCTATAACAAGTCCCGTGAGTTACAACTTACAACAAAGCATAGTATATGGCATCTGAAAGTTACTAGCCTGACATTAATAGCTGAATAGATTTTTCTTAGTGTGGTCTGGTGTTAAAATGGGGACCATGGAGAAAGTGTTTAAAAAGAGGGCCAAAAATATATCTTTTTAAAGTAAAACCACTTACTATAAATAATGAATTGACCTGGCGAAATAATTGCATTCGTAGCTGATAATGGTTTATGATTGGAACATCATAGCATGAACTAGAATCATAAAGCTAAAGGAGAGAAAGTCATAAACGCATAAATTTGAAGCAAAAATCAAATGAAAAGTAATATGGATAATAATATCTTAATTTATGAATAAATTTGTTATAAGCTAAAGAAGATTATTCTGATAGTGTTTTCCTCTACCATTGTTGCTACAAAATACACCCAATATTATGTGCTTTAATGTGGTATTAAAGTTGAATTATTAAATGAAGTTACAAGCCTGGAATCAGTAATATAAAACATTAAGGTGGTATTTGGTTGTAAATGGGATTGGTAATGGGTATGTTAATGGATATAGATTTGGAAGAATATAAAAACAAAATATAATTTTACAATATCAAAGAAACATAGTGTATCACTTTCATATCCATTCCCTGGTCCAAAAATTCTCCAACCAAACACCTCTTAAAAAGAAGAAGAGAACTACTTGATGACATTTCTAAACCAGATCAAAGGTTATGGCTTTCTCAAGGAATGGTGATATTATTCTAAAGACTACGTGCCAAACACTTGCTCAGCTAAATAGAAAGAAGCGATAAAAGTCATAAGCACCTCTGGATTGAGTTAAGGCTTTGTTAGAGTGTGTAAGCTCATGGGTTTGTAACAGAATTAGTTAGTTGATGAATAATATCTTTCTCACACACTAGTATACGAACTACTTAATCCATTCAATTTGCTTCAGTTTGTTTTCTTAACTCTTGAGGATTCTGGTTAATTGACTTCATTTATTTAATCCGGTTCGCATTTCTGGAAGTTATCATATCAGGTGGTTACTTGTGATTGATGTCTTCTTTTAAATACAGGAAGTAGGTTGTTGTCCTACTGTTTTTTTTTTCCTTGTTTGTTATTGATCAAAAAATTCATATGGATCAACCTTATTAGGATGTGCCTCGAACTTTTTTTTTAAATGATGTGGGTTTTTATGGTCTTAATATGTTGACCAATGTGGCAATAGCCCAGTGGTACCCGTCACCCATGATGCTTAGGGCCCACAGGGGAAGTCTTAAATGACGAGGGTTCGATCCTTGGGGATGCCCATATCCTGTGGGAATTAAGTGGAGGTGTTTCACCGGCACCCAAAGCCTTACGGGGTGGTATAGGTGGGTATCCAAGCTAAGGGATACCGGGGGCAGGGTCCCTTCCTTCAACCCTTTTTTTTTAATAACTGCCCGGCCTAGAGGGTGTTTTTCTCAAACTTCTGAAAAAACCCTTTCTGTAATGCCACTCATCATATTGTGTGCTTGGAGTTTTTTTTCAATATTCTTTTTTTAGTCAACAAGATTGCTATAGATTCAGACAATGCACTTGATAATCTAAAATGTTTTATTATTATTGTAGTCCCCACGGGTGGGCCCTTCATGGAAGCCAATGTATGCATGTGGATTGCCTGAAATGTTTTTGTAGTTATAATTAACATACAGAACAAATTATTGTATTGCAGTCTGTAAAAGAATTGTTTGAACATTCTATACCTTAGTCAACCATTTGGAACAGACTGATGCTGCGTACATTCATGGTAACGGTACCTTTGTAGGATTTTAGTAGTGTAGAAATTGGTATCATAGAGAGCTGAATTGAATACTGTGTTTGTACAAATGATGTGAATCTTGTCTTGCTTTTTCATTCGTCTCCAAAAGTTTGAAAAGATATCCTGGGATTTATTCATTGTATGTGTTGGTGAGTGGTGACATGATTCATGTCTTCAGCTCTAATTAACGGCTGGTTATTGGAATGATGTTTTGTAGATTTCTCGGGATCTTTAGGGTATTCTAGACTGGGATATCTTGATACAACCTAGTGTGAGAGCTTTAGATGTACTATGTAGGACTAGGTGTCTATTGGTAAGTGTGATACGAACCAATGGCTTGTATCAAATGATAAGAACAATAAGATGGATAGGCTGGTATTCGAGAACCAGTAAACTCCCAAATTAACTAAACAAGAACAATAAACTTCTGAATAATATTGCACACCCTAAAGTTACAGCCCTAATCCTCCATTTATACTAATTCTATAGCTTGGTTAACAAGCTATTATTAATTTAAGAAACTAAATAATAATAATAAAGATATTTTCAAACATATCTAAATCTAAAATATAATATATATCTCAATAATAGACTATTTATCTTTGCTGGAGAATATGAGTCGTATCAAAGTGACTTTATGTCCTTTTAGGAGGATGTGTATTAAGGAAGGGAAAATTGGACTTATATACTATAGAGGAACTGTGCACCAAGTTAGATAACAATACAAAACCAGATAGATTGCTGTTATATTCGTACTAAGCAGCTATCTAGATAGAAGTGGGGCCAAATAAAGGGTAATGAACCCTATAAACGTTGTACGGATCACTGATTAGGCAAATTAAGCGTATTCAATGGACAAGTTGGACATATGCTATTGACCAATTTATGCAACTTACAAACCTCTATAGGTATACATTTCTGATCTTTGTAGCTTTGGTATTCAGAAACCCCTTGCTTGCTTTCGCATGGTAGCTAGGTAACCACATTATATCCCAAGTGATTATGGCATAATAGTGACAGGACAAGATATTAACCCTTTGAACAGATGATAGTAAGATAGATTATTCACATTTCCAAAAACTTTACTCAACTGATGGGTGAGTTTGCATATTGGCATCCACAAAACATACACTCAAACACAGACATAGGACAATAGGACATAATGTACTTATGACAGTTCATCTTGTGATCAATATTGTGCATAATTTGAAGTTTGCTATGAAGATAAATGAGTTATTTCATTGAGTGAGTTTGCTACAATGATACACGTGTATATAGACATGGAGATGAAACCCTATCGGACCCCATTATATGATTGTTGGTGTCGGGGTTCCTAAGAGGATTAATATGCACAATGGTAGCAATACAATACTTCAAAAGAAGTTTTTAAAATCCCTCAACTAAGGATCCTGATGCATGCATTTATGTGGATTAACATGATTTAAGTATAGCCCAAAAAAAAGTTTCTTCTAAGAAATGGTGGAACAATTCAAACTATAAGAAGTAAGAAAATATAGAGTTCGCAATCATGCTATCCATGCATGACAATGTAGAGTTTCCCATTTATATACTACACCAGTCCTGTTTTGTGTTGACTTTTAAAGTTCTTAGTATTTAGAGTCATGATAACAAACGTAGAATCTTCTGTGGATCGGTTCTTTCATGGAGCGGTGGAGCTTCATACAAAAAAGGACGTCCTTTTTTGTAACCTGTTCACGAAATTGGAAGAATTGGGAGACTAAGAAAACATAAAAGATATGCCTGAAAAATATATCTTATCTTCTCCTGTGTGTTCGCATATCTAGTATTCCAATTACAGGCTTTTAGTGCAATATTATGCATGCTAACGTCATACAGAGCATAGGAAATAAGCTTATGATAATAAGTTAAAGTAATACTAGTATGTTTCTTGTTTAGTTTCACGCAAAATCTTCTATATAATAAACATAGATTGTCAAGAATACACATGAAGCCTGTTTTGATCAAGCTAATTGTCATGCTTTCTTATGAGTATGCGAATACGCTGACTAGGCCACTCCAGTGAATTCAAATAGATCCCTTATGTGATTATTTGTGCATGATTAACATCTATACACATGACATGAAGCCCTTTATTTTCTAGTTATTATATACTGCATGTTTTTGTTAGTAATGTGGCACTTCATATGGCATTTTCATGTATCCAAATTAAAACCCAAGGGATGACTAAGTTGGTTTTCAACCTGGATCCTTTCACCGAAATAATGTCCAAATGCGATCATTTCTTGCGTGTTTGTGCCAATTTCCCTTTAGAAATAGCTTTTGGTGCGCAAAGTTTATATGTAGGTGGACTCGGACCCCTATGGATTTAGCCGGCCAAAGATATCAGCAAAATGGATATATGATAGAGGTGGCACGTAGACCCAAATTTGGATAAACAGGTCAATCTGGGTTAGACTTTAGCTATTTTGTGTAAAAGTAAAAAAAAAAAAGGTCTAATATGAAAAAGTTTTGAATAGGTCAAGCGGGTTAAATGTGTCAAATGTCACCTGAAATGTATTCATAATGCATTTATTTAGTCTCCTAAATTCATCTATTTCATGAAGTGAATTACCATTGTAGCGATAGGTATTCTTTTTATTATATTTGGGACAATAGAATTAAAGAAAGAAACCCAAGAAAGTATTTGTGAGCTGGCCTGACTGACCCATACTAAAAACAAGCTATAAGCAAATCATTTTTAACCCAATACACAACTTGCTCACCCAGCCTGTTTTGTCACATTTAAAATCAGACCTGTGTTACCTTCATTGCTTGCTTAATTCTGCTCTCTTTTTTCTCCAATTTAAATTCATCATGTTTGGTTGGGACTTTGGAAAATAAATAATTGCAAGTTTTATGTCTATTTTTATAGGTATCGTGCAATCACAAGTGCATACTACAGGGGAGCTGTTGGTGCTCTACTTGTATATGATGTAACTCGGCATGCCACTTTTGAAAGTATCAATAGGTGGTTAAAGGAGTTAAGAGACCACACCGACCCAAACATTGTGGTCATGCTAATCGGAAACAAATCAGACCTCCGTCACCTACTCGCTGTTTCAACTGAAGACGGAAAATCATTGGCTGAAGCTGAATCCCTCTACTTCATGGAGACTTCTGCATTGGAAGCAACTAATGTTGAAAATGCTTTTAGTGAAGTGATCACACAAATATACAAGATCGTGAGCAAGAAAGCGGTTGAAGCTAGTGATGAGGGTGCTTTTGTGTCTGTTCCTTCAAAAGGAGCAACGATTGATGTTAAGGAAGAATCTTCGGGTACAAAAAGTTTCGGGTGTTGCTCAACTTAGCTGTCGGTTTGTATAATTTAGAACTCTGAATTGTCATGAGAATGCAGATAAGGAGTGTTTTCATGGAAAATGTTGAAGAGGTCAAGAGTTGTGACATTATAGGAATGAATTGGTATAATTGTTAGAATGGGAAATATATTGCACTTGCTTATTTCTAGTTTCTTTTGATTTTCCATTGAATCATTTTTCACAATCCACACAATAGCAGAGTCTAAACTGGAGGAACTTTTGAAGAAATGAGCGAGAAATTATCATTTTTAGTCTTGATCTTGTTAACAATTGGGTTTTTTCATTCTGCACGCAAATACGCTGTATCTTCTGATACAACCTGTTCAAGCCGGTTAATCTTCTAATGGAAACAACTAATAACAAGATGAATGAAAACGATACGAAGACTTGTTCCAATTCTTTGTTCTCATTCATTCAAACAAAGAATTCCAATATGAATACTAAGACAGAAGACATGGAAATAAAGAGGGTTAAAGGAAAATAATTTGGGTCACATTATCATTAATAGAGATGATCTATCAAATTTAAGATTTACCATTACGTGAAATGTTCATTTGAAAACTAAAATTTCTATGAAAACTAGAAAACTGGCCAAAACACACTGTGATTTGAATTTAACACAATGTGTTTTAATGGTGTTTACTAAAAACACAAAGTGTTTTTATTGTGTAATCTAAAAAACATTGTGTTATGTTTTAAATCACAGTGTGTTTTTGATAGCGCGTGAAAATCAGAAAATTGTTCAAACACACTGTGATATGAACTTAACACAATGTGTTTTTTATAAAAAAAACACATTGTGTTAAATTCAGATCACAATGTGTTTTGGCCAGTTTTCTAGTTTTCACGAAAATTTTAGTTTTCAAATGATTACAACCCTTATTAATAACAATTAATTAATATCTTTTCATTTTTGACCGGACCCACACTGAGTTCCCACCCAATACATAGTAGCGGAAAACCCCTTATTAATTCGTCCGAAAGCACGACAATTAATAAGGCTAGACCTTGCCGACTCATGACTCGAATTCAAGTCTCCCTGAATCCAAACCTTCATTGGAAGGACTTCCCTTTGCTATTGGGCTATTAACCCAATGACAAACTTTGTGGGTATTGATGGATCTATAATATTTATTAGCCATCTACAACATTGCATGCTATGCCCAGTTGTAAACTATGTAGTAAAATACGTATATTCTTGTAGATGATTTATCAATTACCCCTTGTCATATGAGCGGATGGAGTTTACCTCTATTAATCATCGTGCATTCAGGTGGATTAGTAGGTGTTTCCCCCACCGGGTATTTGAAATAGACATTTCTACTTCGAGGGAGCTCTCTAGCGCGGACCCGGTTAAGACAACGTATACTAGACCTCCCGCTGTCGAATCGCGACATGAAGTTTCAAGCGAAATTCACCTTTAGAAAAAAAATTTATGAGAAATGTTAGGTTACCAAACAATATACAAACAAAAGTTACAAACAAATACTTAATCAATTTAAGTCATTCTTTTCTTTTTTCTTTTTCTATTTTTTTTAATTGGTTCACATAACATGTCACATATATTTGTAACCATTTGTTTGTAATTTGTTATTATATTACAATTATTATTATATTATTTCTAATAATGGTAATTTTGTAGATAGTTATTATTAATAGTTCACGTCTATTGGAACTGCTTTTTTAAAACAACTGTGGATTCAGTTCTTTCTCTTAAAATCTTGCATGCACTTCAAATGTATATGTAAAATTCACGGGGGCTTAGTGGTGACTTGGTCTTTCGAGCACATGTGATGTGGTTATGCTCTAGTTTCATCTTGGGTTATGTCTGCATAGATCCAGGTTATTCGGGTTAGGCCAAGTTTTGAAACTTAGGTTATGTATGCATCAACCGATATAAAATGGTTTTTAACTTTATTCATCTAACACATAAAATTGCAAAACTATAATAAAACTGGTTTTTGTATGCATCAATCCACACAAAATGGTTTTTCATTTTGTCCGTTTAACAAATAAATTTGCCAAATCAGTATAAAACTGGTTTATGTATGCATCAATGTAGTATGATGTTCATGCGTGTATTTTAGTGCATATTTTGTTAAATCGTTTTGCTCGTAAAAATCACCCAAGTTTTAAATTTATAAAACAAGGATATACTAATATCTATATTACACACACGGGCAGTGTACCCCGTCGCGTATAGTATAGCTATTAGTAAGTCCAGGATCGTCCAAAAGAATTAGTTTAGTTGTTAATGACAATATTCACTTTAGTCTAAAAAAGGTGTAAAATTAGGGGGTTGTGACCGAGTTGTCACGTTGTTTAACAAACTACAAGTGATCTTTTTGAAAGCTTTTAAATGATTGAAAAGTAAATTTTGGCGTAAGTGGATCAAAAGATAAATCTTAAGGTCATTACTAGAGTGTGTTTGATATTTGTAACCAGAAATGTTTTCAGCCCCCAGTTTATAATCAGACTGTCACTATCCGATTATCAAACTAATAAGTGAAAAGTTTAACCTTGGAATGGAAGAGTACCAAGTAAGATTGGTAACTGTAGAATGAGAACAATAATCGATACAAACAATAAATTAAGGATAATTAACTTCTACTCAATGTTAGATCCCAACGGCTTCTCCACGTGACCTTTAAGATCTACCCAATTGTAATTTGAAAGTAATTCCAACAACTAAAACTAAATCTTAGTGAATCTTAACTAATATTGATGAGACTTTTCGCACAATGATATTTATCGAAACCGAATTTATTATTAACTTCTAAAAATAACTTCAAACGAACAATCATCTCACAATTGTTTACTGAATGAACTAAACTTTAACTTGAGAATAACTTAAGAGTTCAACGTAACCAACTTAATTTTACAAACTACAACTAATGAACAAAAGTAACAATGATTTTTGGTGAAGTTGTTGTGCCCAAGATATAACTAAATGGTGTGGAGAACCTTCTCCTGAACACACTTTTGAATATTGTTTTGTTGAGCACACTTTTGAATATTGTTTTGTGACTGAACTTGGTGTGGAGACCTTAGGATTCTTCCCATGCACCTCTCAGGCACACTTCAATTCATCTGCCGCATGCTCTTTTTATATCCAAACTTTTCAACAATTGCATTGAATTTAGGAAACATAGGAAGCAATGCTCTGTAGTAAATAGTGAACTTCTTAGCCAAATATAGTATCAAAAACATGACCTTTGAAGTGAGTTCTCCAATTCATTGTTGCATATATTAATTTAATGGGGTCGAGGTGATTAAAGTCGCTTTCATGTTTTATCTTTATGCTCCAAACTTCCAAAACGTGAACATGGTGGCTAATTCGTCGAAAGTAATCAACATGAAACTTGTAGATCTTAATTTTCTGAATCCGTAGAAAGTTGAATCGTCTCGATCGGAGTTCGAATGAATAAAATATGGCCAAAACAGTGCAACAACGTTTCTATTGTCTTTTTTAGTGCATTTACCATCAATTTCCAATGCAACCTACAAAAACACTTATGCAAGTAATAAGTAACTAAAACACATTAATTTATATTCAAATGGGTCATATTTGTACGATAAATGGCACGAAAATGCTCACATAAATATGTATAATTTGAGCGTTATCAAATTCCCCCACACTTGAATTTTGCTTGTCCTCAAGCAAAATATCATTTAAAGCAGAGAATTTCCTTGACTTGACTTTCCACACATTCGATTTTTCATAAGATATAGAATTATTACTAATTCTATGTAGTTTAAATTTATAAAAATCAAGATATTTTTGTCATTCGGAATGATCAATCAGTATGATTATCTAGATAATACCTTAAGCTTAGGGCAAGAGAATGGATCATTAATAGCATCGTGTCCATGTTTGTGTTTACATTTTTATCGGTTTTTCTTTTCCAATACCCATTAAACTCATGTCTACTAATCATGCAATTTGAAATAGAATTTATATTTTACCTTCATTTTTCCTAGTTCCATATTTCCATTTATTATTGAATGCTCATACAAGAGACAGCTTATTTTTTGTAATGACACATGGGTCTCCCGACATCAGGGTGGTGAGTCTGTTCAAGCTATAGACACTTTACATTTCTGTTAGGACCAGTTTACTGGTAAACTGGCAGTCTCCAGTTGCACCTGGAGACCCAGTGAAACTGGAGACCCAGAAGATTTGTCCAGAAATATATTGAAGTCCAGTTGCATCGTACAGTTAACGCAACTGAAGACTTCCTCCAGTTGAGAACTGACTAGTTGAAGAATCCTTCCAGTTGAAGTCGAAGACAACAAGTGGAAGATAGAGAATGAGAATGGCAGCGAAGCCCAGTTGACATTCTAGTCAGTTACAAACTGGAGACCGTCAGTGGAAAGCTCTTACAAAGCTTTACACTGATTACGAGGAATTGACTTTTATGATTTATGTGCTTTTACCCGGATAATAAGATTTATTTTATTATTCAAGTACAAAAAGGTACATAAAGCTGGTTGAATAAAGTTGCTTTATTCTGCAATTCCACATTTGTACGGCCAAAGTTAACATCCCAATGTTAACTTTGCCTATAAATACAAGTCATTGCACAACAAGAATAATAAGTGATAAAACTCTTCAAAAGTTGAACACTTCACACTTTGCAAACCTGCAATATTCTTGGTGAACTTGTGCAATATTCTTTCAATCGTAAAAAGGAACATTTCACAACTGTAAGTGTTTCGATTGTTTAGAGAAATTCCAAGTGTAGATCAATTGTAGTTCATAGGTGTTAGGATATTTACATACTTGTATTATCTTGGTTCCGCAACAACCTTGTAATTTATTTAAAGTTAATAAATAAATTACACTTGAAAATTACATATTGTCTCACCAATTTATTTTATAAGTATTTTGTATTATTGCATTGTTCTTTACTTATTGTCACTTAAATAAGTAATCTATCTAGAACTTGGTATATACTCCTGTAACTGGTTCTCCAGTTCAGTGCTTATATTGCAAAGTAACTCCACCATCGACATTGAGGTGTCTTCAGGTAGTACCATCTATTAGTTGGGACTTACAAGTGGTATCAGAGCAGAAGGCTAATAAACTTGCCTAGATCTGCTAAGATGAACACTACTGAAGGTGGAGATGGTTCTGGTTCAGGTGAAAACCCATTGAATAATAATGCACAATCTTTTCAAAATGTTAATACAAACCCTCCTCCTCCTACTGCCCCAAATCACGTCCATGTACATTATTCTAACACTCATGTTCCAAAATTTGATGGAAACAGTGAGACCTTTGGTACATGGAAGGCCAGAATGCTTTTGCATTTTGTGGTATTGAGAGGTATATGTTGAAAATCCTTAAGGACGGACCATATATACCCATGTCTCTTGGGGTAAGTCCTCTTCTTGATCCAACTGGAAGAAGAGGTTCTAGAGAAAAGCTCGAAGACCATTGGTCTGATGAGGATCGTAGACTTGTTGATCTGGACACCAGACTCAAGAACATGATCCTTGGAGCTGTTCCTGAAGATCTAATTCCAACACTTGTGTTGTTACCCAGTGCAAAGTCAATGTGGGATGAATTAGTTATTCAGTTTGAAGGAGGTGATGACACTATTGTCACCAGGAAAGTTGCCTTGAACAAGAAGTATGAATCCTTCTTTGCCTCCCAATGAAAGTCTAACTGGTACATACACCAGATTTTCTAGCCTCATTAATCAGCTGAGAGGCTTGGGTGTAGAGAAGGATAAGGATATTCTTCTTGAGAAGTTTTGTGATATTCTTCCTTCCAAATGGGAAAACATGGTTCTTGTCTTGAGACAAGGTAAAACCTTGCACAGCCATACTCTTGCATCGCTCTATGGAGCCTTCAGCTTCACTGAAGATAATAATGCTGCAAGACTGGTGGCTGAGCAAGATGCCATGAACCATGCCCAGAGTCCCAAGGTTGCTAGTGTACCTGAGCGACCTTGTGCTGCCTTAATGTCTGCAGAGAGTGTCCAGGCACACTCAATGAAAGAGATGTTAAACAGTTTCTTGAACTCTGGCCTGACCACTGAAATAAGTGATGGTTGTGATGAAACTGACGATGATGATCTGGTAGCCATGATTGCTAAAACCTTTAACAGGTTTAAGCATAAATCTAAAAGATTTAATGGCCCAAAACAATGCTTCCAGCTCCAGCTCTCTGGATAAAACCAATCTTACCTGCTATAAATGCGGTAAGAAAGGTCATTTTATGAAGGAATGCAGATCTAGTCAGTTGAACAACCAAACTGGCCCCCTGTCCCTAATTTCAATCGGCCTGATGATAGCTACAAAGCTAAATATAAGAAGCTTAAGGCCCAGATTGCCCTCCTGTCTATGGAAAAAGAAAAGGATCAGTGCTTAATGGCACAAACTGAGGGAAAATGGGAGTTCTCTGATGACTCATCAGCTGATGAAGAAGAGGAAAGGGACATGTGTTTCATGGCCTTGGAAGATCAACAGCAGCATGTGCAAAAGAAGATGTCATCACTGGAAGATGGGTGGACATCATTTTGAAAAGGTATGTGATTATGACAACCAAGTTGACCCTGAACTGAAACTGGACCTTGCTGAATCATTAAGTGGTGATTTAGCTTTTGTGGAAACTGTTAGAGCAGATAGTGAAAGATATCTTGACACTATCTTAATTGAACTGAACAATGTTAAACCACAACTGAATGATTTACAAAGTGTCCAGTTGGCTCTCAAGGAGTCAGTTTTAAAGATTGAGGCTTTAGAACTTGATAATCAAAAATTATTTTCTGATCTTGAAAAAGAACAAAAGATTATCAAGTCATGGGTAAAAGCATCTGGTAAGAACTATGATGCATTTTCTAGAACTAGCGATGCCCAGAAGAATGCATGGAAATCTGGAGATCTGGATATGGCAGCTCTCATACCAGATCTTCATGCATTGCCTCCAGCTCTCAGGGTTGAAACACCTTATGATCAACCTGAAGCTGTTAAAACTGAACCCATTGAGACCACCACCATTGAGGTTAAACCTGGAGCCAAACAGGCTAGTGCTCCAGTTAAAAAGGCCACTGGTAACAAGCCTTTACCTCAAAAGTCTAAGGGGCCCAAGACCCAAAAGACTAAAACTCCAGCTGAACCAAGGTCCAAGGTTCAGTGCCTGATGAAAACAATATTTTGTTTAAACTGGAAAGTCAACTCCAACTTTTGTATCGACAGGTTCAGAGTTGTACTGCCCGGATTAAAAATCTGGAAGGAGGTTCATCACCTCCAGTTGTAAAACAAAATATTAAACCCCTCAAAACTAAAACAAAAGAATGTTCCATCTGGAACTAAATCTGATAAGAAAAAGGGGAGCAGGTATCAAATACCAATAGTTTTTACTCCTGCACCTGATCTGGTGAAAAAGATCCAGATGTAGTCTTCAGTTTACCTCCACAACAATCAACTGTGACTTCTGTAGAGAAGTCCAGTGAACCCATCAAGAAAAGATGGGTTCACAAAAATAACTGATGATTTTGTGGGTGTGCAGGGCGATCGAAAGAAGAATATCTGGTATCTGGACAGCGCTGCCGGACTATGACCGGATGTAAGCCCCTGCTTGAAGAGTTCACTGTCCAAGATGGACCGACAGTGACGTTTGGTAATGATCAAAGTGGAAAGACTGAAGGATATGGTGTGCTCAATAATGGACAAGTCGAATTCAAGAAAGTTGCATTTGTGAATGGTTTGAAATACAACCTGATCAGTGTAAGCCAACTTTGTAATGATGGCTTCAGAGTTTTGTTCGATATTGCTCAAGGCACCATATTTAACAAGGATTGGAAAGTGGTGATGGTTGCACCAAGAAAAGGTAATGTGTACATCATGGATATGGAACCAGCTCCAAAAGAGCAGTGCTTCTATACCAAAGCTGATGAGGACACCAACTGGCTGTGGCATAAAAGATTATCCCATCTTAATTTCAAAAATATTAACAAGTTGTCTCGCAAACAACTGGTTGATGGGATACCTCAGATTTCTTTCAATAAAAAAAGCCATGTCCAGGGTGTGAGATGGGCAAGCAGAAAGGGCTAGTTTCAAAACTAGGCAAAACTTGATAGGAGCATATGGAACAGTCAAGAGATTTACATCTCTTGAACGAGATGATCTAGGAGCCATTGAAAATGAAATTGAAATTTGGGAATTAGGGTTCTTGATTTATGAAGCAGAGAGAGAAATGAAGCAATTTTAGATGATTGGGAAGTAAATGAAAGAATGTGAAGGAAAGTAAATGTGTTCGGAGTAAATAAGGGTATTTATAAGGAATTCAAGATCCCAATGTAATACCAAAAATTATATTTTATCAACAAAATCAATTTTGTAGATATTTTTACAAAATAAGTTTGAATTTTGAAATAAAAACATAATTAATTGTGTCAGCATTAAATGCTACGACGGCTTATCTTACCCACGCGCCCACTAACATTAATTTTCCCAATACAAACAGTGTTCATTTACCAAAATGACTTTAAACACGTCAGATGACGATACCAAGTGGTTTAAAACACTCGAGTACCATCACGTGTCACAAATATTGACCAAGTATTTCTAACGTTATAAAAAATAAGAAAAGACTGAATCTGGTCACTGGAGGATTAGTCCAGTGCCAGTTTCCAACTGGAGAGTTCTCCAGTTGCCATTTTCAAACAAAAACGAATTTTTGTCAGAAAATTATTTTGAGTCTTTCCCCCTAAAATGATGATCCAGAAATCTATTAGTGCCAGGATAGTATCACAAAGGCGTTCGATAGCCTGGCGAGCAAAGATTACCTGGACCTCCTCAACTGGAGAACTTCATCAGTGTCACTGACGCATTCAATAACAAAGAAATCTCCAGTTTTAAGGATTTAACATTCCCAGTTCGCTGATGAGATATTTAAAGGTTTTCTCATCAAGAGGTTTTGTAAAAACATCAGCGAGCTGTTTGTCAGAGGGGATGAAATGAATTTCAATGTCTCCTTTCATAACATGATCACGAATAAAATGGATACCTGATGTCAATATGCTTTGTCTTGGAGTGCATCACTGGGTTGTGAGATATAGCAATTGCACTGGTGTTGTCACAAAAGATTGGGGTCCTTGTATACTTTTGACCATAATCTAGTAACTGGTTCTTGATCCAGAGAATATGGGCACAGCAACTGGCCGCAGAAATGTACTCTGCCTCAGCAGTGGACATAGAGACTGAGTCTGCTTCTTGCTAGTCCAACTTACCAGTTTTCCTCCAAGGAAATGACAACCACCAGTTGTTGATTTTATCTATCTTACAACCTGCATGATCAGAATCTGAATAACCCATTAGATCTAATCCTGAGCCTTTGGGGTACCAAAGACCAATATTAGGACACCCTTTCAGGTATCTAAAGATACGCTTTACAGCGTGCAAATGTGATTCTTTAGGGTTAGCCTGAAACCTGGCACATAGACATGTTGCAAACATTATATCTGGTCGACTGGCAGTTAAATACATCAGTGAACCAACCATACCACGATAGTCAATTATGTTCACTGGTTTGCCAGTTGGGTCAGAGTCCAAATTTATGGTGCTGCAATAGGTGTGTTTTTCGATGGGATTGAATCATATGTGTATTTTCTTAACAAATCTCTGACATATTTTCCTTGGTTTATGAAAATTCCATTTTCAGTTTGCTTAATCTGAAGACCTAAGAAAAATGTTAATTCTCCCATTAAACTCATCTCATACTCAGATGACATGATTTTAGAAAACTTTTTACACATTGCATCATCAGTTGAACCAAATATAATGTCATCAACATAAATTTGTACCAATAAGATATTACCTCTTTTTTCAAGATAAATAAGGTATTATATATTGCACCTCTTTGAAAGCCATTTTTAAGAAGATGTTTAGTTAAAGTATCATACCAGGCTCTTGGTGCTTGTCTTAGACCATACAAAGCTTTGTTCAGTCTATAAACCCAATGAGGATGCTTCTCATCGATGAAACCTGGAGTCTGCTTAACATAAACTTCTTCTTCCAATGTTCCATTAAGGAACGCACTTTGGACATCCATCTGGAAGACCTTGAACTGCAGATGGGCTGCATAAGCCAAAAATATTCTGATGGCTTCAAGTCTTGCAACTGGAGCAAAAGTTTCATCAAAGTCAACGCCTTCTGCTTGACAATAACCCTGGGCAACTAATCTGGACTTGTTTCTTACAACATGGCCATCTTCATCCATCTTGTTTCGGTAGACCATCTTGTACCAATAGGTTCTTTCTTTAACCCTGGTGGACAAGGAACAAGCTCCCAAACATTGTTCCTTTCAAACTGGACGAGCTCTTTTGCATAGCTTCCACCCAACTTGGGTCTGCCATAGCCTCGTCAATCTTCTTTGGTTCAATTAGTGATAAGAAGGTGACGTTTAAGCATTGCTCACTGGTGGCTCTTCTAGTCTGAACCCCACTATTTGGATCTCCCACAATCTGTTCAATTGGATGTGCTCGAGTCCATCTAGTGTATTGACTAGGCTGGTGTAAAACAATATCAGTGCAAGTTACCTGGCGATCTTCTTCAGTTGCAGTAGCTTCTGGAGGAGGATCGGTCCAAACTACTTCTACATCCTCATCAGAGTCAATGAGATCACGATTTGCATCATGAAATTCTTCATTCAAGGGCATTTCTTGAAGAACTGGAGAAGTTGGAGTTTGAACTGGTGCTGATATTGGAGTGGCACGTACATTAGATCCAATCACCAATTCTTGTGGTAAGTTGAAATTGATGGAGGGATAGAATGATGTATCACTGGTGGTGTTCTTCTTCTTAACTGGTTCCAATTTGTTGTAATTGGAAACATCTTTTGGTGAAACAACTGACTGATGAACTTGGTCAGTTTCGCCAAAATTTATTGGAACGACTGGAGTAATATCAAGGCTTGGTCTCTTGTTGATTGCTTCAGTTGATTCGTCGAATGTGACATGAATTGTCTCATGAACCTTTTGGAGTCTATAATTATAAACTCTAAAGGCCTTTCGAATATCTGAATAACCTAAAAATACCCCTTCATCAGCTTTTGCATCAAACTTTCCAAGATGACTGGAATCGTTTAAGAATATAAATTGGACAACCAAATACATGAAAATATCCAATATTTGGTTTACGATTCCTGAGTACTTCATAGGCCGTCTTCTTATGTCTCTTGATGTAGACTGACCGGTTTTGGGTGTGACAAGCAGTTGCAACTGCTTCAGCCCAGAAACTGGTGGGAAGACCTGATTCAGATAACATACTTCTGGCTGCTTCTATCAGTGTGCGATTCTTTCTTTCCACAACTCCATTCTGCTCTAGAGAGTGTACTGATGAGAAGTTTTGAGAGATGCCAGTGTCATTGCAAAATGTTTCAAGTACCTTATTTCGAAATTCAGTACCATTATCACTTCGCAACTGACAGACTTTTCGAGTATACTTGAGTTTAATTCTCTTGATGAGAGAGATGATTTCAGCAGGGGCATCACTTTTGGATCTGAGGAATACCACCCAACAGTATCTGGTGAATTCATCGACCACAACTAGAGTGTACTTCTTTCCAGCTCTAGTTTGAACATTCACTGGACCAAAAAGATCCATATGAAGCATGTGAAGAGGTTCAGTGATGCTAAAGTTTTGCCTAGTTTTGAAACTGGCCCTTTTCTGCTGCCCATCTCACACCCTGGACATGGCTTTTCTTTATTGAAAGAAATTTGAGGTATCCCATCAACCAGTTGTTTGCGAGACAACTTGTTAATATTTTTAAAATTAAGATGGGATAATCTTTTATGCCACAGCCAGTTGGTGTCCTCATCAGCCTTGGTATAGAAACACTGCTCTTTTGGAGCTGGTTCCATATCCATGATGTACACATTTCCTTTTCTTGGTGCAACCATCACCACTTTCCAATCCTTGTTAAATATGGTGCCTTGAGCAATATCGAACAAAACTCTGTAGCCATCATCACAAAGTTGGCTGACACTGATCAGGTTGTATTTCAAACCATTCACAAATGCAACTCTTTTGAATTTGACTTGTCCATTATTGAGCACACCATATCCTTCAGTCTTTCCAGATTGATCATTACCAAACGTCACTGTCGGTCCATCTTGGACAGTGAAATCTTCAAGCAGGGGCTTACATCCGGTCATAGTCCGGCCAGCAGCGCTGTCCAGATACCAGATATTCTTCTTTCGATCGCCCTACACACCCACAAAAATCATCAGTTATTTTTGTGAACCCATCTTTTCTTGATGGGTTCACTGGACTTCTCTACAGAAGTCACAGTTGATTGTTGTGTTGAACTGGAGGCTGCATCTGGAGTAAAAACGATTGGTATTTGATACCTACTCCCCTTTTTCTTATCAGATTTTGTTCCAGATGGAACATTCTTTTGTTTTGGTTTTGAGGAGGGTTTAATATTTTGTTTAAAACTGGAGGTGATGAACCTCCTTCCAGATTTTTAATCCGGGCAGTACAACTCTGAACCTGTCGAGACAAAAGTTGGAGTTGACTTTCCAGTTTAAACAAAATACTGTTTTCATCAGGCAGCTGAACCTTGGACCTTGGTTCAACTGGAGTTTTAGTCTGTCGGGTCTTGGGCTCCTTAGACTTTTGAGGTAAAGGCTTGTTACCAGTGGCCTTTTTGACTGGAGCTTTAGCCTGTTTGGCTCCAGTTTTAACCTCAATGGGGGTGGTCTCAATGGTTCAGTTTCAACAGCTTCAGGTTGATCATAAGAGGTTTCAACCCTGAGAGCTGGAGGCAATGCATGAAGATCTGGTATGAGAGCTGCCATCTCCAGATCTCCAGATTTCCATGCATTCTTCTGGGCATCGATAGTTCTAGAAAATGCATCATAGTTCTTACCAGATGCTTTTACCCATGACTTGATAATCTTTTGTTCTTTTTCAAGATCAGAAAGTAATTTTTGATTATCAAGTTCCAAAGCCTCAATTTTCAAAACTGACTCCTTGAGAGCCAACTGGACACTTTGTAAATCATTCAGTTGTGGTTTAACATTGTTCAGTTCAATTAAGATAGTGTCAAGGTATCTTTCACTATCTGCTCTTACAGTTTCCACAAAAGCTAAATCACCACTTAATGATTCAGCCAGGTCCAGTTTCAGTTCTGGGTCAACTTGGTTGTCATAATCACATACCTTTTTCAAGATGATGTCCACCCATCTTCCAGTGATGACATCTTCTTTTGCCACATGCTGTTGTTGATCTTCCAAGGTCATGAAACACATGTCCCTTTCCTCTTCTTCATCAGCTGATGAGTCATCAGAGTACTCCCATTTTCCCTCAGTTTGTGCCATTAAGCACTGATCTTTTCCTTTTTCCATGGACAAGAGGGCAATCTGGGCCTTAAGCTTCTTATATTTAGCTTTGTAACTATCATCAGGCCGATTGAAATTAGGGACAGGGGACCAGTTTGGTTGTTCATCTGACTAGATCTGCATTCCTTCATAAAATGACCTTTCTTACCGCATTTATAACAGGTAAGATTGGTTTTATCCAGAGAGCTGGAGCTGGAAGCATTGTTTGGGCCATTAAATCTTTTAGATTTATGCTTAAACCTGTTAAAGGTTTTAGCAATCATGGCTACCAGATCATCATCGTCAGTTTCCTCACAACCATCACTGATTTCAGTGGTCAGGCCAGAGTTCAAGAAACTGTTTAACATCTCCTTCATTGAGTGTGCCTGGACACTCTCTGCAGACATTAAGCAGCACAAGGTCGCTCAGGTACACTAGCAACCTTGGGACTCTGGGCATGGTTCATGGCATCCTGCTCAGCCACCAGTCTTGCAGCATTATTATCTTCAGTGAATCTGAAGGCTCCATAGAGCGATGCAAGAGTATGGTTGTGCAAGGTTTTACCTTGTCTTAAGACAAGAACCATGTTTTCCCATTTGGAAGGAAGAATATCACAAAACTTCTCAAGAAGAATATCCTTATCCTTCTGTACACCCAAGCCTCTCAGCTGATTAATGAGGCTAGAAAATCTGGTGTATGTACCAGTTAGACTTTCATTGGGCAGAGCAAAGAAGGATTCATACTTCTTGTTCAAGGCAACTTTTCTGGTGACAATAGTGTCATCACCTCCTTCAAACTGAATAACTAATTCATCCCACATTGACTTGGCACTGGGGAACAACACAAGTGTTGGAATTAGATCTTCAGAGACAGCTCCAAGGATCATGTTCTTGAGTCTGGTGTCCAGATCTACAAGTCTACGATCCTCATCAGACCAATGGTCTTCGAGCTTTTCTCTTGAACCTCTTCTTCCAGTTGGATCGAGAAGAGGACTTACCCCAAGAGACATGGGTATATATGGTCCATCCTTAAGGATTTTCAACATATACCTCTCTATCCCACCGAAATGCAAAAGCATTCTGGCCTTCCATGTACCAAATGTCTCACTGTTTCCATCAAATTTTGGAACAGGAGTGTTGGAATAATGTACATGGACGTGATTTGGGGCAGTAGGAGGAGGAGGGTTTGTATTAACATTTTGAAAAGGTTGTGTATTATTATTTAGAGGGTTTTCACCTTGACCAGAACCATCTCCACCTTCAGTAGTGTTCATCTTAGTAGATCTAGGCAAGTTTATTAGCCTTCTGCTCTGATACCACTTGTAAGTCCCAACTCAATAGATGGTACTACCTGAAGACACCTCAATGTCGATGGTGGAGTTACTTTGCAATATAAGCACTGAACTGGAGATGACCAGTTACAGGAGTATATACCAAGTTCTAGATAGATTACTTATTTAAGTGACAATAAGTAAGAACAATGCAATAATACAAATAACTTGTAAAGTAAATTGGTGAGACAATATGTAATTTTCAAGTGTAATTTATTTATTAACTTTAATAAATTACAAGGTTGTTGCGGAACCAAGATAATACAAGTATGTAAATATCCTAACAACCTATGAACTACAATTGATCTACACTTGGAATTTCTCTAAACAATCGAAACACTTAAAGTTGTGAAATGTTCCTTTTTACGATTGAGAGAATATTGCACAAGTTCACCAAGAATATTGCAGGTATGCAAAGTGTGAATTCTTTCGAAGTGTGTTCGAAGAAGTTGTTCGAAAGAAGTAATATTCTTGTTGTGCAATGACTTGTATTTATAGGCAAAGTTAACATTGGGATGTTAACTTTGGCCGTACAAATGTGGTTGAGAGCATTTAAGGAATAGCATTTAATTTCTTAAAATGCAGTGTAAAGTTGCAGCATAAAGCAACTTTATTCAACCAGCTTTATGTACCTTTTATTACTTAAATAATAAGATAAATCTTATTATCCGGGTAAAAGCACATAAAGCATAAAAGTCAATTCCTCGTAATCAGTGTAAAGCTTTGTAAGAGCTTTCCACTGATGGTCTCCAGTTTGTAACTGACTAGAATGTCAACTGGGCTTCGCTTGCCATTGTCATTCTCTATCTTCCACTTGTTGTCTTCGACTTCAACTGGAAGGATTCTTCAACTGGTCAGTTCTCAACTGGAGGAAGTCTTCAGTTGCGTTGACTGTACGGTGCAACTGGACTTCAAATATATTTCTGGACAAATCATCTGGGTCTCCAGTTTCACTGGGTCTCCAGGTGCAACTGGAGACTGGCCAGTTTTACCAGTAAAACTGGTCCTAACACAAAGGGCCACTGGTTAAAACTGACAATCCTGGTGCAATGCAGTATGGGTTCACTGAATGGGTTGAAATGGTAAATGTTTTGGATGCAAAGGCACAAAAGAATAGGTTTGAGAAAGCATGGGTGAACTTCTTAAAGGGCAAGATTCAACACAAAGAAAATCTGGAGCTAAAGTTGAATATTGATCCTGAAGACTCTCAGCCTATCTCTTCAGTGACCAAGAGAAGAAGAACTGGCGAAGGGCCATCCCATTAAGTTCTCTTTTCAGTTATCTACTTGTAATTTTATTTATATTCTGTAACTTGTATAAATTTCATTTCCTTGTATAAATGAAGTTACCAGTTTGTAACCACAAGGTAGATAATAGATTAGATCTAACAAACTTAAAAGAAAAACCCAAGGCATTTATTGATCTATAAAAATGCCTTGGAAAACTTAGATAGATTTAATCGAACAAGTCTCTCCAGTTCACACTTGTACAGATACAAGAACTGAAAAAGACTTGGCTATATTTCTAGACAAATAGGGGGAATTTGATAGGACCAGTTTACTGGTAAACTGGCCAGTCTCCAGTTGCACCTGGAGACCCAGTGAAACTGGAGACCCAGAAGATTTGTCCAGAAATATATTGAAGTCCAGTTGCATCGTACAGTTAACGCAACTGAAGACTTCCTCCAGTTGAGAACTGACCAGTTGAAGTCGAAGACAACAAGTGGAAGATAGAGAATGACAATGGCAGCGAAGCCCAGTTGACATTCTAGTCAGTTACAAACTAGAGACCGTCAGTGGAAAGCTCTTACAAAGCTTTACACTGATTACGAGGAATTGACTTTTGTGCTTTATGTGCTTTTACCCGGATAATAAGATTTATCTTATTATTTAAGTACAAAAAGGTACATAAAGCTGGTTGAATAAAGTTGCTTTATACTGCAACTTTACACTGCATTTTAAGGAATTAAATGTTATTCCTTAAATGCTCTCAACCACATTTGTACGCCCAAAGTTAACATCCCAATGTTAACTTTGCCTATAAATACAAGTCATTGCACAACAAGAATAATAAGTGATAAAACTCTTCAAAAGTTGAACACTTCACACTTTGCAAACCTGCAATATTCTTGGTGAACTTGTGCAATATTCTCTCAATCGTAAAAAGGAACATTTTACAACTTTAAGTGTTTCGATTGTTTAGAGAAATTCCAAGTGTAGATCAATTGTAGTTCATAGGTTGTTAGGATATTTACATACTTGTATTATCTTGGTTCCGCAACAACCTTGTAATTTATTTAGAGTTAATAAATAAATTACACTTGAAAATTACATATTGTCTCACCAATTTATTTACAAGTATTTTGTATTATTGCATTGTTTTTTACTTATTGTCACTTAAATAAGTAATCTATCTAGAACTTGGTATATACTCCTGTAACTGGTCGTCTCCAGTTCAGTGCTTATATTGCAAAGTAACTCCACCATCGACATTGAGGTATCTTCAGGTAGTACCATCTATTGAGTTGGGACTTACAATTTTCTTAGCCAAGGAACTACCTGGAGCTAAGGTAACTTAGTAATGCCAATAATGTCACCCCCCAAACCTTCACTAACCACTGCTCTACCTTTACCAATCCTTAGCCAAGGAACTACCCCGAGCTAAGGTAACTTAGTCAATAGAGTTAGTTAACGTGTCTTGCTATTATTAGTATGAACGCTTTACATTTCCTTAGCCAAGGAACTACCCGGAGCTAAGGTAACGTTCGTACTTTTATTTTCATTTTCATCCCTTATTATCTTATTTTATTTTTCATTTTTTTATGGTTAAAATTTAAGTTCTTTTCAAGTTGTATGAGATTTCAAAACAAGCTTCATGTTTATTGTAAGAGTAAAATGTCACAAACATTAAAACAAGATAACTAAAAATGACCATTCCCTCTTCTTATGCTAAGTTTGCCAACTTTTCGAAATTCATATTGAATATCTAATGATTTGGATTATACTAGACCGTCATTACTGGTTTATCATTGCGACACATCCATTTAGAATTTTTCAGTCAAGGAATCATTTTTACAACTTTTAAATATTAGTCAGAAGTGACCAGTTTCCAATGAGGACAAACATTAAAATTAATGTGTATTTCTTAAAAAACATTTTAACTACCTAAAAATTTTAAAAAAACTCTAACACACTTTATAATATCTTACAAACTTGAAATTAAATATTACCCCACACTTAAGATATACATTGTCCTCAATGTATTAATCATGATGAAATGAGTGTAAAAAGGGATAGAGAAACTTAGCGAGATTAATTATTACGCATGATGTTGCTTCTGAAGTATGTCTGTGAACTACTTCCGTGCATGAATTCCTGAAATATCTAAACACACAATAGAAAAGATAAAATTCGGTCTTTTAACGTCAGATTCCGAGACGATGTTTTTGTATTTTTAAATAATCTTAAAATGTATAATTTTACTCGCGTTTCGTCGGGTGACGGAATTTTGGTATTAGATACCTAAGTTTTACCCACACAAATCATAATTATCATTTTAAAATCATAAAATAATACAAAATTCAAACTTACTCTTTTTTTTTAGAACGGTAGTATAAAACTTACTCTCTTTCTTCCTTTTCCTTTTAACCGTTGGACATCAACGGCCTTTTTTTTTATTTATCTTTAACCTTTTACCCATCTATAAATACTTATTCCTACTACTTCACATATCACACTTCTTTCCTTATTTATCACAACAACATTTATCAACATCCCCTTCATTTCGAAACCCTTCGATCGATTCGCAACACTCCCAGTCTTAATCATTGTCTATCTAATGCTCATCAGTTGGTTCTACGCCGTGACGCAACTTCCTTTGGATAATGCATACCCTTGGTTGGTTGGGTTCGTTTTCGGTGTGGCTCCTCTTTTATTTGTCGCTACGTGGGTGAACTTATATGGGTTTTAATGTATTTTAGTTGTTGTATTTCCTTAGAATAATGTAACGAATCCGTTCATGTTGTACCAATGATGAAATACAACTTTCCATTTTATTTTCGTTTCGTTCATTATTCTACTAACTTATTCATTAACCATTTGTACTTAAAACACAAAGCATGTAGGAAACACACATAAATGGTGGGTCTTTTAACGTCAGATCCCCAAGACCAATATTTTGAATTTTATTAATTAGTCCTAAATAAATAATCTTAATTTGTGCCCTTTTCCACCGGTTACACTAGTTCAGTTAATAAATCAAAAAAAAAAATGGTACGAACTTAATAATACCGAACACAAATTCAAAATTTATTACTTATGACAATTTTATAAAAATCAAAGGTTTTGAAAGATAAAGTTCCAACATCTATTAGATAATGGAATTGTAGTACTAACTCGAATTGAAATTTACACACATTGTGAAATTTTTTTTATTGTTGGTTTTTTGATTTTTTTGGTTTTTCAATAGCAAAATAATGAGACACTAATATTTGCGGCAATCCACGTTTTTGTGAATCCTCGGAAAGTCGTACAAGTTCCTCACACATTCTTCCAAAAGCGTAGCCTCGTTTGTTCAATCGTTCATTTACATAACAATCAACAGGGCCGTCTCTACATAGTCGTTGGAACTTGTAATTAGAATACGTTTGGTTGTTCGAAGCATGCCCTTTCGTGGCAAATTTTCGCATTTGTACCATCGTCGAAGTTTTTGTGTTCTTCTTTTAGCAGCTGATCTCGAAATACCAACGCCAAAACGCCTTCTATTACTTTCTTGCCGACATTCCTTCCTTACTTCATCACACTTATTCTTAATTATCAAAACTATGTCGCTTGGCAAACGATTTTATTGTATTTACAAATCAACGCGTACATCACTAGGAAATGATTATACTCGTACTTTTCTCGCATCTTGAAAGATAGGAAAGTAAAAACGAAGAATGGGGTGAGAGGACTAGTTCTTTTAGGTCTGCTGGTAGAAAAGACCACGCCTCCTAGAATAATTGTCTAGTTTTTCGCATCCAGCCTATGGTTACCCATCCTAAGCCAATGGTTTTTAAGATCAACTGGTTCCTTAAGGTTATACCCTTGAAGTATCAGTTCTCCCAAGAGGGCTTTAAACGTCGCACTCCCCATTTTTCTCCCTGTTATATGTTAGGTCCAGATTTAGTCAAGATTTACTGGACTCGCTCCAGACTCGACTATTGGAGCCTTACTGAAGATCTGTCCAGAAACGTGTTCTACTGGACTCGCTCCAGACTCGACTACTGGAGCCTTACTGAAGATCTGTCCAGAAACGTGTTCTACTGGACCTACTCCAGACTTGGAATCTGGAGTCCCTCTGAAGATTTGTCCAGAAATAATGGAAGACCAGTGAGCAAATACTTGTATAGGAAATCTGGAGTATTCTCCAGATTAGCTCACTGGACTTCACCCCAGTCCAGATCAACTCTACTGAAGACATTCTGACTGAAGTCTGAAGAAAGAAGACTGACAAATGGCGGAGTCCACTGGAAAGTCTTACCAGATCTGTATACTGGAGGATTGTCAGTGTTCTAGACCCTACAAGTCTGAACACTGATATCGAGGATTGACTTTTCCCTTTACACACTTTCCTAAGAACAATCCACTTGTTCTTTACCAAAGTATACGTGTGTAAAGGTGGTTGGATAAAATGATACAAAGTCATTTGATGTGACTTTATCCTTATTCCTTATCCAATACATTTAATGTTCTTGTCGGATCATTAAATGTATGCAACCATATTTGTACGGTGAATTTTGTTGCCTATAAATACAAAGTCATTTCCTTGAGAAAAATACTTTTAAGCATACACTTTGCATGAAAGTGAATTTGTCCAAATGCTCTCGATCTTAAACTGGGATACTTCACAACTTTAAGTATCTCGATCCAAAAGAGTTATTTGACAAATATAGATCATTTGTAACTCATAGGTTGTTAGGATACATACTTATTTGTATTATCTTGATTCCGCACAACCTTGTGTTTTATTTAACATCATAAATAAAATACACCATTGAAAAATACATAATGTTCCACTTTACTTGTTTATTGCTTTAAGTCTTGTATTACTTTGTTTATATACTCTTGCATTTATTTACAAGTAATACTAGTCCAATCTAGTGATTATTAGACTTGTTGTATTTACACTTTCCTGGTTAACCATCGAATTTAAGGGACTCACATTTGGTATCAGAGCAGAAGGCTAAACATTGCCTAGATCTGTTTCTTGATGGCTAACCAAGAAAATACACAAGGTTTTAGTCTTGGTCCCGATCCTAATTCAAATATTAATGATCAAAATGAACCACCAATTGTTAATAACACTAATCCACCCCTCCTCCTACTCCTGCTTCTCCACACGTGCATGTGCACTACTCAAATAATCATGTTCCTAAATTCAGTGGGAACAGTGATGAATTTGGTACGTGGAAGGCTAGGATGGTTTTGCATGTCACTGGTATTGATAGGAACATGATGAAAATTTTAAACGAAGGTCCTTATGTCCCTACATCACCTCTCAATCCCCTTCTTGATCCTTCTGGATCTAGAAGAGGAAGGGAAAAGAGGGAGGAACATTGGTCAGAAGAGGAAAGGAGATTGGTGAATCTAGACACCCTTCTCAAAAACATGATCCTCGGGGCCATTCCAGAAACCCTAATTCCCACACTAGTTCTTTTTCCTAGTGCTAAAACCATGTGGGATGAACTTTTAAACCAACATGAAGGAGGAGATGACACCATTGTCACCAGAAAGGTCTCCTTAAACAAGAGGTATGAGTCATTTTTTGCTCAGCCTAACGAGTCTCTCACTGGTACTTACACCAGATTTATGAGTATCATAAACCAATTGAGAGGTCTTGGGGTTGAGAAGGACAAGGATATACTTCTGGAGAAATTCTGTGACATTCTACCCACCAAATGGTCTCACATGATCCTGGTCTTACGACAAGGAAAAACTCTGCACACACACACTCTCTCAACTCTATATGGAGCTTTCAGGTACACTGAAGAAAATCAAGCTTAGAGAGTGGTGGCAGAACAAGATGCTTTTAACCATGCCTCCAGTAGTCCTAATGTGGTTAGTCATACTGAACCACAAGGTACAGCACTGATATCTTCTGAGAATGTATTTTCTATGAAGAAGATGGTGTCTGAACTCATGGATTCTGGAGAATCCAGTCAAATCTCTCCAGACTGTTGTGATGAAACTGATGATGATGACCTTATTGCAATGATTGCTAAAATGTTTAACCGTTTCAAAGCAAGAGCAACTAGGCCATCTGGACAATTTGCATCCAGTTCTTCCACTGATAAGACCAATTTGACATGCTTTAAGTGTGGCAAAAAGGGTCATTTCATGAAAGAGTGCAGGTCCAACCAGTTTGTATCCAAGCCTGGTCCATTCTCTTCAAATAATAAGCCTGATGATAGCTATAAACTGAAATATAAAAAGCTTAAGGCCCAGATTGCTCTCATGGCAAAACAAATTGAAAACAATAATAAGTGCATGATTGCAACAACTGAAGAGAAGTGGGTTCCTTCTGATGAATCATCTGCTGATGAAGAAGAAGAAAGAGATTGCTGTTACATGGCTCTAGCAGACGATGAGCACCTGGTGAAGGAAGATGTCACATCTGGACGATGGGTAGACATTGTTATTAAGAAGGTTAGTGATTATGATTGTGCAACTGACCAAGAACTAAAAGTGGACATAGCTGAAGCTCTTAATTCTGATTTGATTTTTGTAGAAACTGTTAGATCTGATTGTGTAAATGGTCTAGAAACAGATTCTTCTGAAATAACTGCTTAAAATCAAAGTTAAAAGAACTTCAAGACATTGAACTGGCATTTCAAGCCCAGGTTCTGGTAACTGAACAATTGATTCAAGAAAAACAAGATCTTGAGATCATTTTAGAGAAAGAAAAACTGGTAAATAAATCATGGCTAGAAACCAAAAAGCCATATGATGTTGGAGTAAAACAATTTCCTGCTCAAAAACGTGCATACTTAGATGGAAATACTCATGTAGCATCATTAATACCAGTAATCGATCGATTACCAGAGGAGTTCAGGCCCACCACTGTTTATGATGAGCCTGTAACTCCCAAGACCAATTTTTACCCAATTCAATCCCCAGAGGTTAAGACTGGAGCGCTCCAGATGACTGCTCCAGTTAAAGAGGTCTATCGGAATAAACCTTTGCCTCAGACCAATCCCTACCTAAGCCTAGGACTGGAAAGGCTAAGGTGTCATCTGAAGAAAATATTTTGTCCAGGTTAGAGAGCCAGATTCAAATTCTGACTCGTCAATCTCAAAGTTTTAATGCAAGATTAAACTTTATTGAGGGTACTTCATCTGGCCCTAGACAAAATACAAAACCTTTTGCTAAGAAAGTTAAATCTATTTCTCCAGTTGAGAAAAAGAAAAAGGTTTCAAAACTATCAACCCCAGTGGTCTTTTCAACTAAGACCACTGTTGAAGAGAGTGAACTAAACCAGATTGCCCCAGGGACCTATAAGGGAGGGTCCAGTGAACCCATCAGTCGATGGGTTCCCAAATCTAACTGATAAGTATCTGGTGTATGTGCAGGGCGATCGAAAGAAATATATCTGGTATCTTGACAGTGCTGCTGGCAGGACGATGACCGGATGTAAGACCCTGCTGGAGGAGTTCACTATTTCTGATGGACCCTCCATTACTTTTGGAAATGATGGTTGTGGAAAGACTGAGGGATATGGTGTTCTGAACAATGGACAAGTCAAGTTCAGACGTGTTGCATTTGTGAATGGTTTGAAATATAACTTGATCAGTGTAAGGCAACTGTGTGAAGATGGCTATCAAGTCTTATTCAATATTGCTCAGGGTATCGTATTCAACAAGGACTGGAAGGTAGTGTTGATTGCTCCCAGAAAAGGGAATGTGTACGTGATGGATATGGAAAGCTCTCCTTCAGAGCAGTGTTTCTATACTCAAGCTGATGAAGACACAAACTGGTTATGGCATAAAAGGTTATCCCATTTAAATTTCAAGAATATTAATAAGTTGTCCAGAAAACAACTTGCAGATGGGATACCTTCAGTTTCCTTCAAAAAGGAAAGGCCATGTCCAGGATGTGAGATGGGTAAGCAAAAACGTACCAGTTTCAAGACCAGACAGAATTTCAGCATTTCTGAACCTCTTCATATGCTTCATATGGACCTCTTTGGTCCAGTGAACGTTCAGACTCGTGCTGGTAAAAGATACACCCTGGTGATCGTAGATGAATTCTCCAGATATTGTTGGGTGATCTTTCTTAGGTCTAAAAGTGAAGCTGCTGCTGAAATCATCAGTCTTATCAAGCAAATTGAGCTCAAGTACAGTCGAAAAGTGTGTCAGTTAAGAAGTGACAATGGAACAGAATTCCAGAATACAACTCTGGAGTCATTCTGTACTGACACTGGCATCTCCCAGAATTTCTCATCAGCCCGCTCTCCAGAACAAAATGGAGTGGTGGAAAGGAAGATAATCGAACGCTGATAGAAGCTGCCAGGAGTATGCTTGCTGAATCTGGACTTTCTACCAGTTTCTGGGCGGAAGCAATTGCAACTGCTTGCCACACCCAGAATCGATCAGTGTACATCAAAAGACACAAAAAGACAGCCTATGAAGTCTTAAGAAATAGAAAACCAAACATTGGTTATTTTCACGTTTTTGGATGTCCAGTTTACATCCTGAATGACTCCAGTCAGTTAGGCAAATTTGATGCCAAAGCTGATGAAGGGTATTTCTTAGGCTATTCAGCCATTCGCAAGGCCTTCAGAGTCTACAACAAGAGACTGGAGAAGGTCCATGAGTCAATTCATGTAACATTCGATGAATCAAATGCTGCAATCAACAAGAAGCCAGCCCTTGACACTCCCCCAGTAACTCCAATTGTCTTTTGTGAATCTGATCCTATAAACGACAAAAATGAAGATTCAAAAGACACAGTTTCCAGTCATCCTGATCTGGAACCTGTTTAGAAAAAGAAACTCTCCAGTAGTACTCCATTCTATCCTTCTATTATTTTCAAACTACCCTCTGAAATTAATATTGGATCAGATGTTCGTACTACTCCCCCAGTATCAGTGTCAGTTGAGAATAGACCAGAAATGTCTTCTTATGAAGAATTCCAAACTGAACCAGTACTTCAGGAAATACCTTCAAATGAAGAATTTCATGATACAAATCGTGATTTAAATGACTCAGATGAAGATACTGAAGTAGTCTGGCAAGATCCTCCTCCAGAAGCAACTCCAGAGGAGACTCAACTGAATTCTTGCACTGATATTGTTGTCAGTAACAATCCTGGTCAGTACTCCAGATGGACAAAAGCTCATCCTATTGATCAGATCATAGGTGACTCCAGTAGAGGAGTTCAGACCAGAAGAGCCTCCAGTAATCAATGCTTATACGTTAGTTTTCTATCTTTGATGGAACCAAAGAAGATTGACGAGGCTATGGAAGATCCAAGTTGGGTGACTGCTATGCAAGAAGAGCTTCACCAGTTTGAAAGGAACAAGGTCTGGTATCTGGTTCCTTTCCTAGTTGGAAAGAAAGAACCAATTGGAACTAGATGGGTCTTCAGAAACAAAGTAGATGAAGATGGCCACGTAATCAGAAACAAGGCCAGACTGGTAGCACAAGGCTACTGCCAGTCAGATGTCGACTTTGATGAATCATTTGCTCCAGTGGCTAGACTTGAAGCGATCAGAATATTCTTAGCATTCGCTGCTAATCATCAGTTCAAGGTCTACCAGATGGATGTAAAGAGTGCTTTCTTGAATGGAAAGCTTGAAGAAGAAGTTTATGTCAGACAACCTCCAGGTTTCATTGATGAAAAGCATCCACATTGGGTATATCGTCTGGACAAAGCGCTATATGGCCTCAGACAAGCCCCACGTGCCTGGTATGACACTCTGACTAAACATTTGTTGAAAAATGGTTTCAAACGAGGTGCAATTGACAATACCTTATTCATTCTTCATGAGAAAGGTAATCTGTTAATGGTACAAATTTATGTTGATGATATTATTTTTGGGTCTACTGATGAAAACATGTGCAAGAAATTTTCAAAAATAATGTCAACTGAATATGAGATGAGTTTGATGGGTGAACTAACATATTTTCTTGGACTCCAGATTAAACAAAACAAAGATGGCATTTTTATTAATCAGGAGAAATATGTTAGAGATCTTTTAAAGAAATTTGATATGAACTCTTCACCATCTAAACCAACTCCAATTTCTGCACCACTGACACTGGACTCCGATCCAGATGGAAAACCAGTAAACACCACTGTCTATAGAGGCATGGTTGGTTCACTGATGTATTTAACTGCCAGTAGACCAGATATTATGTTTTCAACATGTTTATGTGCCAGATATCAGTCTAATCCAAAGGAATCTCATATGCTTGCTGTAAAGCGCATACTGAAGTACCTTAAAGGTGTCCCCAGTCTAGGTCTTTGGTATCCCAAAGGCTCAGGCATGGATCTAATGGGTTATTCAGATTCAGATCATGCAGGTTGTAAGATAGATAGGAAATCCACAACTGGTGGATGTCATTTCCTAGGTGGCAAACTGGTCAGCTGGACCAGTAAGAAGCAAACTTCAGTTTCATTGTCCACTGCTGAAGCTGAATACGTGTCTGCAGCCAGTTGTTGTGCTCAGATACTCTGGATGAAGAACCAGTTGCTTGATTATGGTATTAAATATTCAAAGACCCCAATCTTTTGTGATAATACCAGTGCCATTGCTATCTCAAACAATCCAGTCATGCACTCCAGAACGAAGCACATTGATCTCAGGTATCACTTCATTCATGATCATATTATGAAAAACAACATTGAACTCCATTTTATTTCCACTGACAAACAACTCGCTGACATTTTTACCAAACCTCTGGATGTCAAAACTTTTGAATATCTTGTTGGTGAGTTGGGAATGTTAAATCCTTAAATCTGGTGACTGCTCAGATATTGAACGCCTTTGTGTACTATCTTTACATTATTAGATTTCTGGAACAACATTCCAGGGAAAGACTTGAAAGATATTTTTCTTAAAAATGTTTTAAGTTCAGGGGGAATTTATTAATTTATTCTCACTGGACAAACTCTTCAGAAAATATTACTGGTGCTTTGTAAATGTGTCCCTCTCACTGGTAACTGGACAGATTGAAGTGCGTGTTTGAGGTGACTTATGTTTCCTTGTAAATGTGTCCCTCTCATTTGTCTGAATTAGTTGAAGTGCAAGTTTGAGGTTACCAGTCTTTCAAAAATGGTTTTCACTGGTACTTTACTGGAGTGTCCCTCCAGTGTACCATCAGTACATGTTCACTGGACTAATCCACCAGTGATACTGGAGTGTCCAGTCAACCTCCAGATGCACTGAAATATGTCATAATATTTTCTAAATACTTGGTCATTGTGTGTGCCACGTAAGCAAATCTTTTTGAAGATATTTTTATCCTACGTGGCATATAACTTTTTCAACGTAATGATGATATTTTTACTTTGGGAAAACGAAAAGTGCAACTTGTTACTGTTTGTGGGCTGTAAACCGTCATGCATTTATGTATGATGTGATGTAATTAATGCGGATCTCAGAACCCGATCAAAAACTTTATTTGATAATTTCAAATAAACCGTTTGAGTTCCACATTGTCTCTCCTATAAATACCCACTTTCAATTTCAATTACATTTACTCCCAAATCTTTCAAATTCCTTCATTTACTTCTTCATTCATTTTCCAATCATCATCATCTCTCTTATTTACTCCATTTACATTCAATTCCTTCATCAATTCTTCATCATAACCTATATATATATTCAATTTCATCTTCATCTATTCTTTAAAAATGGCACCTAGACAATCAAGATCACCTAAAAATCTGCTTGCCTCTGAATATAATCCTTCGGAAAATGTTGATGAGGGCAGTTCTGGAGGGTTAGACCAGATCAATCAAACCCACCTCCAGATTGCCTACTGCTTGTGGTTTGGGCTTAGGGTGGACTTTGCCCAGATTCTTTTTGATGACATGGTTGAGCGACTTAGGGTGAAAGGAAGAAAACCATTTGTTCCTTATATTCGTTTCCTTTCTCTAATGTTTAAAAATGCTCTTGGAGACCAGTATGATATGGATACTACTCACTTTTCTGTGAGTGAGTATATGAGAGATCTGGTCAATCTCAGGTCTTCACTGGACGAGGTAGATATTCCTCAGTCCATGCTTTCCTTACAAAGGGAAGAAGCTGAAATGGTCCAGATAGAGGTCAAGCTGTTGAAGGACCATCTGGTGATGATGTACAGATCATTGAGGCTGTACAGCCCATTAGACAAGTTGCTCCAGAAGGTCAAGGTACAGAAATTGTTGAACCTTCCAGACAACCTAGAACTAATAGGCGTCTGATGAGAGCTGGACTCCAGGTGAATCCAGAAAGACATCCTGGTGATGTTATGAATCTAGATGGATCGCCAATTTATGAACAAGAGGTTGTTGAGCAGGTTGTTGAGGAAGTTGAAGAAGATGTTCAGATTGATGAACATGTTTCTGGTGAGCAAGAGGCTCCACTGGACTTGAATGTAGAGGCTGGTGAACAAGTGAATGTAGAGACTGGTGAACAGTCTGGTGAACAGACAGTTGGGATTGCTCCAGAATGGGATGATGTTGACTCCCCAATGTCTGAAGGCTTTGATGTTAACATGAATTTTCTGGGTGAAGATGTACAAGAAGAAGAAAATCTACTAGAAATGCCAACACCTCCACCAGAAATGCCACCACCACAATCAAACATGCCACCACCACCTTCAATTCCAGAACACACTCAATACTTCACTCCAGCAACCACTCAACCTTCATAATCTCAACCTCCACCTCGTGCGCCGGAGTCACCAGTTGCAACATCTGAAGCTGCAACTGAAGAGGACTGGGCACAAGTTCCTCTAATGACCAGATTACCCTCCACTCTTGAACCTCCCAGTGGTCTCTCCACTTCATCTTCTACCGAGGTCCAAGGCCTTTTAAGTAAGGTGGCGGACCTGGAGAGATCACTCTAGACTTCATCTCAGGTTATTTCAGACTTCAAATCATTATTATCAAATAACCTGGCATCTGAGATGAATCTGTTCGCTGGGAATGAGAAGCTTGTTTTTGAGAAGCTTGATGAACTGGTACTGGCCACAAACAACAACACTGAAAATTTCAAAGTGGCAGTCCAGGGTCTAGAGACAAGGTTGGTTAGTTCTGTTCAGACTGCAGTCACTGGTGAACTGGCAGGTCTGAAAGAAGATGTTCAGAAGTTGGTTTCAAAGGTCAGTTCTCTGGAGACTAGACCCACACTAGACCAGGGTGCAGTTGTTAGCACAATAAGTGATGAATGTACAAGGAAGTTCAGAAACAATATGCTGAAAGAATTATGTGAAGAAGTTTCTGAGACTGTTCTTCGTACCATTCAAGATGGGGTGTTACCCCAAGTAGACAGGTTACTGGATGAGAAGTTGCCAAAACACTTGCCTAAAGCTGTTGCAAATGTTCAAAAGGAAGTGCAGGCACTTACGAAAGTTGTGTCTGAAACAACTCCAGTAGAAGGTATAACTTTTGGTCCACTGGACAGACTTATGCTTGAACAGTTATGGAATGATCTCAAGTTAAGAACTGGAGATCGTTCCAAGGGGGAAAAGTCGTCTGGTGACCAAACTCGAGCATATGGCACTGAAGCCGGGCTAACTGAAGAAGCTACTGGTACTGAAGCCAGTGAGCCCCAGTTTGAGTCCTTCCCAGATATTCCATCAACTCTGAAGTCAGTTAAGGGAAAACAACAAATGGAATCTGGAGAGGAAGAGCAAACTGTTGAAGATGCTGATGATGAAACATCTAAGAAACTTGAACAAGAATGCATCATGATAGAGATTTTCAAAAGAAATCAAAAAGATGAACTGCTGGCCCATCAAAGGGAGATGGCAACAATGGGGACTCTGGACTCTTACAATGCTGGAAGGTTAGGCATAAATGTTGATGTATATAAAAAGATGAAAGATGACCCCAGAGTTCATCAATGTTTAAGTTTACTGGATGATGTTCATGTACGCTCTTTCTACGCTGAAGAAGAACAAGTCTATGATTCGATAATTTATGGCGTGAGTGTACCAGAACTCATCAGACAAAGAAAGGATGAACTGGTAAGTCTCCAGAAAAAGATCAGAAAGAATGCTGGTGCTCTGGAGATAGAGTACAGGAAGAGACTTACTGGTTTACCAAAATTGACTGCCAGACAAATCAAAGCAATCAAAGACGCTGATGTAAGTAAATTCATTCCCCTGGACACTTCTCGAAAAATTGATCGATCTGCTATAGAGCAAACGAGAATGTCCAAGGATACTGAAGCTTTGATCCAGCTAGCCAAAGTGAAAGACAAGTACAATGAGATGTTAAACTTCAGGGCTGATGCCAGAAGGATCACTGGTGTTGAGATCAAATTGGCTGAAAATAATGAAGGCATGTCTAAATTTGAAGTAAAGTTGACCAGGGAGGGTAACTTTACTGACGAGAGGAAAAGTACTTCAGTTCAAGCTTTTGGATGGAGTGAACTGAAGGAAATCGCTTTAACGTTCAGGGGGAAGACAAATGTGTCGACTGATGTTAAAGCATTTCTGAAAAGAATTGAAAAGGTATGGAGAAGAAAGCAACAAATGGAAGTTGCAATGGGCATAAGAACGCCAGAATCAATACCATCTTCTCCATCACCAAAGAGAAAGGCTACTGAAGATGCTCCAGGACAGACATCAAAAAGAAGGGCCTGACTCTTATTATTTACTTATTGTAAATTATTGTTTTATGAAAATTGTATACTATTTATCAGTTGATGTATGTAATAATAGTTGCAATTTTTTATTCATATAAGTAAATGATCAGATTTAGTCTAAGTTAGAACTTAAAAGATGAAACTGAAAACACTCATGATCTATAAAGTGTTTTCCAGTAACTTAGATTTTTTAGACAAATCGAAACTTGTGTTTTTTCAAGCATACAAAATTGTATAGATTCAAGCTTGAAAACACTTGCATTATTTCTAAACAAATAGGGGGAATTTGTTAGGTCCAGATTTAGTCAAGATTTACTGGACTCGCTCCAGACTCGACTACTGGAGCCTTACTGAAGATCTGTCCAGAAACGTGTTCTACTGGACCTACTCCAGACTTGGAATCTGGAGTCCCTCTGAAGATTTGTCCAGAAATAATGGAAGACCAGTGAGCAAATACTTGTATAGGAAATCTGGAGTATTCTCCAGATTAGCTCACTGGACTTCACCAGTCCAGATCAACTCTACTGAAGACATTCTGACTGAAGTCAAAGACTGAAGTCTGAAGAAAAAAGACTGACAAATGGCGGAGTCCACTGGAAAGTCTTACCAGATCTGTACACTGGAGGATTGTCAGTGTTCTAGACCCTACAAGTCTGAACACTGATATCGAGGATTGACTTTTCCCTTTACACACTTTCCTAAGAACAATCCACTTGTTCTTTACCAAAGTATACGTGTGTAAAGGTGGTTGGATAAAAGGATACAAAGTCATTTGATGTGACTTTATCCTTATTCCTTATCCAATACATTTAATGTTCTTGTCGGATCATTAAATGTATGCAACCATATTTGTACGGCACAAAATTCACTGGTGAATTTTGTTTCCTATAAATACAAAGTCATTTCCTTGAGAAAAATACTTTTAAGCATACACTTTGCATGAAAGTGAATTTGTCCAAATACTCTCGATCTTAAACTGGGATACTTCACAACTTTAAGTATCTCGATCCAAAAGAGTTATTTTACAAATATAGATCATTTGTAACTCATAGGTTGTTAGGATACATACTTATTTGTATTATCTTGATTCCGCACAACCTTGTGTTTTATTTAACATCATAAATAAAATACACCATTGAAAAATACATAATGTTCCACTTTACTTGTTTATTGCTTTAAGTCTTGTATTACTTTGTTTATATACTCTTGCATTTATTTACAAGTAATACTAGTCCAATCTAGTGATTATTAGACTTGTTGTATTTTACACTTTCCTGGTTAACCATCGAATTTAAGGGACTCACATACTGTTCTTCCTTCACTAGGTACCATGGGTAGTGGGAATTGGAAAAATTTGCGGTACAACAGTTGATTTCCAACCAATTTCATCAAACAGTGACATGGCCTAGGTATCCCAGTTCACGAGCATACAGAAGTTGGCATTCTGGATATATCCAATTCGACACCATATAAATTTAACGTCTTTAGACGCTCATAACGTGCGAATAATCTTTTCGGCCTCTTAGGTTGTGGAACTTTGAATGGTGAGTCTGTTGCGTTTGTTGGTTCGAAATTTGTTGCTTCAAACGCCTCTTCTTTTCCTTTTTCAATTCTATCATCGAGGTTGCGTATCCATTTCCACGAGGCTTCTACATGTTCATTAAAACCAGGTTCGAATACTGTTTTCTCCAGTTGGTAACCATCTTTGTGATGTTGAAACGTCACCAGAATGCACTACATCAGAAGGGAAACCTGGAGTTTGTGGAGTCGTTTGTTGCTAGGTATTTGGTTCGATAGATGGTTGTTCAGGAAAATGACGCATGTAACTGTTAAGTGCTAACTGATCCAAAATGTTTGTTAAATCGCTATTATCCTTGTTCGACTGCCAGAATTCATTGTTATCCATGATTGGTTTGTTTGTCAATGTCGGTAGTGGAAATGCGAAGAAATTAAGGGAGAGAAAACGCAAGAAGTTCAGAAGGAGGTGAGAAGACTAGTTCTTTAAGGTCTTCTAGTAGAAAAGACCAACAAAGAAAAAGATAAAGAAAGGAAAATCGGGTTGCCTCCCGCAAGCGCTTGTTTTTGTTAGAGTCACTAGCTTGACTCCAACGCTATTTTCTAAGTATTACCGGATCCTCCCCCATACTTGAGTTCAAGTGGGGATGAAAAAGATGATTTGCAAACACTTTCTTTGACCAAAAGTAGCAAAGGATGTAGTTGTGATTTGGTGGGTGTAACACATGATAGACCATACCTTTCAATTTCTCAATTTGAAAATGTAAATCGAAGCAATCATTTTTCTTTAAATTGAGAATCGGTAAAGAGTTTAAAATGTTTTTCTTTTGAAACGAATATTCTAACGATTCCGATTTTATTTCAATTTTATTCCACAAAAAGTTTTTCTCCAACATGTTTCCGAAATCATTTTGTGTAATGGTAATTGCACATATTCCAAATTCTTCTTTAAATCCGATGAGATTTCTGACAATCTCACATTTGAAATATCAGGTGGTTTAAAATGTATTGGTGAGAAAATTGTAAACCTAACCTTTGTCATGATCCAATGGTTATATTTTATCTTCTCAAGATTCGAGCGTTTGTCAATAAGGAAAGTAGCCAATGCTTCCTCTAACTTCCTTTTTCTGCTCACAACTTCATCATATACCTTGACAGTAGTTAATAGAGTTGTTATGACAATAATAACTTGGATCTGAATAGACAATAATGATAAATAACGAAAGGTAAAAGGAACTCCCCTTGAAGTTTTTGAAATTCTAACGATATTTCTATCATTAGTTCATCTTTCTCCTCCAGCTTTTCATCTGACTCGTCCGACAAAGGTTCATCAAACCATTGCTCGAACTCATCAATACTCATCTCCAAGATTTCATCAAACTTCTTAGATGTGATTTCTTGATGATTATTTTCAGTTTCTCCCAAATCACTATCAAGTAATTTTTTCAATTGTCTATACAACTCCTCATCATCCTCAGAATATTCCTCAGTTGGCTCTGCTTCAAATGCAATCTCCTCTACCATTTTGCCATCTGAAAAATCATCTTCAACCGGTTCGAGTATAAGCATATTATAATTAATGATGGCAATTGGTTGAGATTTTATTTCACTTCCTTCATCTTCACTATCATCATGAGTGAAGTCATAATCCATAGGATTTGGTACAAGTTCATCTTCTTTGTCTGTGGAATCATCATCACTGATAAAGCCGATTCTTTGCAAAGTCTTTACCAATTCTTCTCGATTAACTATAAATTCTTCATCTTCACTCTCTTCATCAATATCTTTCGACATCACATTCTGAAGTGAAGTTGTACTTTGCTCTTCTTGAGTACACTTTTCATTCCATGAGTCATGTTGATAGGAATCTAATGACGATGTATTTGGATTTTCGGGACATGGTTCAAGATTTGGTGACGGGTCATTTTTCATTGACTCATTCAAACTTAAAAACTCTTTATTTTTTAATATTTGAAGTGAATCCTATAAGTGTTAGACAAAAAGCTTCCACGTGACTCTAGAATATCCTGTGAATTTTTGTAAAGACCACAGTAAAAGTTTTTGAAAATATCTTGTTTGCGTAGACTATGGTAATTACAATGTACAAGGAGTTCTTTCATCTTTAACCATGCTTCTTCTAAGCTCTCATCTTTCCCTTGTGGGAAAGCCATCACATTACGTGTACGTATTGTTGGTATGCCATTGTTATGATTATTTTGAAAAATAATTTTTAATAAAAGCTTTGAAACTTATCTTCTACCTAACAATTAAAAGTGATCTACTTAAGCTAATACTTATTTTATTATAACTAATTTATTACTATATTTTTGTTAGGACCAGTTTACTGATAAACTGGCCAGTCTCCAGTTGAATCTGGAGACCTGAAGAAATTGTCCAGAAATATGTGAAGTCCAGTTGCAACGTACAGTTAACGCAACTGAAGACTTCCTCCAGTTGAGATCTGACCAGATATGAAGACATTCCAATTGAAGTCGAAGACAACAAATGAAAGATAGAGAATGACAATGGCAGCGAAGCCCAGTTGACATTCTATTCAGATAGAAACTGGAGAATATCAGTTTAAAGCCTTTACAAAGCTTTACACTGATTACGAGGAAGACCTTTATGCTTTATGTGCTATTAACCGGACAATTGCAATTGTCTATGTTTAAAGTACAAAAGTACATAAAGCAGGTTGAATAAAGTGACTTTATGTCATACTTTATACAACATTTAATTGGAAGTCGTATTGCTTCCTTAAATGCTCTCAACTATATTTGTACGATAAAGTTGGAATCCCAATGACAACTTTATCTATAAATAGAGGTCTTTGCACAACCAAGAAACAACTTTGCAAAACCCTACTTTGCAGTATTCTTGGTGAACTTGTGCAATATTCTCTCAATCGCAAAAAGGAACATTTCACAACTTTAAGTGTTTCGATTGTTGAAGAGAATTTCCAAGTATTAGATCATTGTACTTCATAGGTTGTTAGGATATTTACATATTTGTATTATCTTGGTTCCGCAACAACCTTGTAATTTATTTAACGATAATAAATAAATTACACTTGAAAAATTACATTTGGTCTCACCAGATTTACTTATTGTATTTATATATTGCATTGTTGATTACTTATTTATTGTTGTCACCTTATAAGTAATCTATCCAAGAACTTGGTATACACTCACTGTAATTAATCGTCTCCAGTTCAGTGTTTATATTGCAAAGCAATCCCACCATTGACATAGAGGTGTCTTTAGTAGTACCATCTCTTGAGTTGGGACTTACAAGTGGTATCAGAGCAGAAGGCTAATATATTTGCCTAGATCTGCTTAGATGACTACTACTGAAGGTGGGGATGGTTCTGGTCAAGATGAAAATCCTAATGTTAATAATCCACCTGTTCAAAATGTTAATACTAATCCTCCTCCTCCTACTCCCCCTAACCATGTCCATGTACATTATTCCAATACTCTTGTTCCCAAATTCGATGGAAACAGCGAGACTTTTGGTACATGGAAGGCCAGAATGCTCTTGCATTTTGGTGGGATAGAGAGATACATGTTGAGAATCCTTAAGGATGGCCCACATGTACCCATGTCTCAAGGGGTGAGTCCTTTTCTTGATCCTACTGGATCTAGAAGAGGCTCTAGAGAAAAGCCTGAAGACCACTGGTCTGATGAGGATCGCAGACTGGTGGACTTGGACACCAGACTGAAAAACATGATCCTTGGGGCTGTTCCTGAAGACCTTATTCCAACACTTGTGTTATTCCCCAGTGCCAAGGCAATGTGGGATGAATTGGTCCTTCAGTTTGAAGGAGGTGATGACACCATTGTCACCAGGAAAGTTGCTTTAAACAAGAAGTATGAATCCTTCTTTGCTTTGCCCAATGAGAGCCTGACTGGTACTTATACCAGATTCACCAGTGTGATTAATCAACTGAGAGGGCTGGGTGTAGAGAATGATAAGGATATTCTTCTTGAGAAGTTTTGTGATATTCTTCCTTCCAAATGGGAAAACATGATTCTTGTCCTAAGACAAGGTAAGACCCTGCACAACCACACTCTTGCATCTCTGTATGGAGCCTTCAGATTCACTGAAGATAATAATGCACAGAGACTGATGGTGGCTGAGCAGGATGCTTTGAATCATGCCCAGAGTTTAAAGGTTTCTAGTATAACTGAGAAACCTTGTGCTGCTTTAATATCTACTGAGAATGTCCAGTCACATTCTATGAAGGAGATGTTGAACAGTTTTCTGAACTCAGGCCTGACCACTGAAATCAGTGATGATTGTGATGAAACTGACAATGATGATCTGGTAGCCATGATTGCTAAAACCTTTAACAGGTTTAAGCATAAATCTAATAGATTTAATGGTTCCAGCAATGCTTCCAGCTCCAACTCTCTGGACAAGACCAATCTTACATGCTATAAGTGTGGCAAGAAAGGTCATTTCATGAAGGAATGCAGATCTAGTCAGTTGATGTAACACCCCGAGCTGGGCCCGGAATATTACGGAAATTATATAGCACACAGTGGAATTATCATAGAACATGAACTATATGAATAAAAAGGGATTCGGTGAATCCATCAAATAAGATAATTCAAGTACAAAATACATAAATGCAAAAGTAGGCAAATGAATCCTTGATCCATATAAGTCCAATGCCCGGGTTCAAAGCAAGCAACAATCATACTTCACATCCTGGATTTAATCTGGTTACCTGAAAAGTGTACTAAACAAGGTCAACACTAGGTTGGTGAGTTCGTATTAATGGTTTACAAGAAACCATCATCAATAACATTATCATATGTAATAACAACGTCACATAAGGTACTTACAACAAACCCATGTACATCACCTATTAGACAATTGAGGTTAACATATCGTTCAACCTTGTCAAATAAGTAACCAAACAACAAATGATACAAATAGTTCGTATACAATCAAGTACAAATGGTATCATTTACCAATAAATGTATCGTATACATGTCAATGTCATGCAATGTATCAAATAGGTATAAATGTCTATACGTACATTATATGCGAGTCAATGTCATGCAATGTACCTCAAAATCATCAAGTATCACAATACTTGGTCCACATCGTGGTGTAAATCATATCATATCATCAAGTATGGCCAATACTTGGCATCAAGTACTTGAAAGTACTCGGTCCACATCGTGGTGTAAATCATATCAAATCATCAATAAACAAGTCCATATGTCCAACAAATCAACCAAATGCAGCGAGTACATACACTTTGTACGCCTTTACAATTAAGGAATCATAGATGCTTATATATAGGGTCACCCGCAGCCTTCCCACCACATCTATAACCCTTTAATGGTATCATCGTCTTCCATGTATGTACAACTATCCTATTCACAATATATAATCATAAACGAATGCATAATAAATCAAACAAACCAATCAACCATCAATAAGTCATTCAAACAATCAAACAAGCACGTATGTGTACACTTTTCAGCCCGAATCTCAATTGAGTAGGGAGCTACGAAACTCACCTTAATTGAAGTGAATCGTGGGATGAAGAAAGAAGAGAGTAAGTAGACTATGTTGTGCTTCGTGGAACCTCTTCAATGAAAATAATACTTGTTTTAGTTAATATGTTCTTGTTAGAATATAGATAAAAGGAAGTTTGTTTTTGTAATCTTCATCACCCAAATTAGATTGTTATCATGACATTTGTTTAATTTACATATATATATAAATAACTTCTACACATGAGATTAGGTATGCACACTGGTTCCTATCAAACAAGGATGTAGTGTAAACACTGGTTCCTATCAAACAAGGATGTAGTGTAAACACTGGTTCCTATCAAACAAGGATGTAGTGTTGTAAATCCATACATGTACACTGGTTCCTATCAATCAAGGATGTTGGTGCAACGCAGTAGGTATATGGGATCATGTGTATAAGTAAATATATATATGTACATGGTTTTCATTATATATATCATTTATATTGTCATGTAATAAAAGTATTCAAGTTTTTATAAAATTTGGTATACATCTTTTAATTGAATAACCCAAACCAAGCCATAATCTACAACTTGACACCATTAAAATACTTATAAATTATGATTAAGAGATCAAGAATTATTACCTTATATGGGCACTTAATCAAAAGGATGTTTAAAGGAATGATTAAAGATGACTTAAAGCTAAGAACTACTGAAATTCCAGCCCTCTGTTCTAGACTTGTAATTTGACTTCTGGACCTTTTTGGACAAATTCAACGGTTGAAAACGTTGGTCTATATGTTAGGAAACTACTGTCAAAGAACCATGATGATCCGACGGTTTAATCTCCGGGGATCGGAGGTTTTCTGGGCTGCTATAATGAAAAACGGGTTTTGAGTTGTTTTGGTATTTTCTTTCTCAAAATCACTTATGACTTATTAATGATTATGAACTTGAATTTGTATGTGTTTTGTGCAGAGGAAGTGAGAAAGATAGTACTATATATAGGAAAAATAGAATAAAGGATATGCATTATATGCATGCATGTATTATTTAGTTTTTCATTAGTTAATTGCTAGGTAGGCTCCCATGTTTGTTTTCTAATCAATTTAGGTGTTTGGAAGCTTATACTTTCCAGCAATTAAAGGCTTTTTGAAAGTTAATTACATATTGATTGAATGAATAATTAAAAGATAGATTGAATTAGATACTAAAAGACAATTTGTGAGTTGTTTAGTTCAATTAGTGTGTTAGGTACTTGTCTCCCACTAAAATTCGTGGTTTAGCTGGCCACTATGAGTAGGATTGATGATTAAATTCATATTTATAGTTGTAGATATTTCTCTCCTCTTTCCGTAGACAGCTTACTTGTCAAAAATGGATATCGGACGAAGAAGTTATAGTCAAAACATTACAGCAACGTTAATTTATCATTTTTAGCACATTTAAAGTTATATTTAGTTTTGGACATATTGAGTGATATAATATAATAGGTATATATATATATATAAGGAGGTAGTTATCCAGCTAAGGGATTAGGTTCATGATCAATAAACAACAAGAGATATCACGCGTATTTCTCTTTTACATAAAGTTATGTCGGCTTTTGTCCCATTAATGAAATTATTGGATAGCCACCGACACTGTTGAAACCGTACATTATACTAATGCTTTGTATTTACATTCTTCGTGTTACCACAGTCACTTAAACATTAACTATAATATAACCTTCATAACACGTATGGGCCAATATCATGGCCTCATAATATGGGCTTAATTTTAGAAATCCAAATATGACACCTGAAATTCATTATTACACTATAATTGACCCAATATATAGATAAGGGTTTAGTATCCCGTAGTGTAAGCAACTTTGCAACTTTTCCTATTGTATGTAAGTATCAAAAATTTTGTACATTGTATGTAAGTATCTCGCTAAATTGAACACTTAATGCAAAATTTTTACGTTGACCAATCAAAAACTTCTACGTGGGTAGCTCATATGGTTGCCACGTATACATTTTTACATTAAGCGTTCAATTTAGCGAGATACATACATACAATGTTCAAAATTTTTGATGCATACACACAATAGAAAAAGTTGCAAAGTTACTTACACTCCGAGATACTTAACCCATAGATAAATATACACAACTATTTCATTTATTGAAATAGTTAGTCAAATTACATGCAAGGTCAAACGGGTCAAAATCACAGATGTTACAGTTGAACAATCAAACTGTCCCCCTGTCCCTAACAACAATCGGGCTGATGATGGCTATAAAGCTAAATACAAGAAGCTTAAAGCCCAGATTGCCCTTTTATCTATGGAAAAAGAGAAAAACCAGTGCATGATGGCACAAACTGAGGGAAAATGGGAATACTCTGATGACTCATCTGATGATGATGAAGAGATTAGGGACATGTGTTTCATGGCTTTGGAAGACCAGCAACATGTGGTGAAAGATGATGTCATTTCTGGAAGATGGGTGGACATCATTTTAAAAAAGGTGTGTGAATATGATATTCAACAGGACCCTGAACTAAAACTGGACCTTGCTGAATCACTTAACAGTGATTTGATTTTTGTGGAAACTGTTAGAACTGACAGTGAAAGATATTTGGAAACAGTTCTAACATAATTAAACAATTTAAAACCTCAAATTTCAAATTTACAAAGTGTCCAGTTGGCTCCCAAGGAGTCAGTTTTGAAAAATGAGGCATTGAGTTTGAAAATCAAAAGTTAAAATCTGATCTTGAAAAAGAACAGAAGATTGTCAAATCCTGGATAAGGGCATCTGGATTAAATTATGATGCTTTTTCAAACACCATTGATGCACAGAAAAATGCTTATAAATCTGGAGATGTGCACATGGCAAGTATCATTCCAGATATCCATACCATGCCTCCAGCTCTTAGGCCAGCTACCCCATATGACCAGCCTAAGGATATCAAAACTGAAACCATTGAGACCACCCCATCTGAGGTCAAACCTGGAGCTTATCAGGCTAAAGCTCCAGTTAAAAAGGCTGCTGGTGATAAGCCTTTACCTCAAAAGTCCAAGGAGCCCAAGAATCCTAAGACTAAAACTCCAGCTGAACCTAGGTCCAAGGTTCAGCAGCCTACTGAAAATGATATTTTGTCAAGACTGGAAAGTCAACTCCAACTTTTGTCCAGGCAGGTTCAGAGTTGCACTGCCAGAATTAAAAATCTGGAAGGAGCCTCGTCTCCTCCAGTTGAAAAACAAAATATCAAAACCCCTTTGAAACAAAAACAAAAAATTCATGTGGTGAAAGATGATGTCATTTCTGGAAGATGGGTGGACATCATTTTAAAAAAGGTGTGTGAATATGATATTCAACAGGACCCTGAACTAAAACTGGACCTTGCTGAATCACTTAACAGTGATTTGATTTTTGTGGAAACTGTTAGAACTGACAGTGAAAGATATTTGGAAACAGTTCTAACATAATTAAACAATTTAAAACCTCAAATTTCAAATTTACAAAGTGTCCAGTTGGCTCCCAAGGAGTCAGTTTTGAAAAATGAGGCATTGGAGTTTGAAAATCAAAAGTTAAAATCTGATCTTGAAAAAGAACAGAAGATTGTCAAATCCTGGATAAGGGCATCTGGATTAAATTATGATGCTTTTTCAAACACCATTGATGCACAGAAAAATGCTTATAAATCTGGAGATGTGCACATGGCAAGTATCATTCCAGATATCCATACCATGCCTCCAGCTCTTAGGCCAGCTACCCCATATGACCAGCCTAAGGATATCAAAACTGAAACCATTGAGACCACCCCATCTGAGGTCAAACCTGGAGCTTATCAGGCTAAAGCTCCAGTTAAAAAGGCTGCTGGTGATAAGCCTTTACCTCAAAAGTCCAAGGAGCCCAAGAATCCTAAGACTAAAACTCCAGCTGAACCTAGGTCCAAGGTTCAGCAGCCTACTGAAAATGATATTTTGTCAAGACTGGAAAGTCAACTCCAACTTTTGTCCAGGCAGGTTCAGAGTTGCACTGCCAGAATTAAAAATCTGGAAGGAGCCTCGTCTCCTCCAGTTGAAAAACAAAATATCAAAACCCCTTTGAAACAAAAACAAAAAATTGCTTCAATCTGGAGCTAAAAATGAAAAGAAAAAGGGGAACAAATATCAAGTACCAATCGTTTTTACTCCTGCACCTGGAGCTAGTGAAAAAGCTCCAGATACAGCATCCAGTTCAACTCCACAACAATCAACTGAGACTTCCAGGGAGAAGTCCAGTGAACCCATCAAGAAAAGATGGGTTCACAAAAATAACTAATGATTTTTGTGGATGTGCAGGGCGATCGTAAAAAGAACACCTGGTATCTGGACAGCGCAGCTGGCCGGACTATGACCGGATGTAAGCCCCTGCTGGAAGAGTTCACTGTCCAAGATGGACCGGCAGTGACGTTTGGTAATGATCAAAATGGAAAGACTGAAGGATATGGTGTGCTCAATAATGGACAGGTCGAATTCAAAAGAGTTGCATTTGTGAATGGTTTAAAATACAACCTGATCAGTGTAAGCCAACTTTGTAATGATGGCTACAGAGTTTTGTTCGATATTGCTCAAGGCACCATATTTAACAAGGATTGGAAAGTGGTGATGGTTGCACCAAGGAAGGGAAATGTGTACATCATGGATATGGAACCAGCTCCAAAAGAGCAGTGTTTTTATACCAAGGCTGATGAGGACACCAACTGGTTATGGCATAAAAGATTATCCCATCTTAATTTCAAAAATATTAATAAGTTGTCTCGCAAACAACTGGTGGATGGGATACCTCAGATTTCTTTCAATAAAGAAAAGCCATGTCCAGGGTGTGAGATGGGCAAGCAGAAAAGGGCCAGTTTCAAGACCAGGCAAAACTTTAGCATCACTAAACCTCTTCACATGCTTCATATGGATCTCTTTGGTCCAGTGAATGTTCAAACCAGAGCTGGAAAGAAGTACACTCTAGTTGTGGTAGATGAATACACCAGATATTGTTGGGTGGTATTCCTCAGATCCAAAAGTGATGCACCTGCTGAAATCATCTCTCTCATCAAAAGAATTGAGCTCAAGTACACTCGAAAAGTTTGTCAGTTACGAAGTGATAATGGTACTGAATTTCAAAATAAAGTACTTGAAACATTTTGTAATGACACTGGCATCTCTCAAAACTTCTCATCAGCACATTCTCCAGAGCAAAATGGAGTTGTAGAAAGAAAGAATCGCACACTGATAGAAGCGGCCAGAAGTATGCTATCTGAATCAGGTCTTCCCACCAGTTTTTGGGCTGAAGCAGTGGCAACAGCTTGCCATACCCAAAACAGGTCAGTCTACATCAAGAGACACAAGAAGACTGCCTATGAAGTACTCAGGAATCGAAAACCAAATATTGGATATTTCTATGTATTTGGTTGTCCAGTTTATATTTTAAATGATTCCAGTCAGCTTGAAAAGTTTGATGCAAAAGCTGATGAAGGTGTATTTCTAGGCTATTCAGATATTCGAAAGGCTTTTAGAGTTTATAATTATAGACTCCAAAAGGTTCATGAGACAATTCATGTCACATTTGACGAATCAAATGATGCAATCAATAAGAGACCTAACCTTGATATCTCTCCAGTCGTTCCAATAAATTTTGGTGAAACTGACCAAGTTCATCAGTCAGTTGTTTCACCAGATAATGTTTCCAGTTACACTCAACTGGAACCAGTTCAAAAGAAGAAAACCACCAGTGATACATCATTTTATCCCTCCATCAGTTTCAACTTACCACAGAAACTGGTGATTGGATCAGATGTACGTGTCACTCCAATATCAACACCAGTTCAAACTCCAACTTCTCCAGTTCTTCAAGAAATGCCTTCAACTGAAGAATTTCATGATGCAAATCGTGACCTCATTGACTCTGATGAGGATATAGAAGTAGTTTGGGCTGATCCTCCTCCAGTTGTAACACCTGAAGAGGATCACCAGGTGACTTGCACTGATATTGTTGTTCACCAGCCTAGTCAATACACTAAATGGACTCGAGCACATCCAATTGAACAGATTGTTGGAGATCCAAGTAGTGGGGTTCAGACTAGAAGAGCCACAAGTGAGCAATGCTTGAACGTCACCTTCTTATCACTGATTAAACTGAAGAAGATTGACGAGGCTATGGCAGACCCAAGCTGGGTGGAAGCTATGCAAGAAGAGCTCATCCAGTTTGAAAGGAACAATGTATGGGAACTTGTTCCTTGTCCACCAGGGTTAAAGAAAGAACCCATTGGTACAAGATGGGTCTACTGAAACAAGATGGATGAAGATGGCAATGTTGTAAGAAACAAAGCCAGATTAGTTGCCAAGGGTTATTGTCAAGCAGAGGGCGTTGACTTTGATGAGACTTTTGCTCCAGTTGCAAGACTTGAAGCTATCAGAATATTCTTGGCTTATGCAGCCCATCTGCAGTTCAAAGTCTTCCAGATGGATGTCAAAAGTGTGTTCCTTAATGGAACACTGGAAGAAGAAGTGTATGTTAAGCAGACTCCAGGCTTCATTGATGAGAAGCATCCTCATTGAGTTTATAGACTGAACAAAGCTTTGTATGGTCTAAGACAAGCCCCAAGAGCCTGGTATGACACTTTAACTAAACATCTTCTCAAAAATGGCTTTCAAAGAGGTGCAATAGATAATACCTTATTTATCTTGAAAGAAAAAGGTAATATCTTACTGGTACAGATTTATGTTGATGATATTATATTTGGTTCAACTGATGATGCAATGTGTAAAAGGTTTTCTAAAATCATGTCATCTGAGAATGAAATGAGTTTAATGGGTGAATTAACATTTTTCTTAGGTCTTCAGATTAAGCAAACTGAAAATGGAATTTTATAAACCAAGAAAAATATGTCAGAGATTTGTTAAGAAAATACAAATATGATTCAATCCCATCTAAAAACACACCTATTGCAGCACCTTTAAATTTGGACTCTGACCCAACTGGAAAACCAGTGAACACCACTGAATATCGTGGTATGGTTGGTTCAATGATGTATTTAACTGCCAGTCGACCAGATATAATGTTTGCAACATGTCTATGTGCCAGATTTCAGGCTAACCCAAAAGAATCACATTTGCATGTTGTTAAGCGCATCTTCAGATACCTAAAAGGGTGTCCTAGCCTTGGTCTTTGGTATCCCAAAGGCTCAGGGTTAGATCTAATGGGTTATTCAGATTCAGATCATGCAGGTTGTAAGATAGATAGAAAGTCAACAACTGAAGGTTGTCATTTCCTTGGAGGAAAACTGGTGAGTTGGACCAGTAAGAAGCAGACGTCAGTCTCTATGTCCACTGCTGAGGTAGAGTACATTTCTGCGGCCAGTTGTTGTGCCCAGATTCTCTGGATCAAGAACCAGTTACTAGATTATGGTCAGAAGTATACAAAGACCCCAATCTTTTGTGACAACACCAGTGCAATTGCTATATCTCACAACCCAGTGATGCACTCAAAGACAAAGCATATTGACATCAGGTATCATTTTATTCGTGATCATGTTATGAAAGGAGACATTGAAATTCATTTCATCCCCACTGATAAACAGCTCGCTGATGTTTTTACAAAACCTCTTGATGAGAAAACTTTTAAACATCTCATCAGCGAATTGGGAATGTTAAATCCTTAAAACTGGAGATTTTGTTATGAACGCGTCAGTGACACTGATGAAGTTCTCCAGTTGAGGAGGTCCAGATAATCTTTGCTCGCCAGGCTATCGAACGCCTTTGTGATACTATCCTGGCACTGATCGATTTCTGGATCATCATTTTAGGGGGAAAGACTCAAAATAATTTTCTTACTAAAATTCTTTTTGTTTGAAAATGGCAACTGGAGAACTCTCCAGTTGGAAACTGGCACTGGATTAATCCTCTAGTGTACATGTTCAGTCTTATCTTAAAACTGGTTGATGTGACCAATTTATACATATCGCCCACATCATTATTGGCCATTTTCTTAAGTGTTTTAAGTCGATTTTGTGTGCATTTGGCGCGTTTATGGTGTTTGATAGTGTTTTCAGGCTCTTAGCAGGTTACGCGTTCATTTGGCACATTTTCGGATGATTTTTAGGCCAAGAAGTTGATTCATGAGATCGAGAGTTGTTCAAGTGGAAAAGATAGAAAAATTCAGCAAGTTGTCAAGATTGAAGAAGTGTTGGCTGGTCCAGAAACTTTGGACTGCGCCGCAGTGGGGTTGATCAATGCCCACTGCGCCGCAGTCATTCATGTTCAAGACGCACGGAGATCAGAAGATTCCCACTGCGCCGCAGTGGGAATGCACACCAGTCACTGCGCCGCAGTCAATGGATGCCAAGGCCACAACTTTCCAGTGGTTTAACACTGCGCCGCAGTGGGAAGTGTACAAGCCCCACTGCGCCGCAGTCGCGGGTCGAGAAAAAAGAAATGTTTTCCAGTGGATTACCACTGCGCCGCAGTGGGGGAGGTCGAAACCCACTGCGCCGCAGTCAGCTGCACGGGGAATCAGGGTTACAGCCTCTTTTGCATCAGATTTGAAGGGGGTATAAATAGAAAACATAACCCTATTTCCCAACTGATCAAGCTTTCTTTCTAGGAGCTGTTCTAGGCGAATTCCTCGAAGGATCATCTCAGATTTCATCAATTGATTCATTGAAGATTCAAGAACACCCATCTAGATCGTATCTACTTTTCCGTCTTTGCAATTTCTATTCAAACAATTTGGTACAATATGTTCTATTTCTATTTCATTTGTTATTTTCAATTTAGCATGAGTGGCTAGATTTATAATCATCCACTTTGATGAAACTTGATGAATGATATGATTGCAATATTTTAATTCAAGAGTTGATTCAATTATCGTTGTGTCATGATCTTTATCAATTAATTCCTTGTGATTTATTCTTTTGATGTTGATGGTTTATGTGTTCATCGTTAGTGGTACTAGGTGAATATGTTTATTGTTGCAATTCGATTGTCTATGGTCGTTTGTCACCGGTTCATGGTATGACGGTGAATGTCAAATTTATAATAGGAGTTAATTGGTAAACGTGTTTAGAAACGGTTGGTGGTACCACGTTTTCATTCACATAGGCATAATTGGTAATTGGATAATCAATCAAACTAATTGTTGGGGAGATTTTCTAGGCATTGGTGGTACCGGCTTGGGTAATTAAACTAGCAACTTAGGTGTTTGGGTGATTTGTGAGCGGTTGGTGGTACCACGCGAGCATTTTTATCCTTTCACGATTATCTAGTCAACTCTAAATAATTTGATCTTTATCGTGTGCAATCATAACTGAAGTCAAGTGGATTCGAAGTGGATGATCTTTATTCATATTGTTTGAACTTTCTTTACTTTCAATTGTCTTGTTATTTCAATTTCTTTAATTTAATATTGTCAAAGTGAGGTAGCAATTCGGCTACGGTTCCATCCTTTTCCCCAAACTACTTTAGCAAACAATTATTTCAAAACCAATCCCCGTGAACGAATTCGGACTTACCTTTTAGCTATACTATATACGAACGGGTCCACTGCCCGCAAGTGTGTAGTAGTCAGTTTTAGGGTAATTCTTGTTTATAAATTTTAAACTCGATTTCACACATCAAGTTTTTGGCGCCGCTGCCGGGGATTGTGTGCCGATTTAGTTGTTAATTTAGTGGTTTGATCCTTTCTCACGCGTGAGAAAGTTACTTGTTTATTAGTTTAGTTTTCTTTTCTTATCACAGGTGCATTTTACGTGTTTGTGTTAGTTGTGTGTTTGCAGACATATTTCTTTAGTTGATGAACTTGCGTTCTTCGGGTCTCCCTTTGAATAGTCCTTTGTCTACTCCGAGAAGACCAAGGGGGCATAGGTTTAACTTCACTGAGCCATCAACACCTATACCGACGCCATTTTCACCTATAGCTAAACCCACTCCTGATTCGGACGAGGAAGGGTTCTTTTTAGACGAGTTTTTCTATTTAGAAGTTAAGCAAGAGGAAATGGGTGATGAACAACCAAGGGGTCCAAATGACACTCGCTATGGCGAGAGGGTTCGAACTATCCCAACGGGTCGTGGTTCTGCCATTAGACCTCCGGCTATTGATCACACTTTCGCTTTGAAAGGAAACCATCTTAAGAGCATAGAAGAGCATCAATTTGATGGAAAAAGGAAATGGGATCCATACCAACACTTGGATAGGTTTGAAAAGTTGACTCGGCTTTATCAATATGGTCAAAATCAAATGAATGCCGTGAAACTTGAGACATTTCCCATGTCAATCACCGGAGAAGCACTTGATTGGTTCAATGATCTTCCAGAAAATTCTATTACTACTTGGAACCAACTTAAGAGGCTTTCATTGGTGAGTTTTATTCACTAAGAACTCAAAGAAGGCTGGAAAATTTGATTAGGTCCTTTGAGCAAGATGATGGGGAGGATGTAGTAGATGCATGGATTCGTTTCAAGGAGATGTTAAGAAATTGTCCAGGTCACGATTTGACTAGGGAAAAATATGTGGAGCTTTTCTTTGATGGGTTAGATAAGAAGTCTAAACGAGAATTGGGATATGCTTTCGGGGGTAGTTTCAATCAAACAGAATCAAGGACAGAATCAAGGACAGAATCAAGGACAGAATCAGGACAGAATCAAGGACAGAATCAAGGACAGAATCAAGGACAGAATCAAGGACAGAATCAAGGACAGAATCAAGGACAGAATCAAGGACAGAATCAAGGACAGAATCAAGGACAGAATCAAGGACAGAATCAAGGACAGAATCAAGGACAGAATCAAGGACAGAATCAAGGACAGAATCAAGGACAGAATCAAGGACAGAATCAAGGACAGAATCAAGGACAGAATCAAGGACAGAATCAAGGACAGAATCAAGGACAGAATCAAGGACAGAATCAAGGACAGAATCAAGGACAGAATCAAGGACAGAATCAAGGACAGAATCAAGGACAGAATCAAGGACAGAATCAAGGACAGAATCAAGGACAGAATCAAGGACAGAATCAAGGACAGAATCAAGGACAGAATCAAGGACAGAATCAAGGACAGAATCAAGGACAGAATCAAGGACAGAATCAAGGACAGAATCAAGGACAGAATCAAGGACAGAATCAAGGACAGAATCAAGGACAGAATCAAGGACAGAATCAAGGACAGAATCAAGGACAGAATCAAGGACAGAATCAAGGACAGAATCAAGGACAGAATCAAGGACAGAATCAAGGACAGAATCAAGGACAGAATCAAGGACAGAATCAAGGACAGAATCAAGGACAGAATCAAGGACAGAATCAAGGACAGAATCAAGGACAGAATCAAGGACAGAATCAAGGACAGAATCAAGGACAGAATCAAGGACAGAATCAAGGACAGAATCAAGGACAGAATCAAGGACAGAATCAAGGACAGAATCAAGGACAGAATCAAGGACAGAATCAAGGACAGAATCAAGGACAGAATCAAGGACAGAATCAAGGACAGAATCAAGGACAGAATCAAGGACAGAATCAAGGACAGAATCAAGGACAGAATCAAGGACAGAATCAAGGACAGAATCAAGGACAGAATCAAGGACAGAATCAAGGACAGAATCAAGGACAGAATCAAGGACAGAATCAAGGACAGAATCAAGGACAGAATCAAGGACAGAATCAAGGACAGAATCAAGGACAGAATCAAGGACAGAATCAAGGACAGAATCAAGGACAGAATCAGGACAGAATCAAGGACAGAATCAAGGACAGAATCAAGGACAGAATCAAGGACAGAATCAGGACAGAATCAAGGACAGAATCAAGGACAGAATCAAGGACAGAATCAAGGACAGAATCAAGGACAGAATCAAGGACAGAATCAAGGACAGAATCAAGGACAGAATCAAGGACAGAATCAAGGACAGAATCAAGGACAGAATCAAGGACAGAATCAAGGACAGAATCAAGGACAGAATCAAGGACAGAATCAAGGACAGAATCAAGGACAGAATCAAGGACAGAATCAAGGACAGAATCAGGACAGAATCAAGGACAGAATCAAGGACAGAATCAAGGACAGAATCAGGACAGAATCAAGGACAGAATCAAGGACAGAATCAAGGACAGAATCAAGGACAGAATCAAGGACAGAATCAAGGACAGAATCAAGGACAGAATCAAGGACAGAATCAAGGACAGAATCAAGGACAGAATCAAGGACAGAATCAAGGACAGAATCAAGGACAGAATCAAGGACAGAATCAAGGACAGAATCAAGGACAGAATCAAGGACAGAATCAAGGACAGAATCAAGGACAGAATCAAGGACAGAATCAAGGACAGAATCAAGGACAGAATCAAGGACAGAATCAAGGACAGAATCAAGGACAGAATCAAGGACAGAATCAAGGACAGAATCAAGGACAGAATCAAGGACAGAATCAAGGACAGAATCAAGGACAGAATCAAGGACAGAATCAAGGACAGAATCAAGGACAGAATCAAGGACAGAATCAAGGACAGAATCAAGGACAGAATCAAGGACAGAATCAAGGACAGAATCAAGGACAGAATCAAGGACAGAATCAAGGACAGAATCAAGGACAGAATCAAGGACAGAATCAAGGACAGAATCAAGGACAGAATCAAGGACAGAATCAAGGACAGAATCAAGGACAGAATCAAGGACAGAATCAAGGACAGAATCAAGGACAGAATCAAGGACAGAATCAAGGACAGAATCAAGGACAGAATCAAGGACAGAATCAAGGACAGAATCAAGGACAGAATCAAGGACAGAATCAAGGACAGAATCAAGGACAGAATCAAGGACAGAATCAAGGACAGAATCAAGGACAGAATCAAGGACAGAATCAAGGACAGAATCAAGGACAGAATCAAGGACAGAATCAAGGACAGAATCAAGGACAGAATCAAGGACAGAATCAAGGACAGAATCAAGGACAGAATCAAGGACAGAATCAAGGACAGAATCAAGGACAGAATCAAGGACAGAATCAAGGACAGAATCAAGGACAGAATCAAGGACAGAATCAAGGACAGAATCAAGGACAGAATCAAGGACAGAATCAAGGACAGAATCAAGGACAGAATCAAGGACAGAATCAAGGACAGAATCAAGGACAGAATCAAGGACAGAATCAAGGACAGAATCAAGGACAGAATCAAGGACAGAATCAAGGACAGAATCAAGGACAGAATCAAGGACAGAATCAAGGACAGAATCAAGGACAGAATCAGGACAGAATCAAGGACAGAATCAAGGACAGAATCAAGGACAGAATCAAGGACAGAATCAGGACAGAATCAAGGACAGAATCAAGGACAGAATCAAGGACAGAATCAAGGACAGAATCAAGGACAGAATCAAGGACAGAATCAAGGACAGAATCAAGGACAGAATCAAGGACAGAATCAAGGACAGAATCAAGGACAGAATCAAGGACAGAATCAAGGACAGAATCAAGGACAGAATCAAGGACAGAATCAAGGACAGAATCAAGGACAGAATCAAGGACAGAATCAAGGACAGAATCAAGGACAGAATCAAGGACAGAATCAAGGACAGAATCAAGGACAGAATCAGGCTCAGCAACACACAGCAGAATCCTAGACCTCAGTTTAGTCTTGGACAGAATCAAGGACAGAATCAAGGACAGAATCAGGGACAGAAATACACTCCACCTCTAGTCCGCAATGAGCAAGCCAAAGCCATCACCACTCGTACTGGTAGGTCTTATGACTCACCTCCTATGCCTCATGTTGTTGTTTCAGATGTGCAGGATAAAAGGAGTGATGATGATGAGGTTGATGAAGAGATTGAAATGGAGGAAGATTCGACCGTGAAGACTCCGGTCACTCCACCAAAACCGGATGTGGTTCCAGAGGTTAAACCATACAAGCCAAAGATACCATTTCCACAGAGGTTCAGGAAAGCAAAGCTAAAGGAGCAATATAACAAGTTTGTGGAAATGATTACAAATGTTCATATTAATGTTCCTTTAGTTGATCTTATTCAGGGGATGCCCAATCATGCTAAGTTCATTAAGGAGCTTGTGACAGACAAAGGGAAGTTTGAAGAGGCAAATGCTACTTTTCTCAATGCCGAGTGTTCTGCTATCTTGCAGAACCGCATTCCACCAAAACTTGAAGACCCAGGGAGTTTTCTTATCACTTGCTCTATTAGAACCATTATTTGTAAGGCCTTAGCTGATTTAGGAGCTAGCATTAATTTGATGCCTTACTCGGTTTATGCCAAGTTGTCCTTGGGAGTCCTTCGCCCTACTAGCATGAGTATAAGACTAGCTGACCATTCATTTCAGTATCCCATTGGGATTGCTGAGAATATTAGAGTCAAAGTGGGCCATATTATTTTTCTTGTTGACTTCGTTATCCTCGAGATGGAGGAAGATACGAAGGTCCCTCTTATTCTTGGGCGCCCATTCCTTAATACCGCGGATGCTATCATCCGTGTGAAGGATAAGGAGATTTCCTTAGGCGTTGGTACTGATAGGATTGTGTTTAATGTTGAGAGGTCTATTAAGCATTCTTATTCTACTGATGAGTCTTGTTTCAGGATTGATGTTATTGATGATGCTTTAGACCGATAGTTTCAGGAACTGATGGAGATAGACACTGGAGATGAGGAGATTGCTAATTTAGGATCGGGAGATATATCTGATGATGATTTGTTTGTAGAGGTTATGGCGCTTAGCTTGGATGAGACACCTCCCGAGGATGAGAGTTTTGAGGAGGTTGTTGCTGATGGAAGTTCGAGGGTACCAAACTCTGTTGAGGTACCACCCACTGACTTGGAGCTTAAGCCACTTCCAGACCATCTAGAGTATGCATATCTGTCAGGTGAGTCATCTCTTCCAGTGGTTATCTCGTCCTCACTCTCGAGTGACGAGAAAGACCGTCTCATGTCCGTTCTTAGAGCCCACAAGCGGGCTTTTGCTTGGAAGACCACAGATATTCCAGGTATTAGTCCTAATTTTTGCCAGCATAAGATTGATTTTCTTGATGATGTTAAGCCCGTTGTCCAGAGACAAAGGCGGCTGAACCCTAATATGAAGGAGGTTGTTAAGAAAGAGGTGATTAAGCTTCTTGATGCAGGAATTATTTTTCCTATTGCTGATAGTCCTTGGGTTAGTCCTGTTCATTGTGTGCCCAAAAAGGGGGGTATGACAGTCATTGAAAATGATAATAAGGAGCTTTTGGCCACGAGGACTATTACGGGTTGGCGGGTTTGTATAGATTACCGTAAGCTTAATGATGTCACCCGTAAGGATCACTTTCCACTTCCTTTCATTGATCAAATGTTGGAACGTCTTGCAGGTAATGAATATTTTTGTTTCTTAGATGGGTTTTCCGGGTACTTTCAAATACCCATTGATCCAAAGGATCAAGAGAAAACCACTTTTACTTGTCCATTTGGCACTTTTGCTTATAGGCGAATGCCGTTTGGTTTGTGTAATGCCCCTGGCACCTTTCAAAGGTGCATGATTGCTATTTTCCAGGACATGCTTGAAACTTCCATGGAAGTTTTCATGGATGATTTTTCTGTTTTTGGGGATTCTTTTCATGCTTGCTTGATTAATTTGGATAGGATGTTGGAACGGTGTGAGAGGGCACACCTTGTTTTAAATTGGGAAAAGTGCCATTTTATGGTGACCGAGAGAATTGTTTTAGGGCATAAAGTGTCTAAGGCCGGGATTGAAGTTGATAGGGCTAAGATAGATGTTATAGCCAAATTACCCCGCCTTCCAATGTGAAAGGGGTAAGGAGTTTTCTTGGACATGCCGGTTTTTACCGCCGTTTTATTAAGGATTTTTCTAAGATTACTCGTCCTATGACCCACTTGTTGGAGAAGGACGTCCCTTTTGTGTTTGATGATGCTTGTTTGAGTGCATTTCAGGTTTTAAAGGAGAAGTTGACTAATTCTCCTATAATGGTTGGTCCGGATTGGGAATTGCCATTTGAATTGATGTGTGATGCAAGTGACTATGTTGTGGGAGCCGTGCTTGGGCAAAGGGTTGATAAGCATTTCAAGCCCATTTACTTTGCTAGTAAAACTTTGAACCCCGCTCAGCAAAACTACACCACTACTGAGAAGGAGTTGCTTGCCGTGGTCTTTACCTTTGATAAGTTTAGATCTTATTTGGTGTTGAGTAAGACCATAGTTTTCACTGACCATTCAGCCCTTAAGTACCTGTTCTCGAAACAGGATGCTAAACCCAGGCTTATCCGTTGGATTCTTTTGTTGCAAGAATTTGACATTGAGATAAAGGATAAGAAAGGGGCTGAAAATTTGGCTGCCGACCATTTGAGTCATTTGGAAGATCCTCACCGGGAGGAACTTCGTGATGGGGAGATCAATGATCACTTCCCCGATGAGTCTTTAATGTTTATCTCTAACTCTGATGATGCTCCTTGGTTTGCAGATATAGCTAATTATTTGGTTGCAGGTGAGATACCTAATGATTTCACGTACCAGCAGAAGAAGAAGCTCATATCAGATGTTAAGTATTATTTTTGGGACCATCCATACTTGTTTCGTGTTTGTGCAGATGGTATGATTAGGAGATGTGTTGCTGGAAGTGAGACTAGAGAGATCTTGGATGCTTGTCACTACGGGCCAACTGGAGGTCATTACGGTCCTTCAGTTACTGGTAAGAAAGTGTTTGATGCAGGTTTCTATTGGCCTATACAATTTTCAAGGAGGCTCAAACTTTGGTAGAGACTTGTGACATTTGTCAAAGACAAGGGAGCATTACTAAGCGGGATGAGATGCCTCAACAAAGCATTCAGGTATGCGAGGTTTTTGATATTTGGGGTATAGACTTCATGGGACCATTCCCACTGTCTAATAAGTTTCAATATATTCTTGTCGCCGTTGACTACGTGTCTAAATGGGCTGAAGCCAAGGCTTTGCCCACGAATGACGCGAGGGTAGTCATTGATTTCTTGAAACAGTTATTCTGTCGATTTGGTTGCCCTAGAGCTTTGATTAGTGACCGAGGAACCCATTTTGCAAATCATCAATTAGCTAAGGTCATGAAGAGGTATGGTGTTGTGCATTATTTTTCTACTTCTTATCATCCACAAACTAGTGGACAAGTAGAAAACACCAATAGGGCTTTGAAAAGGATTTTAGAGAAAACTGTTGGAGATAACCCCAAGGTTTGGTCGAAGAAGTTGGATGACGCCTTGTGGGCGTTTAGGATGGCTTATAAGACGCCGATTGGCACCACGCCATACCGGTTGCTCTATGGCAAGACTTGCCATCTTCCTATTGAGATAGAGCATAAGGCGTATTGGGCTTTAAGGAATTTGAATTTGGATTTGATGGAAGCAAGTGAACTTAGAATGTTGCAACTTCATGAGCTTGATGAGCTTAGGCTAGGTGCTTATGAAAATTCTAGGCTTTACAAGGAAAGGACCAAAGTTTGGCATGATAAGAGGATCCGTAGAAAAGAGTTTAAGGTTGGAGCTAAGGTTTTGTTATTCTTGTCTAAGTTTAAGATCAAGCAACCTAAGCTAACTTCTAGGTGGATTGGACCTTTTGTGATTAAACATGTGTATCCGTCAGGTTATGTAGAGTTGTTTAAGAGAAATGGTGACGGTTCGTTCATTGTCAATGGTCATAGACTTAAGCTTTATTTGGAAGAAGAGCAAGTTGAGGGGATAATCGAGGAGATCCCCATTTTTGAATTCGAGACTTGAAAGTTGGTCGAGTCTAGCTAACGACTCGTTAATAACTTAAGCGCTTCTCGGGAGGCAACCCGTGTTATTTTATTGCACTTTATTTTCTTTTTATTAGTTAGATTTGATTTTGTTTTGTTAAGAAAGTGCAGGTGCAAATTTGATGTGATGCGGTTTCAGGTGAGTGTTTGTTTTAAGTATTGAAAAAAAAAAATTTGGGAATGTGAACAGTAACTCCCCACTGCGCCGCAGTGGGGGTGGTTCTTGAGTGACTGCGACGCAGTCTGTTAATTCTGGCCGCGGGTGAATTTTACCCCACTGCGCCGCAGTGGGGGAGGTCGAAACCCACTGCGCCGCAGTGGGCTTGTGGACTGGTCAACAGGGGAGCGGGGTCATTAAGTGAGTCAAAAGTTTCAGTTTTCTTTTCCCCCACAAAATTTATATCTATCTTTCTCTCCATCTTGAAACCGACTTGGCTCTAAAAACCCCCCAAGGACTCCTAAATTCACCCATTTATTCACTTAAAAGCTCGCATTTTCTTTCTTTCTCCTAGATTATCATCTCTACATTATCATCATGGGAAGAGGAGTAAGTTTTCTTGATTATTTTCTTTATTTATTTCTTTATTTTTGATTTTTAATTTTTAGGGTTTTTAATTTCGTAATTAATTCTAGGGTTTTGTTGTTTATGGGCTAATGAGGCTAATGGTGGTTAATCTTTCATTTAAAACACTTGTTCATCCGATTTTGATTTTGATTTTGAAATTAGGGTTTTGAGAATTTAGAGATTTGTGATGAACAAGTGTGGGGGAGGTTAATGTTGGATTAGTTGGTGACTATTGCTTCATTATTGCTGAATTTGAGTATTTAATTAACCCCTATTTGGCTACCCATCGTGATGAACTGATGAACTTGCCCAGTTTTTCTTCGCCACTGCGCCGCAGTGGGTATGCATGTTGCCACTGGCTTGGCCTACTGGAGGTTATGGTAGTATCTCTAAAGTCAAAAATGTTAAGTTACGGTTGCTCCACAGGATATTAGTGACGTCTTTTGTTCAAAGGTCGACTCATTGGGATAAGGCCTATCAATTAGATTTGTGGTTGATGAAGCTGTTTTCTGAGGGGTCGCTTAGAAAGTTTGCATTGCCTCCGATGGTACTCTTGGACCGAATGTGCAACCATTCCGATTCTGAGCTTGTTTTGGGTCATTTTATCACCCGGATTTATAAAAGGATGGGAGTGTTCGAATTGGACGTGTGCCAGACGTATCTTTCTCAGGCCGTTTATCAAGTGGATTTAACTTCTAAGGAGTTGATTAGGGCGAAGATAGTAAGGAAGAAGCAGGGGAATGTGCCAGAGAGACTGTTGGATGATGAGGGGGTTGTTGAGTCACCACCGCCGGATGTGGAGGAGGATGATGTTGATATGGAGGATGCTCCTCAGGAGCCACAGAGGAGGCGTGGCCGTAGCGGTTTTGATTTGACTGAGTTAGGATCCACAGTTCAGAAGATATATGAGGATCAACAGGAGAGCCGTCGGGCATTTGAGGCTTATCAGAGGCGGATGGACCAGGATATGACATGGGTTGGTTCGCAGCAGGCCTACACGAACTATACATTGGACTATTATCAGCCTATGTGGAATGCACAATGTCATGGGAAGGAGTTTGTTCCATCAGATCCGGTTCCGGAGTTTAGACCACCACCTATTCATGTCCCCGATTATCGCCAGGGTGGTCAGTCTTTCTTCCCTATGACTGCCCCGGGGGACATGTCACCTCAACCCCATAATTTGGGAGGATCTCCTCGTGGGCCAGTGCAGTTTGGTACTTTTCAGGGTGGACATGATGCTGGTGGATCCGGAGGTTTTGCTGGTGGACATGATGCCGGTGGTTCATCTTCCTTTGTTCCTGGTTTTGTTGCAGGTTCGAGTTCGGGTTTTGGCGGTGGACAGTCTGGAAGAGATGCTGGAGGCTCAGGTTCAGGTCAAGAAGAGGAGCGCAATTGGATTACTGACCTTTTTGGTCCACCCGGTCTTCCATATGGTTACCACGGGCAGTTGCAGTGAGGAGATAATGATTCCCATCCGGTACCGTGGGATGGAATCATTTGGTGATTGATATTGTTGGTATTCTGATGACTGTATTTTTTCTTATCTTTGTCTGGTATCCACCCTACGGGGTGATGAAACATTTGTACTCTTTTCTTTTCTTTTGTTCCTTTAATTTTCTGCATGAGACTTTAGATTAGTTTGAATTTTTGTATGGATATTTGGTTGTGTTTGTTATTTGAAGTTGGGCAGGTTCTATCCGTTTGATGGCCACACCTATTGTGCAACCCAACTGTGGGGGGGACCCGTTGGATTCTCTTTCTCACCTACATTCTGTGGCATCCATTGATTTGATTGTGTGATCGTGTGCATATGCTGGCAGTAAGTTCAGCGCTTTATTGTTTATTGGTATGTTTACTGCCATTGTTTCACACGCAGCTCTCGCACCTTCCGTTCTGGGGCTAGTTTGTTTCTCCCGTCAAGCAAAGTGTTCTTCCTTTTTAGGAAGCGCCATTTGTGACGCGGGGTCGACTTACTTGTTTTGAAACGGAGTGTGTCCTTAATCCGGTATGTGTTCTCATTCTTTCTATCTATCTTGCTTACCCCTATTTACCTTTGTTTGACCGAATATGGACATTGAGGGCATTGTCCATCTTAAGTGTGGGGGGTGGCAAATAGGTTTAAGCAACCGGATATATCTCTTTTGTTGTTTTGCCATTGGGTATTCAACCGGTCTTGTGGATGTGTCCCTCTCATAGGCTTTTGGATTTTATCCAAGGGTAAGGGTTTCTATTTTGAACTCTAAACTATGATGTGCATGTTTGAGATTGGTGGTTTCAATTTGGTAGGATAACGGAAGATGATATGATTTGAAACTTGTGTTGAGCTTGTCCTTATGGTAAATTGCTTTTGTCACTTAATTCATAATAATTTAATAAGCAATTTTACTACAAAATTTTTCCTTGGCAAAATTTTAATCGGCGAAATGTGTTCTGAACGGTTATTGGGCTAATCGTTAGTGGTACTAGGTGAATATGTTTATTGTTGCAATTCGATTGTCTATGGTCGTTTGTCACCGGTTCATGGTATGACGGTGAATGTCAAATTTATAATAGGAGTTAATTGGTAAACGTGTTTAGAAACGGTTGGTGGTACCACGTTTTCATTCACATAGGCATAATTGGTAATTGGATAATCAATCAAACTAATTATTGGGGAGATTTTCTAGGCATTGGTGGTACCGGCTTGGGTAATTAAACTAGCAACTTAGGTGTTTGGGTGATTTGTGAGCGGTTGGTGGTACCACGCGAGCATTTTTATCCTTTCACGATTATCTAGTCAACTCTAAATAATTTGATCTTTATCGTGTGCAATCATAACTAAAGTCAAGTGGATTCGAAGTGGATGATCTTTATTCATATTGTTTGAACTTTCTTTACTTTCAATTGTCTTGTTATTTCAATTTCTTTAATTTAATATTGTCAAAGTGAGGTAGCAATTCGGCTACGGTTCCATCCTTTTCCCCAAACTACTTTAGCAAACAATTATTTCAAAACCAATCCCCGTGAACGAATTCGGACTTACCTTTTAGCTATACTATATACGAACGGGTCCACTGCCCGCAAGTGTGTAGTAGTCAGTTTTAGGGTAATTCTTGTTTATAAATTTTAAACTCGATTTCACACATCACTGGTGGTCAACCAGATTTCATAACGTTGGAAAAATACTTAGTCAATATTTGTGACACGTGATGGTACTCAAGTGTATTTTCCCACTTGCAACCGTCGAATGACGTGTGAAAGACATTTTTGTAAAAAGATGCACTTTTTATGGGGATTGTGAAAGGTTAGTGGGCGCGTGGGAATACCAGCCGTCGTAGCATTTAATGCTGACTTGATGGTATTAAATATTTTTGAAATTCAAATTTTCAATAAATCAAAATATCTTTTGTTTTAGAAAATTTGGGGATTAAAATAATGTTTTTATATTTATAGTGGGATTTACTACCCTTATAAATACCCCACATTTACTCCGGTTACCATTTACTTTCTTTTCACATTCTCTCATTTACTTCCAATCATCATCAAAATTGCTTCTTTTCTCTCTCTGCTCAATAAATCAAGAACCCTAATTCCAAAATTCTCATTTTCAATTTCATATCGAAATCAAATGGCACCAAAATCATCCAAATCTAGAGATGTTAATCTCTTAACCGTCCCATATGATCCCTCACCAGATGTCAAACAGGCATCTGGTGCCCCTGGAAACACTCACCTCATCAAGTTAAATCCAAACAATCCGATGGCGAGTTTAAAGGGGACTCAAGGCGCCAATACTCTTATTGGTAGAATCCAACGATTTCTAAGGGATTCTCCAATTGGTGTCACTTTCTCTGCAAACCCACGCAAGATGTATCACGAATACTTGTGTGAGTTTTGGTACACCGCTTCCTTATCTGCTGACTGTTCTTCCATCTCTTTCACCTTAAAAAGTGGAACAGTCCGGTGTACCCTTACGGCAGAAACTTTGAGGGATGCCCTACACCTCAATTATTGGAGACAAGGTGAATCTCCAGTTGTCATCTCTCCCAATCAAAATTTTCGACAGGTTCTCCTTGATATGGGACACAAGGATTGCCTAGAAAATGGGGTCTTGAAAACAAAAGGTGCTATGACCATGAAGGGCCTCACACCTTCATGGAGGTATTTCTTCATACACCTTGTAGAAAGTATGGGTGGGAGTTCTGGTGGACTTGACCAGATTAACTCCTCACAAGCAGAAATGGCATTCTGTTTGTGGAACGGATTGAGAGTAGACTTTGCAGAAATACTTTTCAGAAGTTTGGTGCAGAAACTGAAGGGCACCAGGGGACTATGTATCCCCTTCTCCAGGTATCTCTCTCTCTGTTTTAAACATATCCTGGGCAGTGAAGAATACAACAACACTACTTCACTCTACACTGTCCCGGATTTGTTGAGGAATCTTGACTCTCTGGTCTCTGAAACTGGAGAGGTTGAGATTCCGGAAAGAATGCGACTGGCATTCGCTAAAACTGATGCACCAATACCAGGTGAGTCGGAAAGGCAACTGGGCGGGTCTCAAAACAGTTAGGGACCCACCGGTTCGTCCTCTGGCACAATGGCAGTTGTTGGACCTGAACAACAGCCAAATCCCGCTAGTTCCAGTCAGTCAGTTCCTACAAATTTCAACTTGAGGCCTCCAAATAGGTCCTCCAGTTACACAAAAGGCTCCACGAACACGTCGCCCTAGGCCTCAGTCAGTACGAGCCACTGACAGTAGTACCCCAGCCAACCCTCCAGTTTCCTCCCAACAGGATGCTGGAGAAAGTCAAAGGGAAAACCTACAAGCAACCACTTCCGAAATTTCTGTAGGAGGAAGTGGTGAAGAGAATACTGGGGTCGCCCAACCCAGAGTAGAGTTAGAGTCTGCACAAAGTGTCGATGGCTAAACTTCTAACACTGCTATTACACGAACTGATGATGTTGCTGACCAGTCACAACTGGCAACTGAAGTTCCAATCTCTTCGGCCGATGAAGTTATGACTGAGGATAGAGCAGTTATAACTGAGGCAACCCCAGTGACCTCTATTCCTGGCGATGATGTCACCACGACTGAGCCAACAACTGATGCTACTCTCCAGGAAACTGGCCAAGTACATCAAGAGACTGAACATGATGTTCAGCCATCAGTTACATTCATGGATCTGGACATGAGTGTTAATGACGATGAAATCCAAATAGAGTCTTCGGACTCTGAAGGAACAACTTCAGACACTGAGATTTTTGATTCTTCTGTACAAGATCAAAACCCTTCATCTCGTGTCTCGCCTCCAAATGCTTCAATTTCAGTTTTACCATCCATACAACCAATTCCACAAAGGCTAGACTCTGCACTATCATTGTTATTTATGTCTAGAAATAGACATATGCCACCAGCACCGCCACCGTTGGACACACCTGAGCATTCTCAGCATGTCCAACAACTTGATCTCACTAGACGTCCTTTTTCTTTTCCCACTCCTGGTTCTATTTCTTTATTTCCTATTGAGTTGTTAACTGAGGAGGTTTCCCTTAATGTGCCTCCTCCAGTTGCTCCAGTAGAACCTGCTGCTGGTCCAGTGACAACTTCCCCTCCGTCACTGGACAGTCAATTTGCCTCATTCCAAACCGACATCCGAAACCTTATTGAAAGGGTGGAGGATGTTCAAAAGGCAATTGACAAAAACACCAAGTCTTTCTCCAGATACAACAAGGAAACTGTCACAAATTCGAAGGTTGTTGATCTGGGGATAAACAAGTTTGCAACAAATGAAGACTTGGTGTTCAAGAAGCTCAATGAGCTGGTCACTGGCTGTAACAATCTGGCTACTTCTCTCAAGGAAGCCTTTGACCTAACTCAGACCAAAGTCACAACATCTATTTCCAACCTGCTGGGTAATACTGTTAGATCATCAGAGGTTGAACTGAAGGAAATAGAAAAACAGGTCAAGAAATTAGTTGAAAGACCTGCAATTAATGTGATTGAGCTTGGGAAGCAGTTGGCTACTTCAGTTGGTCAGACGATAAATGATACCTTGGTCGCCAGAGAAGCACAATTGATTGAAAGGGTGATGTATGAGATCACCAAGCTTACACCTCCTCAGGTTGATCTGGCCCCACTAACTAATGAGATCAACCAGTTGAGGGGTAGCATAAACGCTCTGAACACCCAGGTATCTACTCATACAACAGCCATTGATAAACTGACAACTGAAGTAGAGAATTTGAAGAAGAAAGAAGAGGAAAAGGAAAGTGTGGTTGCTGGTCTCTCAACTGATGATGCTCAGTTGTTACAAGATCTGAAAACTGGTCAGACACAAGTTGCTGCTAATGTGCTGACCCAGTCTAGAGAGACCAACCACTTGTGGAGATCCTTCAGAATGATGTGCACCATTTTCAAAGAGTGCAAGGACTTACAATCATGGCAGCCTCTTGACCGGTTGCCATTCAATAATGCTGATTGGGATGTGATAAGGGCAGGTCTAGATGCTGCCAAGGGGGAAAGAAGTGCAGTCCTTGCACCAACTTCAACTGAAGGAACCTCTTAGTGAAAGACAAGTTGTTGTTGCTGCTGCCAGTTGTTGGTGCATGTTTCTCGGTGACAAAAGCATTCTAGATGTGTTACATATATTTATATATATTCAAGTCTTGTAATTTATCTTGTAATTACCGTTTGTCAATAATATTACCTTGGCATATATTGTTTATCATATTGGGATCCATTTATGTTTATATGTGTGTTTATTATTTGTGTTTTACAGGTTTTAGACATAACATGTAAAGAGTCATTAAGTTAATATTGTTTCTGCGTTTAACAGCAGTTGAAATATTAACTTAATGTACTTCCAAAGGGAAGTTAAGTTAACTGTGTTTATGCGTATTAACAGCAGGAGAAACATTAACTTAGTGAATACTTCCAATAGGTAATATAGACAATGTTGTTTCTGCGTATCCACAGCAGTAGAAACATTGTCGTAGCTAATGTTGGTTCTGCGTATATCTACAGCAGTATAAACATTGGCTGAGTTAATGATTGGTTCTGCGTCTTGACAGCAGTTGAAACATTAACTCAATTATTCCTAAGTGTTATTTGAGTGTTCTCGGGAACGAGCAATTAGTTGCTTGTGGAGAGAACACTCAAAAGGTTATTTGAGGGTTCTTGGGAACGAGCAAAATATTTGCTTGTGTAAAGAACACTCAAATGGTCATTTGAGAGTTTCTGAGGAACAAGCAAAAGTTTGCTTGTTCATAAGAACTCTCAAATGGTTTGAGAGTTTCTGTGGAAACAAGCAAAAGCATGCTTGTCCATAAGAACTCTCAAACAGTTTGTGTGTTCTGGGAAACACACAAACAGGCCAAAACCCTAATGGGCTTGGGCCAAAGAAACACGCAAACCCATAGGGTTTTGCGTGTTCCTGGCCATGCCTATATATATGGGTGTGTGTCCATGCGTGTTCCAACAAGAGTGTAGAGAGAGAAACGAGCAAAACCTAGAGAGAGAAACCTAAGAACACGCACGGTTGATCTTGTGGGTGGTACTCGACTCACGCACGAACCGCAAACACACACCCGGTTTGGACGGCTCGTAGACTTAGATTACCACGTTGGTTGGTAAAGTTTGTCCGGAGAGCCGTTTCACTATAGTAACCAAATACGGGTGTTTATATTCACGCAAAAAGATATATATATATATATATATATATATATATATATATATATATCATAAAAGGTAGATATAGAAACTGTGGGTTATCTCGAGGAATTCCGCACCTCGACATATCCTTAAGTCAATCTCGGTTCGGTAAGACCCGGGGGACTTACAACTGGTATCAGAGCCATAGGTTATCAACAACCTTGGTTCGAGATTGATCACGGTTTGGATATCTCTTTTTTGCGTGTTTTTAGGTGGAGATTGTGTTTTCGGGTTCGTTTGAAATAAAGATTCAAACTTGACACCAAAATAAGACATATCTCAATCCTAGATACTATTTTTTCAAGGTTTCGTTGATCAAGTAACAATATTGGGTTATAGATCTGAGAAAGATTGAAAATTTTAGTTTTCTCGTGTTTTGCGTGTTCTTAGTGTGCGTGTTTCAGTACAAATTCCCAGATCTGCGTGTTTCTTGAAATTTGCGTGTTCTTGAGTGTTTTGCGCATTTATTTTGAGAGTTCTTAGGTTTTGAGAGTTCTTGTGGTTTGCTTGTTCCTACACTTTTGCTCGTTTCATTTGAGTGTTCCTGTTTTTGCGTGTTCTTGTGTATTTGAGTGTTTATATGTTAAACTTCATACACAATGGCAGCAAACTATCTTAACCAATTAATACTAATGGACCATGAGACGGTAAGGGTAATTCACCACCTAAACTGATGATCATTGACCAATACTTTTCTTGGAAAGGTCGATTCGTTAGAAATATAAAATAGTGCTTAGTTGTATTTCCAAACATTGTATTTTATGTATATAATGTAAGGTTGAGGGGGAGCTTTTGTAATATACTTAGAGTATAAATACCCCCCAAGCCTTCATATTTTGTAACAGTTGACAAACCTTTTACACACTTTTGATAATCAATCAATCCTTCTTCCCAGATTATCACACCTTTCTCTCTAAAACACACACTTACACACACACTTTCCACCATTGATAAATATCAACTTCCGCACATTAAACACGAATTATTAGCTTTTAACAAGTGGTATCAGAGCATAACAACAATCTGTTGACGATCCAGAACAAATTTCATTCAGATTGATGCAAATTTTGTTCAAAATTGAGAATTCGTGTTCATCACCATAACCGTTTTACCTGTCACTGTTCTTCAACAATTCAACCTCAATTTTCACTCAATTTTATTGTTTTTGTTCACAAATACATTCTAAATCACCTCTTCAAACATCCTGTCAAGTTTCAGAATCCAATTCACAGAATTGATCAAATTCCAAAATTTTTGGAAAGTTGATGAGATTTTGATGTTTCAATTTGAGTTGATTTCAGCAATGGAATTGTTTCTAGGGTTGTGCGCGATCGAATTTTGAGTGTTTCTGGGCTTGAATCGAGTTATAACACTCAAAATTGAGTGAATTATAGGCAAATTAGTGAAACAGTCATCTAATTTTTTCTGGTGTTCTTACAGTTCTTCATTCAAAACGATCTTCATGACACTAAGACGATCTTCAACCAGATCGTCCTAGTGATTTCTTTGTTTTGGTATTAAGACGATCTTCCTAAGATCGTCCTAATATTTTTGGTTCTGTGTGAACTGTGTGTTGTGGATTACTTGGGTAACTAATCTCATTGAGATTGGTTTTGCTCAACAAATTCTGACCTAGACCGTCTTACCTTGTCTCAAACAATTTTAAAGACGATCTTCTTTCAAGACCGTCTTACATTTTCTTAACTTTTCCTTAGAAAATTTTCAACAAAGTTTCTAAGACGATCTTCACATAAGATCGTCCTACCATTTCTGTTACTTAGAATTTTTTCAACTAGCTTTCTAAGACGATCTTCATACAAGATCGTCCTATCTTTTTATAAGACGATCTTCTAAGTTCCAAATTTTCAAAAATTTTCTAAGACGATCTTCTCTCAAGATCGTCCTAACATTTCTTCATTAATACTTAGAAAATTTTAAGTTCCAATTTTCTAAGACGATCTTCTAAGTTCCAAATTTTCAAAACGATCTTATTCAAGATCGTTTCATTTTTTTTATCAAAAACAACAAAAATAATAACAAATCATTGTTTATTCATTTCAGATGTCAACAATGAAGATTTCAGAGTTTGAGATCAGAAAGAATTTCTTAGCCAAACAACAAAAGATGAAACCATGGCTATTCGGGGATATTGATGCTGATTCTGAAGATCTCACATGTTTAATGACATCAACAAACAAGCTTTCACAGAATACTTCACAAACAAAAAGTGAGGTACAATTCATCTCTACAGATGATTACTTGACTGTCCAAACAACTGCTGATACTTTGACAAAGCAAAATCTTACTCTGAAAAATAATCTGAAAATGGCTAAACAAGAGTTTGATAAACTCAATGAAGATTTTTCAGAACTCTCAATAGCTCATGAAGCTCTCAAAGTGAACTATGATTCTTTAAAAGAAATGCATTTGTCAAGTAACAGTTCTCAAGTTGTTTCACCCAATGCTAAATTAACCAATAAATGTCAAGACCTTGAAAAGACTGTCCATTCACTCAAGCAAACCATTGAGACTTTAAAACTTGAGAAAACCAATGAATGGTTAAGAGCAAATGCAAGACAAGCTGATGTTGAGTTTCTCACAAATAAAATGAAAGATTTTAGACCCAACTGTGAAAAACATGAAAGACAGATTTCTGATCTAAACAGTACTTGTTTTCTCAAAGGAGTTGAAATTGAGACTCTTCAAAAGCAAGTTGAGGATTTGAAAACAAACATTTTGTTCTATCAAGAAAAAATCTATAAAATTGAACAAAATCCTCTACTGAATCTCACTGCTTATTACAATAAGTCAAAGATTGATAGATCAGAACTTCTCCTTGGGTTGGGTTATGAGAATCCAGCACATTTAGAAAAAGTCCAAAAAGAAGACCTTGGTCCACTTTATGATGGAAAATGTCTTAGACTTGGCATGATTCAAGAATTCATCAGACCATCTGAGGATGATTTTGAGTCAGATGATGTTGAAAGACAAAAACCAAACAAATTTCAGGTTGATTATGTTGCTATTAATGACACATACAAGAAAACTCATAAAAGATCCATCTATGAGTTAGAAGAAATAGACAACATTTCAATTCCTGAAATTGAGTCTCAAGGAGATTGTTTAAAACCAAATTCAGAAAGATTTTATATTCCAACCACCATGTTGGAAAAAGAAATTGAAGGTTTAAAACAAAAGATTGAGTCTCAACAACAAGTCATTGAACATCTGAAAACTCAAAATCAGTCTCCAAAGGTAAGTGAGACCACCAAGACCCAAATGTTGCATAATCTAACTTCTGTTGATTGCTCCACTCCACCAAGTTACATGATCTAACTTCTGTTGATTGCTCCACTCCATCCAATGGGAGTGAGAATTTTAACAAAGATATGCAGGGTGATAGCATCTCTCATCAAGATCTCCATGATATGTCCACCTCAATGCTATCATCATTCTTCCACATTGAAGAGAAAGTACAAGCTTTGAAAGCTAAACATCTTGCTTCTGTCAAGAAGATACTTTCTTTTGATACTCCGATAATCACCCCTGTTGACCAAAATAAATTGAACTTAGAGCAAAAGATTGAGATTCCTACTGATATTAAGACTAAAGCAAAAGCACTGATTGAAAAGTTGACTAACAAAACTGTTTCAAACACAGAAGTTCAACCAAAAGAATTACAGTTTACTTATCCAGATCTTTCTATTGAAGAATTTGATAAGTTTCTGGAAACTGATCATGTTTTTGCTCCAGAAATTGAAAAAGAGCTTGAAAAACTCTCACCCAAAAAGTCTAAACCAAAGAAGGAATCTAAATCTAAAATTGCTCCAACTTCATTTTATTCTCAAAGGTCAGCATGCCCCAGCTGTCAAAGGTAAGAAATATCATTCTGCTAACCAAAGATCAAAGTTGAAACTTCATCTGTTTCTAGAACCACTACTTCAAAGGCTATCTCTCAATCTAGTTGTCTTCCTAAGATGTCTCAAACTAGCCAAGAATTGCTAATAAAGAATACATCTAATGGTAGAACTAGTTATAGAGATCAGTATGGTTGGTTCACAGTTGCAACTCAAAAGAAACAGAAAATCAAAACATCAACCAAGCAAAGCAAAAATCAGAATGTGTTATTAACTCCTCGAACTGAATCCAAGAAGTTATCTGATAAAGGAGATAAGAGCTTAGCAAGTAACCATAAGTGGATTTCTAAATCATCATTGATAAAATCTACTAACTTTGCTAAAACACAAGTGTCTGATAAATCATCAGTTAGAAGAAATTGGATAGCTAATGATTACAAGAAGAAAGTTCCTGTTAGGAAATTTGATTCAAATTTGAGTAATCTAGCTAAACCATGGTCAGTAAGAAATTCAAAACCTTCTACTGTGATTTCTAAACCTTTGATTGTTGATTCTAATGGGATTGTGGTGAATCTAAAGAATAAACCTCTTGTTCGAAAACCTCATTTGTATACTTTGAATGTTCCCACTAACCCAAAAGGACCCATTCAAAGGTGGGTACCTAGAAAAACCTAATTTTGTTTTGCAGGTAATAAAGGTCTGTGTTTAGTATTTCAATCTCGAATACTGTTCAACACATGATCCTGAAATGAGTTTCTTTTCAAGAAAAAGTCTCAAATAAGTGCTCATTACCAATGCATTTACTTGCCTCTGAATATTCTGTACAATTCCTTCATCTCTTTCTCTTTCATTCATTATCTGTCAAACATTGATGCTATGCAATTTGCTTAAATATCATGCAATGTTTGAGGGGGAGAAAAAGGATAATTCATGAATCAAGGGGGAGTTTGTGTATTTGCACTATTTGAAGAGAACTCATTGTTCATTTAGAAAAACCAAAAAAAAATAATTTTTGTTTCATTTAGAAAAACCAAAAATAATTTTTTTTCTTAGCCCATTTTTTCTTAAATCTATAGCCCAATTTTGTTTTTTAACCATAAGCCCATTTTATGAAAAGCCCAAAGCCCATTTTTGTTCAAAATTTTCAACTCGGGTCAAAACCCACTCACCCGACCCAACTAATCGGGCTTCCTCTTCCTTAAGGAAGAGGGAAACTAATTAGTTTATTTTCTTTCTTTTCATTTCTTTGTTTTTATTCCATTTTCCCATAAACTCTCTCAAATCATTTCAAAAACATTGTTGGCTGATCATTGAAAAAGGATAAGGGTTTTGTTCGTGATTTCTTTCTAAGCATTTTATTCCATAATCACTTTGTATTCAAGATCACTTATTCAAGTAAGAAACTGAACTTAAGTGTTGAACTTATTTTGTTCATTTCTTGATTTTTTTTATTGACTGGTAATGAAACTGTGATGTTGGATTGATTTAGATGCATGTATAGGCTATATGTGTATGTTTATTATATGTTTCTATGCTTAGCATTGAGATTTCGAAAATTCAAAAACCTGTTATTGTTCTATGAAGAAGATGACCTAAGACGATCTTCGTGTTGTTTTTAGGTTATTTTTCTTGATTTTAATGATTGGGTTGTTTGTTTGCTTCCTGTGATTCATAAAAATGTTTTGTTATGCTTAAAATGAATCATATTTGTGTTAAACAAAACCTGTTTGGAAATAAAATGATTTTGGCAAAGTCCTTGTATTTTCGAAGTCTTTTTGTCTCTAAGACGATCTTGCCCAAGACCGTCTTAAATTCCAGATCGACTTGGAAATAAAACGATCTTGCCAAGATCCTTTTAGTTTCAATTTCTCATTTCAGTTGCCATGTAACCCTTGAGACCAAGACCAGGACGATCTTGTCAAGATCGTTCTAGGGTCTGAACGCTGTGTGGTTGTTGATTCGAGTTGAAAAACAAAAGAATGGGTAACTGAACTCGTAAGAGATCGGTTTGCTCAAAAACTAATACTTTTAAATAAAGGGAAATCATTGTGATGATTTCACTTTATATTTCAAAGTGTTAGAATTGGTTTTTTAAATAAAAACTGAAGTGAAGTTTTTTTACTTGTCTTTAAAACGATCTTGAACAAGATCGTTCCATTTTTCTTTCACTTCAAATTTTCTTAAGTTATAAAACCTTAAGACGATCTTGTACAAGATCGTCTCATTTTCCTTGCCTTAAAACATTTTTCAACATTTTGAATGTTGAAACGATCTTGATCAAGATCGTCTCTTATCCAGGTTTTCCATACTTAACATTTTTTTTTCAAAAATCAAGGATAAGACGATCTTAAACAAGACCGTTTCATTTTTCCTCTCCTTAACATTTTTTTTCCAATAACAAAAGTTAAAACGATCTTGAACTAGATCGTTTCAGTTTTTTTACTTAACCATTTTTCAATAACAAATGTTGAGACGATCTTCCTTAAGATTGTTTTGATTTTTTTCAAAACCTGAGTTCAACCTCAGGACGATCTTGTCAAGATCGTCCTAGTTTCCATACTTAGAAAAATTTTCAAATTTTTTTTATTTTTTAAAATTTTGTGTGGTATGACAAAGTGCTTTGTATTATCATATAATCACAATTTATTTGAAATACGGGGAATTGAACGCCTTTGTGTACTTCCTTGCTATTCTAAATATCTTGTACTTATATGATTATACTTTATATTCTGCGTTTATTTTCTCATTTCAAATCTTTTATAAAGAATACACTGAGTGATCGCCTTTGTGAACCTCTTTGTATTTTATATAAATCATTTGAGTGAAACTTATTATTTGCAATTCAAACATTATTGTATGTGTGAGTTAATTTTTCTTTTATATCTTAAAACAGAAAATTAAAAAAAAAAAAAATGGATCATCAAGAAGTTGTTGAATATGATGAAGAGGTTGCACTAAATGAATCCATCGAAGAGATTCTCTTTGCCGGAAACACCAGTAATATGAGAAATAACAGAGCATTATACGATCCATTCATTGCTCCCGGCTTTCAAATTGTTCCGAGAATTCTTCAGAATCATCCTCTTACATATGCACTTACTGTTGAACAAGACTTAGCTGAAGTCTACCTGTTCGATATGTGGAGATCGATTACATTTGTTCAACCTTATGATCCAACAAACCCAAAGTCAAAATCAAAGTCTCCTGAACTTCGTCGTCAAGGCTACTTTCAATATCAATTGACTTCAGGAGAAACAACATATGAGTTTGAATTCAATATAGATGATTTCAGAAGGATTTTAAGACTACCTGAAGCAGACTTCAATGGACATGTTGATTATGATGATTTTGAGTCCAATGAAGAAATGTTTGCTGCTTTAATTTCAATTGGCTATGAAGGTTCTTTATCTAGGACCAAAGATTTCAAGTTGAAAAATCTGCCAAAAATCTGGTATTATGTGTACTCCATCCTAAGCAACTGCTTAACTCCTTACACAAGAGGGATGGACAATCTGACACAACCAATGCTGCACATCTTCTATGGTGTTGTCTTCAACAGACATTATGACATTGCTCAACTTCTGTGGGATCAGTTGATAGTATTAGTAAATGGCAAAGTCTCTGCTCCAAAGAAGTATATTCCATTTATAAGATTTCTAACAGCAATTGTCTACAGTGCCATAAGACAAGAAAGAAGCATTCCAAGGCTTCCAGATAGCAGCAAAGTGATCATACATTTTTATAAGTATGTTAGAGATTCTGGAACTACTAACTATACTTTCTTGATTCCATCATTTCTTTTAGATATGGTTTCAGATGCTGATGATGATAAGATAGCCTATCTGGACTGGATTAGAACAGCAATGGGACCGGAAAACCTCCCGGTTCTTGCCCAAGCTGTACATAGGACACCTGGTGAGGGGTCAAGTGTTAAAAGAAAAGAGCGTGAGGGTGAATCCAGTTCCAGTAAGCCAAAGAGAAAGAAACAAAAAGGTGAAATGTTTGTGCTGAGATTAAGCAAACAAGTGCATCAAAAGAAGAAGAAGAAGAGTTTGTCAAAGACACTCAAAAGCAAAATTACAGTTGAAACTTCTTCTCCAAGATCTTCTGAGGAAACACTATCAATATCTGGGTCTCAAAGACCAATCCGATCACCTCTTCCCAAAACAATCAATTTAATCCGATCACCATCACCCAGAACACCATCACCTCAAAGACCTTCATCTCCATCTTCACCAACACTACCTCAATCACCTATTCATCAATCTTCACCACTTCCGGATATTACAACACCTGAACCACCAATCATACCTCAATCTACCTCAACCATACCTTCATCATCCTTTGTCCGATCACCTCCACCGACTTATACTCAAGGCCGAAAGAAATCAATTCCAGTTAATATCCGCAAAACTTTTAAACGATCTCGCTTTGAGTATGACCGATTTCAAGAGCCTGAACCAGAAGATCTGATCACTTCCGATAAGGATGCATCTGATGATGATGCGAATCAGTTTGCTGATGATGTCATGGACATCCCGGAGGGACAAGGAAGGAATGAGGGAGGGGTTGAAAATACCAGAGAGGTTGAGAGGTCAGGGTTAGGCGAAAGGCAAAAAGAAAAAGTTGGCCTCCAATTAGTCTTAAACCAATATCAACGCCGGGTTTACCCTAGAGTAGAAATCGGGAACTGCCCATTCTCGTTTGCACCAAACTCTCCCAGCCATTCTGACTCCTCACAACAGGAGTTAGTCTCAGAAATACACGGGGAACAGCCACGCTCACCACACTCTCCTCACTTGGAGGATGAGAGTGTTGAAAATAGAGAGGACCAGCCCCACCTCTCGCCTTCAATTCATGCACTAGAGTCTAGATCCCCTAGGCACACAGAAACACATGCCCAGTTGAGTACTGGAGCCGGAACAAGCGGAGAGGGACCCACTTTGTGTGACCCTCAAGGACAGCTTGGAAATCCTGCCTTAGCTAACATCACGCCAGCTTTAGCCGCAGGTAACAGTTCTCAAACAGAGACTGAGGAGCAGTATGAACGCCGTTGTGACACTGCTGTTCCTCAGGATCAACCTGAGACTGTATTAACGGGCATTCTCAGTGACCCCGGAATTGTTAGTGGTGTTGCCCAACAACAACCCGATTCTGGTTGCAAAGCCGAATCATCAACTGTTGCTCATACTTTTGAACCAACAGGAAATCCTGAGACAGTAATGATGTCTTCGGGTCACTCAGTAGAATCACTTGAGACTACTGATGTGCCAATTTCTGATATTCCATTACCCACTGAGGCTCAAAGATTAATTTCTCAATTTGTTGAAGGGATTGAAGAGGGACAGAGAAGTGAATTACTTATATCGAGAAACATTATCACTGGTAAACTTCCAGCATCTCAAACAACCACATCTCAACCACCTATACTGCGTACTGGAGGTACTTTACGAATTCGTTCTCCATCAGAAACTCCAACACCTCCCACACCAATACCTTTACATCCAACACCAACAGAAACAACACCAACACCCCCACAAACACAAACAACAACAACAACAACAACAACTATACCACCAACACAACCATCACAATCATTTCCAGATCCAAGTTCACCACATCATTCATCCAGCTCTTCTTCTGAATCATCTGATTCTTCTGAATATTTAAGTGATTGCTCACCAAACCGCATTGCTACCAGTGGTTTATCTACCGATACTCTAATTGTCGCTCTTATGAATCGGTTAAGATCTGAAGAACCAAATCTGTCGTCGCATAAAAGGTCTATCTTTCACTCACTTCTTGCATATTTGTCAGCCAAAGGTACTCAACTTGCACAACAGGCTGAAATTGAAGCTCTTCAAAAGCGAGTCCAAGAGCTTGATCAACAATGTAGACTGGCTAATATCTCACGGCGTCGGGATGATCAAGATCCTGATGATCAACCCGAGGGGGAGAATATGAGAGATATTAGAGAAGGTCATGAAACACAAACTCAAGTTGATCAAGAAAGTGTTGCTCAAGAAGTTGAAAAAGAAACTACTCAAAGTCAAGGAGATCAAGGAGGAACTCAAGTTCAAGTAGATTCAGATGATGATTTACCTCCACTCATCAGAAATATTTCTCATTATTATTCTTCTACTTCAAGTTCTGATGAGTCGATTGATCCTGATCCATTTCAACCAGAAGATGATATTGATTATGAGACTGATGCTGATTCTCAATCTCAGCAGTCTACTCAAGAAGAATATGGAGAAGATATCTTTGAAGAGATAGTTCATCATTTCACAAACACTGAAAATCTTGAAACTCCAAATGAACTTGGACGAGGAGTTAGACATCCAAGGATCTCAAGAGATAGATATGGCAGATTAATGAAGGGTACTTTGCTGAAAATTATGAACAGATCTTGGATTTGAGCAAAAGACCTGAAGAAATTGTATGTAGAGCAAGATACCTTGAAGAAAGAGCCTTTCAAATTTATTGCTCACCAAGTGAAAGACTTAACATGACCTTGAACCGATTGAGAGCATTCTTTCTGTTCAGACATCAAGGTCAAAGAGATGCATACATGGAGCTAATGAATGCTGAAAGCTCTGTAAGAGCTGAATGGTGGTACCAACAATTTAAGATTCCAATCACAAAAGTCCTTCAGTTGTTTACTCCTCTCAAGAATCACAATCTTAGACTTGTTCGATTCAGAATTCGTCGAGCAGATGGCAATGTCTATGTAGTTCAAGAAGAATCGTTTCAACACATGACGATCTCAGACATCCTATTCCTCTACAATCAATATGCTTATCTGATAATCAAGAATCAAGATCAACTTCTAGCCTATGAAGCATTAAAGAGTCATATTCAAGCATTGATCAGATTCTATGAATTCAATGACTTCCAGATTGGTTTGGAAAGAAGAACTAGCAGGATTAACCTTACAAGACCAAATCAAAGAGCCGAAGGTTATGAGCTAGATTCATTTCAGATTGGAGATCCAATTGAAAGCTTGGATGGATTTGTCTTCATCAATCGACTGAAGAAAAAGATCTTCATTCGTGCCTCTGAGTTTCCCAAATATTCAGATGGTACCTTGAAATATTGTCATTCAATTCTGAATGCAATAGATGAAGACTCTGACAATGAAGAAGATGAACAAATCAAGTCTCAGAGAGAAGGTCATATAAGACGTATCAAAGATACTCTTGATATGAGACAGAGGATTAGAGATCTTATTATTACCAGAACTCCCAGGTCACAGGAAGGAATTATTCACACAAAGACAGGTTCATGGGTTCATTGGAATCCTAGCCATGAACGTGGTCCTCATAACATACCTCCTGTAAACTTCCAAGATAACATCAGATTGCCAGATGAACGTCCTGTAGGTGATAACTGGCACTTCATTCCTAAGAAGTTTTGGAATGATCATGGAACAGTTATAAGAAGAGAGCCTTCTGGAGTTCAAAGATTGACAAGCCATCAACCTCAAATGCTGCACGACGATATAAGAAAAGAAAGAACAAGCAAAGACGTGCAAACAAGAGGAGGAGACAACAGAAGAAGTGATGATGGACAACCAAGCACTAAGGGGGAGAATGTTAGAAATATAAAAATAGTGCTTAGTTGTATTTCCAAACATTGTATTTTATGTATATAATGTAAGGTTGAGGGGGAGCTTTTGTAATATACTTAGAGTATAAATACCCCTCAAGCCTTCATATTTTGTAACAGTTGACAAACCTTTTACACACTTTTGATAATCAATCAATCCTTCTTCCCAGATTATCACACCTTTCTCTCTAAAACACACACTTACACACACACTTTCCACCATTGATAAATATCAACTTCCGCACATTAAACACGAATTATTTGGTTTTAACAGATTCGAATCCTTTATGCAATTCACGGATATTAGAATGTGGACTTGTATGACTGAAGGATATAGTGCCCCAACATATGAGGACAGTGGTGTTAACAAAGTTTATGCTTACCAAGATATGACTGAATCTAATAAAAAATTGTATGAGGCAGAGAAAAAGGCACTATCATGTTTAAAAATGTCACTGCCACAAGAAATATTACATTTATTTAATGGATTCAATACATCAAAAGAACTTTGGTTAGCATTAAAAAATCATTGTGAAGGGGATGAAACACTTAAAAAGAATCGTAGAGACCTTCTAAAGCATCAGTATAATGTATTTAATGGGTTAAGAAGTGAAAACTTAGATCAACTAATTACAAGGTATTATCATTTGCTAGCAGAGTTGCAAGCATTTGAAGTTACCTATTCTGAGAAAGAAAAAGTCGAGAAATTTTTGAGTTCCTTGCCGGAAAAGTGGAGTAATTATATTACCACTTTGTAGGAAAAAGCAGATTTCTCTGATATGTCTTTGACTCAGATAGTTGCTAAGTTTAGGGGACAAGAAATGAAACTAAAAAGGAGGGAAGCAGGATATAATAATGCTCAGATTCCCGAGCTTTATTACGGTAGGCCTACGATCAATGTAAGTCCAGGTTCCCCTGAAGGAAGCACAAAGGCATTCCTGAGTGAAGATGTTGACTTACAAAAGATCTCGTTTGACTCTGAGGGGAACATATGTCTTGTTTCAAGTCAGAGCGACAACTTAGGCAACCGTGGATATCCTACCTCCAGTGCTAGTTCCACCGTGCCTATAAGTGTCAAATGTGCGGAAAGTCACTTATCCGTTCTTGCGTCATATGAACAATTTATCCAAGGAAAGGTTCAAGATCGAGTCTTATAGATGAGGACTATGAGAAAATTGATCCTTTGGACTTAGAAGAGATGGATCTGCAATGGCAAATGGCTATGCTAACTCTTCAGGCTAAACGGTTCTTATCAAGAACAGGGCGAAAGGTCGTGGGTTCCAAGCTTGGCTTTGATAAGTCAAAGATAAAGTGTTACAATTGTGAGGGCTTTGGACACTTTGCTAGGGAATGCCAGAGACCTAAGAAGGATGATAGGTCTATTGTGACTCGTCAAAACTTTAACCAAGGTGGCTCAGCAACTCCTTCAGGTGCTTCACAACGAAGATATTTTCAAGGGTCAAGTTCAAATGCTAGTAACTCTTCTCAACAAAACAGTTATCAAGGTTCCAAAGTTGAAAGTCCAAACTCTAATAACCAAAATGGGTCAAGAGCTTTGGTGGTTCAACAACAGGAAGGTTCATATGACTGGGGCTCAATTGTTGAAGAAGCCGACAATGCCTACTTGGCTGAGATCAGTTCAGTTGCGTCATCAGATTCTGAATCAGAAATTTCAGAAAGTGATGACACTAGACCATTCAAGAACCCTGGAAAATCAATAGTTGTAAGCAGTTCAAACAAAGTCGAAGATCAAAAGAGAATATCAGGTCTGGTAAACTTCATGACGAACTTGACTATCACAAAGCGTCCAGGTTCAGTAAAAAGGACTGATAACATGTGGAATATCGATACTGGATGTTCTGTTCATGCCACTGGAGATAGTAGTGTTCTGTCAGACTTTGTTAAGATTTCTGATGTTCAGGTGAACTTTGCCGGATCTGCTCAGGGGATCGCAACTGGTCATGGTAAAGTGAGCGTCACTAATCTTCATCTTGACAAGGTGTATCATATTGAACATCTTAGTCAAAATCCTTTGAGTGTTAGTCAAATGCATGATGTATGTCATAAGTGGGACAAGGATCATAAAAATGTTCCTCGTCTGGTTCCTGAAGCCTCCAGGGTTGATGAGTCATCAACAAGTAGAGGAGTAATTCTGGAAGAAAACGAGACACTACATTTGAGACACTCAAAGTCAACTCCATTAAAACCTATGAAAATAATGGATGAAGTTTTGGAAAGACTCTCGTGCATTGAAGAGATGACTGAGTATGGAATTCCTATTACCGAAGAAAATCTCAGGAGATTTAATACAAAGAAAAATGTCAAGAGGATTTCCTGCTTCATATGTCGTACGAAGGGTCATGTTGCTAGTAAGTGTCCAAGTAAAGGTATGAATAGAGATTTGACTAATGCAAGGTCAAAACCTTCAGATACTAGGATATGCTCAAGCAGTGATGGTCACTCATCAGACAATCTATCCAGGATTAATGAGAGAAATCTGAGAAATAATTCTCAGAAAGTGAAGGGAAAAGATATGATGGAAGAACAATACAAGGAATCAGTTGGAAACCTTGTTGGTTCTTCTCAAAGAATTCCCATGCATGCTCTATCTACTCAAAGATCAAGAGATTCAGTGAAGAAATCAGTTGGAGAATGTCATTTTAGACAAGTGTCTAATCATGCGACTTCTTCAAATCACCCTTCTCAAAAAAGGAGATCAGAGAATTCTGGCAGTATGTATCCTTCATACTCACATGAAGTGAAATCATCCGCCAAGCCTACAGAATATCACAGTACTTATTATGATCGATTTGCTGGAAGAAGTGGTGGTGATTTCAGATCGGTATCTCATAGCTACAATGTTGGTGAGTCATCTAATGCCTTTCGTAAGAAGCAGCATCAAGATGATTCAAATCAATTGAACAAGATTTTGGGTAAAGGAGGATGGGGAGAATTTGCATATCGAGATGATTCGGGAAGAATCCGGATAAAAAGGGTCTGGGTTCTTGACGAAGAAAACTAATTCCCTTCATTTGTGCGGAGGACACAGTCAAGGAGGACCATGTATTTTCGGTAACCGGTGACTGAGTCCTAGGCACATTTTCATTAGATAACATAGTAGGTTATCGTACTTCTATTGTGTTTACTTCATTGTAAATCATTGTGCAAGTCCTATGTATGTTATTTATAATTTGTTTATAAAGGAACGTATTGGGAAAAACGAGTATATATAAAGTGCTACTTTATTTTATGCTTGTTAATTAATCATTTGTGATAGCATGATTATTTATATAATGGTTGTTATCCGATGATGAATATGCAAAGTTGATTTATTTGTGATGGTTACACTAAGGCCTTTGATCGATCACGTTTCAAGTTGCTAGTCCAGCTGACTGGAATGAGTAACCCTTAGTTACCATCTCTCAAGAACCATCTTTTATTCAGAAAATGCACACAAAAATATAATAATGGTTTAAGGGGGAGTCGTTACTGTAAGAGAAATGAAGAAAACATGTGGCATTTAAGTTTACTCATTTGCTACATCCGATCTACTTTGTAAGTAATTATTCCTTCTAAAGCCTCTTCAGTGTACCAAAACAGTTCAAGGGGGAGTCGTTACTGCAAGAGAAATGAAGAAAACATATGGCATTTAAGTTTACTCATTTGCTATATCCGATCTTTTTGTAAGTAATTACTCTTTCTAAAACTCACTCAAATATACCGGATTAAGCATGACTATTTTAAGATAGGTTAGAGTAATTTTGATTCTAAAATTACTGTGATCGATTTTTTTATTTTATGCTTCGTAAGGTATATTGCAAGGACAGTATTAAGCATGACTATTACAAGATTTGTTAGAGTAATTTTGATTCTAAAACTACTGTGATCGATTTTGTAACTTTATGCTCCGTAAGGTTCTTGCCAATAATAAAAGGGGTTCTACTGCACGAGAGATAATGTTATTTAGGGTATCTGGTTTCCAGGGGGAGTTAGCTGTGTTTTGTGTGAACACTGAATAAATGTGTATCGTGATAAGGGTATAGTGTAAGTAAAGACTAATTTGAGGGTGTTTAGTACACCTTGAATTAAGTCTTGGATGTAAATTGCTCGAAAGATTAAGTGAAATACTTAAGGTTTCAGTCAAACGGAGTCACTGAGTTGATATATTTGACAGATATTTTGATTTGCAATTTACTTTGAATAATTGAATCAAAGATACTTAATGTGTGAGCTAACATGATAAAGGCTTCGATTCTAATCTTAATTGGGAGAATCAACCATTAATTATCTGTTATATATCGGTTTAAGTGTTTTGAAGTTCAATTATTTATCATTGAGATGAATACATTTGTTGTATGGATCTCATGAGTTTGCTGATGTGGTCGCAGAATTATTTATCTTAACTGGATGTGTGTCAACCGTTAAGATGAAGGATCTCCAAAGTGTATGAAAATTGGGTCTATCCAGTCCGGAATGGAGAAAACTCAAGCTTAAAATGGAAGCAGAATATACTTACACATCAACAACTCAACGAAATTCAAACGGAGACGAAGATATAGATGGAGAGATTGTTTATCAAGATATACAATCTTATGTCTTTATTTTTGTTGTATTTGAATTTAATTTAACTGCATTGTTGTGTCCAATGTCTGTGATTGTCAAATACTTAACAATGGTGCCTTGTAATTCATTAATCAGTGACATATCGGGTCTTAATTTAATGATCGTACATCGTAATTTTGTTTAAGTTGTGATATCTATCGAGAATTTCTTTATCGAGAAAAGTACGATAAATTATAATACAAAAAAGGGTTTGTATTTGTTTTTATCGTGGTCTCTAAAGAATTCTTTTCGTTAATCATATCGGGTTCGAGAAAATTCTTTGTGAATTTTCAAAGTGTTAATCAAGTTCGTGAAAGTTGACTTTTTAGCAAGTCAAGGTTCACATGAATCAAAGAAATTAGGCTAAGTGAAATATGCGTGTTTTAGTCAAGTGGGATTAACATGCGTGTTCTGCCAACTAGGCTGGATTTGCGTGTTTTAGCCAAGTGGACTTGTAGTTGCGTGTTTTACTTGATGGACCTAATTTGCGTGTTCTGCCAAGTGGGCCGAATATGCGTGTTCCTGAACAGTGATCGGATATGCGTGTTTGTGTGAGTATATAAAGAAGACAAAACACACATTTAATGATAATTTTAAATCATTTGCGTGTTCTTCCAAAATACCCTCCACACTTGCGTATTCCTATTTGCGTGTTCTTCCAAAATACCCTCCACACTTGCGTATTCCTATTTGCGTGTTCTTACATAACACTTTCGATTCACTAGAACTTGATTCATTCGTGTTTCAAGACACAAGAAACTCGTACAATAACACTTTTTGAACAAAGGTATATGATTAACAAGATTTCTAAATCCATTCTTCATGGGTTATAGTCAAGATTTAGGGTTTTTATATTTCGGTTATAAAATCACTAAAAGGGACTAATTAAATGAAATGGATAAGAAAATGGAACCAATAAACTGATAAATCGGGAGTATGCGAACCTATTCGTACTAGATTTAAGAGTTTTGGGGTTCAAATCATCTGTTTGAGTTTTGGAGATGACGATCTGCATATGCGTGTTCATACACCATATGCGTGTTCTTGTGAACCAGATAGACATCTTCAAAATTCTTCAGATTTTGCGTGTTATGATGATGACATCATCATAAGGAACACGCATTTGACTGGTCAACTCCCATTTGAGAGTTCTTATTGTCAAATACACCATTTTGCGTGTTTGTCACCATTCGCGTGTTGTGGCACTGTATGCGTGTTTCATGACTTAGAAAATTTTTAAATTTGAAAATTTTTTAACAAGTAAAATATGAAACATAACACGCATTGACTAGTCAAACCCGACACCATATGTGTGTATTGTCACCATATGTGTGTGTATAAGGAATTTGCTTGTTCTAGGACTTCGGAAAATTTTCAAAATGGGAAAATTATCTGTTATAAATGGAAATGAGCTTAATTGAAGGTTTAATGGAGGATTTAGGTTAGTGTGTGTTTGTGTGTGAAATGGAGGTTGAAGATGATAGGGAGGAGAGAGAAAGTAATTTAGAGAGAAGGATGTATGGAATTAATTAAGGCTTTTCAAGGGTTACAAGGGTTAATGAAAATTACATGGGGAAGGAGTATTTATACTCTAATCTCTATTATAACTAATACTCCTTCCACTATTGAATATTTACAATTTAACACCATATTTATATTTCTAACAATCTCCCCCTTGGTGTTGAATTGTAAATGTTGCATCGTCTTCGGTCTTTAAATAACATGATGAGCCCATTTGTTGAAAATCCTCAATGTTGATTGGACTTTGAAGCTTTCTCATTGTCTTCAATGTCTTGTATCAACCTTGACTTTGAATCTTCTCAACAAACAAATATATTTGATGATGACTTTCTAAGACTTGATCTTCTCTTGCAACTTTGAATACTTTGGAAACATCTTTGAAATCTTTGTAGCTTTCGAGCTTTCACAACTTGAACTTTTGAATGTTGATTTCAACTTGATGTTGCTTGGAGAAGTAATTTGAACTTTGAGTAGCATGCGGAAGCTTGGTTTTGACTTTGAATTCTTTTGGATGCGGAAGCTTGATTTAACTTTGAATTCTTTTGACTTTGCGGAAGCTTGGTTTTGACTTTGAAATTTCTTGGCATTTCGGAAGCTTGGTTTTGGAATGCGGAAATTTGTTTTTGTCTTTAAAACTTCAATTCTTGGTCTAACTTGTCTCTGAATCAATAATCAACTTGGAGCACTTGATCCTTTGATCAATTAACACTTGCTCCCTCTCAAACAATCAACTATCTTGGAGCAAATTATTCAATAACAAATCTTTAATCTCTTGCTCCCCCTGAACAAACAATCATTTCGGAGCATATTTAACGAATCATGAGTTTACTCTTGCTCCCCCTCAAATGAACAATCTTTGGATCTTAACAATCCAAGTATCTATCAAAAGAACAATCTTCATTCAATCTCAAACTTTTCTAATCATCAAACAAATGGTCAATTATTCAATAAATCTTTCAAATATTGACCATGTACATCATCTTGAATATACTCGATCTCGAATCAATCCTTTAACTTTCTCGAAACAATCTCTCAACTTAGCACGATAATTATTCACTCTCTTCACCTAAACTAACGATTCTTTGAACATCCAAACACAACAATCATCCTTGAACAAATTCTACCAATCAAATTCTACCTATATCCTTGAACTCTATCTATCAATCATATAATCATTTCTCCCCCTTATGATGAAATGTGAAACGGTTTCATCATACAATAATGATTGATAGCATAAACGGTAGATAATAACAAACAACAAGCAAGCAAAGTAACCCAACCCAATTCCCAATGAACCTATTGGTGAACTAGAATTTGAGGTTGCGTTTTTGGAAAAAGATTTTATAAAGGTGTTTGTGTTCTTTGTGTTTGTGTGAAGAGAAATGAAAACCGGATAAAAAATGATCCGTTAACACAACCAAAAATCAAAAGGATTAATGGTGTGGCCTAAAAATACGATTACTATTTTTAGGACTTCCCATTATCATCGAGAAATGCACAAAGCTTATCTCTAAATGGTTCGATCTATGGCTTTTCAACCGATAGATTGCTATAAAGAATGTAATTCATGGTCAGTGTCACAAAGGCGTTCGATAATCATGTCTTACTATCCTCAAAGACTTTTGGGTAAATAAATCCGAAGTCACATAGACTTCTCGTTAACTCAACAAATTCATAAAATGAAAATGTGAGACCTACGTTCAACGTTGGAAATGATGTTAGCATTGGTAGGATTTCCATTCGATCATCGTGGAATATCAATAATATGATATCACTACGAATGTTCCGGCAATATCACAAAGATATGCGATGTCACAAAGACATATAAAGACTCATTGTGTCCTAGTCAAATGAAAGAATATTTCAAGTACGCTCTAGACTCGAAAAGTGATCAAATGAAGTCGGGGACCGGAGCAGAGTGTCGCCCTTTTTCAATATCAACATCTTCCAAATGAAGAGTCGATAGAAATGTGAAAATCTCCGTGAGAATAAAACAAGCATTTGTTAAGAAATACTTGAGTGGTTAGGTAAAGATGTGCATTGCTTCACTGGGTCCATGAAGTCTTCTTCAATATCGAAAAATCAACAAATGAAATCCGATAGGAACGTGTTGACCCGGTTTTTTTGAGAATTTTGGGGAGGGCTTTCATTTCTTTTAGCCCTTTCTCACATCATTTCACCGTAACCTCTCACTTTTCGACTACTCCCTCATGTCCTATTTGCACAAATATCATCACCACGCTCAAAAACCCTTACAATCTAAGATTGAGAATATAACTCCGGGGTTAGATCTCATCGGCGATGACAAGATCATGGAGTTTTTATGAGTGACCTAAACTCTCATGTGCAAATCTAACACCGAACTTCTTTGAATTTGATCGAAAATGGTTTGAAAATCTTCCAAAGTGTTTTAAAATGGAAAATGAATTTAAACACTTGGAAGTTTTGGTTTTATAAACAAACTCCCCCTAAATATATGCATAATATAAACAAAGTTTTTGCATATAAAGGGTGAGTAAAAGATTTGAAAGTTGCTCACAAACATTAAAAATGAGACAACAAAGGCAGTACACAAAGGCGTTCGATGCCTTGCATCTCATCCTAATACTTTGTGAGTAACTAAAAGACAAAGTAAAAATGATGAAAAGAGAAAATCTTTTTGAATTTTTTCAAAAATAAGAAAATGAAAATCTTTTTGTATTTTTCTAAAAATGATGAAATAATAAAAACGGTTTTAGCACGGGTTATACACTGATGTGTGCATAAGCCACTTTTCATCAAATCATTTGGAAATCACTTTTGGAACCCATTTGAGATTGGGTCCAATGGTTTTTGAATTCTTGAATGACCAAATGTAAGTCTCATCGATTTGATGAATGGATGTTGCATTCCACGGAGAACTAAAACCCGGTGTTTTAGTTGAAAAGATTTTTCGTGGAAGCAACGGTGAAAAATCATTTGATTTCTTTGAAAAACTTCCAATCTTGGGAGATTGATTTGAGAAATGATTTTTCGGAGCAAAATCATTCACTTTTTGCACGACTGCTTTCACAGGTTTTGGTGCAAGATCAAAAAGTTCCGAAAATGAATATTTGAATGATTTTGACTCAACTGACTTATCTTTTGAAATCGGTTTCCATTTAGATTTAGTCAATTGAGATTTTGCTTGAGAAATGTGTTCAGAATTATCCTCGAAGGATAGAAAAGAGACAAAAGTAGTTGTTCCATCAAAATTTGGTTTCTTAGTGTACTTCTTACCCTTTTGTAAGGAGTAATTAGTAAACTGAGAGACCTTTCTTTCAAAAGGTTTTGAAGATTTACCGTGTAAACCTTCTTTGGAACATCAGGATCAGTCTGAATAGAAGTTTCAACAGTCTCAACCTTATCACAATCAGTCTGCACAGAAGAATTCACAAACATAGGACAATTAGTTTGAGTACAAACATCAATCATGACTTTGGGAAGGTCAGAATTCACAGAATTGGTTTGTGTTTGCAATTCAATCTCAAGGTCGGAGATTCTTTTTGTCAAAAATGTTTCGTTTGACTGAAGTTGCAAACACTTGTCTTTAAGACACTTGATTTGAGCACAAAAATTTGTTCTTTCTTCTTCAACTTTGCTCTCAAAAATGGTGGACTTGTTTCGCAACTCATGGTTAAGCTCAGAAATCTTTTGTTGCCAAACAAGTTCTTTTGATTTATTGTCCAAAACAATTTTATTGAGCTTTTTGGAAGAATTGTCCAACTCATTTGTGAATTTGAAAATCTTTGATTGCAAATGATCATTTTCTTTTTGAAGACTTTCCTTGTTGGACAAAATGAGATCATTTGCAGATTTGAGTGCTTTATTATCAGATTTGAGTTGGTCAACTTCAGATTTAAGACTCTCAAGTTCCTTTCGAAGATCTTTGTTTTTCTCGAAATATTCCGTAAACTTTTGTAGCATTTGAATAACACAAGCATGACCTCGAAAACATGAACACTCTCGACTTTCATGAAGATGATACGACTCCGTGCTTGGTTTATACTTGAACGTGATAGGCATTTTGAGTTTAATCTTGATTACAGCCCAATAAAAGAACAACCCAAATAAAGAATCTAAAAATTTTAGCCTAAATGACACTTAAGTCCAAAACAAACTTTTAGTCCAAATGAACTACAAGTTTCGGCCCAACTAAAAAAAATTTAGTCCAACAATTAAGAATGACAAGCCCAAATAAAAAAAATGTAATCTAACAAATTGACTGGCCCAATAGCTAATACAAACTAAAGCCCAATTACTAACAAACTTAAGTCCAACAATCAAAAACTAGACCAAAATGAATTTAGCCCAATTGTACTAAAAAGTTTAGACCAACTTAAATCACGCTTAAGCCCAACACAGTTTTACAGCCCAAGTGATACTTCTGCCTAAATCACACTTTTAGTCCACAACAAACTATATATGTAGTCCAACAATCCTAAAGTTAACTATTGGTCCAAACAAAGCTAGACACGGCTCAATGCTTTCACGAGAACACCACCAACTACTAGATTATACACAGAATTAAAACAGATTAAAAGATACACTCGATCTCTTTCTCTTCAAAACAAATTTTTACTTCACTGCCTTTTTCTTACTTTGGTATATGAGAATATCACAGTGATAACACCCAAAAGACTCAGTCAAATACAACAACCTTAGAACTCAAGCAAATATAACTCACAAAAACCTTTCTATTGCTTATACTCAAAATTCAAACACAAAAGTATGACACAAATGAGAGACTCAAGCACACAGCCAACGAACAACCAATATTCAAAAATGAATATACTTAGATCAGAAAAAAAAAATCACAAGTCATCACATCACACAACCAGCCAAGATTCAACCTTTGAAGACTAAGAATGCTATTTGCCGAGAAATTAGCTCGGCAATGTGTTGAAATAAAAAAACTTTGATCGAAAATTCTAAGTCTTTAAATGTAAAGGGTGCCGAGATAAAATCTCTGCGAATGGGGGTTTGAGAAAAAAAATTTGGCTAAGTGATTTGTAAAAGATCGATTTGCAGAGAATAAATCTCTGCAAATAAGGGTTTGGAAAAAAATTTGGTTAAGAATGAAAAGTAAAGGATGCCGAGGAAAAATCTCTGCGAATGGGGGTTTGAGAAAAAAATTTGGCTAAGTGATTTGTAAAAGATCGATTTGCAGAGAATAAATCTCTGCAAATAAGGGTTTGGGAAAAAATTTGGTTAAGAATGAAAAGTAAAGGATGCCGAGGAAAAATCTCTGCAATGTGTTGTTTTGGATGGTTGATTGATTTGGGTGGTTTGGCCGAAAAAGATCTCTGCAAATGCGAGTTCGGGTTGATTTGGTCGTGAAATAAGCTCGGCAAACACGAGTATGATGATGCTGGTCGAGGAGTTACTTCGGCAAACACGAGGTCACAACGTTTGGTCGTGAATTTAACTCGGCAAATGGTAGAATTGGAGGTCTTGGTTAGCTCGGCGAAACAACCTTGCCGGATTCTGGAAAAACTTCGCCGGAAAACCTTCAAATGCCGATTAAACCTTCTTTCCTTTGAATCAAACCTTGAAATTAACACCAATGCACTCCAAATCAATTCGCGAACAAACCCTCACTGAAAAATGACAGTTTAAAACCTCGCCGGAAAGTTCACCAACTCGCCGGAGAAATTAAAAACAAGATATCTTTGTTGTTCCTTCGAGTTAAAGCATGAAATTTGTATCTAATTGATCAGTGACAATCCCGCACAAACCCTAAGCAACAATTTTAAGATTTAAAGCTCGCCGGAAAAACTTGATTGTTTGCCGGAATCTCAACCGTTTTGAAATCTTATCAGATCAGAAAAATACAGGTATCACTGTGATCAGAATTGACTCGCGATTAAATCCTTGAGATTTTCAGATCGATTTGACACACAACAAGATTGAAATCGAAAAGAGAAGTTGTAGAGATAAAAGTTGTTGCTTTCTTTTTCTTTTCTATTTCTAAAACAAAATGAAAAATAGTAATGATAATTGAAAAGTAATTTTCGATATATCCTATGTAATTGACTGAACAATCACGTGAATCTCCACTGTAGCAACTGTTGACTTTTCAAATTGAGACTTTTAAAATCAGTTATTCGAATTCCGAACAGAAACTTTTCTATAATCGAAACAATTGATGTAAAAACCTTGAAATTGTTAACTGATAATGCTAACTGAACACAAATCCACCTCTAATCAAAGATTAGAATCATTAATCAGCCACATAATAAGCAAAAACATAAAATTCAGCTTGAAAATTAAGCTCAAATTCTCTAAAAATTGAACAAAATCGGTTATGAATTTGTTTGTGGATCATTCGGATACACCGATTATGCTCTGATACCAATTGTTATAAATGAAAATGAGCTTAATTGAAGGTTTAATGGAGGATATAGGTTATTGTGTGAAATGGAGGTTGAAGATGATAGGGAGGAGAGAGAAAGTAATTTAGAGAGAAGGATGTATGGAATTAATTAAGGCTTTTCAAGGGTTACAAGTGTTAATGAAAATTACATGGGGAAGGAGTATTTATACTCTAATCTCTATTATAACTAATACTCCTTCCACTATTGAATATTTACAATTTAACACCATATTTATATTTCTAACATTATCAAATGAGTCAAATTAGAAAGTGCATATTGCCTTATAATATTGAACTTAAAATTTAAGAAAAACAATTGGTTTTAGTTAAATTTGATAAAGTTCAATTAGTCGACTATTAAAACTAAATGTTTTGGAAGGTTATGAAACAAACGGTTTCGCGACCTTGGAAAACCTTAAATGTTTTAATTTTGACGTGTTGATTCGATAAAATTGGTATTGTTTTAGAGGATTATGAAACAAAGGGTTTCAATATCTTGGAAAACACTAAGATTTTTATCGTTCAACTTGCTTGTCGATTGTTAAAGTTGATAACATTCTCAGAACCGATGAAACTATGAGTTTCAGGGGTTTAGAAAATGTTAAGAGCTTTAAAGTTCGACTTTATTTGTTGTTGCTAATCGTTTGATTGGTTGTTGTTCGTATCTTTGTGCAGATGGCTGAGAGACAGTTCCATAACAATCATAATTATTTGATTAACTTGGACGTCAACCAGGAGAATGCAGCTGAGTTTGTTCAGATTTTGGAGTTCTTTCAACGATCCAGAATCAGAAGGGTTCTCACTGCAAACCCAGAGATTAGATTGACGTATCTTCGTCAATTCTGGGCATCTGCAAGATACATTGCTGGAGACAATCAGAGGATTGAAGCTACGGTGAATAATCAAGTCATCCAGTTTACTCCTCGGGATTTGATCCAGATACTTGGATTGGGCACTGAAGCTCAAGAGGGAAGGAGCAAATGGTCCCATCACATATCCATTGACACTGAGATATGGAGTATACAGAAGAATGGGATATGTTGGGGATCCAAACCAGAACACTTTCACGAAGAACTGTATTCACGGGAAATGGAAGTTCTTCAGTCATGTGGTCATGGTTGCTCTTAGCAACAGGAAGTCAGGGTATGACAAGCTGAATGTCGAGACCCTGTCTCAAGTTGTCTCCCTTGTGCTGAACAAGCCGTATAGCTTTTCTCGTTACTTCTTCAACGAGATTAGAAGGCAAATTGGTGCAGCTGCCAACGAGCGTTTCTTGATGTATCCTCGGTTTGTCATGATGATCATCAATGCTCGTCTGCCCAATCTACCACAGGTGGGTCCAGTTGAGCATGTAACTACTATGCCGAATCGAATATTTAAAGATAGTTACAAGTACATAGGTCCACTCCCACCTCCAGCTCGACCGACAGACAGACATCTGTTTGGTGCAGTCATCAATCCAGCATATGTTGCCCCGGATAATGATGGATTTGCACATGATGGGTCTGACGTTGAAGAAAATGTTGTTGCAGCTCCACAGCAAGTTCCTCAACCACCACCTGCAGCACACCAAGTACAACAACAACAACAGCAACAACAACCTCCTGTGCAACAACCCCCAGTACATGCAGAAGCAGTCGATGACTTGTTCTTCCAAGTAGAACAAGGTCAAGGTAATGTTGAAGATGCTGCGGAGGTTGCACAACAAATGTTGGAACCTAACGATGTTATCAATCACGTTCAACATTTTGACGCTCGTGTTGATCTAGAGGCAGAGATTTCGAGGATCACGAGGCCGATGATGAGGCAAATAGTGATTCTCATGCCACTGTGAGTGATCAAGGTGACAGCTCCAGTGATGATGATGGTCAAGAGGACCCTCAAGAACGAGCACGCAGGCTCTTACAAGAACAACGTGTTGCTCAATCTGAAAGGGAACTAAAGGCTGACGCAGATTACCAGCCAGAGGGGGAGGATGAAGAAGATAGTTCGTCGTTACAGCTCAGGAGAAGGAAGAGAGCTGATGAAGGCACATCTGGCACACATAAGTCACCCAGACTTAGTGCAATGATGAGTGTGGCAGTTGAAGAGGGACCGAGGCATGTGTCTGAGAATGTGCAGAGTGATACTGAGGAGGTAACTGCTAGACCTATGGGAGCAGGTAAGGGGTTGATGATGAGGTCACCGGTTGAACCAACAAGTACAAGAATCAGACTGTCAGCAACGGGGTCTGCATTCACATCTTTCACCAGTGATGCCACAACATCAGTTCCATTTAGTACAGTTACACTTCTGGTTGTTGGAACTTCTGCAATCCAACAACCACATGCATCCACAATCAGACTGCCAAAGTCAAGACCGACTGTTCCACCGACTATCCCTTCTCGACCATCAGTGATGTCTCACAAACCAACAATGATACTATATCAGGGTTGGAAAAGCAAATGGCTGAAATGAGAGATTTGGTTGCTGGTCTGACAGAGAATCTGTCTAAGCAGGAAGAATCACATCGTCAGGAGCTTGAAGAGCTGAAGGCAAAGAATGCTCAGCTTCGAACAAGGTAGGATGCTCTACAATCGATCCAATCTGAAACTTCTGAGCACCTAAAGAAGATTGCTGACAGATTGGCACATCACAATGAAGTTATAAAGAGCTAGACTGCGGGTTTGACAAGCTTCGATGACGACTATGACCAGCTGAATGAGATTATTGGAAATCTAAAGTCTCAGGGGGAGATACAGCCGACCTGCAAGGATGATGCCCTTAGGAGGGAAAGTAGAGAGGACGAGGGAGATGATCCTAGCAGACAAAGAGAGACTTCAAGATTTCCAATGGGCACGAGGACTGCCATATCTCAGGGGGAGCAAAACCAGCCTGGTGCTGCTGGTACCTCTCGAGCCCCCAGCTGAAGATAAAGGAAAAGGGAAAGCTCCTGCCGAAGCTTTCCCCTCACCAACTGGAGATGTAGGAGTTGGTGACCAGGAACGACCAACTGGAGATGTACGAGTTGGTCATCAGGAGGAATCAGCATCTGATGATACTGATAGTCTACTTTCTGGATGTGATGTTTTATCATCTGACTCTTCCGGCACTTTGACTATGAAAAACGAGATCTTCATAAAGTTCGGACACGATGATGTGGCATATCAAAATGCAATGGCCGACATGATTAAGCCAAAGGATCCTTCCCCTTTATTCCCCCCCCTATCATCCTCTTCAGGCACCTTGACTCTGAAAAACGAGATCTTCACTAAGTTCGGACACGATGACGTGGCATATCAAAATGCAATGGCCGACATGATTAAGCCAAAGGATCCAGGATCTCGGGCTGATCAAGAAAGATCTCGTAGACTTGCTGCAGGCAGAAGCAAGGAGTCACTGACAGAGTCTGATTCTGATTTTGAGAAGGAGACTCATGTCAAAAGGAAGAAGAAGAGCAGAAGAAAGTAGACAACTTCTGAAGTTCCTGAAGAGGGTTTTTGGCCAGCACTTAGGATGACAAACAAAGACTTGAAGGTCACATCTAGATGCTAGTGTCAAGGGGGAGACTGTTGGTGCATGTTTCTCGGTGACAAAAGCATTCTAGATGTGTTACATATATTTATATATATTCAAGTCTTGTAATTACCGTTTGTCAATAATATTACCTTGGCATATATTGTTGATCATATTGGGATCCATTTATGTTTATATGTGTGTTTATTATTTGTGTTTTACAGGTTCTAGACATTACATGTAAAGAGTCATTAAGTTAATATTGTTTTTGCGTTTAACAGCAGTTGAAATATTAACTTAATGTACTTCCAAAGGGAAGTTAAGTTAACTGTGTTTCTGCGTATTAACAGCAGGAGAAACATTAACTTAGTGAATACTTCCAATAGGTAATATAGACAATGTTGTTTCTGCGTATCCACAGCAGTAGAAACATTGTCGTAGCTAATGTTGGTTCTGCGTATATCTACAGCAGTATAAACATTGGCTGAGTTAATGATTGGTTCTGCGTCTTGACAGCAGTTGAAACATTAACTCAAATATTCCTAAGTGTTATTTGAGGGTTCTTGGGAACGAGCAAAATATTTGCTTGTGGAAAGAACACTCAAAAGGTTTTGAGGGTTCTTGGGAACGAGCAAAATATTTGCTTGTGGAAAGAACACTCAAATGGTCATTTGAGAGTTTCTGAGGAACAAGCAAAAGTTTGTTTGTTCATAAGAACTCTCAAATGGTTTGAGAGTTTCTGTGGAAACAAGCAAAAGCATGCTTGTCCATAAGAACTCTCAAACAGTTTGTGTGTTCTGGGAAACACACAAACAGGCCAAAACCCTAATGGGCTTGGGCCAAAGAAACACGCAAACCCATAGGGTTTTGCGTGTTCCTGGCCATGCCTATATATATGGGTGTGTGTCCATGCGTGTTCCAACAAGAGTGTAGAGAGAGAAACGAGCAAAACCTAGAGAGAGAAACCCAAGAACACGCACGGGTAGATCTTGTGGGTGGTACTCGACTCACGCACGAACCGCAAACACACACCCGGTTTGGACGGCTCGTAGACTTAGATTACCACGTTGGTTGGTAAAGTTTGTCCGGAGAGCCGTTTCACTATAGTAACCAAACACGAGTGTTTATATTCACGCAAAAGATATATATATATATATATATATATATATAATATATATATATATATATAGTGATATATATATATCATAAAAGGTAGATATAGAAACCGTGGGTTATCTCGAGGAATTCCGCACCTCGACATATCCTTAAGTCAATCTCGGTTCGGTAAGACCCGGGGGACTTACACCAGTACTGATGCTGGTCAGCATACAACTGAAAAGGCGATTGTGGTAGCTGCTGGTACTCAGGCCAGTCAGCAGATGATAGAACAGTTTGAAGATGTGATTGATAGGGGGAATGAGAACAAAGGCAAGGGCAAAGCAATTGAAGAAACTGCCCAGCTGGCCAAAGATACACCTATGCTAGAAACTGGCAACATCGATCAGCTTCCATCAATAACTGAAAGGGAGAGTAAGAGACTGGCTGCTGTTGGCAATCAATTTAAAGAAAGAAGGTTGCAAAGAAAGGAAGACCAAAGGACTGCCAGGTCTCGAATCTTGAACTTAGATGCTAGTGATGCTGCTTTACTGGGCATCACACTGGAGCAATATCAGCGAGTCAAAAGTGATCAAAGGATAGTTGGTATGGTGAATGAAATGTTGGACATTCAACTTGACCAAGAATATCCAGATGATGAGGCTGAATTTGATGCCAAGAACACGAATGTATCTTTGGAGAAGGCAAGAGAGCTTAGGGCTGGTGGGATTCAAAGAAGAATCGAAAATGTTCAAAAAGTTGTTAAAAGGGTGTTGAATCCACCAAGACCCAGGGCACAATCTAAACTGAA